>CM066566.1:55312262-55919762 GCA_033816785.1 Picus viridis
ACAGTGCAGCAGCTAATGGTAATGAATTCTGCATATCACAAGTAACAAAATACACTTGCCTGTACAAATACGCACTAAGGCAAACCCTGATAGAAAAGAGCATTAAAGAGAAAAAAATTAGGACCTCTTTTCTAAAGAGGGATTACAAAAGGTTACTCACAAAAATCTGTCATTTACTGTTGACTTTTAACTGCACTCCATGATTCCAGTCTTCATTTGAGATACCAGTTCCTGCCCACAATCTGAAATTTACAGCACTGAAGGAAGTATCAGCTGCATTACATGACTCATCCTTTCTGTATGCCTGTTCACTTGTGCAGGCTCATAACTCAAAGAACTTCAGCCAAATAACGGATTCCTAAGACATGAATCTGCCATTCAAATCTTCCTAAACACATGCTAACACTTGTCAATACAAACCAATCTAACAAAAGGAACAGATCAGTCTTCAGCTTTTACGTATTTGTAGCCATTTTGTTACCTGCAGAACACAACAAAACTATCACTCTCCTTGAAAACCATTATATAATAAGTCATCCCAGTTTGTGTAATATTACTGACTACACCAAGCTTATATCAGTAAATTAAGGGGCTTGGGTTTGGGCTTTTTTAAATGCATTTACCCATGGTCCCAAATTTAGAAGTTAAATATGCTGATTCTATGACAATTGCTGATACAAATTTTTGAATGTTTGGATAAATGTTGGAAAAAAACTAAATATTCCAATTTTTATTCAGCTTAATTAAGTGATCAGAAAGACTGAGATTCTCACCAAAAAAAAAAAAAAAAAAAAAAAAAAAGGCAAGGGAATTAGGTGCCTAGCATTCACTGATATGAGATATGTCTTTACATTTTTCACATTTTCATTAAAATATAGTCAAAATAAGAGAAATGTCTGAACAGATTTTTAGTATCACATCTAAAATTACATATTCAAAAGCTAAGGAGTAAGATTACATTTAAATAACCACTGTATATATCTGATCACAATACTAAAATCTCACTTTGAGTTTTGATGACAGACTTCTCCAAAATTCATGCATCCTCAGTACTTCCACATGAGCTAAATACAATGTGATTTTAGGTAGATTCTCAGGACACAAAGAGAGCCCTAAGAAGCAGTTCTTAATATGAAGTTCTGTTTAAAACACCCCAAAACATTCAGGATCATTTTAATGTAGTTCAGAGGAGCTTTACACTTCTACAAGATATAGTATCCTTTAGACATCTCAGACAAATGTTGGCATAAGAGAGTTAGGGAATAATATGCGTATGTTCCCATAATCTATTTACCAAAATGTAGGGGGAACATATGGTAGACACTCATGAATGTTACAGGGGAAAAAAGTGTTGTGTATCATTCTCCATCTTTGATGAAAATTCTCCATTTATGAGGAGAACTGCAAATAAAAGCAACATACACAGAGAAATGTCCCAAGTGACAAACCTAATATTGATGAATCAGAAAATGTCAAGGGAGCTACCATTCACCTAACTACTTTTGAGAAGTATCATGATACAATGATTAAGAAAGACAAAATGGATCTAAAATATTGCATCTTTCACAAAGAAACTTTTATATGATTTATGCAAGAATAATCACTTTTTCAGATGGACATTTGGCTGAATTAAGGCTGTCTGTTCTTCATTCCATGGTATTGGCTGACTTAAGAATATCTGTCCTTCTTTCCATGGTGCACTGAAAAATAGATATTCAACACCCTTTTTGCTGCTCTTTAGGTTGAATTATGTCATCAGTTCAATGAAATTAAATCATTTACATTATTCTAGCTTTATGCAATGTTCAATGAGAGTGGAATTTGACTGCAACTTGTGCCATAAATTTCTTCAAGTTTTCATTATCACTTGGGGAAGTCTGAAGCAAGCACACAAAAATTTGTCTCAAAATTTTTAACAGAAATATTGGTACTGTGGGGGAAGTGTAACTTTAACAAGAAACATCCCAAATTAGTTTGTCTACTGAAGATCAGGGAAGAAAAAGACAAGAATTTTAACACTAATGACACTGTTTTGATTCTTAAACAAAATAATACAGATTTTAGAATAAAAAACAACCCTGCTGAGGGAAAAGGAGGACAGGACTGCAAGCGAAGACAAGGGAGAAGTCATAATCTTTTATTCCCTGATGGAATCATGGAAGAGTTTTAAGTGTAGTTTAATAAAAAGAAATTTATTTCATTTTACTGAACTTGTTCGCAGGTATACATTTTACAAATATTTTCATTGTGGGTGCTGCAAGAACAGGGGTTTGTGAGTTTTGATAAACCTCTACTTAGAACACATCTCCAGAAGGTAAATTCTAGATAAATAGCAAAAAATAATAGGGAATGGTGTACAACAGTGTTCCTCTAGCCGAAAAATCAATGGAACAAAATGTTTAAGCCTGATATAAAGAAATACATAGCAGATACCCTGACAGTCAGTCCTATTAAGTCTCCTAGACTAGGATTAATTTGACCAGGCACAGAGATCTGAAGTAGTTCTCTAGATATGAAGGTGAAAAAGGCTGCCTATAGTCAGTAAACAATTGCTTTACGGCATGGTCCATCTCATCCTAATTTCAGCACCTAATACACAACTGCCTCAGCTGGAAGGTGATGCTGAGGATCCTCTGCCAGAGCTATCAAGAAGATGCCAAATGGTTTGTACATATGTTTTTGAGATCTCTAATGCTCATTGCAGTTTCTAGGACGCTCTCTAAGCCTGCAGGTGCTCTTCCTACGAATCACCTCACCTGACCCTGTGGAACAATCTGTGATTGAGATTAGAGAGAGCAATTTCCACTTTTGACTGTTTAGTGGTAATTGATGGTGAAATGAGTTGTCTTTTCCACTCACTAAAGGTCACTGAAGGCACTACTGTCAGCCCTGCAGAGTTCCAAGGTGTGAATCATATATCAGGAATATGTGAAATAACACCAAGAAAATATCTCAGCAGCTCAATGGATTTCTGCATGGAAAATTCCTTGTGTGATAGGTTGGTTTTAAAAATACTAAATTATATTTGAAAATCTGAGTTTATATATAGTGCAAGCCACAATGACTTGAACAAAACCAGCGTAGGGAACATTTATATGGTATGAACAGCAGCAAAAAGTACAAGGGTACATTTCATAGGATATTTGTTCTGTCCACAACCTCCTTTCAGATACCAAAACCTGAGCAAATCTTTAGCCATAAATTCATCATTACACCTTGCTAGGATAAACAAAACAAATGAACTTGAACACATAAACCAAAAGAAAACAAAAATACTGAATTACAGCTGTTGATCTTCTTTGTGTGAAATATGACTTCCATACTGAAGAACAGAAAGCAGCAGAACCATCCACTGATCTTTTATATTGACCAGAGCTACTAAACTGCATGTACTGTTATGTCAGTCTTCTTGTGAAATATGTATTTATGTCTTTATAAACAGAATCTGCTTTTATACATTTAATTCAAGCTATAGAGAAACTTTTGACTTGTGATCTAGTCATAGCTAACAACCACAAAGAGAAAACGGACATATGGCTTCCTCCTAGACTAACACTTGATTCGTCAAAAATGATTTGCTACACTTTGAATAGATAATTATTATTATGATATGATACCTTATTAATATCTTCACTGTTTTCCCCATATTCAGATAGCCTGATCTTCTATGATAACCAAGACTTGTGTTCCTCCTCAAGATTCTTTTTCCATTATTTGCCCCATCAGTGGAGGCAAAATAAGGATATGAGGTTGTCTACTTATGAGCTGTATTATCTACTACAATGAAATTAGAAAAATCCAAAGGAAAAGAACAGGTAGGTGAACTTTTTGCTCAGATCAGATGTTTTTCATTCATAAGGATCCATTACCAGCAAGAGACAGTCTCACAAAGAAAGCTTGGACCTTAACAAAAGCTTACATGAGAAACAGAGTTTTTGCTAGTTGAGAGGCTATACAGCATTTATTAATTCAGTGCAATTGCATGAAGAAAGTTACCTCTTGGTAAACATGGACTGCTGCATAGCAACTGTGGTCTTGAAGTCTTAAATTTTGTGTTCTGCATTCTCATTCCACAGAATAGCTGAAAGATGTGGATGTTTCCATGTGCGTGTCTTTAACAAGACCAAATGCAAGGTCCGACATCTGGGTCGGGGCAATCCCAAACATCAATATCGTCTGGGCAGTGACTGGCTTGAAAGCAGCCCTGAAGAAAAGGACTTGGGGGTGCTGGTGGATGACAAGCTCAACAAGAGCCACCAGTGTGCACTTGCAGCCCAGAAAGCCAATCACATCCTGGGCTGCATCAAGAGAAGCATAGCCAGCAGCTTGAGGGAGGTGATTCTCCTGCTCTACTATGCTCTGGTGAGTCCCCACCTGGAGTACTGCATCCAGTTCTGGAGGCCCTATTACAGGAAGGATATGGACATGCTGGAACATGTCCAGAGAAGGGCCACAAGGATGATTAGAGGGCTGGAGCACCTCACCTATGAGGACAGACTGAAGGAGTTGGGGCTGTTCAGTCTGGAGAAAAGAAGGCTCCGAGGAGACCTTATTGTGGCCTTCCAGTATCTTAAAGGGGCCTACAAGAAAGCTGGGGAGGGACTTTTTGGGGTTTCAGGAAATGATAGAACTAGGAGGAATAGAAAAAAAAAAAAAATAGAAATTGATAGATTCAAATTGGATGTTAGGAAGAAATTCTTCGCCACGAGGGTGGGGAGACACTGGAACAGGTTGCCCTGGGAGGTGGTAGAAGCCCTGTCCCTGGAGGTTCTTAAGGCTGGGTTGGATGTGGCTCTGAGTAACCTGATTTAGTGAGAGGTGTCCCAGCCCATGGCAGAGGGGTTGGAACTAGATGACCCTTGAGGTCCCTTTCAACCCTAACAATTCCATGATTCTATGTTCACCACAGTAACAGGTATGTGGAGATAAGCAAACCTTATTTGTGTTGGATGCAAAATCCCAGATGCTTATTCCTGAGCATGAATTTAGGCTTCTAACCTCTGAGGCCAAGAAGATGGGTTTTTGCCCCTTGGAGAGGAATCTAGCCTCTCTTCACAGGCTTGAATTCAACAGCCTTAACTTCAAAGGACAAGAGACCTGCATCAGTTAGGCAGCTGTGTGTCTCCTCATCCCACAGCCAATCTAAACATCAAGTGAGGATCTATATGTCAGTGCAAGCACCGGTGTGAAAAGATACTGTTCTTTCTGCTATATGCCCCAAAAATCAGATATCAGCTGCAGGAACTTCTGCTGACATAGCAACGCACACACACCGGTCGGCAGCTCTGGTGGTCTCCTTTTCTACCTTGTGTTTCTATGGCTGTCTTTGAAGGGTAAGAGGCTATTTAAAAGCCATTATGACCTGAAAGGGGGATGGTTATTAGCTTTAGCTACCCTCCTCAGGCTATAGCGTTTAACATTTCCACCGTGGCTGTGCCAGGAAATAGAACCGTTTTCATCTGTTATACTTTCTTGCCCTCTACTGGAAAAGCTATCAACTGAATGTGAAGAACTGAACCTTTTAAAACTGATTCTCCAAACCACTATGAAAATAACAGATTTTCTTCTTAGAGTCTTCCCCCAAAACTCTTGTAAGAAATGCTAAAAATTTTCATTTCTAATCAAATCAAAAGATTCCCAACAATTAATTCTGACTTGACTTCACAATCAGACCAAGGCACTTAAAGTACCGCCTTGTCTCCAAAATGTGCTTGCTTCTGAACATAAAGGGAAAGTATAGAAGAATGAAGAGTAAACACAAGAGAGGCAGTTAGGGAACAAGTAGTATGCTTTCATTTTTTGAAAACATAAATTAAATGCAGGTGCTGGTGTTAAATAGGAATACATGGCAACAGTATTTTCTGCTTTAATAAATGACATTGGGGTTTTATTATTTTAAGTGAATAAATGAGTAGCAAGTGTTATTCCATTGTCAATAAATAGCATGCATATGGTTATCTACTCACAATCAAATAAGAATTCTTCCTAACAGAAGCTAAATTACCTTTCTGCCATTGTACCACTACTATATGGACACTTTTGTGAGCATTTCAAGAAGTTCTCAAGAGGTAATTTTGCCTCTGGGTTTTATACCTTCAGAGCCTCTAGCCTCCAGCTGTCTCCAAACATACATAGTTTCTCCTAAAGAGTAGTTGGAACAGCAGTCAGGTTCATTGGCTGTATCATCACCATTCTCTTTTTCATCAAAGAGCAGTTATGGTAGATTAAAAAAGTAATGCCACCATGTCACAAAGAAGGATGGATAGCTCTTTGTTAAGTATGCCACTGGGAAGGACCTCTCTGACTTTTAATGTCTCTTCAGGCCTTTCAGGCAATGAGTAGTTCCCTCCTGTGAGTCATGAATCTTTGCAGAAAGTCTTTCTGTTATAAGTAACCTTCCGCTTTCTATTTAGTGACCTTAATCTTCAAAAGGACAGGATATTTCCACGGGATAGAGAGTTTCCCTTACACACCCTTACCCAGTGTGGAATGGCTCCCATGAATAAGTGCATCATATTAGGAAAATGGAAATTTTCTTTCAGCTATTCTTTTTATCAGTGAATACCTTCAAACAACAGATCTTAGCTTGATACTGGGGGGGGAGGGGGAAGTGATATCTGCTGGGATAAAACAGATGGAAAATGGATGTGAGCAAGACTCATGTTTCTCTTCAGCTACAATCAAGTTCCTTTTCAGACAGTCAGTTGTTTTAAAGTGACAGCTTCAACATATCATGCTATATTCTGCTAATATCCACAAGTTCCCAGATTTGTTTCATAATGTGAACCAGGCTTTAAAGGATTTGTTGTGGGAACTACCACATTTCCCCTGGCAGTACAGAGAGCATCTTCACTCCTGTTGCTGACCACCAAAGAAACATACAACATCTTTTTATTCACAGTAAGGTCAAATTCTTTAAACTTTTTTGAACATTATAAACAACTGAAACCAAAAATAAAACTAATCCAGAAAATTTCAGTCAACAAGTCCTCAGCAGACTGTTGGAGGACACCAGACTATAAACTGAGAACAATTGATCCAAACTGCATTTATATAGATTAATACATAGGGATGTTTTATAAATACAGATATAGAAAAGCAACATCCATGGGATCATCAGTGTCAGCTTCTATACCACAGTTGCAGAAATCATTTCCTTTTGCCTAAATTTCTTTCCAAACCCAGAAACATGAAGGATAATTTATAAGAAACATGCTATAGCCCAGGGAACAAATAATGGCATGCAGAGATTTTTATTTCAAGAACTTAAGTTCAAATTTAACCCATGCTACTGGAGGCCTGGACATTGTTTCGTGACTCCTCCAACAACCTATTGAAAATTAGTTAACTTACCAAATAAAATTACTTTGGGTTTATTTTCCAAACTTAGGGGATATGTTCACAATCACAAATAACACCAGCATAGACGACAATCTTCAGAAACTTTTTAGTGGAAAGGTTGGTAACTAGATGAGTTTAAAACTGATGTATTCTCATTGGTTTCAGGTTTTCTTCCTCTGTCAAGATGCCAGTGCTGAGAAGCTTTCTTGGCTAGTTACTACAGAGTGGTTATCCTGTTATGGGCTCCCATTGCCAAAAGAGGAATAAACCAAGGCAGGGGGAAGGTGAGGATATGAATTGTCATAGAAAATTCATAGAAAGAAGTCAGTGGAAAGGAACATAATACATTTTGAACTACAGCTGTGTCACAACAAATAATTCTGGTGGTAGAAATGCTATCATGCCACTTTTTTTTTTTTTGCCACACACTGTATGTACTGTCTATATTTCAGAATGTGCATAGGGGTTCCTGGACTACATGTTTAATGCAGTTTGTACCAGGGGTCATCAAAAGTGATGTTGACGGGGAGAAGTTACACTGGCCACTTACTTGATATCCCTGAACAGAAAAAAGGAGCTGAAGCACTTGAAACTTTAAACTGAAAAGTCGACCTTTGTTTCTCATCTCTATTATTTCTCAAACAATCTTGGACTGGCCAATTTACATGTAAAGCAGTTTACATGAGCACAGTCCAGAATGGACTTTCTGCCAACCAACACCAGTAATGTATATGGAGCAAGCTATGGCACTTCAGAGCCAACGTGCAAACTGAAATTCAATATTTTTGGTGTTTGACATTGCCATGACAATGCAATTTTCTCTCAGAATTTCTTCCGGAAAGGATTCAACAAGAGTCTCAGCTTTTTCATTTTCATAGTCTTTTTCACAAGTAAAAACTGGATACAGAATGTCACATATTAGCTTCGAAGGGGGAAGGGGCTGAAACCAGTCCCCCAGACAGCAGTCTGAGGGTGGTAAGCTGGAGTCAGGGGCAAAACCAGCAGCCCAGCTGAAGTGCATGTATACTAATGCACGAAGTATGGGCAACAAACATGAGGAGCTGGAAGCCTTGTTGCAGCACGAAAGATATGATGTAGTGGCCATCACGGAGACGTGGTGGGACGACTCGCATGACTGGAGCGCTGCAATTGATGGCTACAGGCTCTTCAGGAGAGACAGGCAAGGAAGAAGGGGTGGAGGGGTGGCCCTGTACATCAGGGAGGCTCTTGATGCCATTGAGCTAGAGATCAGGGACGATCGGGTTGAGTGCGTGTGGGTGAGAATTAGAGGGAAGACCAACAGGGCAGACATCCTGGTTGGAGTCTGTTATAGACCACCCAACCAGGAGGATGATGGTGATGAAACATTCTATAGGCAACTTAAGGCTGTCTCAGGATCGCCTGACCTTGTTCTCGTGGGTGACTTCAACCTGCCTGATATCTGCTGGGATCACAACATAGCAGAGAGGCAATCTAAGAGGTTCTTAGAGTGCATGGAGAACAGCTTCTTATCCCAGGTGCTGCACGAGCCTACCAGGGGTAGGGCTCTGCTTGACCTCCTCTTCACCAACAGGGAAGGGCTGGTGGGTGATGTGGTGGTCGGAGGGTGTTTAGGCACCAGTGACCATGAGATAATTGAGTTTTCAGTATTCATCCAAGCCAAGAGGGGGAGCAAGAAGACCTCCACTCTGGACTTCCGGAGGGCAGACTTCAGGCTACTCAAGGAACTAACTCAGAAGGTTCCTTGGGAAACAGCCCTTAAAAATAAAGGGGTCCAGGAGATCTGGACCTACTTCAAGGAAGAACTCTTGAAGGTGCAGGAACAGGCAGTGCCAGTGTGCCGCAAGATGAGCCGCCGGGGCAGACGGCCAGCCTGGTTGGGCAATGAACTTCTAAAGGAACTAAGGGAAAAAAAGAGGGTGTATTATCTCTGGAAGAAAGGGAGGCAACCCGTGGAATGTTTAGGGATGTTGCTAGGTCTTGCAGGAAGAAAATTAGGAGGCAAAAGCACATTTGGAGCTCAGACTAGCCTCTGCTGTGAAGGACAACAAAAAGTCCTTCTATAAATATATTAATAGCAAGAGGAAGGGCAAGAACAAGCTCCACTCCTTGGTGGGCATGGAGGGGAATGTTGTAACAAAGGATGAGGAAAAGGCAGAGGTACTTAACACCTTCTTTACCTCAATTTTTACTAGCAGGACAGAACAGCTTCCAGACAGCTGGCCTGCAGAGCTGGCAGAAGGAGCCAGGGAGCAGCATAGTTTTCCTCTGTTCCAGGGAGAGTTAGAGATCTTCTCAGCTGCTTGGACCCCCACAAGTCCATGGAACCAGATGGGATCCATCCTAGGGTGCTGAGAGAGCTGGCAGATGAGCTGTCCAAGCCGCTCTCCATCATTTTTCACCAGTCCTGGCTCACTGGAGAGGTCCCAGAAGACTGGAAGCTGGCCAACGTGGTGCCCATCCACAAGAAGGGCCAGTTGGAAGAGCCAGGGAATTATAGGCCTGTCAGCCTGACCTCAGTGCCAGGCAAGATTATGGAACGGGTCATCTTGAGTGCGATCACACAGCACTTACAGGATGGCCAGGGGCTCAGGCCCAACCAGCATGGATTTAGAATCATAGAATCATAGAATCATAGAATCAGTCAGGGTTGGAAGGGACCACAAGGATCATCTAGTTCCAACCCCTGCCATGGGCAGGGACACCCTACACTAGATCACGCTGGCCAGAGCCTCGTCCAGCCTGGTCTTAAACACCTCCAGGGACTGGGCCTCAACCACCTCCCTGGACAACCCATTCCAGGGCTTCACCACTCTCATGGTAAAGAACTTCTTCCTCACATCCAGCCTGAATCTCCCCATTTCCAGCTTAATTCCATTCCCCCTAGTCCTATCACTACCTGAGATCCTGAGAAGTCCCTCCCCAGCCTTCCTGTAGGCCCCCTTCAGATAATGGAAGGCCACAATGAGGTCACCTGGGAGCCTTCTCTTCTCCAGACTGAACAGCCCCAACTCCTTCAGTCTGTCCTCATAGGAGAGGTGCTCCAGCCCTCTGATCATCCTCGTGGCCCTTCTCTGGACACGCTCCAGCACGTCCACATCTCTCCTGTAATATGGGCTCCAGAACGGGACGCAGTACTCCAGGTGGGGTCTCACCAGAGCTGAGTAGAGGGGGAGAAGCACCTCCCTTGACCTGCTGGTCACACTTCTCCTGATGCAGCCCAGGATCTGATTGGCTTTCCGGGCTGCAAGTGCACATTGAGAGCTCATGTTGAGCTTCTCGTCCACCAGCACCCCCAAGTCTCTCTCCTCAGGGCTGCTCTCCAGCCAGTCACTGCCCAGCCTGTATTTGTGCCTGGGATTGCCTCAACCCAGATGCAGGACCCTGCACTTGGTCTTGTTGAAGCTCATGAGGTTGGCTTGTGCCCACCTCTCCAGCCTGTCCAGGTCCCTCTGGATGGCATCCCTTCCCTCCAGCGTGTCCGCTGCACCACACAGCTTGGTGTCATCAGCAAACTTGCTGAGGGTGCACTCGATGCCACTGTCCATGTCACCCACAAAGATGTTGAACAAGACAGGTCCCAGGACTGATCCCTGAGGGACTCCGCTTGTCACTGGCCTCCACTGGGACATGGACCCATTGACAGCCACTCTTTGGGTGCGGCCATCAAGCCAATTCTTTATCCATCTAGTGGTCCATCCATCAAACCCATGTGTCGCCAGCTTGGAGACCAGGAGGTGGTGTGGGACAGTGTCGAAGGCTTTGCTCAAGTCCAGGTAAACGACATCAGTTGCTCGCCCCTCATCTATTAATGCTGTCACCTGCTCCTAGAAGGCCACCAGGTTTGTCAGGCAGGATTTGCCCTTGGCAAAGCCATGCTGACTGTTCCCAATCACCTCTTCACTATTCTTCTGAGTCATTAGTGCCTCCAGGAGGATCTGCTCCATGATCTTTCCGGGCACAGAGGTGAGACTGACTGGCCTGTAGTTCCCCGGTTCCTCTTCCTTGCCCTTTTTGAAAATGGGAGTAATGTTTCCCCTTTTCCAGTCTGTGGGGACTTCCCCAGTCTGCCATGACTTCTGGAATATAATAGAGAGGGGCTTGGCAACCTCATCTGCCAGTTCTCTCAGCACCCGTGGGTGTATCCCGTCGGGTCCCATGGACTTGAACACTTTCAGGTTCTTCAGGTGATCACGAACCTGAGCTTCACTTATGATGGGCAGTTCTTCCTCCCCGTCCCTGGCATCGTCTGCCATGACACCAGGAGTGTGGCTGGAGGCCCTTGCAGTGAAGACTGAGGTAAAGAAGTGATTGAGTACCTCAGCCTTTTCCACATCACTTGTGACCAATTCACCACTTTCCTTTCTGAGGGGGCCCACACCTTCCCTAGTCTTCTTCTTGCCATTAATATACCTATAGAAATTCTTAGTGTTCCCTTTAACCCCCCTGGCTAGATTCAGTTCAAACTCTGCTTTGGCTTTCCTAACCAGGCCTCTTGCTGCTCGGGCAGCTTCCTTATATACCCCCTGTTCTATCTGTCCTTCCTTCCACTTCCTGTAGAGTTTCTTTTTAAGTGATAGTGTGTCCAGCAGCTCCTTGTTCATCCAGGCAGGCCTCCTAGCATTCCTTCCTGCTTTTCTCCTTATAGGTATACATAGCTCCTGGACACAGAGGAGGTGGTCCTTGAATACTGACCAGCTGTCCTGGGTCCCTCTTCCCTCCAGGGTTTCATCCCACGACACTTTGGCTAGCAGATCCCTGCAGCGATCGAAGTCTGCACGCCTAAAGTCTAGGGTCGTAAGCTTAGAATACGTCCTCCTGATTGCCCTGAGGATATTAAATTCAACTGCTTCATGGTCACTGCAGCCAAGGCCGTCTCTGAGCCTCACATTTGTTACCAGCCCTTCCCTGTTGGTGAGAACAAGGTCCAGCGTAGCACCTTTTCTTGTTGGTTCCTCTACCATTTGGAGGAGGAAGTTATCTTCTATGCAGTCCAGGAACATCCTGGATTGCTGATGCTTTGCTGTGTTGTCCCTCCAACAGATGTCAGGGTGGTTGAAATCCCCCATGAGGACCAGGGCTTGTGACCTGGAAGCCGCTTCTATTTGCCTGTGCAGAGCCTCATCTGCTTGGTTCTGCTGGTCAGGTGGCCTGTAGGAGACCCCCACAGTAATATCTCCTTCCCCTGTCTTGCCTTTAATTCTAACCCATAAACTTTCAACCGACTCATCATGCCTCCCCAGGTGGAGTTCTGCTGATTCCAGCTGGTTGTTGACATAGAGGGCAACACCTCCTCCTCTCCTTCCCTGCCTATCCTTCCTAAAAAGCTTATACCCGTCTATCCCTACGTTCCAGTCGTGGGAGTCGTCCCACCAAGTTTCGGTGATGCCCACTATGTCATGGCGTCCCAGCATCACGGTGGCCCTTAACTCATCCTGTTTGTTGCCCAAGCTGCGTGCATTTGCATAGAAGCACTTCAGCTGGGCTGGCCCTGTCGTCCTCCTGTGCCAACTCCCCTTGGTTTCCACAGGGTGTCCTGGTGTGTCATTTGTGTCTTGCCTCAGGGCAGCAAGCTGAGAGCCCCTACTGGCTCTCCATCCCTCCACCTCAGGTGAGCTGCCCCCCTGCTTGTCACAGGCCAGCAGGAGACCACCAACCCCTCCCCCCTTCAAATCTAGTTTAAAGCCCTGTCTATGAGCCCTGCCAGTTCCTGCCCCAGGATCCTTTTCCCCCTCTGGGACAAGTGTGTCCCATAAGTTGTTTTTAGCTCTGCTGCCTTGAAAACCAAACCATGATTGTAGAACCCAAATCCCTGCCGATGGCACCAGTCCCTGAGCCATGAATTGACCTGTTGGCTCTTCCACAATGTTCCCTCATCCATCACTGACGTTAGATTTAGGAGGGGCAGGTCCTGCCTGACCAACCTGATCTCCTTCTATGATCAGGTGACCTGCCTGGTGGATGTGGGGAGGCCTGTGGATGTGGTCTACCTGGACCTCAGCAAGGCCTTTGACACAGTCCCCCACAGCAAACTCCTGGCCAAGCTGGCAGCTCATGGCTTGGACAGGAGCACACTGCGTTGGGTTAGGAACTGGCTGGAGGGCCGAGCCCAGAGAGTAATGGTGAATGGTGCCACATCCAGCTGGTGGCCTGTCACTAGTGGTGTACCCCAGGGATCAGTGCTGGGCCCCATGCTCTTCAACATCTTTATTGATGATCTGGATGAGGGCATTGAGTCCATCATCAGTAAATTTGCGGATGACACCAAGCTGGGGGCAGGTGTTGATCTGCTGGAGGGCAGAGAGGCTTTGCAGAGGGACCTTGACAGGCTGGACAGATGGGCAGAGTCCAATGGCATGAGATTTAACACATCCAAGTGCCAGGTTCTGCACATTGGCCACAGCAACCCCATGCAGTGCTACAGGCTGGGGTCAGAGTGGCTGGAGAGCAGCCAGGCAAAGAGGGACCTGGAGGTAGTGGTTGATAGTAGGCTGAACATGAGCCAGCAGTGTGCCCAGGAGGCCAAGAAGGCCAACCGCATCCTGGCCTGTATTAGGAATAGTGTGGCCAGCAGGAGCAGGGAGGTCATTGTGCCCCTGTACTCTGCTTTGGTTAGGCCACACCTTGAGTCCTGTGTTCAGTGCTGGGCCCCTCAATTTAAGAAGGACATCGAGACACTTGAACGTGTCCAGAGAAGGGCAACAAGGCTGGTGAGAGGCCTTGAGCACAAGCCCTATGAGGAGAGGCTGAGGGAGCTGGGGCTGTTTAGCCTGGAGAAGAGGAGGCTCAGGGGTGACCTCATTGCTCTCTACAACTACCCGAAAGGTGGCTGTAGCCAGGAAGGGGTTGGCCTCTTCTCCCTGGCAGCCAGCACCAGAAGGGGACACAGTCTCAAGCTGTAACAGGGGAAGTTTAGGCTCAAGGTGAGGAGAAAGTTCTTCACCGAGGGAGTGATTCATCATTGGAATGGGCTGCCTGGGGAGGTGATTGAGTTGCCGTCCCTGGAGGCGTTCAAGAGGGGACTGGATGTTGCACTTGGTGCCATGGTCTAGTCGTGAGGTTTGTGGTGACAGGTTGGACTCGATGGTCTTCGAGGTCTCTTCCAACCTTGGTAATACTGTAAGATACTACTGTAAGGTATTTTTCAGAAGTTAAAAATTTTAGACTCACATTCCTGAAGTTCTCCCTATCCTATGGCAGGGGACAATTCGCAATACAATATAGTCAAATCAGTTGTATGTATCTACAGCTTCTCCTGGATTTGGACTGTGTGACTGATCTACATTTTTTTTTTTTTATGCTTCTGAGGTTTCTTTAACAAGTACCTGTTCTTGACATTGATACCATTTTCCCCTGTACCAACCAGTAGCACATTGCAAGTTCTGTGCAGATTTATGTTCTGGTTTTGGCAAATAAGTGGCATTTTCTTAGTGACACAGTTTTTTTCCCCTGATCACACAGTTTCACTCTAACAAGGATCAAAACCATTGATCTGTAGTTATGGTCCAAATTTCCACAGAGAGTTGTTTTATGATTTTAGATAAGTGTACAGAAGTGTAGAGGAGGGGTTGGGGGTGGGGAAGGAGGGTAGTAAATTAAGTTATCTGATTCAAGAGAGTAACAAAGATAAATTCACTTTTAATAGAGATTGGTAACTCTCTTTAGGGCATGAAAGGTACACTCACATTCTAAAAACTATCCTATCTTAATGCATTTTTTCCCTCAAGGTCAGATCAAAGAAAAAGGGAGAATTAAAAGCATCTCACCAAATATATGATGGTCTGGAAGCATCATCTGGGATTCACCTTCCTTTTCTAAGGACACTCTGCAATATCAAGTACCTTTAAGGTATTAAAGGAGAGTGCTTTCATCCATATCACACAATTGAGAATTCTTCAGATACCGTTTCTACCTTGCATCCTTAATCTTTTCTCTATTTTTAGTTACTTCTAATGGGCAAGTCATAAAGTTTGTCAAATTTTGCTCTACAGAATGTTCTGTTCTGCAATTTTCGAGCAAAAGCCTTTCAGTTAGCACACAGCAGCATTAGCTAGCACACAATTTCTTTTTTTTTTTTTGAGTGAAACACTTATATTTTGCAATTAGTTTCACCATTGCCATCAAGTAACTGTAGCTCTGCATCCATTCTGTTCTGCTTTCATATAGAGAGGTGTTGCACCCATACCAATGGGGAGAAGCTGGAGGGGATATGGGAAAATGAGCAAATATCTGAGGTGATGGACCTCAAGCAGGCAGAGCAGGCAGGACACAGTTCCAACACAGGGCCAGGACAGCTCTGGTGAAGGTTGTTCAGCATCCTGGATGAGGCTAATAGTGAGTTAGGTCTGGTGTCTGTCCAGTCAATAAAGACAAGAGACAGAACAGCAACCTATGCCACCTAATGCTCCATGTCAGATGAGGAGTTATGAATTCTGTAGCTCCATGGGGAGTAAATATATATATAATGAAACAATAATGCTTACACACTTCATTTGTAAAGGCCTTGAAAAGTCCAGATTACAGGAAAGATGAAAGTCAGTGCTGAGTAATGGAGAAGGACCCATGACAGTCCTACCAGAAGACGCAAGAACAAAGCTTCAGGACCTGCAGATCTCACTGAGGTCCATCTAACACAAGGGTAAACCATTATCAGAAGACCTATAAACACCTTTTAGCCTTCAGTGGGGAGAATTCCAGAACTGAGAGAAAAGGAGGATCACCAAATATGAGGACACAGACTAACTCACACCAATCAGTAAGAATGCTCTATGCCATGCCATGCATTTCTACAGATCTGAGCATTTATCTAATTTTTACGTTTCCTTATGTATAATGAAGCACATTTCATTCTCATTACACCTCGATTTTAATTTGACTCTCACCAGTTCAACCCTGATGTAAGATAGTTATCTGTGAAGTAAATGTAGCAGAACCACACCCACACAAGGTTTCAGGTGCTGTCTAATCCCAGCCTGCAGCAAATCGTCTGGACTCCAATCCTGCTGCCACACCAGGGAAATTCCAAGGCAGGCACTGAGACTGAGAACAGGGGTATGGGAGGAGGCAAAGGTGGAAGGAGAACTGTTCTGTATCCTAAAATAAAGGTCTGATCTTGAGTGGAAATACATTTAGTCTTTCTGCCATGTCTGTATAAACCAAACCAGCTGGTGTCACCTTTATAGTGGGTCGTGGCATAAAACCCTTTTCTTTTTAATGAGATCTTTGTGGATGTGTTTATCTTTAGTGGAAAAAAGAATCTGATTATGGATCGTTATGACTTACGTTTAAAATAGAAAGAATGTTATTTGAGTCACTTCCAAATTAACATGATTGTATAAAAATATATGAAGTGCTTCACTGAATTTTAATGTCTCTACTGCAAAAACAATTTTAAAAGATTATAGCTTTGCACATTTTTAGAAGGATGTAATCATGCTAGCTAAAACATAGATTTCATATACCACAATAATTTTTAATCATTCTTCACTGCACATGCATAGCATTCAGATGTCTCTTTCAAATGTCAAAATAAAATTAATATTTATTACCACACCTCTGAAATAGCATATTTACAAAACTGAAACACAGGACATTTTCCACTGAGCCATCTAAGCCATTTTGTACGTTCTCAGTTAAATGCATTTTCTAGAGCTACTGCTCTGCCTCAGGGACTCCCAGAATTTGTAAAGTGCTTTATGGCTTGTTTCGCTGCGTTCTTCAGGGAAAAGTCAAGAAGGGGATCTCAGTTCCCGGGGTGGTTTTTCTGTGTTTCTAGCTTGATGAAAATAAAACCGTGAGAATAACTGACATTGCTGACCTTTACAAACACAAAAGGTAACACCTGAGCAAATACATAAAATTAAACACAGGTAAGACATGCTTGAACCAAAAATTTTGGCTTTGACACCTCCAGGGTGCAGGGGAAGTTCAAGGGATACCTGGCAAGATCCATAACTACAACAGTTCCGCATCAAAGTAGAATAAAGGCCAGGTCTTTGATACCTCCCAGTTTGGGAAAAAATAGCTCCTGATGAGAACTTTATGGGCTGAAGTCCACCTGGAAAAGCATCAAAAAAGACCTGTAGGATCTTGTCAGAATGTGTTTCTCCCAGTCCCTACTGCAAGCTGAACATTGGAGAGTTTCAAACATATCTCTGACTTCCCTGACATAGAGAGAGTGGGAGGAGGTCCTTGTACACTTCTCTTTGCAACTCTTTTTGGTGGCTCACCTTCTTATGAGGTTTGTAACAGATCAGGTGTCTACAAAGAAATGTGCAAAGGATTTTGTGTATCCATCACAACTTGTGTGCTGAGTTTCTTAAATCTCCAAGAATTTTTGACTATGTTCACATCCTGCAGGTAAATCTCAATTCATGCGGGAGTCTTCAGTGGTGGGAAAGGAAAATCATGCCTAAATGTAGCCCTGTGTTATTTGGAAGCAAAAAAGGAACAGATCCACCAGCATCTGTGCTCCTAAATCACCACCTCTGGAAAAGTCCCACCCTTCCCATCAAAGCACTAGCTGAAAAAGATCATGTTGTCAAGAAGTCTGCACCAAACATATACAGTGTAACTTACTGTCCATAAAACAAGTAACCTTGCTTTAGCTCTCTGGAATATCAAACAATTTTTTCAATGAGCAAAATTTTTGGTACTCCTACTGTGTTGCACCAGGCAGGAGTGGGAGAAAGAAACTCCTTTTATTGTGTTGAATTCAGCCAATTGGCGGTGACTGATTAATCTGTACAGAGCAATGCTAGCAGTTTTACTAGCCGGTGTTTTACAGCTGGACCCCAAAACACCTCACACTACCACTGCTAGGGGGTGATGGCTGTCTTGTCATACTTGTAGCAAGAGTGGTATTTATTAAGTTCCTGTACACTGCATTGCTGAGGATGTTATGTGTTGTTTGGTCAGGGGGTGTAGACAAAGTCTGAACAAAAAACATTAATTAATAATACTATTCTAACTGCACTTGTAGCCATTCTGATTTTATCTTCTGTGAACAGTTCAAACAAATGAGTGTGACTGAAGGGACAGTCCTCAGAAAACATGATGCCCATAAACACTGACTGTCCAACTGGAAGCAGAGTTACTGCTCATCTAGTATGGCACCAGAAAACAAATAACATCATTTAATGTGTCAGACTAGGCTGGAAAAATCTCATCTCTGTGTCCATAAATCCTCTAACATAATGTTTGCAAATGCTTCTGGAAGAATGCTCCTTTGAAACTTTTGGGGCAGTGATTCATTATAGCTGAGACACTCAAGAAAGTCCCTTTCAAGGGATGCAGCTAACCCTTTCTCATACAACTCCTGGCAAACAGGCAGCACTGTCACACTATAATTATACAAGTATTCAAAACCACCACACCAAACTTCCCAGAAAATTCTGCTGATTTGCTGAAGACAGCACAAGGAGACAATAGCCATAATTAACTTTTGATTGAACTTTGATCAGGGTGAATGAATATAGCCTGTGGGTAGTACCTGGGCTGGGAATTCTGCCAAACTTGCACATTTCTATGAGGAAAAGAAGTGTCACTTGTTGGTTACCCCAGGTCTCATGTCCTCTCCCTAGCTGTTTGTTTCCTTCCCTTGTCAAGGGTAAAAGGCTGAGCTAGTCTTTGGCCTTGCTTGGCATTGCTTCTCTTTCTTTCCAGATATTTTAATAAGTATTTCCTTTAAATCCTAACAAAATCTAAGCAAGGTAGCTCAAAACATTGGCAAGTCACATGAGAGGAAGGCAAATCCCTCTTCACAAAAACTCAACATGTCACATTCTTCTAAGTTAACTCCAGGAGTGTTTGGGGTCTCATGACATGAACGTGAGCTGCCTGGAGAGGGACAGGGGCTGGAAATGACTGCTCCTAGTCTGTCACACTGACTCAGTAACCTCAGCAAGAATTTGGACTGGAAAGTTGGCAGGGGAAAACTGCATCTTGTATTTCTTCTGTTAGACGTGGTATATTATTAGCTTTATGCTAATTTGGGTCACTGAAATAGGGTCTGCATAATTTAATAAATTTAATTAATTACTTAATAAAAGATTGAATTTGGCTGGGTGTCAGTCAGCCAGTTAGTGATTGACTGATATCCAGGGAAGCAACACCCTCTAGAGTGGAGAGACCCCATAACAGGGCTGTGATATCAAAGTAGCTTTGTCGGACAAGGATGAGGCTCTTGGCAGTACACACTCATGGTTTCAAATTCAAGGTCCCAAGTTCAATCTCTGCTCTCAGTGGTCTTCCCAGGCGTGTTCTGTTACACAGAGACAAAGAAATGCATGAGCTGAATAAATTATTAATTAAAAAACATTTGTTCAGCTCTGTGCAGACGCAATGTCTCTCCCCCATAGGGCAAATGTCTTACTCTCAAATCAATCCAAAGCGCCAGGAGAAATGGATGATAGTTTCACTTACCTCTGACTCACTTCAAGAACAGTGAATGTGGTTAATTAAACTCGCAATGCCTCCAAAAAAAAAAAAACCAACAAAAAAGACATCCACTGTCACTATCATCTACTTTAAGGCAAAACAAACAAACAAACAAAAAATCTCAAAGAAACAAAAAAAAACCCACAAAGAAAAAAAAATCAGTGAAGCAGGAAGAATTTTTTATTTTAAACCTTCAGAGATGCAACTTGTTGACATCTTTGGGTTTTTTTTAAATTTTCTACATAGACACCTTCACAACTGTATGGTACAATGCAATTTGTTGTTGTTCATTAATTTAATTGTGAAATCAGATGGAAAAAAGAATAGTTATTTAACTTAGTATAATCTCTTTCTTCTGGTGTGCACAGTCTTTCGTGTACAAAAGATCAGATTTTGTGATCAAAGCCTCTTGGCAATATAGTGTCAACAGTCAATGTATGTCAAATACTGTCATTACTGTAAAGTAATAACTCATTTTTATCCCTCAACTTGTTGTCAACACTTCTTCATTTCTGGGATGATTTTCTTTCAGCCACACACAAACATTTTTATCGGAGGTGGTTCCCTTGTGCTCCCTTTTAAACCTACAAAAAACCCCAAGAGACACTTTCAGGGTGCAACTCCTTTCCCATCTATTTTACTGAACATGTAGGCTTTTAATAATAAGTCACCATGCCTACTTTTAAAATCAGTGGAAAAGTGTAACTGCATGAGGGGAACATGGCCACCTACTGCCTGGATTGCACCTCAGAGATGCTTCCTCTCTACTAATTAGGGTGAATGGGAAATGAAAGCTGTGGCTCTGCTGTTTACAAGAATAATTGCCAGACCCTTCACTCAAGAGAATTAAGGGTCTGCTCCTGAACTGTTTTGTATTTTTAACAGGAGAATGCCTTATAATTAACTGAAAAGAAAGTATTTTTCTTTACCATAAGAAAATATAAAAGGTATTTGTATTCTTATTTTAATTTGGAACAAAAGCAATTTTTCAGCTTGCTGTAAAATGCATTCTCTGATTTGTTCAGGTTTTAAAATTATGTGTGCCAGTTTCTGAAATTCCATTTGAATTTTATTTTAATTTCTTTCCAATGTTTTCATTATTCTACATTCATGCCATGTCAACAGAAGTTCATTTCAACAGCACTGAGGATGAGCTAGATAACCTCCAGACATCCCTTCCAACACGTTTTTCTGTGATTAGTATATAGTAGTCATTATTACCTTTAAATATCTGAAATCCTAAAATTAGCAATCTGAAGTGATCAATATTAAAGTTGATTTAATATTGCAAGTTTTAAACAGTGTTTTGTGACTGTCTAGAGAGACATGCATCACACATGAGCAAATTATAATTCGGGACACTCTGCTTTCTCTTGTCATTCTATTGTACCCAAGAGGGAGGTGAGCAATTAAGTATAAGAATAATTGAAAAGTTTGTCTTTCTTTTTTCATGCTTGACTTCCTCTTTGCCATTCCTGCTTTCAACTCACATTCCTTGATGAGCAATCATTTCTGAAGCCCATGTTTCCTTTGGACAGGTCACCTTAACTTCTTTTTCCAGGATAAACTCCAGGAAATATATATATCACCTGACCTACTTGATGTTACTTTGGTTTACTATGAGGTAAGGCCTTTGAACCTGTACGTTCATTTGATGGTGAAGAGAAGTGTGATTTCCCTCTTGCTTTGTCAGCATCACTCAGAACACAGAACTCATCACACAGAAGGGCCACGAGAATGATCAGAGGGCTGGAGCACCTCTCCTATGAGGACAGACTGAAGGAGTTGGGGCTGTTCAGTTTGGAGAAGAGAAGGCTCTGAGGTGACCTCATTGTGGCCTTCCAGTATCTGAAGGGGGCCTACAGGAAGGCTGGGGAGGGACTTCTCAGGATCTCAGGTAGTGATAGGACTAGGGGGAATGGAATGAAGCTGGAGGTGGGGAGATTCAGGCTGGATGTGAGGAAGAAGTTCTTTACCATGAGAGTGGTGAAGCCCTGGAATGGGTTGTCCAGGGAGGTGGTTGAGGCCCCGTCCCTGGAGGTGTTTAAGACCAGGCTGGACGAGGCTCTGGCCAGCCTGATCTAGTGTAGGGTGTCCCTGCCCATGGCAGGGGTTGGAACTAGATGATCCTTGTGGTCCCTTCCAACCCTGACTGATTCTATGATTCTATGATTCTATGACTCATATACTCTTCTAGGTAATATTCTGCGGTAGCTCTACAATAGTTGTGAGATGAAAAATTCTACTTGTTAGCTACATGCTTTTGTTATACATTTATTTCTGTTATACACATCTTGCCAGAACTGCAAACATAAAATTCTAACAAATTTAACATCACTTTGAGCATTAATGATCATAGCAAACTTTTCACATACATTGAAGTGACACCAAAAGCACTGAAGAAAAACTGTATTGCTCTTTAAAGCACATGAGAAAAGCAAATTGCTAGTAAAAGATACAGAAAATTTTATAATTCTGTCTGGAAGACAGACTGTGGTGGTTTGGGCTGGGTGCCCTCTGCCACGTGGTGTACTTCCTGTGTCCAGAAGTCCAGCCTAGTGGGTGGACACAGGAAACCAGGTATCTCCTACCATAATCCTTGCACCGCTATAAAATCCAGCTCAGGGTCTAGCACTTCCTCTTTCTTCCCCTCACTGGCACCTGGTAACTGGGGGAGACATCTGGCCTGGCTAGGCCCAAGGCCAGGGGGATGGGTGGTCTCAGGTCTGGCCAGCTGAGACTAGCCTAGCAGTGGGGGTTGGAAGAAGGAGCCCTGGGGGTCTTGGGTGCACCCTCAGGTGGGGATGGGATGTTTCTGGGTCTGCTTTGGGGTTTCTTTTGTCACTGCTTCCAGTTCTCTGTACACGTTCACTGCTTTCCATTTAAACTTTCCATCACTTTTGCAATCCGTTTGTCAGAGTCATTATTTCTGCCCGTGGTGGGGAGGGGGCTGCCTCAATCCACGACACAGACATATGCTTCCTTTCTAATCCTTTCTAGACTATGTCATATTTTTGCATTGGATTCCTGTCTAGACCTCAGAAAAGAGGCTTGCTGATTACCCAGTTCAAGACAAATATAGAGATGAAGTCCACTGTGCTACACAAATGATTTTATTTGTATCTAGGTGGTACAGTTTGAGGTAGTACCTAGCTTAGACACTAATTGTGAAGAGGAATTTTCCAGAGACCTTGAGTAGAAGATAAATAATGTTAGGGATTGGACACAGAGTGAAAATAATTGATAGGTTAATATCATTCCACTGGCTTGTTGAATATCTTATACTTTTGCAGCACAGTTTGTTTTTCTCTCTTCTCCTCTTCACTCTAGCTGGTGCTTTGGCTTTTGGCTTTGCTTGGCTTCACTGACCTTGGCTGAGGTTCTTGTTATGGTTAAATAGCAGTGGGGCTCTCTCTCTGCTTTTTCTTTCTTTCCTGTGTACGGAGAGGGGAAAGGAAAAGATATTGCTTTTCTGTACGGAGAAAAGAGCTGAATTTGTATGAGGGAGTGTTTCTGGGGTTGTTGAATTGTGAATATATGTAAATATATCCTGTATATGTTTATTGCCTTTTACACTTTCATATTTAGTTCACTTTTTGTAACTATACCTTCATTTTGCTTCCAATATTCTGACCTAGGCTGGTGGTTTATTACAGAGATAAATCTGCATTCTGGGGTCGAATCTCTGATTTGTTGGGGGAGGGGGGGCAAATTTAAACCCACAACATTTTCTTGGCACCCAGCTAAGAGTGAAATAGTCAGAGGAAGGATACAGGCCATCCCACCTTCCCAAAATTTGTCCAGAAGTGTTAATTTCCCAGAAAGTTTTCTAGTACTCAGTTTATTCCAGAATAGATAATAAAGCACAAAAGAAATTTTGTCTCATCTGAAAGGATTTTTCTGTTATCTGAAGGACTTTTTTCCATCATAGAATACTATGCAACAATATTTTCAAGCCACATATCTCCAGGAGCTAAAACATTATTGCAACAGCAAGCTGTTTTTTTAATGACTGAAAGCTTGCTTGCTCTCCAAATGAGAGGCCATTGCAAGATTTGCCTGGTAACATTTGTTGGTAGATTCTAGCAATTTTCCCTGGATCTTTTTCACCTGGCAGTAACAAGAATGGAATAATATCCATACATATTTTTCCTTATTTATTGGTCAAAAGCCTGAACTAAACAAGAAAAACCACTGAAATACAACATGTAATCATTCTCACATACATCCTATACCACAATAGACAGAAGAGCATATTCCAAATGCAGTAATCAGAAATATGTAAGGTAATTAAGAATGGTCTCTGGTGAATCCTGGTGATTCAATTGTTTCCTGCATTATGCTCTTCAGCAAATTCAATAGATTGTTTAAGCAACATCTAAACAATGTAAGTGAATGACATATTTTTGTATGCATCCTTAGCACCAGTAATATACAGCTAATGCATCATATTCAGTAAAGTGGCTTTAAGTGATAACAGGTGTTCAGCTTAATGGAAACTGCTGCTAGTTGGTCAACATGTAAATTAATTTTGTTATTTACAGAACCAGATGGTCAGTTTTGGAGTGCCAGCATGGGTAAAATTAATAAGCCTCCTCACTGCAGAACACAACATCTCATCTGTAGCTTCACCAGTTTCTAATTCCAGATATCATGTGAATTGCAAGAGTATCCCACTGACAGAAAGATTAACTGATTTACTTTCTGTCCAAGAATACTACACCATATATCATCAAGTAAAAGTGGCTAAAGGTCATACAAATGAACTTCATGAGACATTAAGAAAAACTGTAAGAAAAAAATAATGTTGTCTTTTTTCATTCATATATTCTGTGCTGCTTACAATTTTAGTATATGATATTTTCTTCCTGCTTTCTTCCTTTGTAGCAATTGCTTGATATTGTAGAAAATACAATTTTACTAGAGAGTTCAACTGTCAAGCTGTTTACATTCTGAGTCAGAGATTGTTTCATTATGCTGTAACATTAAGACATTAAGTTTTTCTTAAAAATCCTTTTTCAGAATCTCATCTGACTTAATCTGTGATTCAGAAGAAATCTTTTTTCCCATCCTTGGTCAAAGTTCATTCAAATGAAATCAGACAGTTACACATGGCAGGACTAAGAAATCCCACTTGTCTGTATTTACTGAGCCAAATGAGATGGCAAAGACCTCTGCCACTACAGCCACATTTGTCAGGTTAACACACTGTACCCAAGCCTCCATTTACTACATAGGAAGGTGCTCAGCAAGCATGGTGCAGCTGGTGCACTTCAGACCCAATACACTCCAGCTGCAAAACTCATGTACACACACACTACAAACACCCAACAACAGCTCCTGTCACACTGCCAGGCACTTGGAAATCCTGACAAACCACCACCTTATCCTTCAGGTTGCACTTGGAAAAAGTCAATGGGCAGCAAAGAAAGTAATGTCAGGGAAGTCCAGGCTCACAGTAGCCCTGAACATGCTGACAAGAAGACACATCTTGCTGCAGAAAGCACTGTATCTGCCTCCTTTGGATACCTCTTTCCTCATCTGTGACTTCCTGCCAGTGTTCTTCACAACACTGATGTCTCCGCGAAGAAATGGAGTAACAAGGTCATACAGAGGAAGTTTGAATGTGCTTGCAAACCCTTCAAATTGCAGAGGCTCTTCAACCCATGCCTACTTCTGCAGGGCTTCTGCTCCTACATGCCCTATGCATTCCTGTTACATATTTTATAGATATGCTAATTTACAAATGCTAGAAAGAAATAGTAATTGATAACAATCAATTGGGGTGCTTGGTGACATGATCTAGTTGTTTGATGGGTTGGACGCGATGATCTTGAAGGTCTCTTCCAACCTGGTTTATTGTACTGTATTGTATTGTAATTTTGTGCCTCAGGTTTTCACTGAAGCAAATGAAGACAAAAGTACAATCACTGCACATCTTTGACACTTTTATCCATTTTAACTGGCTTAAATTGAAGAAAAACATAACAAATATAAATATTGATTCAATTCTAATCTATAATTATAAACATCCAGACCCTATCCAGAACATGAACATCATGTTTTCTTTTCTGTGTGTATCAAGAATGCTTTTTTTCCCTCTTTTCCCTTCAGTACCAGGAGGTTGCACTTTAAAACTGCAAAACCTACAGTGACTTCCTGAGAGTTATCAGGCATACCTTAACTAGTTTTGGAATTCAAGTGGCATATCTGGAAGCTACGTGTCACATTGAATTATTCAAATAAAGAGTAACACATTAAAATGGGTAAAATCCAGAGAGTCTTGCCTGTTATTTTAAGAAATTCTGTCTGTTTTGGAAATATTTAGGTCTGTTAAGAAAATAAAAGCACACAGCAAGGTAAAGTAACAGCTATTCCTATGAACTGCTGAGATCAGTCACATCACACATTTCAGTCCTCTAATCCTGGTTACAGTCCTATACATAAGTTAAATAATACACTACCTGTGTAAAAAAATATTTTTATTGTTAGTATGCTGTTCAATGTGTGAGACACAAAACAAAATAAGTTATGGAGGAGTATTAAATTCTTTCTAAGTATGTTTGTATCTCTAGACATTTGCTAAAGCCCTGCACACTCACCAACTACTTTTGTCTAAGCAACAGCCAGTATATGGGGCAGTAATTGACAAGATTAGAAGAGAAGAGGAAATCATGGTAAATAAACAAACGGTTCAAATATATTTGGGTCATAGACATAAAAGTGGAAGCTAGTCACCATATTAAAAATAATAATAGGTACTGAAACTATCAAGGTCCTTAACACACAAAGCAGTAACATGCATCTGCAGGTGAGTAAATGTTTTCATCATTCTGGTTTAAGTGATTTGACTGAAGCCACAGAAATCAGGGGCAAGGACAGAATTAGGGATCCAGGGTGGTATTCTCTGGTATTTCATTGCAGCAAGTTTGTGTTGTCCTGTTAAATCAGCTGTGCACTGCGTAACCATAGGATTCTACAGAGATCTTGGGAAACAAAACAGGGAAATAAAATGAAGACTACATATTATCTCCTAGCAAAAGGGAAGTGGAGACAGCTTTCAATTTGGAAGAGTCCCTGCATGTCCTACAGAGATCCTCAAATGAGTCATTAGAAGAACCAGAGAACCAGCTATGCAAACAGTTGTGGGCTGCACTCAGCCGGGGAAGATATTGGCAAATTATTAGAGTGCAAATAACAACTCCAAAACATTTATTTACAGCCCTTATCTGTTCAGTGACCCAGTGTGCTGCACAGTTCCACAGATTATTCTCTTATTCTTGCTTTATTCCTGCTATTAAAATTAAACCATTCTTACAAACACATGAAGAGTGATCTATTAAATCATTCTGACCATGGATAACCACACCACTGAATTCAGCAGTATCTAATGGAGATCCATCCTTCTGATGGTGAATACACATGTCCAATAATGGAAGAGCACCATCCCACAGCTGCACTTGTGGACTGGTGGAAACCTGTATTCCTTCACAATATGACCATCAATCCCTTAGTGGTACAGGGCAAAGGCAAAGGATTTATTAAGTTCAGTCTAAGAATGAAGATCATTTCTTCCCAGAAGAGTGAGCGGCACATCATCTAACACCCACAGGGCTGTATTTTGATACCCCACTAAAGAAACAAACCACAAGAGCTACACACACAAGACACCTTTTTCCATTAGGTACTTTCATCCCACAACTGCATCATTTACATTGTAGAACATTCCTTCTCCCAGTGTCAAGACACGGCTGTATATTTTAGTGAATCTGTACAAATCTGCATCAGTAACAGTAACACTGCCTAGCTTCCTTCAAAACGTATCTCTGACTTTCTGTCCTGCAGCTGGCAATTTGTTTCTGTTATTTAATATCAACAGTGATATGCTTGAATAAGACTGTAGAGTAGTTTAATTAAAGTATTAGATAAACAAAAAATGCCTCTCTATTGGAATGCAAACAGAACAGTCGGAGAATAAAAATTAAGAAAGGAGAAAAAAACCCCAAACAATTAACAGACACCAAATCTCTGATAAACCATTCAAGCAAACCAAGCTTCTCCCAAATCATAATGACAGCTCATTACAGAAAAATCTAACACTGCACAAACCACAGGGCTTTCAGTAATTGCCATCATCTTACTTACCTGCAACTCAGTGACAAGAAAACAAGAGTAAGATGAAACTGTGTAATAAATTGGGTAAAGCATGTGCTGTTCCCCATCATTTATAAGAAATGTGCAGTCAATTTTTCCCCAGCTGAAATGCCCAGTTAAAGTGAATGGGCCATGCTCAAAGTTCAAAACTGATGGAGGGGGCCTCGCATCAGTCGTTGCAGGCATTCCTCACAGGTGGCCATGACTGGGGTGCAAAGCTGAGCTCAGGATCTTAAGCAGACTGCACACATTGGTCTCAGCAGTGAAGTTTGCAAAAGGAAAGTTAAGTGTGGTATATTACATCAGAAGACACATAAGCATCTGGGTACAGGATCTTAATAAAAAGATGACTTCTAAGCACCCAGTAGGGGTTAGAATAAGTACCTCCATGAGGCACTATGGCAGAAAGAAAGAAACTCCCAAAGTCCTTTTACTATTTCTAATAAAAATTAAGCACTTTTCCCATCACTGCTCTGAGACTGAAGTGATGCTTAGTATGAAGAACAGGAAGGAGAAGGGTTTGCATTTCCTTCACTTAGGTGCACATAAAGACAACTGTGGCTTTAAAAATTTAACTGTGTAAATACTGCCAACTGATTTTAGGTAGTCAGAATATATTACCACCATCCCAGTATCTCAGCCACAGGGAGGTACTAAATCCTCTCAGTTGCTAGAAGTAGAGAATCCAGGGTCTTTATTTTCTATCTCAGAAACTAGCAGTCCAAATAAAACCAGGAATATAATAAGTTTGTACAACATGTACAGAAACATGACTGAAGGTCAAAGTCAATTATAAAAAGATTTAATAATATTCCCATAAGACCTTTATTTTGTAATATTACCACAGGTCTAAAACAATGAAAAAAAAATCAGTGATATATGAGGACGTTAGTGTTTGGTAACTGACTGAAAAAAGACTGTTCCACTGTGCAAAGCAGTTTTGCCAACAGGCAATTGTATTAGAAAGAACTGAGGTTAGCGAACAATGAGGAAATTAGGTGATAGTCATGGCCAAAGCAAGAGGAAAAACCGGATAGGGAAGTCTCTGCATATTTCATAGAAACAATCTGTAGTTTTATTGCACTTTTCTGTAAAGACTTCAAAGCACTCAACAAGAAACTTTTCATGTAGTTACACCTTGGCAGGACACCAAGACCTTCCTGCTCATTCCATAGATTTGTTTGTTTCTTTAAAAAAAAAACTTTCTCTTCTCTAAGACTGTCATGTAAATTGTTGAAATAATATCAGTTGAAATAGACAGTCAAGCACTAAAGTTAATTATCTCTTCTTGGTCCCTGTGGATCCTTCACTATCAAATTATGGCCATATTTCTAAGATAAATCTGATATCTGTGCACTGCAAATTTCAGCGCCTCAAGGACATTAAATTATCAGACCTCCAAGAGGAAGAGCAAGAGACACTAATGAAATCACACTTTCATGCCTTGGTAGGGTACTGCCCACCATGAAAAATGTGATACTTCTGTTCTGACTGCATTCTCAGATGGGAAGTCATGGTCTCTGTCCCAACAGGATGCCCCTGCTATCAAGGCATCTTAGAATAGAATAGAATAGAATAGAATAGAATAGAATAGAATAGAATAGAATAGAATAGAATAGAATAGAATAGAATAGAATAGAATAGAATAGAATAGCCAGGTTAGAAAATACCTCAGAGATCAAGTACGACCTGTCATCCAACACTATCTAATCAACTAAACCTTGGCACCAAGTGCCTCATCCAATCTTTTCTTAAATACTTCCAGTGATGGTGACTCTACCACCTCCCTGGGCAGCCCATTCCAATGGCAAATCACTCTTTCTGTGAAGAATTTCTTCCTAACATCCAGCCTAAACCTCCCCTGGGGCAGCTTGAGACTGTGTCCTCTTGTTCTGATGCTGGTTGCCTGGGAGAAGAGACCAACACCCTCCTGGCTACAACCTCCCTTCAGGTAGTTGTAGACAGCAATAAGGTCTCCCCTGAGCTTCCTCTTCTTCAGGCTAAATGACCCCAGCTCCCTCAGTCTCTCCTCACAGGGCTTGTGTTCCAAACCCCTCATCAGCTTTGTTGCCCTTCTCTGGACACATTCCAGCAAGTCAACTTCTTTCCTAAACTGAGGGGCCCAGAACTGGACACAGTACTCAAGGTGTGGGCTAACCAGTGCTGAGTACAGGGGCACAATGACTTCCCTGCTTCTGCTGGCCATAGTGTTCCTGATGTGGGCCAGGATGCCACTGGTCTCCTTGGCCACCTGGGCACACTGCTTGCTCATATTCACCATACTATTGGCCAGAACCCCCAGGTCCCTTTCTGCCTGGCCACTCTCCAGCCACTCTGACCCCAGCCTGTAGCACTGCATGGGGTTGTTGTGGCCAGTGTGTAGAACCCAGCACTTAGATGTGTTAAATCTCATGCCGTTGGACTCTGCCCATCTGTCCATCCTGTCGAGGTCCCTCTGCAGAGCTCTCCTACCATCTAACAGATCAACACCTGCCCCCAGCTTGGTGTCGTCTGCAAATTTACTGATGACAGACTCAATCCCCTCATCCACATCATCAATAAAGATATTGAACAGGATGGAGCTCAGTACTGATCCCTGGGGGACACCACTAGTGACTGGCTGCCAGCTGGTTGTGGCACCATTCACCACCACTCTCTGGGCTCAGCCCTCCAGCCAGTTCCTAACCCAGCTCAGAGTGCTGCTGTCCAAGCCATGAGCTGACAGCTTGGCCAGGAGTTTGCTATGGGGGACAGTATCAAAGGCCCTGCTGAAGTCCATGTAAACTACATCCTCAGCCTTCCCCACATCCACCAGGCGAGTCACCTGATCATAGAAGGAGATCAGGTTGGTGAGGCAGGACCTGCCCTTCTTGAATCCATGCTGGCTGGGCCTGATCCCTTGGCCATCCTGTAAGTGCTGTGTGATTGCACTCAAGATTACTTTTTCCTGGCACTGAGGTCAGGCTGACAGGTCTGTAATTCCCTGGTTCCTCCAACCGGCCCTTCTTGTGGATGGGCATCACGTTGGCCAGCTTTTCAGTCAGTCTTCTGAGACCTCTCCCATGAGCAAGCTCATCTGCCAGCTGTCTCAGCACGCTAGGATGGATCCCATCTGGTCCCATGGTCTTGAGGGGATTCAAGCGGCTAAGGAGGTCTCTAACTACTTCCACCTGGATTACAGAGGAACTATACTGCTCCCTGCTGCCATCTGCCAGCGCAGGAGGCCAGTTGTCTGGAAGACAACCTATTCTGCTATTAAAAGTTGTGGCAAAGAAGGTGTTAAGTACCTCTGCCTTTTCCTCATCTTTAGTTACTCTATTCCCCTCCATGTCCACTAAGGAGTGGAGGTTGTCCTTGCCCCTCTTCTTGCCATGAATATATTTGTAGAAGGATTTTTTGTTGTCCTTCACAGCAGTAGCCAATCTAAGCTCTAAATGGGCTTTTGCCTCTCTAATTTTTTTCCTACATGACCTAGCAACATCCTTAAACATTTCATGGGTAACCTCTCCTTTCTTCCAAAGATGATACACCCTCTTTTTTTCCCCTTAATTCGCTCAGAAATTCATTGCCCATCCAGGCTGGCTATCTGCCCCAGCAGCTCATCTTCTGGCACATTGGCACAGCCTGTTCCTGAGCCTTCAAGAATTCTTTCTTGAAGTAGGTCCAGCCTTCTTAGACCCCTTTGTTTTTAAGAGCTGTTTCCCAACATATCTTCTGAGCTAGTTCCTTTAGTAACGTGAAGTCTGCCCTCCGGAGGTCCAGAGTGGAGGTTTTGTTGCTGCCCCTCTTAGCTTGACTGCATATTGAAAACTCAATTATCTCATGGTCACTGGACCCCAGACAGCCTCCAACCACCACATCTCCCACCAGCCCTTCCCTATTGGTAAAAAGAAGGTCGAGCAAAGCCTTGCCCCTGGTAGGCTCATACAGCAGCTGGGATAAGAAGCTATCCTCCATACACTCTAAGAACCCTCTAGACTGCCTCCTCTCTGCTGTGTTCAATTCCCAGCAGATATCAGGCAGGTTAAAGTCACCCAGAAGAACAAGGTCTGGCAATCTTGAGACATCCTCTAGCTGCCTATCAAATAATTCATCAACCTCTTCATCCTGGTTGGGTGGTCTATAACAGACTCCAACCAGGATGTCAGCCTTGTTGGCCTTCCCTCTTATTCTCACCCACAGGCACTCAACCTGATCATCCTTGATTTCTAGTTCCATGGTGTCTAGAGCCTCCCTGATGTACAGGGCCACCCCTCCACCCCTTCTCCCTTGTCTGTCTCTCCTGAAGAGCCTGTAGTCATTGATTACAGTGCTCCAGTCATGTGAGTCATCTCACCACGTTTCTGTGATGGCAACTACATCATAACTTTCCTGCTGCAACAAGGCTTCCAGCTCCTCATGTTTGTTACCCGTTCGGACTACAATAACCCCATTCTTTGTGCTGCACCCAGACGGCACAAATCTCAGGGCTAGAAAGGGCCTTTTCTCAAAACTCTTTCATAACTTAGAACAGATAGTTTTTGCAAGGGAGTGTTTAGGAACAAAATTTTACCATTCCAAGGGTGCCTATATTGCTTAGTCTCACTTTACAAGTAATTTAGGAACTAAGGACATATCTGCATGGGTTTCTATTGATATAGTTAAGCTAATGCAGGACACCAAGTGCTGACATGTTATGTCAGCAGCATACCTCACATTAATACTGCTTGACCCATATATCTGGAATTTGACAAAATTAGCTTATTCCACTCAGAGGGTCATTTAATATTCTGATGCTGACTTAATATGCATTACTTTACAGTTCCTATTAAATGTCCTCTTGGAGCACTTATCTGCATTAGAATATTGATATTTCCATACCAGGAAAGCACTACCAATGCGCATATAGCCTATGCATAATTTAGATTTAATGAGAGCTTTTTTCTCAAAAGTACATTTTAGAGATATTCAGACATCTAAAGATGAAGCTAGAGGTTGAGGTACTTTTGAAAAATTCAGTATTACCTATCTGCATCCTGAGATATCCAATTTCTTTCCAAGTAAAGACCTCCATGAGTTACTTTTGAGTATAGTTATCAAATTAATTTGGGACTTTTCTAAAGGCTATGGAAAATTGGTAGCAAAACCTGAACTGCAATCCAGGAAGAATAATTCAGAAATACGTACAGAAACCACAGAACAAGTTTTCTTCCCTTTAGCTGTTTTGACTCATCAAATCAATACCTGCTTGTCAAGAACTGCCATACTTTCAAAATAAAATCTTCTTGAAGAGGCGAAAAAAAAGATAACCAGTAAATTCTGGTCAGAATGAAAACACCAATCTTATATTTTTTATAATCTTTGTAACTTTAATTATACCAAAGCCTATTCTGGTCTATATTCTGGCCAGCTGTAGGTATCAATTCTTGACTGGATGTTTGCATGCTTATTTCCATTCATACAGTTTTCTAACTTAATGTAATTTAAGACTCTTCTACATTTTATAATGGTAATGTCTTTTTTTAATGAATAAGAAATTTGAAGATCATAATATACACTCTTAAGGGACAAGCAGCATTTTCATAAGCTACCAAGGGAGATAAATAGAATAATTCATTGCACAAGTTAACATTTTGGTCATAAATCTATTATTTATTCAATATTTTAAATTGGTAGTTTTATTTAGTACCCTGACTAAAGATAATTACACTAGTCAGGATCCATTATACCGTGGAAAAACAAAAATTATAAAGATGCAGCAAAATAAATTTTAGGAGCACTTTTTTATTTCTTAATTGATCAAAAGAATTATTGAGCTCTGTACAACTGTAAGTGCCATAGGTCTAATGAACATGTCACTCTGTCTGGCTTGAAAATGTCAGGAAAGTCACTCCATCAAGCAAGCCAGTGGCTAATTCTGCCTTTGCTACACTGAAATAGATAGGGTTGAGCAACTGTATTTAACAGCAGCTTGACCCATTGACTTTACTGGAAATTGTGCTAGTGTATGCAAAAGAAGAAAGGGATCAAGTAGATCAAGAGACAGGATTGTTATTTCATTTCCACCGCAATTGTACTAATATAAAATGACACTGTCAGTTTGTCTCCCCAACAATCTATTAGTCTGCTGCTATGCATATCATATATAATGTGCATTGCTTTAGTGAGTAAAAATGTTAATTTTAATTACATAATGTCATGCATCTGTCTTTATTACGGCCAAAAAATGAAAGTCTACCATCTCTCTCTACAATCAAATCTCTATTTTTTATTAAAGACAATCTCATTATTCTGCAATAAGGAACCTATTACATGCCCTCATTTTGGTGAAACAACTAATTCATCTTGAGTTTCCTAGAAAAATTACTAAACTTCTCTACTTTTTAAGATTCTAACTTAATTAATGTACTCATCATGATAATGTGTTTTATTATCTTTTTCACCAAGACGATGAATTCTCTCTAGGCAATGCACAATTATTAGACAGTACGTATTACCAGATCACTGAAAATTACCATTAAACATTGCCTGTGCAGTTTACACCATCCTTTCTCTAGTTCATCTCCTGGCTCAGAGCTGTCATTGTGATTTGTCTGTATTAACTCAGGGGCAAAAGTTCTATTAAATTTTCAGATTATCTAATTACGGTGACAATTTCACATTAAGATATAGGAAATGAAATAAGATTTGGCATTATTTTATCAGTGTAACATTCCTTAAGTATTTAAAATCCAATCCACTAAATGCTGCTAAGCCAGTAACAAATGTTTTAGAAAGCTTTCAGTGAAACCAGGTTATGATATTACTACTGAAGTTTAGGCAAAAAGGCAACCTCAGATATCACCGCAGGTATAAGATGAACCACAGGTTCACATCACCCTATGCTGGGACTAGATCTTTAAAGTCCCTTCCAACACTAACCATTCTATGATGCTACAAAGGTCCCACATTCTTCATCCAAGAAAAAGCCAGAAGGTCCCTAAAAATGAGGATCCTAGAATCCTATTGGCTGTTTCACTATTGTTGATTTTCATTTTATTTGCTATTTAATTTGAAGTTTTATACACAGAGTTTTAGAATAAGAGAATATTCCAGCTACAATTAAAAAGTTAGTGTCTTATCTCTTACAAATACAGAAGAAATTTTAAAGATAATAAACAAGAACCCAAAAAGAGGACAGCAGAAAAGAAATCCCCACTTTTCTACATTTGATTTTCAGTAGTTAACATTTTCTTACACTAAATTTGTAAGGCTTATTTTGTGTTCTGTGCCACCAATGAGTAAACAACCTCCTTTGACACATGCTAGGCCAGCAAGACACCACTGTCTTCCATTAGCCAAGGGACAACAGAAATAATCTACCCACTCTTGGACCACACTTCACATTATAGCTATCTCAATTGATCATAGAAATTAGAAACTTTCAGCAACCAGCTTCAGGTTCCAGTTACACTTACATAATGCTGATTTACAACACAGATGGTTTCAAAGTTGTCAACCACTGGAAGATTACTTCTAGGCATTTTTAATCAAGAGCAAAACACTTAACTGCAATGAAAGTGTTTACTGAGGTAACCAAAATCTTCTACTTAGAGTCAGCTCAATATCAAATTGCATTTTGTACATTTTGCGCTTCATGAATCCCATAGTTTTAGAGTGCCTGGAGCCCATAGAGAGAAGCTGCTTGGCCCTCAGGCCTTCTGCATAGAGGAAATTCTCAGCAGCATGAAAGTGCAGAAACTTTCCACAAATAAAGCATGCTGATTGATCATGAAAAAACCCTGTGTTTAATCTTTAGGATAAGCAGAGTTAATGTATGAACTATGTTAAACTTCTCCTCTTAAGAGGTGGGGTTGTGGAAGTTATAACAGTGAATTAGAAATTTTTTTTTTAAAGTAGTTGCTGTATTGACTGCATTATTAAGTTTAGGAAAAAGAGTTCTAGGACTTAATAAGTCAATATGGATATTTTACATCCCATAGCTCTTATGGTAATATGGTTCTGGTTTTGTTTTTCACCAATACTGGAAGGTATTTCTTCAATGTATACTTGATGTGTCAATGTGGGGGAATTTAAGTTTACATTTCCTTATGAGGCACATAAGCAGCATCAGATGGTATTTGGAGAAGAGAGAAGATACAAAGATATCACAGGAGCTGGAAAAGGGAATCTAAGCATAACAAGCTGCTTTATAAGTCCTTCCTTAAAAAAAAAAAAAAAAAGTAATACCTTCCTGAGCATATTTACTTGATAATATTGTTTTCAGTTACTTTCTGTAAAAGGACAAAAATAAAATAAGTATTCCTTCAGAATGCTGCAATAAATCCCCTAATGAACCCCCTCAAAGCATGCTCATTTTCCATTCTTTATAATTTCCTCCATTATGCATACTGTATTCCCTTAACTGCAAAAAAGAATTAGATAGCCTTGGCAAATGTGGACCTGAGTTGCAAGAGGGACAGAGGAGGACCCAATGGAAGTATGTGGAATTGCTGAAAATTCAGGACAAGTCTCCGAGCTCAAGTTATAATGCATTAACCATAGTGCTACCTGTAGCAGAAAGCAATAAAAGGTGAGTATTTAAATGTGAAGCTAGGAAACAAGCAATAAGCAAGATGTCGTGGTTCAGCGAGTTATCCTTGTAACATTCTGGAACATCATTAGGAGACTGATTTTCACAGGACAGCTAATAGACCTCAGGAAGTGTTCAAAGTGACCCATCCAGGATAAGTGTCATCTAGGATAGGTGACTGGAGTCTTGAATTGCTCCTGAAAGCTCAGTTCTTGGAACTTAATGCTGATTATGCTACTCTAATGATAAATGTCACCAAGTGCAGAGTTAGACACCATGCAGGTGCAGAGAAAGGATAGATCAAATGGCGAATGCAGACAGGCAGTAGATAATTGGGTCATGTGTGGATATATAGATCCCAAGATGAAATCCTGAGCTCTCATTCAGAAATCTGGTACTTTCTGGCTATAACCAGTATGGGCAGCCTGCAAACTTTGTTAATACCTACATGAAATAAAAGTGGCAGATCCTGAATCCTCTAGTTAATAAAGAGACATCAGCCAAAACCAATGGTTCGGAGAAAGTGCTTCCCCACATGGACAATTTTCATTCAGAAAACATAGAGCTTTTAGGGGTTGAAAAGAAGGTGAAGATCTTGACTTAAAGAAGTATCCTAGCAGCAAGGGAAGTTCCTGGTGACCATACCTGGATGGAGAAGAAACTAGTGAAGAAGAAGAAACCAACTTTCTGACCAGCTCTCCCAGGCCAGGAAGGGATGACAAGACCATAGTACTCGAGGCAGCAATGAAATGGGCGCTTAAGATGACCAAGCAGCATAAAATTCTCATCTCACTAGTTCTTAAATAAATAAACCTTAGAATGCAGATTAAGTCTGGGTTGTCATTCACTCTGTCTAACCTGTAGCACCAGTCTTAAAAGCATTTTCACATGCCATCCAGACATGGCAATGGTGGCTTAGGCAAAGTCCTTTTATTTTCTCCAGGCTCAGGCTAAAGAGGAATAATTTGCTTCTCAGGCTACAGGACTTCAGATATTTAGGTACCTGAAAGACTACAACAAAGGCTTTAAATAAGATTATTTTTTTTGTTTTATACACTTCATTTAAGTCCTAAATTCATCTAAATTCTTCACAGAGTCTTGGTGTATGAGGAAGGTTCATAAAAGGATCCTAGACTTTGTGAAACACAGAAGTGAAAAAACACCTGAAAAGCAGATCTCTACTTGACCTCCCACCTGCTGTTACAGGCTTCAGTAGGAAGTAATTTCTGTCTGCCTGGGCCTGGGATGAAACAGACTGATTATTTTAGCTTTGTTATTCTTACTCTAGAGCAGGACCTATGAGACAGGTTATTTTAAACTGCTTGCTTGTCATTAAGTAAACAAGCAACACTAATTGTGATTAGTAATAGACACGGATTGCCTGGAGGAAAGCCTAGAGTTGAAGCTTTAAATTTTTGTAAATCTCACAATGAAATAAAAAAAAGGAAGAGTTATTTTAACAAAGTAATGGGCTTCACATTTGGAAAAATCCTTTGTTCAAATACATGAGGCAAACAGGATTTTGTTTTAATCGACTAGGAGTGATCAGAGTAGTTCATATTTGTACAGTACCATAGCTAAAATGTTACAAAATAAAGACTGTGATTTACAGGAGGGGGTGATTTAACCATCTCCTTTGCATGTCTTACCTAGTGGTGATTCCTACATCCAGGAGGAGCACGCTACTGCTGTAGAGATAACTGACCTCCTAGAGAAAAAATCCTTATAGCTAGTTTACATTTAAACAGGTTTTAAATACTGCTGAATGATTGCTTTAAACATCTTGTGATGGGTGGGAATCTCTGTGAGAGAAAGGGACAAACATTTGAGGGGGCTGGGGCAGATACAATTTTCCTGTTTGTCAGTAGCAGTCTGAAGATAATGAGTCTTTCAAGAACACATGTAGTAAACAAAGATTAACGTCTAAGGTACAGAATTTTACCAGCACTTTTAAAAATTCTCTCTATAATTTGTTTGTATTATTTTAGCACCTAGGAAACAAAACCAAGATGAGGAACCCAATGCCTACATATGAACATTTGGAAAAGCAGATGGAGCAGATGAACATTTATCACTTGTTTAACAGTTAATGCACTGCAGAACTCCAGTCCATTGGGGTTGCTCTGTAATTCCTCAACAACCATCATGTGGTTTAGTCCTGATAGGATCTGACTTCTTAATGGCACCCTGTGAGGTCCCTCAACCTTTGGAGGAATAAACATATGCAAAAAATTACACCACTGTGTTTCAATTCAGAATTCCTAGCATCTATGTCCACAAAACTAAAGATCTGATTGCGCTGTTGCTTTAACTATGTGCTTGCAGAAGTGAGGTTCTTGTTAACAGATGAAACTGAAGTTTATACAGTGTACAAAAAAATTCTATTTTTATTAGATCAGAATGGTATTAAAAACATGTTGCCTACAAATGTAAGCTTGGAAAACAACAGATGTTATTTGCACAATTTTTGTTCTTTAAGCGTGAATTTAATTCTTTTTTTGACTCTTTATATTATTAATCAGGAAATTCAGTGCATTTGAACCACTGATTCCCTTATATACTGCTGTTACTTTATAGTGTCCACACAGTCCACAGATATACAGCAACTGCTAGTTTACACTGCAGATGTAAAAAATATTTAGACACATTACTGCATGGTTTAATGCTAACTAAATCAAGAGAGTTAGAAAAGAATGGATTCAACCCTTTTGAGTTCTGTTCGCATTTGCATTGCGTTTATGAACTTAAGATGAGATTTTTTTCCCTTAGAGTCTAGAAAATTCAAGAATACCTATATTTCTATTTTTATAATTATTTTTAAAGAAAGCATTACAACATACCTGTTATTCCAGTGCAGTCTAAAGTTATCCAGGTAATACTTCTCTGTCTTCAGTATCACAGGCAAGGACAAGTTTCCACAGGGTGTATGTTCAGCCACCTACATTTCCTTTCTGTCCTCCAAACAAGGCTTCAGATTCTATCTAAGGATATTGAAAAAAGGAAGGGCAAATCTGGAGTGGTTTCAAAGTCTGCAACAGAAAGAAGGAAAAACATCTTTATGAAAGTTATACTCAACTGCATTCTCTGTATTGATATCCCTAACCTTCAAACCCCTTCAAGCCTGGAATTTCACACACCCATGCTCATATGCTTTATTCTTCCCAGGAATTTTGAACATTGACGAATTTACACCCTCCCAAGCTTTATATGAGTTAAAAAAAAAAAAAACAAACACAAGCAAACAAACAACAAAAAAAAAACCCTACCAAATTTTGATATTAATGTCTTAAACATAAAATTGTCATCTTAAATGTGGGAATAATAACCAAGGAAACACACTCACTCATATATCAAGAGAGTGAATTTTATCTTCTGCTTGGGCCTGACAGAAATTTCCTGATAGGAGGTGGAGTAGATTTATTTCTCTCCAACTAGGCAAACTGAATTTACCTTACAAATAAATATATGCCTTTTATTAATGGTAACACTCTGAGATTTTATCTGTGCAGCACTCATTTGCAATAATATTTTTTTAATACTAAGAGTCACAATAGAACAAGATTTAATGAGACCCAATGACCTCAAATCCCTGTGAATACCTGATTCTATTCATAATAACTTGTGGTAGTGCATTGCTGAATGGTGAAATTCCAAGCAGAAACATAGAAAAGACTCTTGATCAGAATTTTCCAAGAGTTTCTACCTCTGCTAAACATCAAGAGGTTCCTCTGCAAAAACCTCAAGAGTTTTATCTTTGCTTAAATACAAATCCCAAGCCTTGCACAATACATTTATCTTTTGAATCCTGTCTGTGACACAAATTTGTGTATTGCAAATTGACAGGGTTAGTACAAGGGACAGAGACACCAAGTTAAAGAACTAAATTTATTTTTTACTTATGTATAGAGAAGTAAAATAGCAAGCAAAACAACAATAATACAGCAAAGGTAAAATACCTCAAGGCAATGCACCTAATCATTACTACATAAGGTTAGTAATAGTGATTAAGAAAGCTACATCAGCAATTGCCCCAGTGCTTTACCATTATCCAGATCAGCAATCGCAGGGAAGTCCTGGTTACAGCAAGGATTTGAAGAAATTTTCTGGCAATTAGGAAGTCCTAGACAGTGCATCCCTTCATTGGTGAGGCTGACAAAGTCTCTGTAAGAAAGTCCAGCTTTTATGCTGTTGAATAAATAAATTTATGTAACTGGAATATCTGGCTTTGTTCTCCTGTTAGATTCCTCCCACAGACTGCCCAAGGCCCAGAGAGGAACTAATGGAGTGTGCCTGTCTATTTGGTTTTGACTACAAACTTTCCAGCAGGACCAAACACCTGGCTGCATGGCCTCAACAGTCTCCCAGATATGGTCTTTGATGGTCCATCAAGAAAGCTATCTGCCTACAGGGCCTTGATGATTTACCAAATAAGGCTGGATATCTGCATATATATCCTTGATACTCTACTAAATAAGCCAAGTTCACAGAATCATAGAATCACTAAGGCCAAAAATGGCCTTTAAGATCATGAGTCCAACTGTATCCCAGCTACCAAAAGATTTGTTAGGATGTTCATCTAGAGGTCAACTTTGGTTTGGGGCCTATTGCTCAGGCCAGAGTACTTCAGGTATCATTTGCCAAAGGGAAGGTTATGGAAGTGAGAGGTCTGCCCCCTAACCCATGCACAGTTGCTCCAAAAGGGAGCTGGGGCTGATCTCATTCAGCATACAAAGGCATAAGTAGTATGTACCTATTTGTGCAGTTCTTAGCACACTGGCAGATAGCAGTCATCATGTATTTATGTGAAACCTAAAGAACAATTTATGTATTTCACTCAGAAATGGTACATTACATTCTCAGACATGGAAAAAGTCACTGGAGAAGCAATCATATTCATTTGCAAATGTAGGAGTTGCCTGTAGCTCTTCTTCCTCGATCTAAGCAACTCAAAGGCAAATTAGAAGTAACAAGGTAGAGGTAGTACTCCAGAAAAGCTTAAATATCCCTGAACAAATAAAGATCTTGACAAACTCAATTTAGAATGGAAAGAATGGTTAAAATTACGAACAACACGAGTCTCCCAGATTCAGCTGTGAACTGGCACGTAATAGGACAAAGCTTTCAATCACTTGCTTATCGCAATTCTATACCAAACAAACTGTAGACACAGAGGCAAAGAGAAAAGTTTTCAGCATTTAGCTTGGAACAGGTATATTAAGTGGATCTTTTTCCCTTACTTCTTTAACAGCCATCATCATTCTCTAATGTGTGTTGGCTGGGTAACTCTTGTTCTCTTCCAACTGACCTTGACTTGTAAAAACCAAAATTCAATGTTATTAGCTCACAGCAGATTATTCCATCCCTACAGTATGGTGTATTGAGTTTGGTTGAGCTGGATTTAATTCTCCCTATGGTATCTTTCTAGTGCTGTGTTTTGCAGTGCTGTAGCTGAATGTTGATTACACACCAGTGTTTTGGCTACTGTTGAGACAGAGTCACAGAACCACAGAAACATTCAGGTTGGAAAAGACCCTTGGGATCACCAAGTCCAACCAATAACCCTACTTTACAAGGTTCACCCCTAAACCATATTCCCAAACACCACATCCAAATGACCTTTAACCACATCCAGGGTTGGTGACACAATCACCTCCCTGGGTAGCCCATTCCAATGCCTGACCACTCTTTCCATGAAAATTTGTTTCTGAATGTGCAGTCTAAACCTACCCAGTCACAGCTTTAGGCCACTCCCTCTTATTAATAGCTGTGAGAAGAGACCAACATCAATTTCTCCACAATGTCCTTTCAGGTAGTTGTATAGAGCAACGAGGTCTCCCCTCAGCCTTCTTTTTTTCAAACTAAACAGGCCCAGCTCCTTCAGTCACTCTTCATAAGATTTATTCTCCAGGCCCTTCACCAGCTTTGATGCCCTTCTCTGCATTCACTCCAGCACCTCCACATCCCTCTTGTATTGAGGTGCCCAAAACTGAACACAATACTCAAGGTGTGGCCTCATCAGTGCCAAATACAAGGGGACAATCACCTCCATACTCCTGGTGGACAGACAAACATCAAGGCTGCACTTTTCCAACATTCTCCCACCCCAAGATTATGCTGAATGGTGGGCAACATCTTGGGAAGGGACACAGCCAGGCAAACAGACCCAAACTGACCAAAGGGATATGCCATGCCATATGAAGCCTGTTCAGGTATAAAAGCTAAGTGAAAGAAGGAAGTACGGGGGCATTTATTGATGGTGTCTGGCCTCCAGAGCAACCGCTATGTGTATCAGAGCCCTGCTTCCTGAGAATGACCACACATTGTCTACTGATGGGAAGTAAAGAATAACATCTTTGGGTTTGCTTCTGTGCATGACCTTTGCTTTGCCTGTGCATTTTATTACATTGCTTCTATCCTGACTCCTGTGCTTTTGTTATATTTTCCCTCTCCCCTCTCCGTCTAAGAGGGGGGTGATAGAGCAGGTCTGATGGGCATTCGGCCTCCAGCCAGGGCCAAACCACCAGACATGGTAATCTTTAAAGAAAACCAGCTACTGGAATAATTTCATGGTAACAAATGAATTACTATATACACTCAAAAGAACAAAAAAAAAAAAAAAAAAAAGTCAGCACTTTCATTTAATCATTTAGGATGCCCTGAGAGGTTATAATGCAAGGACAAGAAAGAAGTGTCTTCCAGGGACTTACATTAGTCAGAAATCCACTCTGACATATGGCAGTACAGATCATGCTTGGGAGCCAAGGGAATTTTTAACATCTTTTCTTTGATGATTCAGTGAGGCTTGGTAGGCATAAAATTGGATACCATCAGCACATAATCTACCAGTGAGAATAATTACATGCTTGTGTTCAAATCATCAGCTTTCCAACTTCTTTGTCAGATAATCTCAGTGTGGCTTGACTAAGAAGTAACTTTTCAAACACTGAAGGTTAATTAAGCTTTCCACAAATCCATGTGTTGTTGTTTTGATAGCAATCTTTGAAAACATTGCCACATAATCTTAAGCATTTTCATACCAATGTGATTTACAGTAGGATTGGCATTTGATTTCAATATTTAATGCAGCATAATATGTGTTTTATTACATTGTAAGACTTCAGAAGGTAAAAATAATTCAGAAGAAAATATTTTTTATTTTAAATATTTTGCTGAGTTCAAGTCTGTACACTGAACTTTTTTTCTCTGCTGTACTTTGCCCTCAAGGCCTGAGATGTGCAAGTCAAGGACTTGAATATGTCTCAACTAATCTAGATGTAAATGTTGGAGTGGGGATTGATCAAATTGTGTTCTCAGTCCCCTTCAGAGCAAACTATCATTTGTCTGTGCATTAATAATTATACAAATAGGTACACAAGGCTACAAATAGCAGCAGTCATATATTTACGTGAAACATAATGGACAAAGGCTATAAGTCATTGTTTGTAGAAATGATCTGGTGTCATGGTCACCAGGAAGAATAGCGGAACCAAGTGTCTGTCTAGAAGCTGGTTCTTTTGAACATTTCAGCGAGTGAAATTAAAACACAAACAAGGTGATATATCAAGACAAGTCTATTTATTAAAGAGAGAGAGAGAATGGAGCAAACAAAACAGAGAAAGAAAAGGAAGAGAGAGAGAATGGAGCAAACAAAACAGAGAAAGAAAAGGAAGACAGCGAGAATGGAAAAAGAGAGAACAGGAGAGATAATTACCACCCCAGGATGGGGGAAGGGGGGTAGGGGTGTTGTCCTGGGCTGCTGCCTCCAGCCTGAGATGTTCCCGGGGTAGGGAGGTGGGTCTCAGGGGTCGGCACCGAGCAGCCTCGGCTCCTCTTTGCTGTCCACTACCACACCTCCTGGGCAGCTGCTGTGTGGGTGGGCAGAGATGACACACCAGGCCGGTCGTTTGTGATGATCTTATCTTTGTTGAGACACTTCTCAGATCTTAATGTAATAATGATGATCACCAGGTGATTTATATGTTCAAGAGAGGATTCCCTCACCAAGTGACAACAGTTTTCTATCAAACAATGAGCAGGCATTCCATCTTTATTAGTTCTGGATGAAGAATCACTTTACAAAGTTAAAGTAAAGTCTTTTTGTTCTGTGCATTTTGTGGAAACGCACATTTCACACCTGAAGTTCTCTCCAAGTTTGACATATTTATTCAGTAATTTTCATGTCATTTTCTGATTCCATCTACTTGATAGTAGGAAAGCAGACAGATTACTACACATAAAATCCACTTCAAAGTTTAAAAATATGTACTTCTAATTACAGTTCCTATTCTGTAATATACTAAAATTAACAGTACAATACAATAATACAATACAATACAATACACCAGGTTGGAAGAGACCTTCAAGATCATCGCGTCCAACCCATCAAACAATCCAACCCACCCAACAACTAGACCATACAGCCAAGCACCCCATCAAGTCTTCTCCTGAACACCTCCTGTGAAGGTGACTCCACCACCTCCACGGGTAGCCGATTCCAATGGGCAATCACTCTCTCCGTATTTAAGAGCTGCACTGGATGATCTTTTGAGGTCACTTCCAAGTCAGGCTGTTTTATGGTTCTGTGATTTTACATTGCAATAGAAATCCAGACATCCCACATCTTAAATATTAAGTAATCAAAATAATTTTTTTTTTTTTTCCTTTTTTTTTTTTTCTTAAAAATATTGCATTGGCTCCACTGTATTAATCATATTTACAAGCAATAAATACAAAGCATATTTGCATCTAAGTAGAAGATTCACTTAATGAAAACATTCAGACGAAAGAAACAATTGGAAAGGAATTTTCCTGACTGTTAACAAGAATATCACTAAGCATAATTCTTCAGGAGCACAGGCTTCCTCTCTTCTTTCATGACTTCAATATATACCAATTCAGACATTACAATTGTGAGAAGTTTCATCAGGAAAAAAAAAGGTACTGCCAAATTTTATCCTAGTAAAAACATGAATATCCTAAACAAAAGGTTATGACAGACTTCTTTAATCAACTACTGAAACAAAAGCAATTACTAGAAAATTATTTCATAATACTTAATATGAGTCATTTTAGCTAGTGCTTCTTTAATCAGCTATTGTTTACTAATGCCAATAAAAGTACTCTTTCATACATGTTAAGATAACAGAATTCAAGACTTAAAACCTGATTTATGTGCAAATCTACAGTTTAATTAATGGTTTATCCCTCACACAGGCCTTAAATTTGCAAGCAATTCCAAGAGTATCTCTCTTCCTGTTGGCATAGAGAGGTTTTTTTTAAGATGTAAATCCTCTTACCATACTTGGAAAGTTGTTTTATATTCTTGGCAATTTTTTTCCCTTTAAATTCTACACTTATAGGCTGTCTAATGTATATGTGAGGTATGTCTGAGCTTGTTGAGCTCAGAAAAATCAGCTAATGAAAAAAGGTTTTAAATTGATACATTTTCTGAAAGTAATAAAAACCCTAAAAATAAAAAATGGAATCTTTTTATTCAATTACTTTTAAAGAATTCAGACTTCTGCAAAGTCTGGAAAACCAGAGACATCTTTCACTCTCTATATTCCTTTGCTGTTCTAACTAGTTGCTTCTTGTTTTAAGTTCATTCAGCAAACACTGCATGTTCTCTTTATGGCAGAGACACTTCTATTAGTTTCACAAGTAATATCACAGTATCACAGTATCACCAAGGTTGGAAGAGACCTCGAAGATCATTGAGTCCAACCTGTCACCACAGACCTCATTACTAGACCATGACACCAAGTGCCGCGTCCAATACCCTCTTGAACACCTCCAGGGATGGTGACTCCACCACCTCCCTGGGTAGCCCATTCCAATGACAAATGACTCTCTCCGTGAAGAACTTTCTCCTCACCTCAGGCCTAAACTTTCCTTGGCACAGCTTGAGACTGTGTCCCCTTGTTCTGGTGCTGGTTGCTAGAGAGAAGAGACCAACCCCTTCCTGGCTACAACCACCTTTCAGGTAGTTGTAGAGAGCAGTGAGGTCGCCCCTGAGCCTCCTTTTCTCCAGGCTAAACAATCCCACCTCCCTCAGCCTCTCCTCATAGGGCTTGTTACTTGAGGCCTCTCACCAGCCTTGTTGCCCTTCTCTGGACACGTTCAAGTGTCTCAATGTCCTTCTTAAACTGAGAGGCCCAGAACTGGGCACAGTACTCAAGGTGTGGCCTAACCAATGCAGAGTACAGGGGCAGAATGACTTCCCTGCTCCTGCTAGCCACACCATTCCTAATGCAGGCCAGGATGCCACTGGCCTTCTTGGCCACCTGGGCACACTGCTGGCTCATGTTTAGGTGGCTGTCAACCAGCACCCCCAGGTCCTTCTCTGTTTGGCAGCTCTCCAGCCACTCCGACCCCAGCCTATAGCTCTGCATGGGGTTGTAGTGGCCAAAGTGCAGCACCTGGCACTTGGACTTGTTGAATGTATTCTCCTGTACTGTTTCTACTGTTGTTTCTATTGCTATTGTATGTATAGCTAGTGGATTATAGTACTGGACAGAATTCCAGCACAGGTATAACTGTTGTGGGCCAAACCTGCTGTTGTGGGTGTCAAACCTTTTAACAAACTAGTATCTCATATCCTCTTCATCCCTCATTTCTGTAAAGTCAATGTGGTGGTTTAGAAATTTCCCACTGCATTACCAAAAAAGCACCGCTTGCTCAGTCGGGAAGCAAATGGAAGCTATATTTACAAAGCAAAAACTACACTCTACAATGGAATGCAATGAATATGTACAGATATACAGTATTTATAATATTATACAGGTATTTACAATCAGAAAATAGCACAGAAACCCCCTGAACCCCTTCTGGTATCCCAAAAGGATCAGGGAAACTGCTTCACTCTCCCCTAACCCCTCTTTCCCTCTATAATTAGAAGAAAGGAGAAAGATGTTAGGAGAACTCAAGGCATCATTAGTGTCCTTATCTGCAAGGTCAGGTACCAGTGATTAAATCCTTCCAGTCAAGCAGAAAACAGCCAAACAGCCAGAGAAGAAGGAAAGGAATGAAGTGGGATGTGTGAGATTGTTAGGGTACATCTCACACATCTGGCCAATGAAATTAGTTTAGAATAATCTTTTGCTTTCCTTGTTACACCCAACTGTGAATTATATTTCTCCTCTTTTTTCGCTCAAAGTCTGCAGCTAACTTTTAAAGGCATAGCCTGAAACTGCTGCAGTTAGGGAATTTAAAAGCTCCAAAGAGTTCTGTAGTGATTATAGTGTTTATATGGTCTGTACTTTGTAGTGGTCTTGCATATCTGGTATGTCTTTGTGGTTACAAGACGCATGAAGCACATCTTCAGGCTTTGTTGATCCTGAACCTTATGTTGCAATGGAGATAATTTTAATAAATAAAAAACAATTCGTTAAACCTGCAGTTTCCATTTTAATTTGTTTGATGCAATATTCTGTATTTCAGTGACTGGCCCTGGAATGTTTACAGGCACTGGTTATGGTAACAATGAGTTAATCACTTTTGCTAAACATCTGTGGCCATTCTGGTCCATTATGGTTTTCACCCATCATAAAACACAAGAGAAAAATTACATTCCCAGATGAGAAAATTCATTTATCATTGTTGTTTGGAGAAGGGGATGTTAATCTCTAATATTCTTGTTTCCACAGACCTTGAAAAGTGAGGGGCTTTTTTTATAAAAACCTAACATTTCTGAATTAGATCTAGAAAATTAGGGACTCAACCTGTTAACATTTTCAATTCTGAAAGAAAAAGCCTCAGTTGATTCACTTTGACTATGAATATCAGTTTTAACAACTGCCTTTCAGCACCATATAGCTAAAAATTTAAGAGTAAAGTGAAGTGCTTGAGGCACATTTTTGCCCAAGACTTATATGCTGCTTTAATGTTTCTGTTCCTCCAGAGAGAACTGGAAAACACAATTAGGTCGTTGAAGAAGTAGGATGGATACTTGTACAAAAGCCAAGACCTTCCTTAAACATCAGACTGTTTGCTACTTTGGAAGAATATTTCAAGTTAATTCATCCTTCACTTTTTCCTTCTAATCGCTCATTAAATCTATCCTGATAATAATAATTTATGAGGTTTGTTATATAACTCACCTTGAATGATTCCAACAAGTGAAATGATTTCATGCTGCAATGGTCACTGATAGAAATTTGTAACATCTGGACTGTCTTGGATCCTCACTACTTAATTTTCTGAACAGGCTGCTAACGTAAGATCCATATGCCTGAGAGCATGCTTCACATCTGTAATTGATGCCATGCTGTCTATTGGAACACTCTTCTGTACCCATAAGATATTAAGATGAATTCTGCAATCATCTCTACAGAAATAAATAAAAATCAGAAGTCCTTAGTTTCTTCAGGATCAAGCAAGCAGTTAGTAATATTATGCATTAGCAGAGTCTGGCAAACTGCAGTTTAGTTCAAACATTATTTTTCTATTTAGATAGGAAAGAAAGCCATTGAAAACATGTAAGAAATTGTGGAGAAAGCCTTAAGGACAACATAAAGGTCAGGTAAGATATAATTAAGAAATGTTCCCAAATCTCTAGTTTTCCCTATACGGAAATTTGTGTGTTTTCCTTGCAAGTCTCTGCTAGTCCCAATAGCAGTGTACTTTCCAATAACAAAGTGAACTGTAACCTAAATTGACTTCAAAAGGCCCAAACTCTTGGCTTTCTACCAAGGTCAAAAACTGACCATATAGGAGCAGGAGTAATTTACACCTGCATACAGAAAACTGTGACATAAAAAGATCCCATCTGTACAAATATGGCTTCGAACTCCAGTTTATCTTCATTGTCTTTATTTTCTAAGGAAATAGTTGCCAGAATTATTTAATTAAAATTTGGTCTTAATTTTCATACAAGTATACTATTTTCTGAGTCATATAAAATGAAAAAGAAGTTTTTTAAAACTTTTATGGAAACCACTTAATGTGCAGTATAAATCTCATTTCTCCCCTACAGATACATCAAGAAACATTTACAGGTCTCTTGCTATGCATGACTAAGTAATAAAGTACAGAGAGCAAATGTAGTAGAGCATACAGTCAGACTTACGAAGAGCATATATGAGTATCACTGAACTTCTCTTAAGACAAGGGCCAAAGGGAAGGCCAGTTGCTTTATATAACAAATGATCTTATGAAATTAAGAAAAAGATAGAAAGCTACTAAACTTGGATTCTAAACCCTTGTGTATGAGAACCAATGCACATCAGCAGGAATCTGTACTGTAACAGCCCTCCAGTTTCATGGGCAGTGTATACAAACGCTTTCGTCCACTACAGTATGTAGCAAAACAAATCATTGCCTTTCTGCATGTGCATCTTCCCGTATTCTCTGGCACTGCTAATGGAAACCTAATGCAAGCTATTAAAATTTTTTAAAGCCATAAAGGACATTAAGCCCCAAACATTACAGACAGGCTATTCTAACAGACTCATCTAAAAATTAATGTGTTGAAATAAATGTTTTAAACAAATGATGTCAATGTCTATACATCTAATTTTACATATACAACTTTGGAGCCTGTTTTAGTAGCCAGTAGGTTCAGACTTTCCAAGAGCCCTCTTAAAATTTCAGCAGCCCATGTCTTGGAGTCATTCCATCCAAATCAACTCCTGAGTGATGCACCAAAGTTACAGACACAGATATTTTATGTTCTTTCTAGCACCCGTAATAAAAGTTGAGCTATTCAGATCTTCTGTGCCCTGGCTATTTTTCTTCCCTCCCAAGTAACAAGAAGATGTTAGCAATTTTTAAAAGCTTTTCTGATTACAGCAGCATGGGAACCCAATCTGTGTTCCAGAGTTGACAATCTGAAAAATTTTTTGTGTCACTGGGCACCTTTTAAATTTGAACTAACTTCTAAGGTGGAGATGAGATAGGATCACTAAATCTAGAAGATTCTTAGTTAAAATAAAACATCCTAATACAGTTCACTAATAAAAGAACAAGTAGAATAAGAATAATAAGTCCAGATAACTTTGTCTATAGGTAAGGCACTTGGACCAGCAGGATTTTCTCCAGGAGCAGGAGAAAGAAGTCAGGCATTACAGCTGTGTCTTTGAAACCACAGAGGTTATGGACACATCAACAGAGAAGTAAAGCTTAAACCAAAAAGCCTGAAGCAAATCACGCTGTGACAGCTGCATCCAAACTGCACCTTGTGCTTCTGAGAGCATGTGAGAGCATGCTGTGCATAAATGGGAAGGATGCTTTTAAGAATGACAAACGTAGCTGCCATTTACTCAGGAGTCAGTTGGCTGCTCCTGCAGCAAGATTAAATTACAGCTGGAGTTGTCCAAAACTATTTAATACAAGAACAGCTAGACTTGCTGTGGATGAACTCATCATGTGCATATATCTATCTAAACGCTTGAGATGCAGGTCAAGAAGCCCAAAAGCACATGATTCAGACGGAAGAGTGATGTATGCTTTGCTTTCAGAGAAATCCTGGTTCAATTGTACAGCTAGAGATTGCGCCAAACAGCACAAACTTTGAAACTCAGAGGTCATGTATAAGGGAGAAAACTGAAACCACTCAAGATAATCAAAGAAAAGCATTAGTCTTTTCTGTAAACCCATAAAAGCATGGGAGAGGAGCACTCAATAAGAACTGCTACTGCAAATTGCTCATGAGACTGAGGCTCTAGAAAATGAGACACACAGCCTACCAGGGTTTCTGAGAAAGCAGAATTGGACCTGAAGGCAAAGGCTTTTAGATGACAGGTTCCATTTCTGTATCACTGTTACAAACAAAAGGTAATAAGGTGAGAAATTAATAAAATATATATATATACATAATTTGGCTCCATCTCCCACATAACTATATACAAAAGCTCTAAAGGTTATAAAGGTTTGGCATTCAGTTAAGAAATTAACTTCACAATAGGAATGATTATGGATAGTTTGAAAACAGTATTTGGAAAAAGGTAAATCCAAAAGTAGCATGCTACTCTGCTAACAAAATGAAAAGAAGCTCCTAGAGACTTTAGGAATATAACAATTACTCACAATGATGCTTGTTGATTGTGGGAATTTCTATTTTGTCTCTTTTTATCAGAAAATCCTCCTGAACTGCTGCTGCTGCTTATAATCCATGTGCATGGGAGGCAAAGACCCAAGAGAGAAGAGCTCATGCTCTGCAGCTCACCACTTTTCATAATTCCAAGCTAATTTTTGTCATGTTACCTTCAAGCATATCCAAAGCTGGAAAAGGCCAGAAACCACTAAGTATCATTTCCCTACCTAAAATATGCCCAGACTTGTTCCAGCACAGGGTCTGTGCCTGGCATGTGGCTTTGGGGAAGGGCCCATGTGTGAATTCGCCAATCCACAGGCCTAGGAGGAGGAGGTATCTCCTCTGTCTCCATCCCAGCTTCTCCATTTCCCCACATCCCATCTTCACTGCGGGGGAAGGGGTTAGGGTGTATTGTCACAATCGTGTAATACTCAAATCCTCCATGCCCAAGTGGTCAGGGCTGCATGAAATTGTTGCTGAATGGGAAAGTTAAACCTGATTAGCTTTGAAATTATCTAAATATATTTTATCTGAGTTTGCAGAAAACAAGCAGAGGAATGAGCAAAAACCAACAGATAACAGGTGATTTAAAGCTAAAGATAAAAGATAAAGCCTCATCATAAAGATACACTTATATGTATGAAAAATAGGCTGTGATTTACATGTTTTTATAGCCTTTTGGACTCCTGTAAGTCTAGAACTTTTCAAAAATTTGAGCTACAGAGAAGCCTTAAGTATATGTGAGAAATGAGCTCACTGCTAAATTTTAAATACAAACAGTCTATTATAAAATAAAGGCAAAACAGTGCTGGGTGCATAGCAGACTTGCTAGAGGTGCACCATGACAACACGAGTTGAGCTTATATAGACATCAAACTTATACATACTCATAAATATCTCCACAAATCCCTTTACATTTCCCAACTCTCCCACCCCCTTCATTCCCAGTCCAGGCTGTTGCTGTCTACAGTTTTCACTCTTGACCCAGTCAGTCTTCAGACATCTCAGCACCTCACCCTCCCTCTATTTCTCTCCCAATACACATCCTACACAACACAGATTACAACCAGCAAATCACCTTAAGGATCGAACCCCACGGTCCCCAGCAATGCCAGCACCCACCTTCCCCTTGTGAAAGTCAAATGTAACAATTTCTCATAGTATACATATAATCATACATGTTTTGAAAGTCTTTAATTGTTTTATCTAGTACAATTCTGAAACTGCCAGAAGAAATTTGATCAAAGGTAGCTTTCCCCAGCTTTCAGGGAAGAGAGAATATAAAGGAAAAAATGTTTTCGTTGCTATAATTTGAGATAATTAGCAATGACTGGAAAATCTTTTTTTTTACAAGGACTGCTACTATGGCTACTTAGGTAGCCATAACTAAGTATGTTATACCACACTCCACAGAAATAATCACTCTAAAACAGTTGAGCTCAGATTAAAAACCTTTTAAAACTCACAAGGCCAGCTTTTAGGACATATAATCTCACTGTTGCCTCTTAAGGGCTATTTGTTCGTTGACGGTTCTGCATCCATAAAGGGGAAACCATCTGCAGGATATCACTCAAAGAGCTTGTAGAAAGCTTGCCTCTGATCCAAACCATTACACTGGAGTAAAGTGAAATTAGCAAGACAGCAACAATAAATATGTAATGTAATGCAATGAGTTCATCTTTTATTATTGTATACCTACTGTTAAGGATGCAGATTATGATGAATTCATCTTCCTTAACCTAACAGTCACAGTGATTCATAGAACTTTCAGTAGACAAAATGTATTTCATACATATTTATGTCAATTACAAAAAATTACATTGCTTACTAATTTAATCTAATAAAAGCCCTAAGATAGCAATAATTCTATAGCTGCCTTCAGCAAGTGAATTAAAAAAATCATATATGAGCTATAAATGAATGAGCTACAATCAAATGTGAAGCATCTTTCAGATTCAATATTCAAGTATTCTTTTCCTATGTAAACAAAACTCACACACAGTCTGCTTTCACTTGGAGTGGTGGAAGGTTCACTGGAATTGACTGTCTCAGGGGTGGAAACACATTTGGACAGGTCACAGAATCATAGAATAGAATCAATGATGTTGGAAAAGACCTCAAAGATCATCAGGTTCCAACCTGTCACCAAAGACCTCATGACTACTAGACCATGGCACCAAGTACCATGTCCAATCCCCTCTTGAACACCTCCAGGGGTGGTGACTCCATTACACCCCTGGGCAGCATATTCCAGTGCCCAATCACTGTCTCATGCTAGCTTCAGAATGAAAGTAATAGCTGGAGAAAAGTGTTATGGGGCTCAAAGTTCAGATTCTAATGTGAGAGGCTTCCTGTTACAGTTGCTGGTTTGGGGTTCCAGGGGTTGGGTATTGGCTCCTCCCCACTGTGATGTGTGTTAGAACAGGTTAACATGCCATGTATTAAAACAGGTTAATTGGGAAATGGTCCATTGTTGGCTCATTAATATCCTCCGCTGCATAGGCAGAACACATTGCTCCAAGGTAAGGAACTGGCGGAAGGCAGCCTTGGAGGGAAAGCTGATTAGGAAAGCATGGAAGGCTGATTGGGAAACAAGAGCTGGAACTTAAGTAATGGCCCCCACCAGTGCCTGTGGCCCCCCCAAACCCAGTGAATGCATGCACAGGAACCTTCACTCTTATGTTCATGGAGGTGGGGTTTGGAACCTCTCCCCACACATGCCAGTCACATGTGCAGGGACAGGGGCTGGACCACTGTACAATAAGAGGGGAGGCTTCTCTCCAGGAGCTTGGCCAGACATGGTATCAAGAGCCATGCTGCCTCAACAGGGATGCCCCTGAAAGAATCACTCCTGCCAACCTCCGAGCAGCACAGCTACAATGGGGAAAAGCAATAGCCTCTGGGGGACCCTGGCTTCTATAACTGCTCTTGGGTCCATATGTATGCAATTAGTGGGAATTAATAAAGGGACACGTTGAACACTTTGCTTATTTGTGTGTGTGTGCGTGTGTGTGTGTATGTGAGAGAGAGAGAGAGAGAGTGCCTTTGTCCATGGGTCGGTGGGAGCTAGACCCACTTTAGAATCTAACTAGAATAGGATGGCGAAGGGAAGGGGAGGGATATAGGGGTTTAGCTCAATGGCTTTCTGCTTGCTGCTGCTCTTTGATGTGCTTTTGGTTTGGGTTTGGGAGTTTTGTTTGTTCGTTCATTTTGAAAATAGGCTAAGGTAATTGGGCATTATGTTATGGTGCCATGGTTTAGCAGTCATGAGGTCTTGGGTGACAGGTTGGACTTGATGATCTTTGAGGTCTCTTCCAACCTTATTGATTCTATGATTCTATGATTCTATCTCATTTAAATTAAGCTCCTATGTCAACCAGGAGTATTTGTGTGTTACGTTACCCTCACTTTTGGTTGGCGGAAACAGGCAGGTGAAACTGTTCACAGCACTTTCACTTGTTGCAATGGATTGTTACATCTTTCTTCTTCTTTCTTTTATTTTTCTTTCCTTAATATTTACAGTGTCATTGTACTCATGATGTATTTTAACCTTGATAGCTAGAGTTAGAATACTTCTCTACATTTATATGAAGCATGTCTAATTAGTAGTTTTTCCTTCTACCTATTACACTTTCAAAAGGGAAAAAAAGTTAAATAACAACCAAAAAAAAATGAAACCCACACATTTCTGAAAGATAGAAAACAAGTAAAAGCACAGACTTTTTGATTGTTGCAGTCCAAACCTCAACACAAGGTAAAAGGAAGAGAGTAAAACAAGTGTCCTCCAGGAGGCTTTTTTTGCAGGGCATGCACAAGCCAGAAGTTGAGCTTACACCAGAGAAAGCACTTTGCAAATCCCGGCATAGCAGCAATACTCTTCGGGAAACTACAGAATTCAGCAGAACACCCTTGGTAGACTTGCCATTTCTGTTTTACGTGCAGATTTTTCAAGGTTACACTAGGAACTTCAGCAGCCTCCAAAATAACCTCAGTCTGGGGAACATGAGCCCATCAATGCCTTCAAAAAATGCAGAAACACTTTCCCCTTGTAAGTAAAGTAACATAGTAGAATAACATGAAATTAAGACATGCTGACTTGCAAAAGCAGCTGCCAGGTGTTGTCAGGTTGCTGTTGAACATAAGAAATAACTCTCTCCATATTTGGAATATCTGGTCATCTGGACTTTGTAAGAGACTAAATCTTGTCTCTCTTGATGTGAATCAACAAAGATAAAATCACCTTTGCTCCTTGCCCAAAAACAGCTGCCCAGGGAGGGGATGGTGAAAAGACCCTCCAGCAACAGAAATGTGTAATAGGTGGGCACCACTGGTACCAACTCTCTGGAATGTGAACAGACAAATCTCTATCCATCAGCTACACTGGAAAGGGAGGGTGGTGAAAAGGATACAATGGATTCACTACCTGGCATGATAAACCCCTGATGTGTCTTGCATGTATGGGCAGGTAAAAGGTGAAGGAAGAGTGCCCCCTCCCCCAGACCTCTGTAAGCATACAAGGAATGCACAGGAAGATTCCCTGGGGACAATACCTAAAAAAAACTGTGACTATGTGACAGTTTAGGCTGTGCTTTTAAGAAAGATAGCTGCAAATTCTCTAGCTGAATAGTTGAGTGTAAAAAGGAGAACAAAGATTATTCTAAACGAATGTCATTGGTCAGATGTGAGAAGTACCATAGCAATATCTCTCACATTCTTTTCTCTCAGACTCACTCTGTCTTTTTCTGCTGGCATGCATGCTGCTGTCCTGGACAGAGAGAGACCGCTTATCAGCAAAACTTGAGATAAGCATTACTGACTTACTAACAATGCTTTTGAGCTAACTAAAATCCCTCTAACATTTTCTCCTTTTCTCTTTTCTTCTAATTAGCTAGAAGGAGAAGGGAGGGAGAGAATGGGGGGAGAAAAGGAGAGGTGGAATCCTCCTGCTCAGGGAGGACTTCTGTGCTGTTTGCTTTTTGCAAATACCTGTATAATATTGCAAATATTGTATACTCTGTACATATTCATTGCATTCCATTATTGCTTGTAAAAAACAGCTTCATTCACTTCTCTTCCTGGGTTCAGCTGAGCTTTTGTTGATGTGTGTGGATTAAACCATCACAGACTAAAAACCTGTATGAAAGACCTGAGCGATGCATGCTCAGGAGGAGAAAAACAAGGAGAGAAAGATTCAGACACAGAAGAAAAAGACATCACCACATAGCCTGGAAGCAGCAGACCAGGTGTCTGCTGTAATTCATGGAGAAAAGACATCTTTATTGAAGACACCACATGTTGCTCAGAGAAGGACTTGGACTTGGTCTTTGAGATCTCTCCCTCCTCTCCTCCAGGGTGGACAGCACAAGCCAACAAAGATGCAGCAGCACCTTCCTCAGATCCAAATTGTCTTGGGGCTGGGAGGGAAGAGGGTGGTAATATAATTCCTTTCCTGCTCTGTCTCATTCTCTCTCCATTTTTCCTCTCTCTCTCCCTCCTTCTGCTAATAAATAGCCTCACTTTTGATATTTGGCCTTGTTTGTGCCTCTAATTTCATAACATGGGAACATTCAAAAAGAACCGAATCTCATTCTCTCTCCTGATCAAGACAGACTTCCAATTCAGTCTCTCAGATATTAGTGTATTTTTCATCATTAGAAGCAGATTGCCCCATGACAAAGAGAAATAGCAAGAAGACAGTAGACAAAATCTGCTTGACAAAAACCAGATCAAAAAATACCTTTGCAACCTTTACAAAGTCCATCATAAAAGCAGATATAACTGGTCATGCCTTCCTGGATTCTCTCTGAGGCAAAAGATAACTGTTAGATATTTTGAAAAGAGACTAAACCCAGGATTTACTAAATCAACATTTTGGGATGTAGTAGTTGACAAGATCCTACAGACATAGAGCTTCTGCCTGGATCTGCCTTCTCCCCAGGCCCTCTAAAGCACAGCAGCAATGCCTTGCTTGTCCCCCACAGTTGCCATCTCAGCATCTCTGCCTTTTCTGCTCTAGAACTAAGATTTCAGGAGGCACCGTGGATGATAAATTTACAGTAAAGTATCGGACTCTCACTTTTTTCACAGTTAGCTTAACCTAAAAGCCATATATGACAGAAAGAACAAAAACAGTGATAGTACTTAATATGATTAATTACTATTTAAATCTGGAGGCCACTGGTAGTGGTCCTCTTAGTACTTTACTAGTGATGGGTCAGAATCTTGTTGCTGAAACACAGCTAATGAACGTGACTAATGGCAGAACAAAGTGACATGCTGGGCATACATTTTTCCTTAACTTTACAGTGTTAAGCAGTTTTACTCACATCTTCAAAATGATAGATACACTTAATCAGTGGTAGTACAAGTCCCATTAAGTTCTCATTAAACTTCTATATCCTGTGTATAACCTTGAACAATACATTAGACACTAATGAGTATATTCTCCTTTCACTGTACACACAACTCTTACTAAAGCACTCCCCTACCATGGCAATGAGTGTGGTATAAACACCCATACAGAGAGTGTTGGAGCAGATTTTCTCTGCAAGCCTCAGAATAATTTCTTCTGACTAGTGGAAGAGAGGTAGTCTTAACACTAGCTGTACAGGCAGTCTGTGTGTATTTATTTGCATTGACCTTGAGTCCTAAAGGCAGTCCAGGATGTCACTGTATTACATAGTGTAGAAACACAAACAGAGGACCCCAGAGCTAGGCAGGATGTAAAATCACAATGTTACAATACTTTGGCTCCAACTCAGTTGTTCCTTCATTAATAGGCTAGGTACAAAGTTAAAAGATGCTGTGTGGGTGTCTTCTTAAAATTAGTTTGTTAAGGCTATAAGTTATACAGTGCAATTTTAAGCAGCAACACATCAGCAGGCAAATAAAAATAAACATCTATGTTTCTCTTCCAAAAATAGCAGTGATAATATTATGAAGCATCAACAACTGCTGAGAAGTCTCAGTACTTCCTAAAATAATGAGGTCAAGTTGATAATACAGAGATTTTAACTGCGATCAGAGGAGTTATGTGATCAAGAGCTCAAGAAAGCCTTACGGGTTTCATTAGGTTATTGAATTGGGTTTCACTGTGCCACAGATTACTTGACAAAACAATAACAGATTTCCTACAGCATTCCTATTTCATTCAGTGTAGAACTTTATTATTGTTTTTTTAATGTTGGTAGGAAGAGAGTGATTGTTTTTTTATTTTATTCTTCCTTCAAAATTTATTACAGTTTGGAAAACATTGACTTTGAAATCTAATCAAAGACAAGCAATCTGCATTCTCTTCAGTCAATCCAGAGAGGCATCTGGTGACAGAATGGAATTAGACCAGTAGGCAAGCTACAAAAATTGAAAAAAACCCTGCTTCAACAGAGATCTGGAAATATCTGGAAAGCAGTTGAGTTAGGATCACAAAATTTCAAGTGATTATATTAAAAGATGCTAATTTAGGTTAGCATAGTGCTTTTCTTTCAGCTACACTTACCATGCCCTCAGCTGGAACGTTAAAACTGGTTGTACTAATCTTCTAGCACTAAAAGTCAGAGCTTCAGAAAAAGCAGGGTGACTTCTACAATTAATTGTCCCTTGGAATATTTTGTACTTTCAACAAAACACTTATCATTTCAAGACAAGAACTATATATAGTATATAGAACAGCATAAGAAATTACCTTAGAGGCCAAAAGCACCCTTGCAAAGTTGAACAAGTGAACAAAACAACATTATGACATATGATTATATTGTTGTCTGCATTTCTTCTTCTGAAATACCTTTATTCCAATTTGTCTTGAATACTTACCTTATGAAAGTTTTCTTCCTTCTTCTAAAAGATACCTTCAAAAGATATTCTGAAAAACAAAAAACTACTATCTTCTATGACATTTCAGCCACATTTATGTCACTTGAAGATGATCCTATTACTTTTTCACATTGCTATATTTAAACAATGCATGTTAATGTCACTTACCTGACAGTAAGGGTACCTGACTGTAACTTACCTTTTACTGTGAGGGTGACAGAGCACTGAAACAGGTTGCCCTGAGAAGTTGTGGAGACACATTCTCTACAGACTTTTAAAATCCTTCTCCGTGAATCCCTGTGTGACCTGCCCTAGATGATCTTGCTTTTGCAGGGATGTTTGACTCGATAGTATTCAGAGGTCCCTTCCAAACCCTACCATTCTATGTTTTTGTTAACCTATGATTCTATGATATCTGCAGTGTACTCTATATAAATTTTTAACATCAAAGATTTAAGATACTGATTTTCAGTATAATGATTTTCAGTATAATAAAGCTATTCTATGAGATGAACTTCATTGAATTAAGAGAGAGTTAGAGATAATTTCAGTTTGTATAATTCAATTTGCAATGCAGATTTAGAACTAAGAGTTTGCATGGTTTTTATTTTAATAATTCTCCTGATTTTCTACTTTACCATAACCTTTTACTACTTTCACCACAGATTCTGTATGGTGTTGATATTATGTACAACTCTGAAGTATTATAATTAAGCAATAGATTTAAAAGATACTAATATTTTCAGGTTGATTTTTAAACATTTTCAGCATTTTCAGTAGCCCTATTGTATTTTCTGGATAGGTTTTCACTCTTTTTTCACACTTTTTCACAGTTTATTGGAGAAAGAGCGCAATTTTGCTCCTCTGAAAAACAGTTTTGAACAAGCTTGATTTTGTGCAGGTAGTTTCTGTGATATTAAACAGTGTGAATGCACTGTAGAGATACACACACTTCACATTAATTAATTCAGGTTAAAGCTGCATGAATCTGTTGGAGAAGGTCCGGAGAAGGTCCAGAGAAGGGCCACGACGATGATCAAAGGGCTGGAGCACCTATCCTATGAGGATAGGCTGGGGCAGTTGGGTCTGTTCAGCCTGAAGAGAAAGCTCTGGGAAGACCTTATAGTAACCTTCCAGTACATGTAGAGGGTGGTGAGACACTAGAACAGGTTGCCCAGAGAAGTTGTGCATGCCTCACCCCTGGAAGTGTTTAAGACCAGGCTGGATGAGGCTTTGAGCAATCTGATCTAGTAGGAGGTGTCCCTATCCATGACAGGGTGATTAGAATTAGATTATCTTTATGGTCCTTTCCAAATCAAAACAACCTATGATTCTACAAACCTTCTTACTGAGAATACAGGTTGAGGTTATCCAAGGGAGTCATATCACTTCTTTTGCTTAACCTTTGCTGTTTCCCAGCTGGTGGTCTACAATATGTACTATATTTCAAACAAGAACCACCGCAGACAAAAGTGATGCTGGTTCTTTTCTCCTCCAAAAAGAATTAGAGCTCATAAACATTTAAAAAATGTCTATGATTTAAATTATTTTAAATTATTTCAAAAATTACTTTGTATTTAAGATCCTAATAACTTTTACAAAAGTAAGCTAAATTATAGTTATGAACTCTATGTCAAATGAATCTTTGTTGGGTGCAAGTGACCCCCAAACTCAACCCAGACTTCATTTTGGTACTGTAACAAATGCAGCTGCAGATAAAGCATGAATACCAGAACCACACACCTCTAGCCTAAATTATATAGGAGACCTTTCTGAAATGCTTCCCACCTCAATCCAATGTTTCCTCCTCTCAACTCCAAAAATGAGAAGTCTGATATGACACGTGGTAACTGTAGAAGGGAAAAAAAAATGCTATACTCTTTCTGTGAACAGCTTCCAAAAACAGTTAACTTAGTTTGCTTTCAGTAAATGTGAGTCCCTTCTGTTGTATTATCATTGCCCACAATGAAGGACAACTGAGAAATATGAATAACTATTCCTGTGTCTTGGACAGTCTGCACAAAGCATCTGTTCTACATGATATAATATAGGAGGTAAAAAATAAAGGTGTGAATAATAGATATTAATGATGATTTGAAGTGGAAAATGAAAATAAGATGGAATTCATTTAACAAGGATTATTTTTTCCATTTGCACTTTTCTTGTAGATCACATCATATTTTTCAGTAAAGTCACAAAACACAAGGTATTGCATTAATGGACTGCCTAAACACCTATAGGATAAACTGCTTATCTGTGCAATGTTAATCTCCCTAGTTTTGATTACAGTCCTAGTTATGTCAATATTCAAGCATAAGAAATATTTCATACATTAGATTAATGATGTTTTAAATAGTTGTTTGAATATTGCAACAGACATACACAGGAACACGTGAGTTGAGACCTAACCCTGCTCCAGGACATTCAAGCAGCAGAGCCAAGGAACTCACAGCTGTGGCCTTCTCAGAGCATATTCAGTCCTAATTCTGTAACAGAGTGAACACAGGAACAAGACTTTTTCCAGGCAACTCACTGTCTAGGACTTATTTCACCCTGAAGTAAAGATCTGAAGAGGGGCAATCAATCTTACTCTGAAACTACTTAATTTCTTTCTGTGTTTATGAATTAAGCCAGTGGTGGCTCATCACTCACAGCTGTGTGAACATCCTTATCTTACTGGCATCTGAATGCATGCTAAATGAATTCTATGCACATCGAGGAATAAATATATCAATAGCAAACAGCTAGAATGAAAAGCAAATATTAAGAAACTCTGGCAGCAGGCCTTGAGGTAGTTTGGAGCCAAACAGAAATGTACTTTTAAAATCCAGGAAAATTGCCAGCAAACTTGTAGTGGGAAAGAGAATGAAAGTTTAGCTGAGAAGACGTAAGTGCAAACTTTAAACATACAACCACTGTAAAAAGTGCCTTGCATATATGAACAAATTTGGGAAAAATTGAAGTTGTTTATGGGTAACTTCATCTCCAGTAAAATGCTACTGGTTTGGCTTGTTACCTACTTACAGTGTTGTATAAATCATCTGAGATTAAAATCAATAGAGTTACATAAATGAAGATTCACTAGCAATTACGTGGATAACTGAATAGGTCTGCCTGGGATGGAGTCCAAAACAGATTGCCTGGAGTTTCAGTTCACTCAGAAATTTAGCTGATTCATCCAGGCAGCTAAGCAAAAGTTAGCAAAAAATCAAACATAAAGCCATCCTTTTTAATTTTCTAAGCATATGCTGCAACAGAACCTCTTCCTTGTGTTGGCTGAAAGGAGTCCTGATAGCCTGTGTGTTACTAGACTAACTCAGGGAAGAAGGAAAAGTAGGGGTTGAGAGGTAGAAATGTTTCTCAGTCCTTTTGGTCATCAGTTATCTCACCCATCCACAGAGAGAGGACTTAAAAAGTTTTAGCCGACTATAGAGATTGTGTGCAATTCCTGACAGAGTACCTAGAATGAGGAGTGCTCACTGAAGGGATTCCTAAATAGTAAATAATCAAAACAACAGAGGATTTCTTACCATGCAAACTGGTATCAAAAAAAGCAGATGGTCATGAACAACTTTTTGTAAAGATTTAGGTTGGTGCAGTGCTGAATGTAAAGCATCTTTAGTAATCCCACTCCAAGAATGTGACCCCAGATTGTAGATGAGGGATGTAGATGGTAACACTGAAATAGTGGCAGACATACCTCATGATTGAGAATAAGTAGTTTGATACTATTCATAGGCATTGCAATAGAGTTCACAGATGTTATACAGCTTTCTAGGCGGAAATATAGCAAAATCTGTTGGAGTAAACAATGTCCACATACCTTTGAAGAAAAAGAAAATCCGAACATCTCAGTTTCTAGCATTAGATACCCCAGTTTTAAAAGCTTAAGCTGTTCAAGACAAGCACATTTCTATTTTTCACCATTCCAAAGTCACTGTATACATTGTATTATAAAAGAATTTCCCCCAAAATATTTTTTTTTAAAGGACCACAAATCAGCATGTATTTAAGTATAGTAACTGCACAGGGAGTTGCTTCTAAATCCAATCCTCTCCTTTGTGAAATTTAACATTAGAAGAAACATCAGTGTACATCTTCTTAACAAGCAGGTTTTAAAAGCTGATCATGTCAAAGCCATTCACAGGGATCTTTGTGATGGGAACTGGGCATCACAAATGATTTTCAGATGGAAACCAGGCAGCATAATTTCGAAGGCATCACAAAAGGAATGATCAGGGGAAGGAAAAAAAAAAAAAGAAGTTACCAAATAATTCCATATTAAGGACAAATTCAAAAACAAAGAGGAAAGTCTTTTGCATTCCAGCCTTCTGATTTTTAATACAACACAGAGAAATTACAGTAGTGTTCCTGCATTTAGCAAATAAGCAATGTCAAAACAAGGAAGGCACTAAATCCATATGGGAGCATGACAAATTGATTTCAAAATCATATTTTCTGCAATCAGTTGCTGTTTCCATGATCGATTGTTTCAAAAATTTATACAGATAAAAGGTCTTAGGCTTGTGTTTCTGAGAAGGCAAAAGCAATGCAGAAGTTCCAGAGAGGGCTTGACATAAATGTGCATTAGTTTTTGTGCTTGTCATCATTACCAAAAATATGATACTTCATGAATCCCAACAGAATCGTTAATAGACCTAAAGTTTTATATGCCGTGTTGCTTTATGTTGTTTTTTTTTTATTTCCTACTACTATCTATACTATAATAGATACCTTTGAGAGCAATGCTGTTTGCTTTATTTGCAATGACTGGCAGTTGCTAAACCATCTTTAAACATAGTGTGGGATAACAGAACACAAATTGAAAACCACTCAAACTTCTATATTCCATAACTCTACATTGTTTTTCATTTGTTCTTCAAATCTTAAATTCAGCCATTTATGTAATGACACAAGTGTGTAGGATTATCTTGTTAATTTTTCATTTGTAAGAACTATGAAAGTATCAGTGGGATATTTTTAGAGCCAAGGATTCCTGGTCCATCATGTAGAAAAACAATAAAATCTGTAACATGATTCACAGCATAACAAAATCCAAGATCAACTGTCCAGCCAACATATAGGTTTGGCCACAACTAAATTTTTACAGAATTAGCATAGTGCAGAAGAAAGGATGGGGTTCATAAGGAGAAAAGCATACTGAATAATTTCCCTGAAATGTGTTCATAGCATTAAGAATCAAAATTATGATATGCAGAAACTATCACCAGAAATTAAATTGAAACACTTTCTCCAGCAATCTTTATTTCACCTCAGTACCCATAGAATAAGCATGTTTCTGTGTGACCATTTTAGGCTGTGCCTTTAAGGACAGTTGCTGGAACACTCTACCAGAAGTTTTAAAAAAAGGAAAGGCTTTTAGAGAGAAGGAATACAATGTAGGGAAAAACATTAGAAAGGTTGCAATGCTATCTTTTACTCAAATTTAGGACACACACTTTTACTCTTTATAAGTACTGATTTGGTATTAGAAACAACATAAGCAACAACCATTTTCTGTGAAGGTATATAACCCAGATGAGAGGATTCTTGTTTCTGATTTTAACATGAGTCGTCTTCCTCAGTTGCTGAACCCTACTGAAGTGGTATCAAGATGGGGAAGTGGGATGAGCAATTCCCCACTAATTTTTCATTAAACCATCATTTCTGGCTAGCAGCATCTTTTATATACAAAACACTGTTATACCAAAAAGAAAGTATGACCAATGGCATTCCATTTCATTCACTCTTTTCCTATCCTTGGCTAAAATTAATGTAATGTAATGTAATGTAATGTAATGTAATGTAATGTAATGTAATGTAATGTAATAATGTAATGTAATGTAATAACTTAGAATTCTTGTTGTACCAGATGGGAGGGCTAAGTACACAGTCAAGAAGTTAAACAAAAAATACCACTCCACATGGATTAAAAAAATAACTGTTAGGTGCTTAACAAACTGTTAGGCTAACAGCTAGTGTTAATGCAACCAAGGTTAAAAAAAAAATTTAACACCCCCTGGGAGGGACCCCAATGACTAGCACAGCTACTGATTCTGCTGTATCAACAGGCAAGATGCTACATGAGTCTCAAGGTTTCCTTAGACTGATTTCTCCTTCTTCTCCACAGTTCAGTGACACTAGCAGCCCAATGCCTTCACACTGCATGGAGTGACCACAGTTCCTAAGGAAAAAACAAAAGTCCCAACCAAGATTCCTGTTACATATCATACTTTTACTTCTTCATAAAGCACTTGTCTTGAACTATGTGGTCTGTTTACAGATTTCTCAAGGCTGCATACATCTCCAGAGTTTGGTCACATGAAATATTTATTGTCAGATCAAGGTCTGTGATGGCAGGGAGCCTCTGGCTCACAAATGGACAAAAACATTTCTGTAGAAGGATTAATTTCAAAATTCAAAGTTTGTATTGTAAAAAATAATGTAAGATATAAATTTGGTGTTTAGTAAAATGCACTAGAAGATACATTCAGTGACACCTACATACATATTTGCTTCTACTGCCTTACATTTTCTATTACCTTTCAGTAAAATCATCAAAATGATTGAAGATGTTCTGTTTATTAAACTGCTTACGCAGCATCTTTCAAGTTTATCTGCCAAGAGCCTCCTATAAAAGCATGTGCATTCCACTCTCTCTGTCCCCATGAGCAGAAGATTTGTGCAGTTTATTACACCTTTGTGAAGTAGATCCTTGCAAAAATCTTTTTGCACTCCACCATGCCAGGGTAGTGCGGAGGAAAACTTCATCATCCACAGCTGCGGAAACATGAATTTGTCTTTCTCTTAGGAAATGCTTTGAGACCAAATTGACTTTTCTACAGAGCAGCAGTTTTCTATCTGCTGTTCTCATGGACTCCCAAAGACTCCATGAACTGCTCTGAAGATATTCAGAGAAGCTGCTTTGAACCAGATAAACTCAGAGATAATGTTACTATTACCTTTTATGAAGTGAGTGTGAAAGGAGGCTTGTCAAGAGTTTATCTTTTCCAGTCTAAGTATTTGCTGTTGATTCTGCATGATGTCTTCACTCCTACTTCTGATAACTTTTTGAATTTTATCACAAGCAAAACTTGTAAGCTACTTTTACTGTCAATCACACCTCTTTTATCACACATATGATATGTTCAAATGATTCAGACTTCCAGCCTAATTATCCCAGTTACAGAAGATGGAGAATTACCATGCAGACATAACAAAATACTATTTTAAGAACGTGGAACAGAATCTGCAAGTCATACCTGTGGATATTTCATCCAGACTTCTTGCCAACTGATTTGGTGTTACTAAACTAAAATCTGGAATTAGCACATGCTCGAAGCATGCATGTGGATGGAAACAAAGTCCACCCCTGTGCGCCACAGGGTGTAAGCTTTCTTGAACAGTAAGAAGGCTTTAAGATTGAATCATTTCTCTCATCACCATGCTATTTGACCACTGTTTGCATTTCCACCATTGCTGTCCATTATTGTACAATGTGGAAACCAAATGTCAAAATATTGCTAGTACTCAGCTGCACCTTTAAGTTTGATGGGCTGTTGCAGGCACAAAATAGAGTTTAATTCAAACATCGTTTAATCAGGACATTTGTGTCATTTACAGTGATTACAGGGGCAAATGATAATAAATACATATTAAAACCAAAGTTATTACTTTGTAATGCCTTAGAAGTAATTAAGTACTATATTGCCCCCCAGTTTTCAAATAGGTAATAGATAATTACCAGTGGGAATGCTTTTTATTTATCCTTACCTACAATTTAGGAGATCAATTTGGAGTGTTCTAATCTTGACTGTACCAATATATTACTAAATGCTTTTTATTTTCTTGCCCTAGTTTATGAACGTTTCTACTCCTCATATCACTCAACACAGTTTTGGTCTAAGTTGTTCCACACACAGGGAATGTCTGAGCATATCCATTATTTGAACTGAACAGAGTAGTGGGTCCTTAACAGTTCTCCCCAGCTATTACTTTTCCACATGCTCTATGTAGCAATAAGAGGAATTTAAAGTCTATTTCTTGTATGTTAATCAGGCTAGGTTGAAGGCATGAGGGCATCACAATTCTCAATATATATCAACAATTTTGAAAAAGGAAGAGTTTCAAGTCTGAACTTAATTAGAAGAACCAATGTTACTGCAGAAATCAGAAAAACACATATGGTTTATGGGTCTGGATAAAGCATGGGAGCAAACAATAAGCATCAGAAGTTATGGATGATGACAGGTTAATAGATGACTTTTCAGTACATTCCATTTTTTCACCTGAGGTAAAAATGACTCTCCACAGTGGCATATTGTTGAGTAATGACAGCATGAACAGATATTCTCATTTCAATTCAACTGCTGAAGAATCAATGAATGCCATATGAACTGGTTGTTCATACTTAAGCATCTGGGATGTAAAAGACATTCTTGAAACAGAAGAAATGGCTAATTGAATCAGAGTTTTTATTTAAAGAAAAAGAAGAAAACCCATGTTGTTGCTTATACATGTGTAGGGTGAAAAGCATTAATAAAAAAAAAAAAAAAATTAATCCTTTGCATCATCAATTTATTTACCTTGCTTACTGTTCACGCTCCTCCTCAAATCCAAACAGGAAAGCTTGCACAACTCTCTGGAAAACTCTTCCACAATTACCTTCCCCTGATCCAGTTAATTTAACCCACATGTTCACTCCTAGCCCTCAGCCCTAGCTGAATCTTGCCCACTTACAGCACATTGTTGTCAATGCCAGAGGCCCTCCTGTTATGCACACAAGTAAAAAGTAATTTAAAAAACAAACAAAATAGGATGAGTCACCAGCTTTCTCATCAAACTGGAAAAAAACAAAGTATTAAATTCTCCTTCTTAAGTAGTTTCCAGCAAAGAATTGGAAACCATATAGAGAAGTGATAGCCACTTGCTCAGAAAGATCCTGGTTCCTTCATGGTTCTTTTGAGTCCACAAGTTAGCAGCATGTGGATCAGCATCCACTCAGAAAGGTTTCATTTCTTGGGATCAGGAAGGGAAAATTTCTCAATCTGACATGAAGTCATCCCATTCTATCTCCTCTTTTTTTCTTTTCAATGTGCAAAAATACCCTGGGCCAGAGACAAGAAGGTACTTCAGAGGGAGAAAAGGCCCAGGGGATGAGGCATTAATCATTGTCTCTCTGTTGATATTGTCCCACCAAGGTCAAATCAGGAAGGACAACAGTAGGACCATTGGATTCCTGGAAAGTTCTGCCTATCAAACATCTTACCAAGCTCCATTTGCTCAGGCGTGTTCAGTGCTGATAACACTGGAGCTCTGGAAGCAAGCAGCACTGGAAACAAAAGGAGACCTTCAGACTAGTCATTAATTCAGTCACAGAATCACGGCAAAAGAAATACTGTTGATGAGCAATTGAGCAATTGATAACCTATGAAGACTGCTGACATGAAGAAAAGAGTTTTCCTTACTAGAAAGAGAATATTTTATCTTTCAATTGAATAACTATTTCCCAGTTTCCCCATCACACTATTGCAAGTTTGTACTGTCAGGTCTGTTATTTGGCATGCCATCTCGCTCTTTCCCAGGCTGAGCTGAGTATCAGGGATATCATTCACACAGAAGCACTTTTACCCTGAAATTTTCATCTCCTGTTGTTTATATTATCAGGACACACAAAGTCTGGCAAAAACAGGTGTATCTAAAGCCTAACTACATTCACATCCGAGGACTGAAAATACCAGCTTACAAAGCTCCTTTTTCCCCATGGTACTAATTGTACTGTACTTACAAACATGAATTTATCTTCAGCTTCAGGAAATGTTTTTAAAAGATTATTTCTAGCAAGTTACAAAACTATTAAGGAGGATTCTTATTGCTAGTGATCAAAGAAGGAGGAATTATATATGAAAGGAAACATGTAAGGCACGTTAGAGAGATAAAGATCTGTCTGCCCCACATGCTCAATGTATATCTGTGACCATTTTAGGCTATGCCTTTAAGAAAGGGACAGTTACTGAAACACTCTGGCTGAATGTTTTGGTGTGAAAAGGAAAGCAAAAGATAGTTCTAGACTAATTTCATTGGTAGATCAGTGAGAATGTAACTTTAAATTTTAGTTTTAGTTCAGCCTGTTTTTCTCAGTCAGTCTGTCTGTTTCAGTCTGCCTGAGCAGCTGCTGTCTTCCTTCTGTGCTGGCTGGAGCTGACCTTGAGCTAACGAGATAAGAAACTAATTCTTTTCTTCCCTTTGCATACGCTTTGAGCTAATAGAATTTCCTCCTTAATAATTATTTCTCTCTCTCTGACCCTTTTTGGGAAAAAAGGGAGGAAGGGGCAGAAGGGAGTTGTGGGGGGACCCTCCTCGCTGGAGGAGGGCAGGTTTTCTGTGCTACATTCTTTGCTGTATATTTTTGTATATATTGCAAATACTGTACATTGTGTATATATTCATCGCATTTCATCCTGCTTGTAAAATATAGCTCTTTTCCATTTTTTGCTTCTCCAACTGAGTTAGCCGTGGTTTCTGGGGGGGGGGGCACCGAACTTCTTCTCTCACGACCACAATATCAAATCTCAAGGTCAACACATAAGCTAATGAAAAGTACATGCAGAAAGTCTAGTCATGAGGTCTATGGTTGTGGGTTGGATTTGATGATCTTTGAGGTCTCTTCCAACCTTGGTGATACTGTGAAAGCCAACCTATGCCAAATAAACTCTTCGATAAACTGCTTAGATCAGTGCATTACTTTGGTGATCATCTTATTACTTTCCCTCTCAGAGTGCTGTTAGTTTGCCATCACTATTTCAGCTTGCAGTGGTCTCAAAATGTGTCACCCGTGCCTGGCCTTGAGCATTTGTCCCCTAGAAGGACTGGGGCAGGACATCTCCTTCCGGGATCACAAACTCATAACATTAATAAACTGGCCACTTGACATGACTGTTCCTTCACATAAAAGCTACAAAAATAGCAGCTTTGCTAAAGAGAGGAAATGTAAGAGGACCTAGTTCAGATTCTGGCACTCAAGCTGAGTTACTCTTTTTTTCCTTTTTTTTTTTTTTTCCCTTAGTGATCTAAAACATTTAGACATTTTGCTTTCATTACAGTGAGGGGGCTTTTTTCCTATTTAAAAAAAATATGTACTTCTGACAAATATTTTATAATGTAAATGGACTACACCAGGCAGTGTGTCTAAATTGGAGCTGTGTTTTTTTTATTTCAGCTTGTCCACTAATGGTATTACTTCAGTCTCTAAGGATCTATCTTGTACTCCTAAGCATTCCTTTTTCAATACCATTATTTCCACTGCAAGAAGCCTTCAGGTCACTCTGCTTAAGAAAAGGAGAGGAAAGTTAAACTCAACATTTACAAATGGAGATGAAACTTCTTTGCACCATAACTTTGTTATTTGACATAAAGTACATGCTTTAAAAGAGGGTTAATAAATTTTTTAAATTTTAATACATTGGGTAGTATGGTGCTGTCCCATATTTTTATGAGTTCCACTCATCAATTTTATATTCCTGACTGTTGCAAAATCCATATCTGCATTAGTGCCCATGCACTTTTACTTAAAACTCTCTTAAAAGTTTTTTACAGATAATACTGTGAACTGATAACTGGGGTTTGTCACCAACTTATGACTCTCATTGGAGTCCCACAGTAATGATTTTTTCCCATGCATGAGCATCTTAATTCCCTTTTAAGATAATTTCCAGACTTCATAAAGGAGAGTTCAAAAACAGCACTAAAGCATAATCTATGTGTTCAGGAATCAGGCAACAAGGAAAGTAGGGTCCTCCAGTTAGTACATGAAGCTTTTAAAAGCATTCAACTACAGTGTGTTTCAACTGAAACACACTGTCTGTGAATAATCATTCTTTTAGATTTAGGTTTAGAACCAAAGCATAGAAGGCAAAGGGATACATAAACTGAACAGAGTCATGCAACAATATTTAGGAGCATAAAAAACATGTTTTAGAGGTTCTATGTTCCCATTACTAATAAATGCATTCAAAAAAACATGTTGTTTTTTTCCCTAATTAATGCCACTTGGCAGTAGGTAACCAGGTTTTTGACTGTTCACAAAATGATCATGAAGAGAATGTAAGTGTTACTGAAAAATCTACAGAAGATCTCAATATACAGAAATGTAATAATGTCTATGCATATTTCATAATCAGGAATTAAAAAAAAATAAAAAAGAAAAGATAAAGAAAAAGAAAGTAATTTCTTAAGTATGTTGTAATTTACTAAAGGAGGATAAGAAAGCTTTAGGAAGATTCACATCAGTCACATGAAAAAGTACAGGTGTTTTCTTAAAAACAAAACCAAAGACACCCTCCCACCTATATTTAATCATTATTCATGTCACATATTTAATATATATGTGCATATAAATTTATGTATCTAGTAGTTCATTTTCATGTATTCATGTAGAAATTGCTTTTATTATAGGAATAGAATGAACCTACCCTTTTGGTTCCAAATAGGAGACATTTAGCTGTCTCAGAAATGAAAGCAGTAAGACACAGTTTATATTTTCATGAAAATAATTTCAAAAGAGAGCTGATGGAAATAATTTTAATAAGCATCTTCAAAACAAATATCCACAGTAGTAAGCACACTTCTGGAAGAGCTATGGTTACTGTACTAGCAGCCTACCACTGCAGGAACCTGACTCCAGGTGATCTCCTCAAGCTTTCACTGAGCTGTCATTTATGCCTGACTGTGCCTCAGCTCCTCATTACCAACAGGCATAAAACACAGGCAAGATGCACTAAGATGCAGAAAGCATGTCTGGCATCTCCACTCTTTTTTCTACCCAAAGGCTCACTGTTTAAAGAGCAGATGTGCTGAAGGAGGAGCAGAATTAAAATTGCCATCTCTGCCTGGAGGGACCTGAGCTTGCATTAGCCAGAACCCACCCAGGCGAGTCATCAGCAAAGTGCTCTAGGCACAGCCACTAGGCTGTTCCAGGTCAGCACTTCGCCTCAACCAACCTTCAGGAATGATGCCATAAAATCAAATGTTCACTAGGAAACAGAGAGGACATGAACAAAAAGGGCTTGAGGCAAAGGGACATGGGCTCCGGGTCCTATTCCAGCTCTTGTATTTCAGAAGGCAGTGCAAAAGGGGAGCAGAGGCAGGTCACAGACTATTGCTGAGTATATTTGACTGACTGTTGCACGTGACTTCCACTCTGCTGTACTGCTTTTGTGGGATTGTCCATTTTGATCGATGTTACATGAAGATGCCAAGCATCCAAGCATCCATGTCCCAAAGCATACAGGTTCAGTGTTGTTAGGCTTTTGCATTTTCAGCATTGTATACCCAAATAAGAACCCAAATGGCTAACTGAAGGCCCAAAATATTACTTATAGTCTATTAAAAAGTTTTTAAAAAAAGTCATTACTGCCATCTATTCTGTTTATATAGCTCAAGAATTATGAGCACATTTCCCAATTAAAATTCAGTTTAGAAGATAGACATGCAGATAGCTTTTTTTCCCTGAGGAGAGCAGTGATTTCAGACTGGCTCTTCAGTACAGGTATGTTGTTATTTATATATGCAATGGAAACCCTTCCATATTTTGAGTTTCTTAATTTCTCTACCTGTAGTGTTGGTGTTTTCCAGATGCTGAAGAAAGATGAGGGATATTAGAAATAAACATAGAAGAGGTGAGAAGTCATATTTACTATGTCCCTGCACCTCAAATATTATAAGTAGGATCCACATTATAAGATTCCCCTTCCTCACACCTCTTCGTATGCAATCAAGAAGCTAAAGAACTAGCATTAAATCAAATCTTGCCACATTTTGCCTTAGGCAGCTCTTAGATGGTTTTAATGAAGATACTATTCTTTTCTAGTCATCAGAAATATTTATTTCTACCTGACCCAGAACTTTCTATACATCTGCAGGATGCAGGAGAATAGTCCCTGGCAATTAGGATACAAACATAAGAGACAGTAATGTCCCAACATGCTATGTGGAAAGCCTGAGTTCATCTCTGCTGTAAATCCATAAAAGAAATGGTAAAGAGCTGTCTCTCCCATATTCACAGACCAGATAAGTTTTGAGAAAGGGGCATAGCCTCCTCAGTTAACTAATCTGTTTGCTTTCATTCATAAAACCTTTATTCAAAACAAAACCTCTCTTTGAAAATGAAAGGAGAAACAAACCAAAACAAACAAAAAATCAAAATAATACATATAAACCCTCACATACTTACTTTTGCATCTTCTCTCCTTCACTTCTTTTTCCTATTCCCATCAGTGTTGCTCAATGCTTCCATGCAGCAATTCCAGTTGCATGGTTTTCTGCTTCCATTCAACTCCCTGGGTGAACTAAAACCAGGAACTTAGTAACATTTCTTCTTAATTTTTTTTGTTTCTGTGTTTGCTAAAGGGTGTACTTTATAAAACTTCCCTTAACATCCCCAGTGTAGCTGTCTGCTTCAGCGTTGTTCACACAAGATTTACCTGATTCTCAGCAGAATCTCAGGCACAGCAAAGCAGAATACATCTTCTCCAGCACAGCCATCCTGACTGGCATTTTCAGTGCCCTAGGATATTCAACTGGCCACTGTCCCTGCAGAACACAAAACTATAGCATGTGGTACACTAGTCAGCCCAGTGTAGACAAGATGAATACCCTAAGGCTGCACCCTCTATGTTCTTTTGTCCTGGAGCACTACAACACTGTTGAAGTTAATCCAAAAAACTGTTCACATTTGCTGGGTGTCAAGTTGTTCTTCAGTTTTGGTGTGTGCAAATTGGTTTCTTTCAAAAGGAAAGCCAAACAAAGCCAAAAAGCCTACAGCACAATTGCAGATGAGCATCAATATGTAATACAGACGTAGAAATCCAAACCCTTGCCTGATCCTTCAGTTTCAAGACAAAAATGATAGGGACACCTAGATTAGGTGTCACCCCTGTACGCTGCACTGGTTAGGCCGCACCTTGAGTCCTGTGTCCAGTTCTGGGCCCCTCAGTTTAGGAAGGATGTTGACTTGCTGGAGCGTGTCCAGAGAAGGGCAACAAAGTTAGTGAGGGGTTTGGAACACAAGCCCCACGAGGAGAGACTGTGGGAGCTGGGGTTGCTTACCCTGGAGAGGAGGAGACTCAGGGGTGACCTTATTGCTTTCTACAACTACCTTAAGGGAGGTTGTAGCCAGGCGGAGGTTGGTCTCTTCTCACAGGCAACCAGCACCAGAACAAGAGGACACAGTCTCAAGCTGTGCCAGGGGAGGTTTAGGCTGGAGGTTAGGAAGAAATTCTACACAGAGAGAATGATTGCCCATTAGAATGGGCAGCCCAAGGAGGTGGTGGAGTCACCATCACTGGAGGTGTTCAGGAGGAGACTTGATAGGGTGCTTGGTTGCATGGTTTAGTTGATCAGGTGGTGTTGGATGATATGTTGGACACAATGATCTTGAAGGTCTCTTCCAACCTGGTCTATTCTATTCTATTCTATTCTATTCTATTCTATTCTATTCTATTCTATTCTATTCTATTCTATTCTATGGACCAGATTAAATCTATTCTAAAATACCAAAATTACGCTTTGATCAGTCTATGTCATGCTGACTTAGTTCTTGGATAAGCTATGCCATATCCATTGACCATTAGATGAATGCATGGGCATTATTCACTTGCTGTCAGATTTATTTTGCTTTAATTCTGTGCTTTCTATGCTCTAACTTTATCCCTCAAAATATGAGATATGATTAAATAATTTTAGCAGTAGTAGTAATTGAGTCAAAGACAAATTATCAAATTCATTTATCAGTTATTAAAATAAAAAATTTAAAAGGTATAGCCACGTTCCAGGCATAGACAATGGTGGGAAAGGGCATTTGAGCTGCAGGTGAAAACACAAGGTTCCTTCTATTTGCCAGAAGATGAAAGTCATAAACCATAATGACAGCAAACAAGAAATAGCAAAAGTCATTTCCACTTCTAATAGAAATTAGAGGAATCAGTTTGGTCCCAAGAGAATAAAAATCCCTGTAACAACTTCATTTTTCATTAACCATGTAGGCTTTAAAATCAATCAGACCTTTGACCTAGTGTTTAAACATATACATTTTTTTTTTTTTTGACACATGTCAAATTAAACCTTACTATTAATTAAAATTACAACTTTGAAAGAACAGGTAAAGGCACTGAAATATTTGCATAGCGTCTTAAGCCTCAAAGTCCAAAGTCAGTGGTTGCTGAGAAATATGAAAAACATGCTTTTATTAAGGGATTCCAACCCAGTAGAATCATTCAACAACTTACACTTTTATAGGTGGTTATATGACTCATTGCTTTGATTGAGGATGACATTATCTATCTTACAGCTTTTAAACTGATATTAGAGGTCATCTTTACAATTTGGCAGCCAAAAGGCTGGCTTATACTTCTGGCAGATTTTTGTTATTTGTCTCACAGCAGACAGTCCTTGCTGAACAGCATGGAAGTGCAGATTTCCCCTCATACACACATCAAAAAAGACCAAAGTTCTTTTAAATCTATGGGGTTTGCATGTTCCTACCTGCAGCTGCATAGTAACAATGCATTTTTGGGATGAGATTGAAAGTGCTTGCATTTGGCTACTGAAGGTGGGTATACGGAAAGATTATACCTAATGTCATTATTTAGATAGGCAAGGCAGAAATGCATCAGAAAATACAAGCACACTATGTATTTCTCCTTGCACACACAGTATTTAGCCATCTGACAAATCATGGCAGAACCATGTCCTTTAAGCCATCTACCTAGTGTGTGCAGGATTTAAGCCATGGGGGTAAGTTGCACCTTTCAGGGCTAGAACAACAGCAAGATAAATTAGCCCATAGTTCAAGTATGTAACACATCAGGTTTTTCCCAGATGAGTTCACTGACAGCCAAATGCAAGAGCACCCATGCCCTCAATATTTCATTGGAGACTCAGCTCAGAGTCTAACAGGCAGTATGTAGATGCATGCACCAGTCAGTGAAATGTAAAAATGCAAATGAAAGTCAGCTGTAAATTCTTTAGTTTTCATCAGGAATACTGAATGTTTTCAGCATTCATTAGGAGGCTATCCTGAGCTATATATATTTTAATGTCATAAATTTCTCTCTCACTATCCCATGGAGATTTTGTCTTCTTAATGCCCTCTACAAACTTCCAATCCTGGAGTAGAAAATTTACAAACAAACAAGTCTTCCATCTATAGTTATGTTGAAGTTTAAAATTATAAACAAGGTCACCAATACTAGGTATAATTTCTGTATTTTAAAGATGGTGAGAAAAAGCAGGTAATTGCCTTTAGGAAATCAATTATCTGGGGAAAAAAAATAAATGTGTTCTTTTAACCAAGTCATGAATATACCAGGAAGCTTCTTAGAGTCTAAATTAAGCAGGCAGGGAAGATTCATAAGTCTCATTAAGGAGAAGCATCACAGGAATAAGCACTAGCCAGCCATAAAAGAAAACCATTAAATTGTCTCTCTCAGTGTAGGGCTCTGTATGCATTTACTGCTATTTGTGTCTTATAACTGCTTGAGTTAAAGGATAAGTCAATTATCTAATCCTTAGCACAGGGACAGATCCTTGCAGGTTTCATCTGCCTGGATTCTTTTATTAATTTTTTTTTTTTAACTGAAGTGAAGCTTAAACCCACCTGCATAAACTGGCAAACTCATCACCACAAAAATTCAAGAAGACAACTCAGAATACAACAATTTTGTAGTTTTTGGACACAAACATATTTCAGTTGATATTTCTCTATTTACATATTGATAGTTTTCACCAATCGATGAGATATGCTGACACAGTGGCCAGAATCTAACTGGACATGTTAATCATCACCATAGTGCCACTAGGTTCTCTGCCACTTTCTTCTCTAAACATCAGTGATAAATGTTTAAAATTACACCGAATATCATGCATAACAGGAAAAGGCAAGGTGTGAGTTGAGTTCACAGGGCAGTGCAGAGTCCATCTCACCAGCTGAGAACCGTAACCTGGATAGAAAACAGACAATAAAACAAAAGTGATACAGCTTAGTACCCCTGAGAAATGTATCTGAAATTATGCTTTCCCTAAGGATGTCAGAGGAACTTAAAGAGAGCAGCCAAATTTGGGGGTGTTTATCTATTTTCTCCCACTAGCCTGCATATGGATTAAATTCCAGAAGCACACTGTAAAAAGCAAAACAGACCAGAGAAATTATCAAAATCCAGCACTCCTGGGAGTGCCTGCCTGTTTGATAATAATGTACCTCCTGCAACATACCAAGCTTTTAACTGTGTCTGTAAATATTTTAATGTCTTGGATATGTTTTTGTTCCCTATCAACATTTTGTCCAGAGAGGGAAAGAGACTTAGTTATTTTGAATATTCCCATGTCATGAAATTAGAGGCACAAACGAGGCCAAAATATCAACAGCAAGGCTATTTATTAACAGAATAAAGTGGACGGATCAGAAGAAGGGAGAGAGACAGGTAAAAAATAGAGAAAGAGGGAGAAGAGGGAGAGAGAAGAGGGAAGGAATTATATTACCACCCCCAACTCCCCAAGACAGTTTGGGTCTGTGGAGGAAGGCTGCTGCCTTGTTGGCTGTACTGTCCTCCACTGGAGGAGGGGAGGGAGAGATCCCAAAGTCCAACTCCAAGTCCCTCTCTGAGCAGCCTCTTCAGCCCCGTGAGTTGCATCAGGCAGAACTTAGGACACGGAGAGAGGGTTCCCCCCAGTCTGCTTCTTCCAGGGTACATGGGGATATCTCTGTCCTTTTCTCTCCTGGTATTTTCTTCAGAGTGGCATTGTCCAGGTTTTTTCTTCCTCCTGAGCCAGTAGTTGTTCAGATCTTTTATACAGTTTTTAGGTATGTGTCCAGGTGGTGAATATGCATATTCCAGAGAGTATTGATAGCAGTGGCCTCTGCCCATTATTTACAGGGCAGCTGCAGTCTGGTGAGCAATCTTTATCCTTTGCACCGTCCTCCCTTTCCAGGGTAGCTGATAGGTAGAGATGATCTTGTCTATGCACATTCCAGAGAGTCGTTATCCAGTGGCGTCTACCCAATACACATCAGATACTGTCTGGACAAGCAGCAAAGGTGATTTTATCTTTGTTGAGTCACATCAAGAGAGACAAGATCAATATCTTGTTGATGATCTGATGATCTTTATTGATGATCTGGATCAGGGGATTGAGTCCATCATCAGTAAATTTGCAGACAACATCAAGTTGGGAGCAGGTGTTGATCTGTTAGAGGACATGAGGGCTCTCCAGAGGCACCTTGAAAGGCTGGACAGATGGGCAGAGTCCAACATGATGACATTCAACAGGTCCAAGTGCCGGGTGCTGCACCTTGGTCACAACAACCCCATGCAGCGTCTACAGGCTGGGGTCAGAGTGGCTGGAGAGCAGCCAGAGAGAAAGGGACCTAAGGGTACTGATATTTGAGGTCTTTTCCAACCTTATTGATTCTATGATTCTAAGATTTAGTCTCTCACACATATGAGGATTTCTTGAAATAGATATTATCATCTATACTAAATTGGGGCATTGTCAGCCTAATAATAAATTGAATTCAGAAGGGCTCAGTTAAGTTTCCAAAAAGTATTTTTCTGATTTAAGGTTTTATACAGCTGGCTTTCACAGTAGAGGAGAAAAAGGTAAGACAAAATTAGCAGTGAGTATAGATTAAGTTTACGCATCCTTCTGACCCACAAAGTTACACAGGTGAGTAGCAGATGTCCCTTTTGTCAGATGAGCTGAGAACCTGTGTCTCCTCTTCCATTCCATTTCCAGCAGTCAAACTGCAAAATGAGAGCTGTACACTGTGATCTTTCACCAGAGGCTGAAGAACAGCAGAATCACTTCCTCTGTGATGTTTCTGGGGGGCAGATTTGAGCACCCCTTAACACCTCATATGAGGACTTGGTGGGGGAAAGGAGGAGGAAAACACAAGACCCTGAATGAGGCTTTGCCATGAGAAATAGCTTCTGTGAGTTGGAGATCCCTCACCTCCTCTCCCAAACTACTCCCCCTGGGGTCCCATACCCTCACAAACATTTACAGTCCCCAAGGCTTGCTGAAGACTTCAAAATGTTCTAGTCAAACATTTTAGTTTCAACAAGCTGAAGTGCAAGTCCAGACACTGTTATAGGTTTTATAGAAAATCTTAATATAGTTGTGCTTTTAAAACTCATTTAGCCCTTTAAAAGACTTGGATAGAAAAAGCAAATATCCTAAAACATTCTGTATGAAAGCAAATGTAATAAGGACAATAAGTTTTTTCCCAAACTGAGATCTTCTAGCTTTTTCTTCTTTTCATCTACTCCAAATTACCTTGCTTATTGTTCTATTAGACGTATCATAGTCACATAGGTGTGACACTAATCACAGGGTAGGATTCAGCTGCTGCCTGGTAGGATAAAGCTACTCTGACATTATTCCATCAGGCACCCAACAGTGACTGAGGAGATGCAGCAATTTAGCTGACCCCTTTATAAAGACACAGGTGCCATTTGAGCATGCTGGGAAATCCTCTCTAGTGCAGTCAGCTCCCCCTAAACAGTTCACACTTTAAACTGGAAAAAAAATGCAAAAAATTGCAATACCTATAATTTTGCACACTGAGGTTAAGCACAAAATACTGAGACTTTCTGTAGGAGTCTTGCTTGATGAAGATAATTACAGCTTACCATGTTGCACTAGTAAAAAAAATATTTCTATATAAAAAACTAATGATGTTTGGGGGCATCAATTCCACTTTATATTTTGGACTTGATTTTACTGTGAGTTCAAAGTTTGAGTAAAAGAGAAAGGTAAAAAATAATCAAACAGCAGCACTCTGTGCTGGGTTAGGAACTGGCTGGAGGGCCGTGCCCAGAGTGTGGTGATGAATGGTGCCACATCCAGCTGGAGACCAGTCACTAGTGGTGTCCCCAAGGGATCAGTGCTGGGCCCCATCCTGTTCAATATCTTTATTGTTGATGTGGATGACGTGATTGAGTCCATCATCAGTAAATTTTTAGATGACACCAAGCTGGGGGCAGGTGTTGATCTGTTAAATGGTAGCAGAGCTCTGCAGAGGGACCTCGACAGGATGGACAGATGGGCAGAGTCCAACAGCATGAGATTTAACACATCTAAGTGCCAGGTTCTACACATTGGCCACAACAATCCCATGCAGTGCTACAGGCTGGGGACAGAGCGGCTGGAAAGCGACCAGGCAGAAAGGGACCTGGGGGTACTGGTGGATAGTAGGCTGAACATGAGCCAGCAGTGTGCCCAGGTGCCCAAGAAGGCCAATGGCATCCTGGCCCACATCAGGAACACTGTGGCCAGCAGGAGCAGGGAAGTCATTCTGCCCCTGTACTCAGCACTGGTTAGGCCACACCTTGACTCCTGTGTCCAGTTCTGGGCCCCTCAGTTTAAGAAGGACATTGAGACTTTTAAACTTGTCCAGAGAAGGGCAATACAATACAATAAACCAGGTTGGAAGAGACCTTCAAGATCATCCCGTCCAACCCATCAAACAACTAGATCATGTCACCAAGCACCCCATCAAGTCTCCTCCTGAACACCTCCAATGAGGCTGGGGAGAGGTCTTGAGCACAAGGCCTATGAGTAGAGGTTAAAGGAGATGGGATTGTTTAACCTGGAGAAGAGGAGGCTCAGGGGAGACTTCACTGCTGTCTACAACTACCTGAAGGGAGGTTGTAGCCAGCAGGGGTTGGTCTCTTCTGTCTAGCAACCAGCACCAGAACAAGAGGACACAGTGTCAAGAAGCACCAGGGGAAGTTTAGGCTTGAGGTGAGGAGAAAGTTCTTCACAGAGAGTTGTTATCCATTGGAATGTGCTGCCCAGGGAGGTGGTGGAGTCACTGTGCCTGGAGGTGTTCAAAAGGGATTGAACATGGCACTTGATGCCATGGTTTAGTAGTCATGAGGTCTGTGGTGACAGGTTGGACTTGATGGTCTTTGAGGTCTCTTCCAACCTTGGTGATACTGTGATACTGTGATAATGTCAGTGGTACAAAATTATTTTGGTATTCAATGTATGAATACCATGAATAACATGAATTATACTGTTGTGGGTGTTTATGTGAGGCTCAGAGACGGCCTTGGCTGCAGTGACCATAAAGCAGTTGAATTTAATATCCTCAGGGCAATCAGGAGGACCTATTCTAAGCTTACGACCCTAGACTTTAGGCGTGCAGACTTCGATCGCTGCAGGGATCTGCTAGCCAAAGTGCTGTGGGATGAAGCCCTGGAGGGAAGAGGGACCCAGGACAGCTGGTCAGTATTCAAGGACCACCTCCTCTGTGTCCAGGAGCTATGTATACCTACAAGGAGAAAAGCAGGAAGGAATGCTAGGAGGCCTGCCTGGATGAACAAGGAGCTGCTGGACACACTATCACTTAAAAAGAAACTCTACAGGAAGTGGAGGGAAGGACAGATAGAACAGGGGGTATATAAGGAAGCTGCCCGAGCAGCAAGAGGCCTGGTTAGGAAAGCCAAAGCAGAGTTTGAACTGAATCTAGCCAGGGGGGTTAAAGGGAACACTAAGAATTTCTATAGGTATATTTGTTCAACATCTTTGTGGGTGACATGGACAGTGGCATCTAGTGCACCCTCAGCAAGTTTGCTGATGACACCAAGCTGTGTGGTGCAGTGGACACGCTGGAGGGAAGGGATGCCATCCAGAGGGACCTTGACAGGCTGGAGAGGTGGGCACAAGCCAAGCTCATGAGCTTCAACAAGACCAAGTGCAGGGTCCTGCATCTGGGTCGAGGCAATCCCAGGCACAAATCCAGGCTGGGCAGTGACTGGCTGGAGAGCAGCCCTGAGGAGAGAGACTTGGGGGTGCTGGTGGACGAGAAGCTCAACATGAGCTCTCAGTGTGCACTTGCAGCCCGGAAAGCCAATCAGATCCTGGGCTGCATCAGGAGAAGTGTGACCAGCAGGTCAAGGGAGGTGCTTCTCCCCCTCTACTCAGCTCCGGTGAGACCCCACCTGGAGTACTGCGTCCAGTTCTGGAGCCCCTATTACAGGAGGGATGTGGACGTGCTGGAGCGTGTCCAGAGAAGGGCCACGAGGATGATCAGAGGGCTGGAGCACCTCTCCTATGAGGACAGACTGAAGGAGTTGGGGCTGTTTAGTCTGGAGAAGAGAAGGCTCCGAGGTGACCTCATTGTGGCCTTCCAGTATCTGAAGGGGGCCTACAGGAAGGCTGGGGAGGGACTTCTCAGGATCTCAGGTAGTGATAGGACTAGGGGGAATGGAATGAAGCTGGAAATGGGGAGATTCAGGCTAGATGTGAGGAAGAAGTTCTTCCCCATGAGAGTGGTGAAGCCATGGAATGGGTTATCCAGGGAGGTGGTTGAGGCCCCGTCCCTGGAGGTGTTTAAGACCAGGCTGGATGAGGCTCTGGCCAGCCTGATCTAGTGTGGGGTGTCCCTGCCCATGGCAGGGGGTTGGAACTAGACGATCCTTGTGGTCCCTTCCAACCCTGACTGATTCTATGATTCTATTCTAAGAATTTGATGAGGCCTTCTATAGGCAGCTGACAGCAGCTTCACAATCCCAAGCCCTGGTTCTCATGCTCTAGTAGTCATGAGGTCTTGCGTGACAGATTGGACTTGATGATCTTTGAGGTCTCTTCCAACCTTATTGCCTTATTGATTCTATGATTCTATGATTCATGAGGAATTTTAACTGCGCAGATATTTGCTGGAAGGCCTCCTCAGCCAGCCACAGTCCAGGATGTTCCTCCAGTGCACTGATGACAACTTCTTGATGCAGACGGTTGGTGAGCCAACTAGGAGATGAGTATTGCTGCACCTGATACTCACCAACAAGGCCAACAACAAGGCAGGATCACAACTGCAGACTTCAGCAGGGCCAACTTTGGCCTTTTCAAGCAATTGCTAGGGGAAGTCTCGTGGGACAGGGTACCAGAAGGCAAAGGGGCCCATGATAGTTGGTTAAAATTAGGGGCAGTCAACATGGCTTTACCAAGGGGAAGTCATGTTTGACCAACCTGATAGCCTTTTATGAAGATATAACCAGGTGGATAGATGATGGGAGAGCAGTGGATGTAGTTTATCTTGATTTCAGTCAAGTATTTCATAGAATCATAGAATCAATCAGGTTGGAAAAGACCTCAGAGATCATCAAGTCCTAACACTTCATGACTAACTGAGCCATGGCTCCAAGTGCCACATCCAATCTCCTCTTGAAAACCTCCAGGGATGGTGACTCCACCACCTCCAATGGCCAATCACTCTTTCTGTGAAGAACTTCTTCCTAACATCCAGCCTAAACTTCCCCTGGTACAGCTTGAGACTGTGTCCTCTTGTTCTGGTGCTGGTTGCCTGGGAGAAGAGAATAAACCCCTCCTGGCTACAACCTCCCTTCAGGTAGTTGTAGACAGCAATAAGGTCTCCCTGAGCCTCCTCCTCTCCAGGCTAAACAACCCCAGCTCCCTCATCCTCTCCTCCTGCTGGCCACACTATTTCTGATGTAGGCCAGGATGCCACTGCATCTTTGCAACTAGGCTGAGACATTGTGGTCTGGATGATCAGATAGTGAAGTGGATTGAGAACTGATTGAAGGAAAGAAGTCAGAGAGTCGTGGTCAATGCAATGGAGTTTAGTTGGAGGCCTGTATCTAGTGGAGTCCCTCAGGGGTCAGTACTGGGACCAGTACCATTCAATGTATTTATCAACAACCTGTATGAGGGCACAGAATGTGCTGTTACCAAGTTTGGTGATGGCACAAACTGGGGGAGTGGCTGACACACCAGAGGGTTGTGCTGCCATTCAGAAGGACCTGGACAGGTTGGAGAGCTGGGCAGGGAGAAATTTGATGAACTTCAACAAGGGCAAGTGTAGAGTCTTGCACCTGGGAAGGAACAACCCCATGTACCAGTACAGGTTGGGGACTGACCTGTTGGAGAGCAGTGAAGGGGAAAAGGACCTGGGGGTCCTAGTGGATGGAAGGTTGACCACAAACCATCAATGTGCTCTTGTGGCCAAATAGCCCAAATGGTATCCTGGGTTGTATTAGAAGGGATGTGGTTAGTAGTTCGAGAGAGGTTCTTCTTCCTCTCTACTCTGCTCTGGTGAGGCCACATCTGGAATATTGTGTCCAGTTCTGGGCCCTCAGTTCAAGAAGGACAGGGAACTGCTTGAAAGAGTCAACTGCAGAGCCACAAAAATGATTAAGGGAGTGGAACATTGCCCTTACAAGGAGGGACTGAGGGAGCTGGGGCTCTTTATCTTGGGGAGGAGGAGACTAAGGGGTGACCTCATTAATGTTTGTTTATAAATATGTAAATGGTGAGTGCCAAGAGGATGAAATCGGGCTCTTTTTGGCAATGCTCAATGACAGGGCAAGAGGTAATGGGTGGAAGTTGAGGCATAGGAAGTTCCATGGAAACCTGAGGAAAAAAATGTTCACTGTGAGGGTGATGGAACACTGGAACAGGCTGCCCAGGGGGTTGTGGAGTCTCCCTCTCTGGAGATATTCAGGACCTGCCTGTGTGATCTGGTATAGGTGATCCTGATCTGGCAAGGGGTTGGACTAGATGATCTTTCAAATTCCCTTACAGCCCTTAATGTTCTGTGATTCTGTAATATTCAGACTGCATCCTCTACAAGGGCAGCAAGCATGGTAAAGATATCTAAGCATTGAGTGATACATGATGTGTTTCCACAGGAAAGCACATGTGGCAGAAGAATGTGGATCAAAGCAGGGGAAGGAAAACAGGGCACACAGCAGGAGGCAAATACACTGAGGATGCCTCCAAATAAAATGAGGATGTCCCACATACAAAGCAAAGGTGTAAACCACACCATACAGCATGACCAGTGCCTGTTCTAGAGTTGTAAGACCCAAAATGGGTCCCAGGGAAGCTGTCCTGCTTCATCCTCTCATTCCTTTTGAGCCATGGGGATGAGGAAGAATGAGCCACACTAGAGCCAGACACAAGAAACCTATCTCCTACCCTCCATGCCACACCAGGCAATAAAGGTGTATGCAGCTTCACCCTTGGTGTGGGTGCCAAACACGATGCAGAACTGAACAGGATATGGTCAGCTTTGGCTGGGTATCATGGCTCCACATTAGCACACCAACTCCACTGCCCTGCTCCTCACTCCTCACACTTGGCTCAGAAAATGCAGTTCTTTCCTCCTTCCTCCTCATCACCCCACACTCCTCTCACCATCCTCCATTTCTAGTCTAAGAGAAGCACGACTCTGCTAGCTGTGCTTGGTAGAAGGTGCCAGAACCCCAAATCTGCACCCAATATGCACAGTCCCTGGCTCCTGCCCCACTCCTTTCCTTCCTTCTTCCTCCCTTTCCCTGGCTGAAAGCAATGTGAGACACGAGCAGGGAAGAACAGCCACCAAGTGGACATCCAGTGCCAGCCTGGAGAGATGTGGACATATCAGGGCAGTGGCACTTTCCCATGTGCTAAAGCAAACAATACTGGTGACATTTTAACAGACTGCGTCATGGGAAACTTTGCAGCCAAGGATCTTCACTCTCTTCAAGACTATATAGAAGATGAGAAGGAATCAGAAGGATTACCTGAAAGTTACAGTAAGATGACAACAGTGACACAAACACACATGCAGTTCTGTGGTAAAGTTAACACAAAAGAAAAGCAATCAAATGAGGACCACAACACATGGAAATGAGTTTATGCGTCTGTGATAGCAGTGAATGCTGCATCACTTAGCAAGGGTTGTAGCTTCAAATCCTAGCTCAGGACCCCTAGTCATAATTTCTTGTGTCTCAGTCATTCATCCCACAGAGCCCTGTAGTACCAACGACAGTGTCCACGTTGAGTGGCTCTCCCAAATGCATGTAAGAAATTCCAAGAATGAAGTCTAAACTTTCTCTTCATCCTGTGATTCTCATTTCACGTGCTCGGTTGCATCACAAGCCTTCTTTGCACCCTTAAATATTAACAAAGGTATTCTTTTAATGCGGGATTCCTCATTATCATATGGATAAATGATTAATTGTCACTGTAACAAGCAAGTGCAACTTTTATAACTATATGAATCAGCACTGTGCCAAACCCTTAAAAAAAAAAAAAAAAAAAAAAAAAAAGAAAGTTTAAGCATTTATTGCGCTTCATTACTTCCTGGATCATTTAAAAGGAATCACTGACAAACAACCATTTACACAGACCTGGAATTCTGCCTCAGATGTGCTGAGCAGTTCTGTACTGCAAAATGCAGACATACCTTCTTTCCCAGCAATTTAACTCTAGGCCTTTGGCAGAAAACTCTACAGCTTGTCCAGCAAATGCTACTATTTGCAATGGCACATCTTGTGTGTTACCAGAAGATAATTTTAATGAGATTTTGAGCATAATTTTAAGTACTGTTCTAACAATAATGCTGGCTTTGGTGATGTTCTCCATGGGTTGCAATGTGGAACTTCAGAAATTCTGGGGCCACATAAAAAGACCCTGGGGTATTTTTGTGGGTTTCCTTTGCCAGTTTGGAATTATGCCTCTCACAGCATTCTTGCTGTCCCTGGCCTTTGATGTTCTTCCTATTCAAGCTGTTGTGGTGTTGATCATGGGATGCTGTCCAGGAGGCACAGCCTCTAATGTCATCGCTTACTGGGTGGAGGGAGACATGGACCTAAGGTAAGATCAACCATTTTCTAAGTAGTTCCTATGGCTTTTACATTGTAAATTTTATATTTAAAAGCACAGTCTGTTGGCTTTTTTCCTTTGCATCCTGGCACATACATGGTTGAGATTCCTTCTTGTAAAGATGTTTAGTTACTCTAATAGTAGGTTCATAGAGAATTCATGAGGAAGATAGCACACCAAAATTGTGTATATTATAAAATGTCGTTATTATAAATCTTCAGATCTTGAAGGAAATAGCATTTGTGAAGGCCACTGAGGTACTCTAAGGATTATTAAATCTTTGTCCAAAATAGAACTACTTTTGTGATTCTGTTTCTTCCAAGATCTTGGGCAGTAAAACTAAAAAATAACAATGGATCTTAGGATTTGTATCCTCTGTATAAAGTAGTGGCTATGAAATAGCTCTTGAAGTAAAGCTTCTTGAAAAAGGCCACCTGTGGAAATTTATTTTCCTCCTTTTTTGTTTTCTATACAATGAATAGACAGGCGTAGGTTTTTATCTTTGGAAACAAATACAACTGAAAATCACTCTTGGTAGTTTTATCTGCTCCTGGAACCTTCTGTAAAGTGTCCAAACTGAGGGAAAGGTTTACAGACTTGAAGACACTGACTAAGGCAGATCAACATATTAAGGGCAATGACAAAAAATCCTTTGTGATGAAGTGTGACAGTGTCTGCGACAGGAGCTCTGAACTCAAATACAGGTATGTAAGGCACCTGGCATGGTCTAGGACATCAAATATGAAGGATAAGTGAACCCTACTCTCTATGCAAACTCCATGGAATGTTCATTAACACAGCCTTTAAAAATGAGCAATCTTTTTGTATCCTGATTACTTTGCTTTAAAATAAACACAATTGTTTCTCCATTTCCCACAGAGTAACATAAATTGGAGCATTCATCCAGTTTATCATGTGCCAGTCTGAACTAGAAATGGAAAAAAGAATAGAAGTAAGAAAGATGTGGAGCTAGGGCAAATAGACTAAAAATATTCATACTTGTAGCTTTAGTAAAACATTTTTTCTATCCTTTAAAATAGTGAACTTTTCTGTCACATGCAGGTGTTAATGTAACACCAGCTTTCAAATTATGTATGAGGTCAGCTCTGCTAATCACCAACTTCTCTGCTGTGGAGGAAAGGCCTATGATATTATATTAGCAACAGTTAGACACATAATTTCAATAAATACAAGTCTAAGAAAGCACAGATGGAAAGATAACCAGCACAAGTCTGAAATTCTGTCCTAATCTATTCTTGGAAGAATACATTGAGCTAAGCTATGCCTTTTCAGTTCCATATGTTCAGAATTGTGTTGCTTAAAACAGTGGTAAAAATCCAAATTGATGATGCTATGAATAAGAATAGGATTTATATTCCATGATGCTGGCTGAGAGTGAAGTAAATTGAAAATACCTGTAAAAGGTTGTTCTTCAGTTAAAGACTTTGAGGAGCCAAAGGCTTTTGGTCAGTATCCTTGTGACAATAATGCAGGGACCAGAGGATATGGGAGGTACAGTAGAGATAGCAATGCAAGCATCTTCAGTTCTTGACGGAAGAATAACATTATGAGTATCTTTTCTGGTTTCTGGAGCCAGTACAGTATTATATAAAGAAAGCCTACCCATCATGTCAGACAAGGAGGTAGTTTTCAACTGATAATATTTTATGTTTAAATGTAACAACTCATCACCATTGCCTGTAGTTCTGCTTCAAAATATCCCAATACAAACCAGCCAGAAGTTAGACCAAGAATTAATTCCCTACTGCTCATATAATCACAAGGAGGTGAAGTATGAGGTTTTATATTTTTCTTAGTAACTCAGACTCAGATCCTCCAAATCTTTCCATAGGGACATCTGCTTCTGACATCTTTTGATATTTCACAAAAACAACTGTTTCTGAAACATCATGTCCTCTCTTCCCAGCTCCATTGGGAACTTCTGTGAGCACAAGGAATGGGGTCAGAGAATATGCAGATTTTGCAGCAGGCTGTAGGTACAGGGACAGTTTGAAGATGTAGGGAATATGGAGGTAGGAAAAATAAAATATTTTATCCACCTGGGGCTTAACTTGACCTTATTTGCAGACCATGGTTCTTTTTTCTCTTTCTGTAGGTCTCTCCTGCCAGAGGTTCCTACAAAATTCTGTCCAATGACTCTGAAGTAGAGAGTGACAGGAACCCAAATTAATGCAGCTATTCCTATGATTTCTATGTTAATTATTCTATATTTCTTTGGATATGTCCCGTTCATGGGATGGGGTCAATAGTCATCTTTCTGAGGGCAAGCAACACAAAAGTGAAATCAGAAGTAAGGCTCATAAGGGAGTTTCCAAAGTCCTTTAATTGGAACTTTCATTATTATTGTCAGGAGTGTGATTTGTAGAGGTAAATGTATCTTATTCTACTTATTGTAGTTGTTGAGCCTTTCCCTCCTTCATTCCTGTCATAGAATGGACCTTTTAGTACAAGATGTATCAGACCTGATGGTTTCACAACTTTGTATTTTAAAACAGAAATATCTTTGCGCAAACCAAGGAAGCAGCAATATCATGCTCAGCTTCACTAAGTCATTCTCAGCACCTTCTCTTTAGCCTAGAGCAAAACAATACAGAAAGCGAATTTTATTACATCACACATCCTGGACAATGAAATACTTTTGTTTTGTGCTGTTGACTTTGGATGTCAAATTTTAACGCTGTGGAAGTGTCAATATAATGGAATGTCCATTTAATGTCCATCCAACCCTGTCCAGCTTGCCACCCTCTCAGAAGCCAGACAGACAACATGCAGACAGACTTGTCAACGGCCCTTCCTGATGGATGCTGCTTGACTGTCTCATTTGCACTAAGAGTTATTGTTCTGTGGCTGCAGAACACATTGATATTTCATGTTCCTTTATTTTCAGCAGAAGACATTTTGCTTTTTTCTAACCTTATATACAGGATAAAATGACTGTAGCCAGCAGCATTTCTTGCCCAATGTTTCATAAGATGTGAAGTTGTAATAAGAAAATGAGAAAGACTATAGGCTATCATGAGATGAACTGACATTCCAACCAATTTCCTTTCAGCATCAGCATGACAACTTGCTCCACATTGTTTGCAATGGGAATGATGCCACTTTGCCTTTTTCTTTACACCAAGATGTGGACAGATTCCAATGCAATTGTACTCCCCTATGACAGCATTGGTAAGTCCGGTGAAGTAGCACTTTCCTGCTGACCATGTCATCCTCCCTTTAGTAACTATTTCATCCTTCTACTTACTAACCTTCATGGTGATTAGGTACTCAGATCACACCACTCCCAGCTCTGCAAAGCAAAGATATATTGTACAGATATACATGAGGAGATTGTTCATAAGTTATTTTTGCCAAATAATTTGGAGACTTGCATGGTACTGGGGTAAGAATATAGAATGATTCATAAAGGGGTAGCTATCACCCCTGGATGAAAGTGTTTGCAACAGCTTTAAGGCACAATTCAATAAAGTGCTAAATGCTGAGGCCATAATCTGTCGAAGTACGCAAACACACATGGATAATTAAGTGAGTGATTGAAACTGCTGAGTCTCTTTGAAAAGCTGCAATCTGCACCAGCAGGAGTAGCTTCATTTGACTTCCTGTCAAAAATCTCATCCAGGTACAAGGAGAATATAGTCATAGGATTTGGAAAAACACGCTTCAGTTCTTTGCAGAGCTGTGGCCCTAGTGCTTATCAAGCATGGTTCCATGTTGTGATAATCTTAAATGCCAGCAGAGTCACTTTCATATTCTTCAGTTTCATTTCCCATTGTCTTGGGTTAGAGGGAAATCACATACGTTGCGAAGGAGGGAGGCCAAAACAAAGGGAGCCCTAAACTTGCTTTTGATATGGTACAATAGCAAAACACCTGCAGACAAAATGAACATTGAATATAGCTACTCACATCACAGCATAGTGATGATTAGCACACTCAAATTTCTGCCTGCCTTTCTGATGCAGGTGAATGAGCATGTAGCTCAGCAGAACGGCAGTTACTTCAACAGGCTGCCAAAGATAGCAGGCTCCATAGAAAAGCAAATAGGCAGGTGTGGGTAGAGTGTATATGCATGCTCTGGATTGTGCATATCAGAAATATCCTCTGAAGGATTTCTCCCTACCCCTAGCTTTTCTACACAGTAAACTTCTGCACCATACATGTGCTTAACTTCACTTCTCTCTTCTTTTTTACAGGAATTTCACTGGTAGCTCTTGTAGTTCCTATCTCATTTGGAATGTATGTTAACCACAAATGGCCTAGCAAAGCAAAAATCATACTGAAGGTAGGATATATAGAAGGCTGAAGCAATTAAGAGTAGACTATGGAATCAGTGGCATCACTGAAGCAGTACATCGCTATTCATAGAATTAGTATTTGACTTCATAAGACTCAAGAAGTTTTCATCAGAAAAGAAATGAGTCAGTGCAGAAATGTATTGCTTTCCCTCTGTACAAATGTATGTGATCTGTACACATTATTAGAAACCATCATTATCCACACAGCCTGCTTTTTCCTTTGGCTACAACTATGTTAGTAATTGAGTTCAGTTTACAATGTAAACTGTAAGTGGAAGGAAAATCATTCAATTCAACTGGAAGCAGTTGTACTAAACAACAACAATAATTAAAAAAATAAAAAACCACGTTCTGGATCAACAAAAGATTTCTACTTTTAAAACACTTCCTTCATTTTGGGGGGCAATACTGAGTGTGAAGGCAATTTTATTAAAAAAAACATTTTGAGCATTTCCCAACTGTTAAAAAAAATCCAACAAAACTATAAAAAAAAAATTCAACTATCTTTGCAAGATAACTTCAGATGCATCAAATATCTGGAATTTTTTGGCAAAAACTATTCTCAACAAAGTAATCATCACCATCATAATAATTTAATATTAACAGCAAATTGATCATTCTGAACATGAGGTTTAGGTTTAAAGTGGTTGTCATACAGCTCTCTACAACTACCTGAAGGGTGGTTGTAGCCAGGAAGGGGTTGGCCTCTCCTCTCTAGCAACCAGTGCCAGAACAAGGGGACACAGTCTCAAGCTGTGCCAGGGGAAGGTTAGGCTCGAGGTGAGGAGAAAGTTCTTCACTGAGAGAGTCGTTCGCCATTGGAATGGGCTGCTCAGGGAGGTGGTGGAGTCACCGTCCCTGGAGGTGTTCAAGAGGGGATTGGATGTGGCACTTGGTGCCATGGTCTAGTCATGGGGTCTGTGGTGACAGGTTGGACTCGATGATCTTCGAGGTCTCTTCCAACCTTAGTGATACTGTGATACATATTGAGTACCCTTGGCCTTCATTAGCCATTCCTAGTTATATGTTTATGTTCGGAATTTTTTGACAGGAAACTAGTCTGGCATATTGTTGTTCCACCTATACTTCCTTAATATTTCTCTGCTATCATAGGAATCATAGGGCACAAATAAGGTCTTTTTAAGTAAATGCATGTAATTTGTTAGCTTAGTGTGTTGTGTATTTAAATGCACTCAGCTTATGAACTTGGATTCTAGAGTGCTGGTTTCAAAACTATACTATTCTTTAATCATTTAAGGGGAAAGCATGGATTTGAACTCATGTGAAAAGAAACTCTACTTGCTCTGTCAACAAAACAGTTTAATTTTCTTTCTTAGTGAGTGGGTGAGCATATCACAGTAGCATCCATTGACAATCTGGTTCATGTAGTACAGTGAAGCATCAAGTGAAGATTGAGCCATAGATGTCAGATTGAGGTACATATCATGAGAAATGGAGATAAGAACACAAAGAGCGTGTCAGGTGAAATAGAAGAACTTGTCATGGCCAGACCATGTTTCTTCTTAGGTGCCTGTGGTTATTAGCTCAGTCAAACAAAAGTGCTTGTTCCCTCAGTTCTTAAAAATGCTTCAGTCCAAGAGTGATGAGGCCTGTTGAAAGGAAATACATGTTTTACCTGAGAAATGGATTCTCCTAAGCTTAGCCTCGGAAGTCTGCCAGGGAGATTCCTGGGGACACAAGCCATAAGGTCAGATATTCCGTTTGGTTGTCAAGAAAAGAGTGAGTTGTCACTTTTTTTTTTTTTTTTTTTTTTTGGCAAGCAGCAGTGAAGATCTCTGCCACAGGAAGTAAGATCAACTCAGTGACCCTGTCTATGTAGAAATGCTATACAACCTCACAGTCAATTTTCAAACACAGATTTTCAGCCACATTAAAGACTTACTCCTCCACTTGGCAAATAGTTTCCTATCAATAACAATCTAGTCTCTATTTAGCATACACTATACTAATCACCATATTGGATTGCCCAAGAAGTGGAGAGGAAAAGTGCATCATTCTAGCTATTAGGCTGTCAGCTTCCCAACAACTCTGGAGAATTTTTTTTTACTGTCTGCACTATTCCCTGCTCATGTGATGCCTGTGAAATTATTTTTAATCTCCAGTTCTAAGTACAATTATAGCCAAGGCTTCAAGAGTCTGGTTTTACAGGTATCTGCTATAGATATCTATTACAGCTATGCCTTGATTTGTACCTGTATCCACACGTTAAAGTATATTATACATTTCCTGCTTGGGAAGAACAGCAACTATATAATCTGTCACCTGCTGTGAATTACAGTGGCATAAACTTCAGGTTTTATGTTTAATATGATGTTTCAGTGACTCAGAGACACATATGAGCATGTTTGATATTATGTTCGATGACATTACATTTCATCAAAGTCTCTTATTTATGCAATCCTTCCTCTTTCCCTCACAGGTTGGATCCATTGCAGGAGCAGTCCTCATTGTGCTCATTGCTGTGGTTGGGGGAATACTCTACAGAGGTTCCTGGATTATCTCACCCAAGTTATGGATCATTGGCACCATATTTCCAGCAGCTGGCTATTCTCTAGGATTCATTCTGGCCCGTGTAGCTGGTCTGCCTTGGCACAGGTATCAAATTCTTTGTATCAAAGACCTGTAGCCTTTTTTCAAGTGGTAAAAACACGCTTTATTTAAAGATTAATCAAAATTGAGAATGCTTCCCAAATATTAGCTGCACAACAGTCACTCATTTCCCAACCTTGTTTCTTGGGTACTGTGTGCAGATAAAACTCGATCTCACTATATTATTTCCTCCAATCTTTCATGTCTTCCCCTTGTGTTCCCATGTTCTTCACTTCAAATGAATGAAACAGACCTGACTTTTAAGTACATTGGGACTGGTAAATTTTCTCATTAAAATTCAGCAGCCTACAATTTAGAACATCATTACAGGACAAGGAGATAGAGAATGCCACATATGTGGTTTCAAGGTAGAGCACAGTCTTTTGCAATTGCTGAACTGCCATGAGCTGTATGTGTTCTGATTGTGGAGTGGTTTGTTGACTATGTGAGCTGAGGGATACCATTTTCTTAGCTATTCATTACTGTATGTTTCTTGCTTATCCATATTGTTAAAAAAGCATGAAGACCTATAGGCTGCTATTTCACCATTGTCTTTGCATTATTCCCTTTAGATGTCGTACAGTGTCTCTAGAAACAGGCATGCAAAACACTCAGCTATGTTCAACTATAGTACAGCTCTCATTCACTCCTGAAGAACTTGAATTGATGTTTACTTTCCCACTCATCTACAGCATTTTCCAGCTCTTGTTTGCACTACTAATTTTAATAGGTAAAGTATATGTATTTTCTATTATAGTATGAGAATAATCATCATTATTATCAAACTCATATTTCATGTATATGGAGAAAATAGAAAGGGATAAAAATAATGAAATAGGAAATAGTTAAGTACATAATGTCCCAAATGATAGCTGACTATCACCACTGTACATAACTAGGAATATACAAAGCTCAGTTCAAGATCTGAAAGACCTCTTTTTTCAGCACAAAGGAGATGAAAGTTGTTTGGCATAGAGTTGTCTGAGGGTACTGGTCAACAGTCAACAGAATACAAGCCAGCAATGTGCTCAGTCATCCAAAAAGGCCAACAACATCCTGGCTTGCATTAGAAATAACATGGCTAGGAAGACCAGGGAAGTGATTTTACACCTAAAATTCAGCACTGGTGAGGCCTCACCTCAAGTACTGTGTTCAGTTTTGGGCTCCTCAATACAAGGACACAGAAATGCTGGAGTGTGTCCAGACAAGTGGAACAAAGCTAGCAAGGGGTCTTGGACACAAGTCCCATGAAGAGCAGCTGAGGGAGCTGGCATAGTTCAACCTGGAGAAGTGGAGGCTGAGGAGAGACTTCATTGCTCTCTCAACTACCTGAATTGAGGTTGCAGCAACCTCTTATTCCAGGTAACAAGTGATAAAACAAGAGGCAATGGCCCCAAGCTGCACTATGGCACGTTTTAGATTAGATATTAGGAAAAATTTCTTCACCAAAAGGGTCATCAGGCTCTGGAACAGGGTGCGGGAGGTAATGGAATCATCATCCCTGAAAGTGTTTAGAAGATGTTTAGCTGAGGTGCTTAGGGACACGGTCTAACAGTTTTGTGCAGGGAGATGTTAGGTTATGGTTGGACTCAGTAACCTTAAGGCCTTTTCCAACCAATTCTGTGATTCTGTAATCTCCATCACCTTCAACTGAGTGCAGAAGAATACATTGAGCACAAGGATTTCATTACCCTTGGCTGAGGAAGAGCAAATGCATCTTATTCCACAACTCCAGGATGCCTGGGTGTACAGCTGCCCAATGAACAAAGTCCTGCTAGCAGCTTTTGAGAGAACAGGCATTAATTTCATGGCTAATGTGAGAAAATATCTTCCACTAGAGGTAAAGGTCTTTTTTTCCTTTCACATACACCTCTCAGGAGTTATGTTACTGCTACTACAACAAACCTACCTACGATAGGAATCTTATTCCTCTTGCTCACACCTATGGCATTTGAGCTCCCACTTCCATTGCCAGCTATGGCATTTGAGCTCCCACTTCCAAACTAGCCATCTTATACAAGACCAGAGCACTTTCCCAGGGTCACAGCCTGAGAGGCACAAGGCAATGGCATGGGAACAGACAAACCACTTTGTCATATTGCCAAGCAGGACTCACTCAGAAGTAAGGGTCAATCCCACAGACCCAGCCAAGATTCCAAAGACTTCCCAAGGGAGACAGACAGTACTTGTCACTGCACACAAGAGAAACACAAAGCAGTTAAACATCAAATGCAGAATTTAGAATATTTTCTTTGTTATTTTCTAAATGTACTTGTCCGTTGATAAGCACAGCTAATTAACAAATAATTAAACATAACTTTAAAGAAACTGTCTGGAGGTGTTGGAAGGTTTTAACAATATAAGGATAGAAAATGCTACATAGCTACATGTTACTGCAATGTCTTTTTCAGGTAATTGTTACCATTTCTTTATTTAATGCTAAACATATACCAATTCCCAGGCTATCGTGTTTACAGAAGACACCGGATCAAAACAAAGACAGATGTTGAGAAAACAGAGGAAAAAGAGGATTCAAAATCAACATCATCACATGCTAAAATAAATGGAGGATTTGTATCAGATGAGACCAAATAGACAATTACCTCCATTCCCACCAGCTGAAGAGATAAAAGATATATGTTTACTTTTTTTACATGCCATTGCTTTATGGAAACATTTAACAAAGAGAGAAGTTTTTTGGATATTGTACAGTAAGACTTTTAAATGATTAACTTATGAAAGATTTCTACTTTGATTTCAACATGGCTTCAATTGTAGCACCTGGTTTGAGCTAATTCCCTAAAGATACTGAATGTTTTATTATGGCTTATTTAAATGAAGACAGAGTAAAGGTTGGCTATTGCTAAAACAACAAGCAGATATTTACATTATCAACTCCAGTCTGTGATTTTACAGATTCATCTGCTAGTCTCAGCCCTTATAGAAAATAAAAAGAAAGTCCTGTAAAAGTGCCTAAGCAGCAGCAGGAGTTATGTGGGAGATCTGATAGGGATGGAGAACTTTCACCGACAAAATTGCAACAAGCTGATAATGAAATAAATTTTCATTTAGGTCAGTCTGGGCAGACAAGAGTCATTGCACTATACTAATTGCTTGAAACATTATTTTATTATAAAGTTATAATTTTAACAAGTGCAAGATATATGGTGACTCTACTTTTTTTCCCAAAGTAATAAGTAAACATCTTTGCATCTTCAGTCTAGGTGTTTGGGTCTTTTAGGCGCTGGAAACATGAATAGAGAGACAAAGTTTGAAGTGTAAGCCCAGAGCAATTTTAGCGTGACATAAGCATACAAAGGAACAGGCAGAGATTTTGAAAGCATAAGAAATAATTGACATTTGAAAGTGGAACTTTCATCACTGTTAACATGAGACAATAGTGCTGGCAGAGTTATATATTTCTGTTATTTTATGAAGTCAATAAATTTGAACATACCAGATGCCTTGATGCATAGACACTGATGTGGCTAATAACTTCAAGATTTTAATTATATGAACCACAGACAGAAATAATTGTATGTGCACATACATTATTTGTCTCTGGAAATTCGAGGGTACCTATGGAAAGCTGTCTGAAGTGTATGGAGAAAATTAGTATAATTCTAAGGGAAACAGCACAGCAAATTTTTCATTTGTAATTTTTTATGGATACATTAGTCCTGTAACTCTTACATAAAGAAAATATCTAGAGAACTCCAGATTAAATGAGTGAGATGTTGGCTGACCAAAAATTCAAGAATGAGCCAGCTATCTAAACATGGAAACTATACACTTCTTTGTCATATTTGCCCAGACCTTCCAAGGTGTTTTGAGTTCATGTGGCAGGTTTTTTACAAACACAAATGAAATTGTGGAATGTAAGTTCCTGACATGTAGCTTTCCACTGTTGCAGAAATGTTCCCAGTATTAAACAAAGAATAAATTATTTCTACCTACCGTATGTGGGGTAAAGAATCTCAAAATGTTCCTGAATTCTGGGAGGTTTTCAGGAGGAGTTCAGAGTGGTCATAACACCTGAAGAGGAGTTTAACATTTAAGGAGAGGTAGCATATAATGAGGCACGTTGTGGTTTATAAAATTAAGATTAAAAAGAAAAATGTAGTGAAGTTTGTCATGGAGGAATAATAAATGCGAAAAAGCACCTTACCTGAGAAAAAGATAAGCTGATATTTGCAATATTTGTAGTAAAAAGGCTACTGTCTTTACCCCATGTCTGTCAAAAAATGGGCAGGAAAAGTTAGTTAGAATCTTCTTTTTACTACACACTAAGCTGCTACTCTTTCCCCAGGCTAAATTTCAATGCTTCCATGCATATTTTAAGCAGATTTTGAAATGTATTGAAGAATAATAGTTTGTCTTGCTTATACTATGTGTGTGTGTGTATTTAAAGCAACTGTATAAACACTGAACTGAATAAAGTGAGAAACTATTTATAATTTGGCTCACTGGAGTAATTCAAGGTGGAAAAAACTGAGACTGAAATCTAACATGCAGACTAAATTCCTGGTTTTGAGATGTGACAAAAACACCTCTGATTATGTATAAAATGAATATATTTAATAATTCCAGAATCACTGAACGGTTTGAGTTGGAAGGGATCATTAAGGTCATCTAGTCTAATCATCCCTGCAGGAGAGAGGGCCATCTTCAACTAGATCAGGTTTCTCAGAACTCCATCCACCCTGACCTTCCATGTTTCCAAGCATGCAACATCTACCACCTCTCTGGGCTACCTGATGAAGATTAAATGAACATGAAACATCTGATGCCATATTTGATATACATTTATTAATGTATGTATGCCACAGGTGTATAATGGAAACTGCAGTTTCCACCGCCATTGCAATTACATTTAGTAAGGATCTTATGTTCCAAGCTTTACATGAAATAAAGCACCACTAGAGCACATTAAACCTGAACCAAAACCCCAGAGCTTGTTAATGTTCCCAGAAGCAGCTTTATGATAATGTGACAGCTGTTAAATCTCCAGCTGTTGAGGTCTGGGCAACATCAATGGCCATTCATCACCAGTGAAGCTGGAGTGGACTACTTTACAGCAGTGTAAGGGACTTTTGGGGAGGTTATGTGCTTTCCCTAAAGGTATCCAGAAAGGTGTTGTGTGACTTAGGCTGTCAGCCATATAAATGTTGAGATATAGGCTTCTCAGTTGAAGGAGGCTGGTAGACCCTAGTCTTGCATTTGCTGTTTTCTTGGTATTGTCAATAGAAAAACCTCTGTTCACCCAACTCAGCTTGTTTAGCCTACTCAGCATCATCTCCTCTCACACAGTATCACAGTGTCACAGGATCACTAAGGTTGGAAGAGACCTCAAAGACCATCGAGTCCAACCTGTCACCACAGACCTCATGACTAGACCATGGCACCAAGTGCCACGTCCAATCCCCTCTTGAACACCTCCAGGGATGGTGACTCCACCACCTCCCTGGGCAGCCCATTCCAATGGCGAATCACTCTCTCTGTGAAGAACTTCCTCCTCACCTTGAGCCTAACCTTCCCCTAGCACAGCTTGAGACTGTGTCCCCTTGTTCTGGTGCTGGTTGCTAGAGAGAAGAGACCAACCTCTCACATCCTTCACCATGAAAATCCTTTCAAAGAAAGGCAGTATCACCCTTACTTGTTAAGCAATCTTCTATCCACTGAAACAGCCTGTGGATGGGATGTTGCTGGATGTGCAATTTAAGAGCATCATGCAGTGATAATCAGGCTAACAGATACCTAATCTAATTAACTCTTGCACATACTGGTAATCTGCTCAAGATAAGAAGTCATACAGATGCTTTAGCATGTTCTAGGTTAACACAGCTAGTCAACTTTTAGATAGCCATTCATGTTCAGAGAGCCTGGGTAGTCCCTTAGTCTTACCTCCGCTGCATTGCTGGTTCTCAAGCCATTGCGGGTAAAATGAACAGATGTCTAAGGATAGACATACCCCCAAAACTGAAATGGCAGATGAATTCATGCCCAGCTCATCCCAAGGTCTGTAGTATAAGGGCTGCAAGGATGTGACAATCACATTTGTCAAACTGAAGTCTGTAACCATAAATCTGGACAAAGATGTCTTCCCTAGCCAACAAAGAGAGAGATGCACCACCACAGAGTTAATCACGCTCACTGTCTCAGACTCCTGTTACAGGATGAGCTGTCCACTGGAATTGTGTGTCTCTATAAAGTAGATTTAGATGGGCTGACTTAGACCAAACACCTAATTTTTTTATTTTTTTAAGTGTCCTCTTGTTCTGGTGCTGGTTGCTAGAGAGTAGAGACCAACCCCCTCCTGGCTACAACCTCCCTTCAGGTAGTTGGAGACAGCAATAAGGTCTCCCCTGAGTCTCCTCCTCTCCAGGATAGACAACCCCAGCTCCCTCAGCCTCTCCTCATAGGGCTTGTGCTCAAGGCCTCTCCACAGCCTCTTTGCCCTTCTCTGGACATGTTCAAGAGTCTCAATGTCCTTCTTAAATTGATCTCAGCTTCTTTGTCCTAAGGAATATTCATCCTGCTCCAAAAACACTAACATCTCAGTTAAACTGAGCACTAAATTAACTTAAAATATCACATGTAAAAATAACTGATATCCTAGCCAGGATATTTGGCAGTCTTCAAACTGGAATTTCAGAAGATGGATAATTGAAAGCCCTGAAAGTGTGCCAATATGTATTCATTAATAGACATTCTGTAGAATGATATTACTGTCTCAATTTAATGTCCATTGCATTCAGCCAACTACAAGTAAGTTTCCAGCACTGACCTTCACCCTGCCCCAAAAACATGCAGTCAGTATTGTCAGTAGGAAAAGACAAACCTCCCTGGAGAGCAAACCATCACACCCCTCAGACACCTGGTTTAGGAGATGAGGAATTCTGAAAGGAGACAAAGACATTACACAGAATTGAGTATGAAATTCAGTTTCTTAAACATAAGCATCTAGTGTAATGTGAGACACCCTGGGGTATCCTTCTTGGCTTTCTGCTTCCATTCTAGAAAGTCACAGATATTCTGTAGGTCTCATGTTCTGCCTGCACCTACCAAAGCCCTACAGCATCTAAAATGGCACCAGACACTTGTCTAGGCAGCTATGTCCTCCTTGTGACTTCTCTGCAAGTCATCCTCATTTGCAGGATTTCCCCTGATCTGCACAAATCCCTCCACAGTCAGATGAAGCAACAGCACTTCACATAGGGTGATTCCAAGCTCATACAAAGACCTTTTACAATATATTGCAAAATATTTCACTTAAGAGATCACAAATCTTCTTCCTCCCTCAGATAAGAACTGATTTAAGAAAACGTGAGACTTTAGAAAAAATAAGCTTAAATAAAGATCTTCATTTTTTGGTCTTCAATTATTTGGGGATTTAGTCACAACTAGTAGGCTTTAGATTTTTTTAATAACCCACTCATTGAGATATCTTTTGCAATCACAACAAATACTTTTAAGCTCAAAGGAAAAGGGGAAGAAACCTCAACATTGAAGAAAACTCTTATTTACCACAACCGGGAGTTGATCAGTTCCTTTAAGTAATTACTACATATCTTAGATATTGTTATGGATAGGAATAGCTTCTGTTCCACACAAACAGGTTGTAGTTGTTTTTTCCTTCAAGCACACAAAAGTCTTACAGTTTCTCATTTGCTGCAATTGTTCCTCACCATGAAAAATATTAGCAATTACAGACCTATAGTTTCCATCTCACACAAATTAAACATTGCTTCATATTTTATAGATATAACTTAATTGCTACAGATAAACTTAGATATGCTGATCAGATATCTTTAAGATAATCCAATGCATTCTTTTAAATATAACTGGAGACCTTCTGTCTCCTTCTGCAATGAGTTTATGTATTACTCATCTGGGAGATTTCATCATATATTTAAAAAAACACTTTCCCCTATTCTATTTTAAAATACATGTAAAGAGGTCATATTGCAATGGTAAGGCCCTGTTTAAATAATTTGGTGGCACAATTAATTCTCCACAAGTGGAATTGACTGCAAAGGATTAATGAAAATGTCAGGGCTACACGTTGTGCTTGTGATGTGTTTCTAATGTCAGTAGTAAATCTGCTGTAGGTAGAACACAAATTCTTTCCACATAAGGCCCTTCCTTTAAAAGCATGCCCTGAATTTATAAAATAACCCACAACTGATAAGGACCAATTTTCCATAAAAGTACGCCTACTGAGGAAACAGAAAGAAACATGTAGCTTACATAGATTAACACATATTACACATTTAAGATATCCAGTGATTATTTTTTTTTCAGGAGATAAAATTAATGTACAACATGTACAAAGTGGGCTTAAGAAGGTGGGGGGGTGGGGGGGAAGACAAACCCACAAACTAATTCATGGACCATAAACTCGTTGCTGGCAACTTATTACAACGTTCAAGGTACAAGTTTGGCTCAGAAAATCCTTTAATAGTTGTTTGCTGGAAGCTGCAGAGATATGTGCCCATGTCTGTCCTTTCCTTAAGCACCTACTTCTGTCATTGTCAAGCTAAATGAAGCTCTGCGGGCTTTGTGTCTGTGCAGTCATTTCCAGTAATCATTAAAGCTCAGGAAAAAAATATAAGCCTCTTTCCAATATTTTGCTTATTGAAAGGGAAATAACATCCAAATGGAAGGACAGAACAGTACATACTGAAATTAACAATTTAGTGATAGGGAGACAGGAGAAAATTCAGATAAAATTTTATGATGAAGACATACATAATTGCACACAGAGGAACCAGTCATCACATTGATTACCTTTCTGTTTTGTACTACTTCACCCATTCTTTTGTGCCTTTCAGAATTTTTCTACAGAAACCAGTTGGTACACAAAAGAGAAACCTTCCAGAATTAGAAAATACAAAAAAGCTGAGCTGCTTACAACATCAAAATCACTTCTGGTATCACTTCAATACAGTCAGGCTGGCCATTGCAACACAGTCACTCAGAAATAACAAATCTTCCTTGAGGTCTCTGCAGGCACCTCCCCAGAAACACTGTGGTCCTCCTAAATGTGTAGGGGATTCCACTGCATGAGTTGGTTGGTGAGGTGTCAGGGATTGCTGGGTGAGGAAGCTGTGGTCAAGCAGTGGTGAACAGAGAGCACCATTTCACCCCTTGTTCTCCAGCCAGCTGAACCACACCAGCTGTGCTTGTACCATCCATGAGGGCAGAGCAGGAGGATGAGCCAGTCTCATTCTCTGTGTTTATTTTTCCCTACTTGATTCCCTCTAAAGCTAGACCACAAGCCATCTCTTACACTCCTATAGATAAGAGAATAGACTGGGCTCAGACACAAGCCCAAACTAACACAACAGAAGAGATGCAAGATTAGGCTACACCTTTGCTAATAAATAAAATAAACCAGAAAGCAGACTCCAACCCAATGCCAAGCAGCATTGTCCGTCTTGCATGCACGCAGCTCAGCACTCTTTCCCCATGAGCAGGAGGGACACATTTCAGAAGCCCTTTTGGAAACAGGCCCCCTCACCAGTCCTACCCTGGCACCACTCAAGAGTGCCAGGTCGTAAGGCTGTGCTACAGAGGGTGCAAACAGTCATGAGACAGTACTCAAGCCCACGTTCTCCTCTTGGCTTATTTACTGGTATAGATTTAACAATTTGTGCTCAACCCCATGTATTTCTTTAATAACTCAAAACCATGGAGCTTAAGTAGGATCAGAGAATTCAGGGTAAGGACCATGTATTTTCCCCTATTGTTTCCTTGTAGACTTATAGCAGCTCTGACTCATTCTGTTAATGATAAATTAAGCTTTAACAATGTAGATACCTCAGTTAGAACAATTTCTACTTTGGTGGAGCAAATCCTCCACTGGTACAAAAAAATGAGCATGTTCATCCCAAAAAATGTTATATCTTTGATGTAATGTTCTTTTTTACAGTTTGATCTCAGTACCATTTATACTGCACTTTGAACATTACATATTTTTATTGTTCCATCAGTTAATGGCTATGAAAGGCAATGAAAGTAATCCCTGGGATTAAGTTTTCAAAGGAGAATTTCTACTTTTTACTATGTTATGAAGGCTAATTGCATTGCATGAGTTATTTGTGCTTAACTGCAGGGCTAGGGTCAGAGGTGTTGTGCTGCCTTTAAGCATGCTGTTCAATAATCTGTGACTCAAATGTGTATGGTCATATAGTCACTTCTGCATTTTCTGCATGATAAGGAAGAACATCTTGACAGAGCAGAAGAAGTATTAGTGCTCCAAGGCTATTCAGTCAGATCCATAAACAGCTTTGCAAATGCACATAGCTGTTTCCAGTACTTAAACTACTCAGCAAACGTGCCTGAAATCCAGAAACACCTGACAGTTTTATCTAGGAGTTCCTCAATTTAAATAACACATGCATGCAGACTCTGAAAGTGTCTTATAGCGCCATTCAGATCAGTAAAAGTTTACTCCAATGCCTATCCAGGCCCTAGAAATAAGGAGTTTTCACACGAGCTTCTCCACAGGGGCTCGGTCTAAAGGTCATGTTCTAAGCAAATCTACTTGAGTCCTAGAGCAACAGGGGATTTCTGCTGCTTATTTTTTTACGTGTAGCTGTCATTGATGACGCATTTTATATTCCCTTGTCCTCTCCTTCTCAGTGTACATTAGCCAAATCACCTTCACTTGTGGGGGTTGGAGGAAAAAAAGAGTTCAATTTCCTCTTCTGTCTAAGGAGATTTAAATCACATTTCCCAATTCCATAATGAATACTCAACCAGTTAATTATTTTTATTACACTTGTGCTCAGCATATCTCAACAGTCTTACCACACAGCCTGTGCACCAAGCTGTCCTTGTAGATTTGCTTCTGACTGGTTTTCACCACATCTTTGAGGGATTGGACATTCTCAAAAGCAAAAGTCCTGTCCTCCAAACAGCCTAACAACTTTCCCTGGAGATAATATAACTGCTTACAGGTTGAAATAAAAATTATCCAAGAGTACAGAGAATAATGTTTAGCCATGAGAGGGAGTGTAGAGAGTACCACCATACAGCAGAGTGCAGCTTCCAGACTCCCCACCAAAATAACTGAAATGAGCCAGCAGAATATGTGTATTTTTACTTTAATCACAAAATTTAGTATAGAGTCATGTGGTTTATCTCATTAAAAGAGCATTCTGACATCAACAACACAGTATCACAGGATTGTAAGATTCCCAAGAGACAAAACAGACTCCATCCCCTATCCGTGGGGCTGCCCACAGGAGAAGATCTTAGGCCAGAGGGAAGGTAAATATGAGTACAGTTTAACTGATAGATGAAAAGCAGAAACAAAGAGGCGAAGAGTGACCAGCACAATTGCATCCCAGAGCAATGTTTGTCAGCAACAAGCAGCGTCAGCCCTGACACTTAACTCGCAACATGCACCAGTTTTTTGGTGAAAGTCACTCTGTGCATGGGAGTATGTTGATGAATGGCAAGGTGCTCAGGAAGCAAGGCTGAGCACAGGATTGCAGTTCATCCGTGCTGCTATTTGTTTCTGCAATACCCATTGGTAACAGCAGAGGCCAGCCCACAGTGGTATGGGCATGAATCAGGTCCTGGTGCTCTTTCCTTTAGCAGTATGCATACAGCAAGGTAACCTTCCTTCTGGCTGTGTAGAGGCACTTCTGACTCAGGTTGAGATGTGCCTCAGCATGTGCTAGTCCCATCATAGATGGTACTTGTTCTGGCTTCTGCAGGAGGTAAACACTGCATCCAGAAAGACACCATTATACTCACCAGTCCTTTGCCAGCATTTGGTAGATAATGACATTTAACAACAGGTGATAATAAGTCTAAAGATGGACAGTGAGGTGCATATTTCCCACAGGAGAGCTTCTCTGTCCTGCTACATTAAGACTAGCTAGATCACTTGCAGAGAGATGGAGAAAAAGATTTTTATCTATTCTGGGAATATGTATATGAATTCATAGGTAAGTATATGTACAGAGGATTGTACAAAGAAAGGAAAGAAATTAGGAAGATAGATAATGAGAGAAGGGTGGGTAAATATCTGAGCAACTACATTAACTATTGACTGGAGAATAAGCTGGATCAAATAGAAACATGAGTGGGTATAACACAAGTAGAACCAAAAATGCTGATTTCCAACATAATCCTATTAAGAGGTCTGAAATAAAACTGAGAAGAAGGATCAGAATTAGTAGGAAAAGGTATTGGATAAAGAGCTTGCAATGTCTTTCTTACTGACATCATGAATAATCAAAGAAAGAACATTTTTCATTTTTCCTCTTTTTCCTTCTGAAAGTTTAGAGATCAGAAACAGTTAAGTAACAGCTCTAAGATTTTCCATTAAAACACTAAGTTTACCATTCTTCTGTCTTTAGCTACATGCTGAATTAAACAGGGTGTGTCATACAGTTTTACCAGTGAGTCTCATCTTTACAACATCAAGGATAAAAATAAGTTTTCTTATCAGATAAACTTCAGGAGGTATGAGACAGGAGTTCAATTAAAAGGTATGCCCTTTGGCTTAGCAAGTGAGCACTGAACGGCTAGTAAACTGGAAGAAAAAAATATGATCAAAAGAAAACAACTCATTCTCCCTTTCAGCCTGTACCCTGCTGAATATACAAAGATTTCACAGGATCACCAAGGTTGGAAAAGACCTCAAAGATCATCAAGTCCAACCTGTCACCACAGAGGCCATGACTAGACCATGGTACCAAGTGCCACATCCAGTCCACTCTTGAACACCTCCAGGGACGGTGACTCAACCACCTCCCTGGGCAGCCCATTCCAATGGCGAACAACTCTCTCAGTGAAGAACTTTCTCCTCACCTTGAGCCTAAACTTCCCCTGGCACAGCTTGAGACTGTGTCCTCTTGTTCTGGTGCTGGTTGCTAGAGAGAAGAGACCAACCCCTTCCTGGCTACAACCACCTTTCAGGTAGTTGTAGAGAGCAATGAGGTCTCCCCTGAGCCTCCTCTTCTCCAGGCTAAACAACTCCAGCTCCCTCAGCCTCTCCTCATAGGGCTTGTGCTCAAGGCCTCTCACCAGCTTTGTTGCCCTTCTCTGGACATGTTCAAGTGTCTCGATGTCCTTCTTAAATTGAGGGGCCCAGAACTGGAAGCAGGAGTCAAGGTGTGGCCTAACCAATGCAGAGTACAGGGGCAGAATGACTTCCCTGCTCCTGTTGGCCACACTATTCTTGATACAGGCCAGGATGCCATTGGCCTTCTTGGCCACCTGGGCACACTGCTGGCTCATGTTTAGGCAGCTGTCAATCAGCACCCCCAGGTCCCTCTCTGTTTGGCAGCTCTCCATTATGTTCCTTCAAACAGACACTTCAGTCAGGTTTCCTCTGTAACTTTCAAAAATACTTTAATTTTACTGGCTGCAGTACAGGCCTTTCCTTCTCAGCCTTCATTAATTTGATTGGTTAGTTTGATTCAGAAACAAAGTGAAAATATGCATGAAAGTTTAAGGTCATGCACACTTTCACTGAATTTATGCCACAAATACATAGAAATCCACTGTTATAGAAATCCACTTAACAAAATAGGTGAGTAGTATTGTTCTCCACCATCTTTGTGTCACTAATGGGTAGTGCACTGGAATTGCTGCAAATCTGTGTATTCTTAGTGCAAAGCTTAGGAAGCAGCCTACAGATATTTAGAATATTTTAACACCACTTGACTGTGCCCTTCTTAAGTAGTAGCCTGCACAAACTGATTCCATTTCTCATCCCCAACTCTGATATGGAACTTACACAGGTAGGTCTTACTTCTTTGTGGAGAAAAATTCTGCATAGGTGATTAAAACTTTTTGATTCAGATTTCAGGCTTATATTAGATAATCCCTTGTTGTACTTTATATTCACTTCATTCAATCCATTAACATATTGGTCTGGCAAGTCTGGCCAGTACTCCATCTCTTGAAGCACTGTAACAAAAGCTTACATTTTATTCAGAACAGCAGCAGATTTTGGCTGCAAAAATTATGGGATGGATTCCATGTTATGCTATACCACCAAATTAAATGAAATCAGTAGTCTTAAAAAGACCAGTGAACTGTGTACTTAAACTCACAGGTCACTTCAGATCTGTAACTTGCAATTTCAACTGGAAAAAAAAAAATCCATTCTGTTGCATTTATTCTTCCCCTCAACTAGCCTAAATTTTGTCTTGTCTTGTTTTTCACTCTGTTTTCTGAAGCTAGACTTCTGAAATAATGTGGAATATTTACACAGAAATGTGAAAATGATAGCATTTAAGGTGACATATGATGAGAGCAGGAGGGCTGAACTCCAAAGTTTCATTTTGCATAATGAGTTTCTGAGATCAAATGGGTTTACGGAACAGCACCACATGCCAGCACAGCATGTTCAAATAAAAAGAATGGAGGACCATAAATATTATCTGTTGCAAAATGTGTGAAAAGTTATTGCCTCCTTTTATATCTTGTTCTTGAAAACTGACATCAGATATATGAGATACTAAGATGGAATATAAAACCAGAACTTAATTGGTTTAATTTTTAGCTCTGAACATCACAGAGTATACTAATGGGATACTGTCATATGTTTCTACTAAAAAAGATCTGTATTTACCTAACTAAATTAAAGAAACAACCCAGAGACTAAGAGGAAACAAGTACTCTGCATGTTACTAGGTTCCTGGACATGTTGTTGAACAGTTTGCCTTGGCCCTTTCACTCATCTGCAAAAAAATTCTCTTGAATCATTACCTTTTCACACATTGTCTATCATTACCTTGCTCGTTCTCAGAGCCCATGGAATGCTTACCCCAGATGGCCAAGAGTCCTACAGAACTGCTAAATCCTAAGCACTAGATAAGGTCCTTCTCATTCTTCTTGTGGGAGATTCCATTTCCTTGGGCTTAGCTGGAAACAGGACCATAGACCAGATATATATATAATATTAAATAAGTTGGTGCAGAGCCAAATTTCAGACCACTATATTTAGCACATCACAGCTCGTGCTCACACCGATAACATTTTTCTTTCTGAAACACAGTGGCCAGGTCCTAAATATCTGTCTGTTCACTTAAAGACTTCTATTTCAAAACTGAAGCCCAGTTTTTTTGCTTAGGCCACAGATGCCCAGTCCTCTCCCACTCATCTTGCAGGTGGGAAGCACCCTTCTTGATGTGCTGCAACCCCAGAGTCCTGTCCAGGAAAGGGATACCTTCCCCATTCTCTGCACTTGCTCTACGTCCTTACAGCCTTTGGCCATCCAGCCTTCTCATCATTCTCTTATCATTCTCTTCTCACTTCTGAGAGACCTGTGCAGGCCACAGCTCTTGAAAGGCAGAAAGCAGTGTGTGTTATTAAACACTTAATTAATTATTGGACAATCTTGAAAAGAAAGAGCACATTTGCGCAAAATTCAGTATATTTTCTTCAAATGATGTTTATTCTGTCTTCTACTTCAGTGTGTTGGATTTTGTGTCATTTTTCCACTGCTGTAAATATTCTTCAATTCTATTCAACAATAAGCCTATTCCACACGATCTGACATTTCCACTGTCAGTCTCTTAAGGCAAAAAGGACTCTAGACTCCTCCTTCTAATCACTGTGGCTTCAGTAAATTTTTCTAATAAAGAGTGTCTCCAGGCTGTGTCCTTACTCACATTTTCATAGAAAAACAGACCAAGCCAGAATGCATTTATAATATAGGTACTTTTGCTAAACTGATGGTTAAAGTTTCAGACATGAGTTTTTTCAAAGCCTAAGTTGTACATAGTGATTCCTTGAAAACACTCTTGCATACTCAGGTTACCAGGGGAAACTCATAGAAAAGGACTCTAAGCAAGAGAGAGGATGTTGTTGACTAAAGTTGTTATAATGCAGATACATCTTGGAGAAAATTGGAACATTGATTCTGGTCATTTCAAGCAATACTTGGTATTTTCTGAAATTTCTCTGCAATTATGTTTTTAGTTTTCATTACAATTTTTGAATAGTCTGGCAGAGGGCAGAAGCAAGAATAAATCTTCATTGTTACACTTCTGAGAAAGGTGCAGCCTGATTCCTTAGACTGACATTTACCTCACCTAACTAGTATGGTTTTATTTACTGTTATTTACCCTATTTCCCTTAGACTTCCCTTTCTAAAAAGAGAAACAAATTACAATTAAAGCATAGTTTATCTGATCTATTACATGCATCTTGAATTTAAGAATAGTGGGATCCCTATTTCTCCCATCTTGACCAGACACACAAAACTAATCTGGAGTCCAAAAGCTTGATAGACATTCTCGTTTGACCAATTATGAGGTTTGTAGATTCTGTTAGATCAAGAGGTGCAATGTTTCTATGATTCTTGTCCATTCACCTCCAACCAATTTAATAACAGCTGTGTAAATTATGTCTGCTGCATTTTGGCTTGGTTTAGGTTTGGGTTTGGGGTTTTTGGTTTGTTTTGTTGGTAGAGTTGAGTTTGGTTTTTTGGGGGTTTTTGGTTGGTTGCTTTTTTTGGTTTGGGTTTTGGTTTGTTTTAGTTTGGTTTGTGTTTTTTGTCGGGGTTTTTGGTTGTTGTTTGGATGGTTTGGGGTTTGGGGTTTTGTTTTTTTTTTACCTCCTTATCACTGGAGGTTGGTAATAGAAATGTGATGTAGAACTGTAAATTTCTGGAGTTACTGATTTCATTTACATGTTTGGCACCTCACATTAGTATTTTCAGGGCTAATGATCTGGTGACAGGAGAAGAATTTCTTTCTTCTCTGGACAGAGTCTCTGGATTTTTTTTTTATATATTTTTTTTTTACCTCATATCCCAATATTGGGACCATCTGCTAGGTACCTCTGGCACTTTGATTAGGTAAATTTCATCTATTACAGAGACTTACACCATTAGTAATGTTCTCATCTCTTCTGCTTACTGTCTGTGATGTATGGTATGTGTAATAAAGCATAATGACTTTTCATGCTGATGTTTTGTAAGAGATTCACAAAGCACTTGTTTTTAGAATGGAAGGCCAATGTTAATCAAATGGTAGCTGCTTCCAGTCCTACGCTCTTATAACTTGTCAGCCAACAAATACGTGTGTGATGTCATGAAAGAAAACAGAAGGAGATAAGAGAGGACAGAGGTGAATTAATACCAGAGCATTATTAAGTGCTTTTTACCTAATATATTACCCATTAATTTTAATAATGTTTTGAACTCTAATTAGTCATTATATACCTTTTAGATGAAAAAAAAATAACATTTTACCACAGGTTCCACAGATGTTTAAGAAGCAGTAATAACACTTGAGACTTGAGCTCCATGGTTTGCTTCACAGCAGGACCAGCAGGACAAGTTACAGGTAATCAAAGCCTAAATTAATATGAGAGGCTTGGAGAAGGCAAGAATTTGAAATATAACTTCAGTTTATTCTAAATTGCATCTCCTGACTAGGAAATCTTATTGTGCATTTCTTTTACCACTCAATCATATACAAATTGTTTTATGGGAGAGATAGGTGCTGGCAAAACAGCATAAATAATGTTGTGCACTGTATGTGTTACCGTGTCACTAACACCAAAGGCATGGGTGACACTCATTCCCTTCTCCTGTCATCAATAAATCCATCTTTATCCAAGTTAGCATTCATGGGTGTCATATTTGATCCTTCTTAATTTTCTCCTCCTGCAGCTCCATCCATGCATCCTCTTAAAGGGACAGATTTTATTGCGTAGACTAGAATTTCATAATAGATCAGAAGGTGGTACAAGACCATGTATGGGATGAAGTATGCATACTATGGAAGTAATTTTTGTTCTGTCTTATAGACGATGGAGAGGAAAATCAATATGGATGATCAATATCATCTAGTATTGTTCCTTTATTGTTCCAGTGTTGTACGAATATAGTGCAAGCATAATATAGTTCTAAATAGTGCAAATAGAAAGTGTGTAGAAGGAGTGTAGAAGAAGTGAAAAGGAATTGCGTATTAAGGGAACCTTTACAACTTATATAAACTCAGAGAGCATCGTTGGCACAGCTTCATTGGTTCCTCACAAGTGACCACACACCATACTACTATTGATTATTGGTTAAACTAGTAATAACATGTGAGGATGTTGACGTACATGTGCGTCCTGTTATTCCAAGATAGTTCTCTATGTTTATAGCTACCAGTGTCCTGCTTTAGTTACATGGTGCAGGCACAGCACTATTCTGCCACACTGTCAGCTATTTCTGCACTCATGCTGGACATGGCCTACCACCATGTCAGGCTCTAGGCCTACACTGCCAGATTGCTCACACTGCTTGTTACCAGCATTACCACACTGGCTAATCTGTATAAGCCTTTATATTGCTGTCATTACTATGACATCGAAGCATTTAATTATGATAGGTAACAACCTGCAAAGATTACGACGCAATGTTTCTATCAGACCCATTGTTATTAATTCTCATTTTGCTGATTCACATCCCAGAAGTCTACCTGAGTGGGAGTGGTGTCTTGATGGTGTGATGCATCATCTGAGATCTGAAGTTCCATTTCCTGTGCCTTATATAGCAATAGGATTTTAATGTCAAAGCAAATTCTTCTTTCTTCACTGTGATAGTCAAAGCTGACACTGTTCCACAGGATACCCATACTCTTATTTAGTCTCATTCAGGCATGTATTTTCCAGAAAACTCAAGACCTTTTTGTACTTCTAACCATACCATCTGGCTCTACCACATGCATGCCTTGACATATGTCAGAAGTCTTCAGTAGTACACTGGCTGCTCTCTCCATTTCCTGTTAAAAGTGGTGTCCAAACCATACCTTCTTCCAGAGCAAGGAAAAGCACTACTTTTAGCATAGTGTATGAATTCTTCAAAAGAACACAGAAGATTCATCTATCAGATTTTGGGGAAAGCTCCTCACAGGGTGGCACAGTCAGCAGGCAAAACCAGGCAGCTAGAGCTTAACACTTGCACTCTGAGCTAAGGCAAAAAGCATGTGAACAGGTCCATTTCCATCCAATTATATTTTATGTTCTCAGACGTATCCTTTAAAGATTTTGGTTTTGTCTTTTAAACTAATTGGCCAAAAATCACGTAAATGAGATCTGATCAAAACCATTCAGCATGCAGTAAATGAGGGAAAGTTGAGAGGGGAAGGTCAGTCACATAAAGGTGTGATATGGTCAATGTGAGCCAAGTTGCTAAAGACTTAGCCCTTTAAATGGCCAAGTTAAATAAGATACAATTGGTGCTAAGTTAGCTTCCAAGAGCTCCTAAGTGCAGGCTTATGAAAGCCTGGAGGGACAGGTTTGTTTCAATTGTGCTGTATTTAACTTGGCAATTTAAATGGCAAAAGACTTTCTGACTTGGCTCTTGATATATATATGGCACCTTTTTTATGGCTTAACATCTTTCCTAAAGAGGATTTTTTTCATCATGTTAATTAGATATTGCCATATGCATGTACGTAATATTCATATATAGAAATACACCCATAAAGTACACGCATCTGTTAGATGTCACTGAAAATTCCCATGGGATAGGTAAAATTTTCCTACTTCTGGTATATAACCTATACTTGGTTTTTCAGTTCTGAGGGAGATAGTCTAGGGAGAGGGACAAGTGCAATGAAGGCTTCTAGAAAGAGATCCTGACCAGTTTGACTTCTTACTTTTGTTATCTGGTAATTCTTTTGGGTTTGTCCACTCAAGGATCAAATAAACCACTAAATATAGAGAGCTTGGTTTCCAGTTATAGTTCTTTTCTTGATATCTCCATCACAGATTGATGGAAGTGTGCTACAGATTGAATGAGGTCATATTATGGGACTAAAATGGGTAATGTCCAGCTGTTCCCCACCATAGGAACCAAATTCAAATGGCTGAGGGCTAAAAAAGGCTGATGGAATTAAATCTTTCTTAGTAAATCTATCTCTAGCACAGGCGTGAGTGAAAACAGAAGCTCTTTCTTTCTTAGCTTATCTCTTAATTTTTGCTGTGGTATGTGACAAGCCTCCACTACTGTTTGCTATTTTGGTAACCCAGGTGTTCTTCTCTAGGATAGCAATAAGCAAATAATTGGATCTGAATTATTCTGTATTGATTTTTTCTAGAATGCCACCCTCATTTACTCTCAAATTTTAAGCTGTGCATCCTTAATCATGAGAACTGAAATTAAAGCACTTCAACCTTCTGATTTCTAAAGGAGCACTTTTCTCTCCTAACAGTCATGCTTTTCAGATAATACAAAGAGAAAATAAATTATTTGGTATGTTTGTTTTGCATTGATTTCAGTGAAAGCAGAACCGGGAAAGCAGAAACAGTTTGAAGGACTGAGAAGTATGAGCTTTCTGGGAGAATCAAGAAACTGTATGAGCACCTCTGGTCTGAGAAGTGTTCATTCCCAGCATGGGCTATTACTTTATTATATGTCAGATTAGAAAGTTCAATTTCACTTTCCTGCTTTCTCCCAACAAAAACTTTGAGGTTAGAAGGCAGATTACGGGTTGATGACACTACTGCAGGCTGTAAAAGAACCTCCTTTTAAATGAGCTGCCTCACTATTTGCTCCCATTTTTATCACATTTATTTAACTGTTGCACTCTTCAAAATTAACTATGAAAGCATCATCTCAAGCAGGGCTTTCTGTATTTCACAGTATCAGTGGCATGGTTTAGGACTACAGTAGTATTCTTCTACCTGTTTGAAAGGCATGTCATTTTAAGGTGATGTCATAATCTACAAACATGCTAGACTGGACAACTTTAGCTTCTAGCCTTATTGAAGACATAGAAAGAAAGTAAGGGAGTAAATCTCTTCAGACAAAGTGCAGGATTTTATTACCTTTCATCATGTTTTATTGCATTGTCCATATCATTATATTCAATCCTTACTATCAGTATAATGCCCAATTACAGGAAGCTTCAGATGCCAATTATTTGTTTAGGTGGATCATTTTAGTACACAACCTAATGCACAGTATTTCAAATACAAGTGTGTATTTCAAAGAAGAACACATAGTATCTCTAGTGGATGGATGTGCAGTCACCACCATCGCAAAGCCATTAATACTTTGTAAAAAAGCTGTACGTAGAGTAAGTGTGTAAAGACAGTAGCATAAGCTTCCTTAAAAAGTGTTGGGGAAATTTTACTACACTATGCTAACATAAACCAGGAATCTCTTTTTTTCTTAAGAAAAAATCTTACTCTGTACTCTTTGAAAAACAAATGCCTCATTGCTGAAAATAAAAAGGCATGCAAAATATAACTCACATTGCTCAATATCTTTTCTTGAATGTCCCTCATTCATTAAGAAGTTCCAAAATCAGTAAGCCAATTTTGACCATGAGTAGGTTGTGAAGAAATGGCAAATTCAAAAGTAAAAACTGCTGTGGAGTACCTTAGGCTCAGGAGCTCAACACTGATTGCTTCAAATCCTGCAAGAATTTTTCTTTCAGATCAAATTATTCTCTTACCTCATTCATTCAACACAGGTAAATAGGAACATCAAATAGGCAAGATAAGTTATCTGGAGCTGTCTAGATCCTCCTACATGATTTTGCTCTGTCAAGCAGAAAGGGGTCATGAATATGGGGGGTGCTCTGATCTATTCAGCTGAGTAAGAGAGGTAAAGTAGTGATAGTTCTTCCTTTTTGATGGCCAATTTTTGTGAATGGCCAGCCAGGCAATACACTGAGGCACAGTGTTCTCCACAGTAGTGACTGGACATATTTTTTTTCTCTTATATGAACTACATATAGGGTTACCATAGCTTAAGGAACTTCTGAGAACTGGTGTCTTGTAGCATCCCTAAATATCTTCAAGATACAGAAATCCTGTTAAAGTAGAGATCACTGCCCTTCCATGTGTCCAATTAAAATTGTGAAGATACTTCACATCAAGAGGCAACAGTCATGAAGCATGGAGAGAGCCATCTGTTTCCTGTATTTGAAAGAGGTGTTGAAAAGGAAGCATTTTTTTCATTGATCTAAGAACATGACTTCCATGAGACCAGAGTGCATACCCACAGCAAGCGAAAATGAGACCCACTGCTCTTGGGATGATGATCATTTGAACTCTAATATTCCTCTAATATGACTGGAGGCAAAAGAATATAGGTGGGTGAAACAAAGAGCCTGAGTATTATAGTTTCATATCAAAAATTAGGTGTGGGCTTTCTTGTTAATCCCTTGATCCCCACCATCCGGTGTTTGTGGGAAACACACAGCTTGGAGCACTGCCATTGTCCTGTGGTGACAGTGAGAGACTGCTGATGCCAGGCCACGAAGGAGTGCTAGAAATAACACCTGCTCTCCTTCAGAAGGAGATAACTCTGTGAGAAAAGTGTGACAGCTGTTAGATATGAGACACAGCTCTGATGGATAAGAGCATTCAGAGGGCAAATTTTGCTCTAGCAGCTCAAAGAGCACTTGATAACTTCCATAGCATAGTACAGCAGGAGATCAAAGGAATGCATCTTCTGGAAATCTCTTTCTGTCAACAATGTACTTGGATCTTTTCAACTTTCTGTGAATACATTAAAAATAAAACAGAACCTAAACTGTCTGTTCCCATTGCTTGGCAAGGTCCTCATGAGAGATTCCCACAGAATCAGTGCACCATTCTGCCTTCTTAACAGAAAGACACCAAGTCAGTACTGATGGGCTTATTATTGTAGAAACACTTCATTTAAAAGTATATTGCAGTAAAATACTTAAAAAGGAAGTTAGAGGGAAAACTAATCAAATCTTTAGGGGCACTAATTCCAAGATCAGAGATACTTCTATATACCTTAAAAAAAATCAACAGGCTTTATACAGCTTCCAGATAGAAAGTAGGTTCTGGTTTCATGCAGTTTGCAGTTGACCCAGGAACAAGTCAACATGCTATTAGTATCAATATATTGTTGTACATCCACTTTTCCCAAAGCATTGTACAGACAGAGAAGTTTTCTGCTTTCAGCAAAACCTGAAGACCTTTGTGTCTTCAAGTTGTGAGTGATAAGGCAGTAGTTTTATGAACATTGTTTGGATTTTCTGAAAGAATATTTTTCAAATATTAATGAATGTCTTGGTTGTAGGAGCAAGACAGGCTCTTTAACGCTTCTCAAAGTAGTTAAAGAAAAACTCCACACAGGATTGGATAGAAATACAGAATATTGCTGGAAGTTTAACTAGAAGTGCTATTCATAAGCTACATACCACAGTGCAAAGCACATAAACTACACAAAATCTGTAGTTTGGGCTTAACACAGAACCCCATTACACTAAAGCCTTCCCCAACCTCTGCCAAACTAGGCCAAAAATCCAGGCCATAAATGCCCACCTTTCCCCTCCCTCCCCCACCCCTCCCCGCCATATGTCCCTGCTACTACGCACACACACACACCAGTCCCAAAATGACACAGCTAGAAATTCGGCTTTGCCCAGTCTGCTAGCAAGCTGCTTAAGGCTGAAGCCCTCCCCCATACCAAACAGGAGATAAGGCAGCTGCATCAGGAAGGAAACAGGGAGAGAAGGGAGATGAAACTGCCCATGCAGCCATTTCTATATTGGAGATGCAGAACTTATAGGAAAGGAATAATGTAATTTCTCCTGTCCCCCCACTGGGCTGGACTCTCTGGCCCTCAACTTTATGGTTCTTAAAGGCACCCAGCCTCAAACCATAACATTCCACCCCTTTACTCCATTCCATAATTTCTGCATCAAGATATTCATCAAACTAGAAACAATCTCTAGATGATATGTAGCAAAGTCCAAGTAGTAAATTATTCTTCATCCCAGTGTCCTTTAGAACAGCCTATCACTCAGGATCAGGAAACAGTGCTTCCCCTCATAAGATGAGATGGATCAGGATTTCCTGGGTAATCAGAAGAAATCATGGGCCTACCAGTTTAGGAACAGTTCATCTTGGTGTTTCCAGTTTAAGTTACAGTAGGCATCATGCCTAACTACAATCAACATCAGAATCATGGACACCATGAATCAGTCCCAGCCCGTGATCCCAAAGAGGTCCAAGTCGTGTGTTTCCACCCCTGGGAGAATCAAGTAAGGCAGTTAAGTTCAGTGACTCTTTCCACCCCTCCAGGTGAAAGTAAACTGTGGCTTTCTTAAGATGCTCAGCTTCCAACTATGGTGGTGAGGGAAAGTTCAGTTCTCCCACCCCCACAAAGAAACCACAGCTAACTCAGTCAGAGGAGCAATAAATGCATAAGCTATATTTACAAGCAGGATGAGAATGAATGAATATATACACAATATACAGTATTTACAGTATATACAGAAATATACAGCAAAGAACGTAACACAGAAGACATTTCCCTCCTCCAGGGAGAAGGGTTCCCCCAACTATACCCCCTTCTCTCCCTACCTCCCAACATCCGCAGAAGTGAAGATCCCTCTGTCAAATCAAAAATACAGGTGGGTTCTATCTCTTCAATATGCCAAATCATCAATTCCATACAGTCCAAGAAACTCAGTTGTCCCTTTCCTCCATCTGGTTGGAGACAGAGCACCTCTAATTGGAAGTGTCACTGCCAGAGCCCTCTGCTGGATGAGTGGAGTTACCCCCAGGAAACTACAGCAGCCACCCTCTTGGTAGCACCACCCCTGGCAATATTTCAGGCACTTTTTCCTCCACTGCCACTGCAGCCACCACCCACTCCTGGACAGTTGAAACAGCGGGAATGGCAACATTGTCCCTCATCCATGCCTTAACACTCAGGCCTTAATGCTCTTTTTTTCCCCCACAACCCCATACACACCCTACATTAGGCCCAAACAGGCAAAATTGCATATGGAAAATTACCCAGGCCTCTCAAGGCCACAGTGAGACCCCAAATCCTCCTGCGATAAGAACTCACGCTTTCCCAGGAGGAGAGAGGAGAGAGAAAAGAGCAAGAGCTAACTGGGCAGCCTGCTCATAAAGAGATGACAGACTTATGGGATAGAATAAACAATTTCCACTTTTCCTATCCATCCCTGGAACTTTCTGGACCTCCTGGAGCTCTTCACCTCTGTGGTTCTTAAAGGCATGCAGCCTAAAACCATAATAGTCCACCCCTTTATTCTATTCCATAATGTCTGCATCATGCTACTCATCTAACTAGAAACAGTCTCACTAGTAATAATGTAGAAGTAACAGCTAATAGTACCTTCAAAGTTTCCTAATGTTTTAATATAAACCTCTGTAGTCACAGAATATACTTTTAACATCAACCAAGCAAATGTCTCTTTTCTTTTTTCCCCTGGTAGGAAATGAACATCTAATCTGATAACCTCTAAGGTGAAGGACATTGGAAAGCATGTTAAACATTAAGCAGCTGATGGGCTTGGAAACCATTATCACCAGTAAAAGCTATAAAAGGACTCCATAAAACTACATTTAAAATGAAACTATAACTTAGTCAGGTGGAAGATAGAAGGATCCTGTAATTATTGCTGATTGAAGTCAAATTTTAGTCCAAAATAAATTTAAAAAACCCCAGGTATTTAAAAGTAAGGAACTATATTTTCATCCTAGCTGTCCTCTGTTGTACAGCTTGCAGAATTGCTTTCACCTGTAATTTTCCATGTGCTTGCGAAAGATAGATATTCCATGGTGTGGTACAAAATCACTACTCTAATGGGCTGCAACACGACTTACATTATTTCAGGCTGAAATGTCTGTACTGAACTGACTGAACTCATACTGAACTGGCGAAATGGAAAAAATATATAGATTGTATGATGTTGATGTCATAAGACCACACAGACCCCATTGAATACCCAGGGCTAAACTCAAGCAGTGGTGAACACCAGAAGCAAACTCTGGGTAGGGACAACCTTTGAGATATAGGGACTTGACGCATTGTGCACCACATGACATGGAATCTGCATCACCTTACAAGGCTGATGCAGATGTAACTACAGAAATTGCAAAGTGTAATGCTGGTTGTCTATATATCTCTGTAAATACAATGCCTGGCATTTATTATCCCATAAACCCTGACCAAAAGGTTACTATCTGAAGGACAGCTTTGCAGAGAAAACACTCTCATCTTGCATGGCACTTAAAATTTTATTTACAGGAGTTTCAACCTTTTGATATTATGAGAATTTATGAAGTACACAAATGTTTTCAGAATAAATTCTAGCATACAAATAACCACCTTTATGGAATTCTACCACAGATTTTGGGTGTTCCTTGATTTTAGCAACGCCTTTGACATAGTCTTCATGAGTCTCCATATCAACAAAATATTAAGATATAAACTGGATGTGTGAACAACAGTGTGGGTGGGAAATTTGCTGGACTGCCAGGCTCAAAAAGTTTTCATCAGTGGTAAAAAGTCCAGCTGGCATCCCATTAATAGGGGCATCCTTTAGGGGTGAACAGCAGGACCAACACTGTCTGCCACCATCATCAACAACATGATCAGCAGTGTACTCTCTGCAAGTTTGCAGATGACACCAAATGTGGAGGAGTAATCAATATATTGTGATTTAGAAGGGCCTAAATAAGGCAAAGAATTAAGTTGACAGGAATCTTGTTAAGTTTAGGAAGAAAAATATGCTTTTTAAAATAATCTGAATGCAAGAGTTGAATGTACATGTAGTATGCCTAAGATAATAAACTAGGACAATCTGCGAACTCCATGCAGGCTAGAAAGGCCTTACAGAGAGGTCTGGATAGGCTAGACACCTGGGCAATCACCAACCACAGGAAATTTAACATTCAGTCTCTGCCTGGGACAGAGTACTCCTGTTAATACCTACAAACTGGGACATGAGAGGCTGGGAAACAGCTGTATAGAAAGAGGTCTGTGGATTTTGAGTCAATGACAAGTTGAATATGAGTAAACATTTTTCTCTGGCAGCCAAAAGGACTGACTGTGTCCTGGGGTATGTCAAGCACAGCCTAGCTAGGCAGATGAGATAGGTGATGGTCCCACTCTACACCACACTGCTGCAATTCCACATTGAGTACTGTGTGCAGTTTTGGGCACCTCACTATAAGAATGTGTGGTGGAGTAGGAAGGTTCCCCCCCCACACACAGAAGAATTCCACAGCTAACTCAGCCGGAGAAGCAGATGAAAGCTGTATTTTACAAGCAGATATGGAATGCAATGAATATGTACAAAAATATACAATATTTACAATATATACAGAAATATACAGCAATGTATGTAATACAGGAAACCTTTCCCCAACCCCCCCCTGCGGCCAGGGGGTTCGGCCTGCCCCTCCCTTCTCCCTCCCTACCTCCCCTTTTTTTTCCAAAAGGGTTAGAGAGAGAGAGAAAGGAAGGTAATTAAAAGGGGAAAAATTTGTTAAAGCTCAAAGCGAATGCAAAAAAGTTAGTTTTCTTATCTGGTTAGAAAGGAATCGTAGAGAGAAACGAGCCAGCTCACAGCACAGGGGGAAGAAGAAAACGACTGCCTACTGACTCCCCCGACTGAAAGACTAAACAAAAAACTACAACTGGGTCCCACCAATGAAATTGAATTAGCATATCAATGTTTTCATTCTAATATCAAAACATTCGCCCAGAGTGTTCAGAAAGTGTCTCTTTCTTAAAGGCACAGCCTAAACCGGTCACAATCCACCCCTGCTAAACAATTTCATTGGCTGTTCATACTGTCCATCCAATCCAAAACAACATCTACAGTTTGTAAGTAAAGTTCATAGTCCATTCCGGCTATCCTCAGGTGTAGATGATTCAGAAGTCCAAGAAAGAAGAAAAATGGAAAACAGTTTGTCTCTTCGCAGACAAAGCGAAGAAAAGGGAAAACAGGGAAACAAGGAAACAGGGACTCTCAGTTGACTCAGGGTTCTCAGGGTTCTCAGGGTTCGTGCACCGTGGATTCCTCAGGGATTCTTCCTTTGGGCGCGATGTAGCTGTACAACACTCTGAAATTAAACTCTTTCAGCTAAAGTTAAATTTCTTTGTGGAATACACTGAATTTCACCATTCTCTTGCATTACCCAATAAGTGTGACCCGGACCTTCAGCTGAAACCACCCCTCGGACAGGTTTAGCCTCTCCTGAGGGAGAAAATACCCAAACAGTTTTACCTAACAGATTCTTTTCTTTAACAACAGGAACTCTATCGCCTTCTACTTTCTGTAGCAGATCTGAATGTGCAGGTCCAGCTCGGTTCACTGAACCTCTACTATTTACCAGCCAGGTTGCTTGTGCTAAATGTTTTTCCCAGTTTTTAAAGATCCACCCCCATGGCTTTAAGAGTGGTCTTCAACAAACCGTTGTAGCGTTCAATCTTCCCTGCAGCTGGTGCATAGTAGGGGATGTGGAATATCCATTCGATGCCGTGCTCTTTGGCCCAACTCTTTACAAGGTTGTTTTTGAAATGAGTTCCGTTGTCTGACTCAATCCTCTCTGGAGTTCCGTGTCTCCACAGGATTTGTCTCTCCAGACCGAGAATGGTGTTGCGTGCAGTTGCATGTGGAACTGGATAAGTTTCCAACCATCCAGTGTTTGCCTCTACCATAGTAAGCACATACTGCTTACCAGAACGAGAACGTGGTAGAGTGATGTAGTCAACTTGCCAAGCTTCACCATATTGTACTTGGACCATCTGTCACCATACCATAAGGGCTTAAGTCGCTTTGCCTGCTTAATAGCAGCACAAATGTCACAGTCATGGATGACTTGTGTGATAGCATCCATGGAAATGTCTATGGATCTGTCACGAGCCCACTGGTATGTTGCATCTCTGCCTTGATGTCCTGACGAATCGTGAGCCCACCGAGCTAAGAACATCTCACCTCGGTGTTTCCAGTCAAGATCAAGATCAGAGTCCATGTCTACTGGAGAAACTCTTGCAGCTAGATCTGCTTGATGGTTGTGTTGCTGTTCCTCAGTAGCTTTGCTCTTAGGAATGTGAGCATCGATGTGTCTCACCTTCACTGGAATTCTCTCGATTCGATCAGCAATGTCCTGCCACAGGTCAGCCGCCCAAATGGGCTTTCCTTTCCTCTGCCAACCGCTCTTTTTCCAGTTCTTTAGCCAACCCCACAGAGCATTGGCTACCATCCATGAGTCGGTGTAGAGATAAAGCTTTGGCCATCTCTCACGCTCAGCTACGTCGAGAGCTAGCTGGACAGCTTTTACCTCTGCAAACTGACTGGATTCTCCTTCTCCATCCTTTGCCTCTGCAACTCGGCGTGTTGGACTCCACACTGCAGACTTCCACCTTCGCTTGTTCCCGACAAGACGACAGGAACCATCTGTGAACAAAGCATATTTCTTTTCATCATCAGATAGGTCATTGTAAGGAGGAGCTTCCTCAGCACGAGTCACTCTCTCCTCTGGAGGTTTGGTACAGTTGGTACCTTCAGGCCAACTTGAGATCACCTCCACTAGACCAGGTCTTTCAAGATTTCCCATTCGTGCTCTCTGTGTTATCAGAGCCATCCACTTAGACCAGGTGGAATCTGTTGCATGATGTGGTGTGGAACCTTTGCCTTTGAACATCCAATTCAAAACTGGTAATCTGGGAGCTAAGAGAAGTTGTGATTCAGTTCCAATTACTTCAGAAGCTGCTTTTACTCCTTCATAGGCAGCTAGAATCTCTTTCTCTGTTGGAGTATAGTTAGCCTCTGAACCTCTGTAACCTCGACTCCAGAAACCAAGAGGTCGTCCACGTGTCTCACCTGGAGCTCTCTGCCACAAGCACCAGGTTGGACCATTGTCACTTGCAGCCGTGTACAAAATGTTCTTAATGTCTGGACCATCTCGGACAGGTCCCAGACCCATTGCTTGCACTACCTCTTGCTTTATCTGGTCAAAGGCTGCTTGTTGTTCAGGTCCCCAGTGGAAATGGTTTCTCTTTCGAGTCACATCATACAGAGGTTTCACAATCTGACTGTATCCAGGGATGTGCAGTCTCCAAAATCCCACTATCCCCAAGAAACGTAGAGTTTCTTGCTTGTTCATGGGATTTGCCATGGTAGAGACTCTATTTACCACATCCACTGGAATGTGTCGGCGTCCATCCTGCCACCGCACTCCCAGAAACTGGATCTCTCTGGTAGGTCCTTTCACCTTGTCTCGCTTGATGGCGAAACCTGCATTCAGAAGAATGTCAATGATTTTGTTACCTTTCTCGAAGACTTCCTCAGCAGTTTTACCCCAGACGATGATGTCATCGATGAACTGGATGTGTTCTGGAGCACCACCTTCCTCCAGAGCATCGTGGATCACTGCATGACAGATGCTTGAGCTGTGGATCCAGCCCATTGGCAATCTGTTGAAGGTGTACTGGATTCCTCTCCAGGTGAAAGCAAACTGAGGCCTGCATTCCTCTGCTATGGGAATAGAGAAGAAGGCATTAGCAATGTCTATGGTAGCATACCATTTGGCCTCTTTGGATTCCAGCTCATACTGCAGTTCCATCATGTCTGGTACTGCTGCACTCATAGGTGGAGTTACTTCATTTAGGGCTCGGTAGTCGACTGTCAGACGCCAATCTCCATTCGGCTTTCGCACAGGCCACACTGGACTGTTGAAAGGTGAATGAGTTTTGCTGATGACTTTCTGACTCTCCAACTGACGAATCAGATTCTGAATGGGCAACAAAGAGTCACGGTTGGTTCTGTATTGTCTGTGATGCACAGTCTGAGAAGCAACCGGCAATTTAATGTCCTGAATCTTGTGTTGTCCCACAACTGCAGGTTCATCAGAAAGCTCAGGTCTAACAGACAGCTTCAGCTTTTGTCCATCAGTTTCTACAGATGCTACTCCAAAAGCCCATTTGTAACCTCTAGGGTCTTTGAAACGCCCTTCTCTCAGAAAATCGATTCCCAAAATACAAGGTGCGTCAGGTCCGGTCACAACTGTATGCTTTCTCCACTGTTTACCAGTTAAACTTATATCAACCTCCACCTTAGTTAACTCTTGAGATCCACCAGTGACTCCCAGAATAGTTATAGCTTCTGATCCCTGATAATTTGATGGCATTATGGTGCACTGAGCCCCTGTGTCAACCAAGGCCCTGTACTTCTGAAATTGTGAAGTGCCAGGCCACTGGATGTACACATCCCAATAGATTCTGTTATCTCTGTTACCCCTCTCCTCCCCCTGGCGGGAGGCAGGGCACCCCTAGTTATGGGGAACATGCCCACATGTGCAATGAGCACAGTGTGCAGTGTTAGAACTGGAGCCACTGTTGGAGCTATTAGAGTTGTCCTGGGGAACTGTAGAAGTAACAGCTACCCTTCTGGTATTGCTACCTCGGGTTCTGCCACTTTGCAGTTCCCTCAGTCTCCTGAAAAGATTAGCAGTTGGTTGACCATCCCATCTGTTCATGTTCTCACCAAACTGATCACGCAGAGTTATCCAGATACTCGCACGTGATTGCCTTGGTGGTCTGTTTTGGTTGGACCTGTTTTGGAATGACCTGTTTTGGAATGACCTGTTTTGGAATGACATCCTTGGAGGACGTCTATTCCTCACAGAGGAAACCTGTATCCATCTGGAGGAAGGATTGGAATTATCTCTTTGTGCCAATTGGGAGAATGTATTTTTAAATTCATCCTTCAGCTCTTTCATGCAATTCTCAATTTTTCCAGACAGAGTTTCAATGGCTGAAACCAAAGAAACACGTGTCATGCTGTCCTCCAGTTGTCTCATCTGATCAGTGAATTGGCCAACCGTAGGAGAAGCACCACCATAATTTCTTGCCACAATTCTGCTTGCCAGAATATTTGCATAATTAGGAGGAGCAAGTTTGATGAGCTTTTTAGCAAGACCAGTTCCTACAGGAATTTCATCAGGATTCAGAGTCTCATGGCCACCATAGAGTACCTCTCTAACAGCAAATTCTCTCAGACGCTTGATTCCCTCATCTATGGTAGTCCAGGGTTTAGCATTCCATGGAAGGTCATCTCGGGAAGGATATCTCATGAGAGTTGCCATTAAAAGGCGTATCCACAGAGTAACCTTACCGAGAGTCCTGCCTAGATGTCTATCTATTCCATTATCCTTTGAGAGAGTTCCTAGTTGGGCTGCTGACTTGTCTCCAACTACCAGAGCTGGAGCACCTGTATCATAGCATCTACCAAGCCAAGCTAGGATTGGCTCCTTATCTGCTCTGATGTAATCTTTACGCACATTCCTCAATTCTTCCCTGGGTGACGAACAGCTTTCAATGTCATCTGACTCCTCCTCCTCTGCCTCATCTTCCTGAAGTTCTTGTCCCAGTAATCTTACTGTCACTCTCCTAAGAATCTGCTTAAGGTCAGGAGTACCACCTTTAGTTGTTCTGCTATCAGCAATTTGCCCTGCATCTCCATCCAGTGATGATCTCAATAACTCAGCTATATCTTTAAGACAAACCTTTTCCTCCATCTCAGCAGGGTCTTTTGAGCAGAAGTTCCCTCACCAGGATCCTGCTGCTCTCCCCCATCAGCATCTGGATCAGCTTTGCCCTTTTTTCCTCTCGTACTTAAAACAGCTACCTGCTTAACTGGAGCTGTGTTTGGATTTACAGCTGGCTTAATAGAAGCTGACAGGTTTTGAGACGGATCGGCTGCTGTGGAGGACACTTCCGGTCCTGCCGAAGAAGAAGGAGGAAATGGCTTTGCCCCATTAATGGCTGCCGAGGGCGTGGAAGCCATGTTAGGAGCTGCTGCTGCCGCTGGCTGATTGCCAGAGCCACCAACAGCACCGTTCAGAGCAGCCTTTCCGATGGACTTTTTAGCCTTGTCGTTAACTGATACAGATTCTGCATTTTCCTCATCACTAGATACCTCTGGGGTAGAGTTAGAGCTGCGCTTTCTGCGTTTCGATCTACGCTTAATTACAAAGCACGCTTTAGACACTTTTTTCTTCTCCCGATACAGAGCATATAACAAGAACACATTACTTATCACCAACAGCAGGATTGCACACATCACATAAATCACCTTTGGATCCCAGCCATCACTTAAAACAACCCTTTCGCCTACTGGGATCTTAAACTCCTTTATCTCTATGGGCAGAGTGCTGGAGGTCACATTCCCGTATCTGTTAAGCCAGAAGAATCCCAGGCACCGGTCGTAAAGAAGCTGAATCTTATACTTAAACCATAAATACAATTTATACATCAAGTATCTGCCTAAGCGATCGAAAATCATTCCCAGAACATGCTTATAGATAAGGACCCCAAAAATTGAAAAGAACAGACGCTCCAAAAGCCAAAACACTTTCATGTTTGCAACTCCAACTCGAGCAGGCAATAAATCAAGCAACCTTTTAGCCCAGCTTCTGGACAGCAATTATCCACAAGCCCCACGTTGGGCGCCAATTATAAATATGTGGTGGAGTAGGAAGGTTCCCCCCACACACACAGAAGAATTCCACAGCTAACTCAGCCGGAGAAGCAGATGAAAGCTGTATTTTACAAGCAGATATGGAATGCAATGAATATGTACAAAAATATACAATATTTACAATATATACAGAAATATACAGCAATGTATGTAATACAGGAAACCTTTCCCCAACCCCCCTGCAGCCAGGGGGTTCGGCCTGCCCCTCCCTTCTCCCTCCCTACCTCCCCTTTTTTTTCCAAAAGGGTTAGAGAGAGAGAGAAAGGAAGGTAATTAAAAGGGGAAAAATTTGTTAAAGCTCAAAGCGAATGCAAAAAAGTTAGTTTTCTTATCTGGTTAGAAAGGAATCGTAGAGAGAAACGAGCCAGCTCACAGCACAGGGGGAAGAAGAAAACGACTGCCTACTGACTCCCCCCGACTGAAAGACTAAACAAAAAACTACAACTGGGTCCCACCAATGAAATTGAATTAGCATATCAATGTTTTCATTCTAATATCAAAACATTCGCCCAGAGTGTTCAGAAAGTGTCTCTTTCTTAAAGGCACAGCCTAAACCGGTCACAGAATGACATCAAAATATTAGAGTATGTCCAGAGGAGGTCAACCAAGATGGTGAAAGGTCTCAAGTGCAAAATTTACAAGGAGCAGATGAGGTCACTTGGTTAGTTCTGTTTTGAGGACAGATGGCTGGGTGGTGACCTCATCACAGATTACAGTTTCCACAAGGAGGGCAGTGGAGGGGGAGATGCAGATCTCTTCTCTCCAGTGACAAGCAGTAGGACACAAGGAAATTAAAAGAAGCTGCATCAGGAAAAGTTCCAATTGAACATTAGGAAAAAGTTCTTCTCTGAGATGTTGGTCAGTCACCATAAAAGGTTTCCTAGGGAAGTGGTCACAGCATCAAGTCTGACAGAATTCAGGGTGCATCTGGATGATGCATTTAGTCACATGGCTGAATGTTAGTCCTTAATATCTTTATTGATGATCTGGATGAGGATATTGACTCCATCATCAGTAAATTTGTGGATGACACCAAGCTGGGGGCAGGTGTTGATTTATTAGAGGGTCGCAGAGCTCTGCAGAGGGACCTTGACAGGCTGGATAGATGGGCAGAGTCCGATGACATGAGATTTAACACATCTAAGTGCCGGGTTCTACACATTGGCCACAACAACCCCATGCAGCGCTACAGGCTGGGGTCAGAGTGGCTGGAGAGCAGCCAGGCAGAAAGGGACCTGGGGGTACTGGTTGATAGTAGGCTGAACATGAGCCAGCAGTGTGCCCAGGAGGCCAAGAAGGCCAGTGGCATCCTGGCCTGCATCAGGAAATGTGTGGCCAGCAGGAGCAGGGAGGTCATTGTGCCCCTGTACTCTGCTTTGGTTAGGCCACACCTTGAGTACTGTGTCCAGTTCTGGGCCCCTCAGTTTAGAAAGGGCATCGAGACACTTGAACATGTCCAGAGAAGGGCAACAAGGTTGGTGAGGGGTTTGGAACACAAGCCCTATGAGGAGAGGCTGAGGGAGCTGGGGTTGTTTAGCCTGGAGAAGAGGAGGCACAGGGGTGACCTTATTGCTCCCTACAACTACCTGAAGGGAGGTTGTGGACAGGTGGAGGTTGGCCTCTTCTCCCAGGCAGCCAGCACCAGAACAAGAGGACACAGTCTCAGGCTGCACCAGGGCAGGTTTAGACTGGATGTTAGGAAGAAGTTCTATACAGAGAGTGATTGCCCATTGGAATGGGCTGCCCCGGGAGGTGGTGGAGTCACCATCATTGGAGGTGTTCAGGAGGAGACTTGATGGGGTGCTTGGTGCCATGATCTAGTTGTTTGGGTGGGTTGGATTGGTTGATAGGTTGGACGCGATGATCTTGAAGGTCTCTTCCAACCTGGTGTATTGTCTTGTATTGCATTGTATTGTATTGTATTGTATTGTATTGTATTAACCCTATGAGGAGAGGCTGAGGGAGCTGGGGTTGCTTAGCCTGGAGAAGAGAAGGCTCAGAGGAGACCTTATTGCTGTCTCCAACTACCTGAGGGAGGTTGTAGCCAGCTGGGAGTTGGTCTCTTCTTCCATGCAACCAGCACCAGAACAAGAGGACACAGTCTCAAGCTGTGTCAGGGGAAGTTTAGGCTGGTTGTTAGGAGGAAATTCTTCATAGAGAGAGTGATTGCCCATTGGAATGGGCTGCCCGGAGAGGTGATGGAGTCACCACCACTGGAGATGACTTGATGGGGTGCTTGTTGCCACGGTTTAGTTGATTAGATAGTGTTGGATGATAGGTTTCACTCGATGATCTTGAAGGTCTCTTCCAACCTGGTCTGGTCTATTCTATTCTATTCTATTCTATTCTATTCTATTCTATTCTATTCTATTCTATTCTATTCTATTCTATTCTATTCTATTCTTCGAGGCACAGGGAGTTGGATTCCATGATCCTCATGGGTTCCTTCTAACTTGAGATATTCTATGATTCTATGAAATGCTAATGAAAAGTCCTGCATCTTAGAACAACCTAATGTGGTAGTACAGGTTAGGTGACATCCGTTTAGCAAGCAGTTCTGCAGAAAAAGTGCTCAGGGACAGCACAGGAACATATATCATGACCTGCAGCAAAGGCCATTGGCATCCTGGTTATAAAAGTGCAGAAAAGAGATTAAGATATTTAGGACATGTGAAGCCACAGTTAGAACATTGTATCTAGTCTGGGAAGAACATAATGGAGCAGGTCCAGTGGACGTACTGATTAAACAGAGAAGAGTACTACCTCAGTTAGAACAACAAAACTGTTGGAGAGGAAGTCATACTGGTACCTGAGATGAGGCTATTTCACTTGTTTTGTCTCTGTAAAGTCATAGAGAGGCAGCCTGAAGCATTATTCCAGGAAGGGTTTTGGTTTAATATTTTTTTCTTCTGAATCTCAATTGCTTGCGGGGGTGGGAGGGTGGTGGTGCTCTTACGCTCCCACTTCTTATACAGGACAACTGAGGGATTTCAGCACATAACATAAGAGAACTCTCCCTGAGCCTTATTTCTTTTTTCCTGGACCCCCCACCCACCCCCCCAGCCATAATTCTTTTTTCTTAACATTAAAAAAAAAAAAAAAAAAATGTTCACAATTAAACGATTTAGCACCTTTGGGGTTTTTCAGGACTCTGTGTTTCTATTGTGACACCTGGGTGAGATTTGGGAAATTTCACACTCCACCTTACTTGTCTGTGACCAGACAGTTTTTGTAGACCACCTCCTGCTGCAGTGCTGGTGTTAGATTTTCAGTGGAGTAACTGAAGGTCTTATGCAATTAAACTAGTGGTATTTGAAATCTATATATATAGGCTCCATGGCTTTGATTCACCCTCTACTAAGAGGCTAAGCTTTCAAAACCATGCAAAAGGCAGCTGACAATGCTGTCAGGACAAGGAAGTTGTTTCAGGAGACATTGCCATGGTGTAAATATTTTAATATTATAACACATCATTCACTACAGATTCTTTTCCTTTTTTTGTTTGGTTGGTTGGTTTTGTGCACAACAGAATTAACATGACTCCAAATCCAGTGAATTCACTTTTGGTTTTGTGTTGGATAAGACTTCAGCTGCTAGCACCTATTCTGTCCTATATTTCTTACAGTGACTTTGTCCTCCCTGCAGGTTCAGTGAGCCTTTATTCCCACAGTCTGCTTGAACTGCCAGTCTCTGAAACAGACACATATTGAAACTGAAGGTATTTTCTACCTGGTTAACTCGATACACGGCAAGTGTCAGGACTCAATGCAGAACTTCCAGCAGATGAAGGTTGTCTCATACAGACACTTGCAAGGAAATTTTGTCTCTCCACGCCTCACTTGTCAGAAATACTGGCCTCATTCTTTCTTGTGCTCAGTCAAATCCCAAGTTAGACTACAACTATGTATAATTATTACTGCATCAGTTTTGTTGTTGGAAAGACTGGGGAATGGGAGGTGGAGAGCTTACATAATAGAGACATGGTTTAGTGTTGACCTTTCAGTGCTGGGTCAAGGACTGAGGTCTCTTCCAATCAAATATATTCTCTGTGTGCGTGTGTGTGATATCAATGACACCCAAATATCTGTGTGTGAACCTAGGAGCTTCTTAAGGACTGTCTTTCAAAAACTGAACTTCTATCAGCTTCGAAATACGTATTCAAAACCCGGGCTGTTTAAATCGCAAGTCACTTTTACGTTTTAGAGAGCGAGTGTTTATTTTTTTCTTCATTTGCAGATACATGATCTTTAGTTTAGCCCAAACAACATGTGAAAAATAATGTAAGCTAGAGTAGTGTGTGTCTAAAGGTCTATCAGCAGAGACACTAAGAGCTCTGAGCTTTTTCAAAATCACCTGCAGCTGATTGTATACATAATAGACATCTTTTTCTCTTAATCTCTCTAAAGCATCTGTTAGACTGAAGAAGGGGCACACTTTCATCTTAGGTACATCCCTACAATATCACTGTACCTAGCAAGCTTGCATATGTCCTATTATGATGAATGTTGTCCATTGCTTTCTGTCAATTTTAATTATGATCCCTGATCTTTAACAATCCCAATAAAACTAGCTCACAAATCACGTAAGGAAATTCCTGAGGAAAAAAATAAATAAAACACCACCAAAAAACCCCACTAAAATATAGCCAGACATAGTTTATTGTGTGTTATAAAATGAGTGAGAAAGAATTTACTAAACTACTGCAGCTCATCATAATCTTATCTGCTTATAGAGACAGTTGTCACTGCTTTCTCTTCACAACAGCGACAGAAAGCACAAGAGATAAATCCTTCACAGGCTGCTCTGTTTTATAAATCTGTATTAAAGTGAAAATTTCTGGAATCAAGAGCCCACATCAACATGCAAGCCTCCTTGAAGAAGTGACCTGTTTTTTCATGGATACTAGGTACTCACAGTTTCCAGAAGTTATGCATTTACCACTGATTTTGGTTAAACATATCTGAAAATCAGGCCACTTATACTTAAAAGCATACTCTTTTCCCCTGAGATAACAAAACCACCATTCACAGGTAAATAGTACTATTTCTAGCATATTGCTAATAGTCTGGAGAGTATGAATAGTGATAATACAAGTGCCCACTGTAAAGGGATTCCTTCTGCTTTCTTCGTGATAACTTGTCCTATAACCATTTCACATGGCAGACTCCTTTTCTACCTGGACCAAATTCCAAAATAAATCATATATGGAAGACATCATCACTCTTTGGCTATGATAGCCATTACATTTTGGAGGTTGGTTTTGGTGGGGTTTTTGAATGGAAATTAAAGGAATCAGCAACCAAGATGGAGAAAACAAAAAAATGAACAGCATTTTTAAAAAGTTTTCAGTAAGAATTTTCTGTTCCATCGGTTGTCAAGAAGTTTATCATCACTTGCCCCTGAAACACTATGTCTTTCTTACATCCATCATTTTTTTGACCTCGTTCAAGTTCCTCTTGCATGCTTCCACACAGAGATGCTCTAGTGCTTCCTGGATGCTGTATTTTCAGCAATCAGATGGACAGTTTGTTACTTTTGCCAAAACACTTGTTCTGACCTCGAGACAAAAGGCATTGTCATTGCCGATTTTGTTTAGCTGTTTCCACTTCCTTCTGCAAGCGTCCCATTCCTTCCACTATAGCAAGGCTAAACTGTGTAACCTTAAGGTAAAGGAAACCGTATTCTTTTCTTAGAAAATGCCACATTCTTTTTCAAAGCTTATATTTTCTCTTTCTTCAAAAGATGACTTGACAGTATTCTGATCAAAGCATTATTCTGGCCCATGCTTCATTTTATAACTTCTACAGGCTAATTGTCTCTGTCTCAGAAGGCTTTCAAGGTGCTAGTACTGAAATCTTTATCTTTCTGCCCACAAGCCTTAGAAATTCTGATCCTAATAAATCATCCTGAACTGTGCTATAGTACTTCTGCAATGCTATATATAGTTCTTGTGGAACTTCCAGGGCATTTTTTCAAGTCAAGTTCATTTCACTTAATAGTTTAATAACTAATTTAGCTTTTTGTACTTGTACCCTTGAAACAATGAGTCCAAATGATAGAATTATTTTCCTAGTTATTTGTTAGAAATTCACCACAGACTTCCTACCAAGCACAATGCAATGTGCAGTGTGCAAACACTCAGTCTTCAGTGCATTGGCAAGCTTTTAATTCTATAAGACTCTGCAAGTAATCTGCACCACTCTTGAACTAAGAAAAAATAAAATTCCTAAATTATTTCATTCTTTGTTATATTTTTTATTTTACCTATTAAAAACAAAAAACAAAACACCACCACAAAACTTCCAGCTTGATTAGAATCATTCTTGTGTTACAAGAATAAAATACCTTTGTCCTTTTCTTCAGATGAAAACGGGAGTTACACATATATTTTCTAACTACATGCTTGACATTCTCTACAGAATCCTCTCCTAATTTTAGACATGTAGTCCAGAAAAAGGTGTTGAGTTTGGAAATTATGGGGACGTTTCAGCTAGTCTTTTGTCTGGATAATGCTCTTAAGTTTTCACACAATGAGTTTATTTTTCATTTTTAGTTTAAAATGTTCAAAATCATTTATTGAAACTAATATTAATTGTGAATTACTTTCTTCAAATCATTTTTTCACAGTGCTGGAATTTTACTGCTAGCAGGTACCTAAAATTCTGTCTACTGTGTTCAGTCTGCAATTTGTATATAATAAAATAAGCATTTCAAGAAGCTTAGAAGGTTTGGAGATATTTTTTTATTGGTTGGGACAATCTGAGTTGTGAAAATGAAAATTAAATGAAAAAATGAACCCATAAAAAACCCTGCAGAAACAAAAACAATCACCAAAATAATTCCTATAAATTAGTCAAATCTAATTGTGCTGTACTTCTGTCACTAAATACCTTTACCACTTGACTACTAACATGGTGCATTGTCACCATGAAAACATCTAATAATTTTTCAAACTATGCTGATCACATATAGATAGGCATTTCCTCATGTAAATGCAAGTTGAATGCTTAAACAGCAACAAATAGAAATATCAATTTATGTAATTTAGTTAACAGATTTGAAATTTCTGGCTGTAATTCTGAAAAACATTACCAGAATAAGAGAGGCAGAGGAAAGAGATAAAAGTATGTGGGGGAAGACAGTTTAAAAAGGGAGGTCTGTCACTTGCTGTTATCAGAGTGAAAGATTTATTCTGGCAGACAGGTCATCGTGACCTTCCTGCAAAGATAGGATGAAGGCTGTGTACCAGTTCTGGGCAGAGACAGGGCAGGCTGCTGGACAGCTACCCCTTAGCAGCCAAATGGCACGTTGGGAGATTCCTCTATTGAACATGTAAATCACCTGGTGATTATGATGATTACATTAAAAACTGAGAAGTGTCTCAACAAAGATAAGATTGTCCTTAATGATCCAACTGATGTGTCATCTCTGCCCATGAGACAGCAACTGCCCAGGGGGTGTGGCACAGTGGAGGGGTGGAGACCATTCAGTGCCAACCTCTGCAGACACATGGAAGACCCTCCTGGAAATACACTTATGTATTGTTGATGTGAGCCAGGTGTAGCTACGATTAATGAACCAAGAACATAATAAAAGCCCTGGGCTATGCCAGCTTACTGGGGGAAACATCACCAGGGACATCTCAGGCTAGACAAAGGATGTCTCTTCTCCTCCCCCATCACCAAAGAAGGACTATGGGGTGGTAGCTATCTCTGTTGCTCTCTCTTTCTTCATTCTCTCTCTCTCTTTCTCCCTTTTCTTTCTTTCTCTGTTCCATTCTCTCTCTTTAATAAATAGTCTCATATTGATACATTACCTCGTTTGTGTCTTAATTTCACTCAAAGAAATGTTCAAAAAGAACTGTATCTCCTTCCCAACTTCCAGACTGAGATAGGTGTGTGTGGTTCTTGGGGACTCTGTGCCTTCCTCTATCTCATTTAGAGATGTTGGATCACACCAGGTATTCATGTTGACCTCTGCATGATCAGATTGCCCAGCAACATATGAAAAACCAGACAAGAAAGCCCCAGGGACTTTAACACAGAGAGTTAGACCCAACTTCCCAGCACAATGAGCAAGCTATGCCTCCAGAGCCTGCTGTCACACAAGAATGTATCAGGTATTCCTGAGTCAATCTCTCAATTGCAAGTAGCATCTTTTATGGTTTTAATTGCTAGGAAAGCAAATAATTGCTTTTTCATGGTGCAGTGACATTTTGAAAGGGGTAAATGCATCAATTGCCTGTTTCCCACCTCTCAGCCAAGAGGATGAACTGCATGTGTGTGAACTGGTATGCTCCTGGCCTACTTAATATGAGCTTTTTTGCTTCTTTTCATTCCCACTCTCCCTAATCTTTCCAGATTTAATCTTGATCTCCTACTGGTATTAAACAGTAGCCTGTATGACTATGTTGAAACTGAAACCTTCAGCTGCTATACCTCTATCTTGCAGTAATTGTAACAGTTTATGTTATTGCAAAAAATTTTCCATGTGATGACAAAGATTGCTCTTTGGATGGAGCCATCCATTTTTCAATCAAAAAAAAAAGGAGAAAATTATTTCCAAAAGCTGCAGTTTCATTTAGTATTGTAACTCCTTTTAAAGTTTATACAGGGATGCATTACATACTAGCAAAACAGGTACGATATAAGCACTTTTCCTTGTCATTCTGGAAAATCATTGGCCAACAATGCACATGGCAGACGGCTTTCCCACCACCTGTTTTTAGGCACTCAGCATTTCCAGACAAGCCTGGTTTGCTTAAGCTCCCATTTGCACAACAGGGCTTTTGTTGTGTTTTCTTCTTTGCCCTGTCCATCTAAGGAGGGAAGTGATAGAGCAGCTTTGGTGGGTATTTGGCCCCCAGCCAGGGCCAAATGCAACAAAAGCATTGGCACATTGAAGCTTGCCCAGTTTCACTCCAGAGCTCTAGTTAGTGGAAACAATATCTGCATTACTGACTGTGAAAGGTTTTGCTTTCGTATGTGCCAAGTACGTCCCCTTTCTGAGGAGATGTCATAGTGAATTACCATGAAACATCTGTATTCCTATACATAAACTTAGAGCACTCAAATCATACTTTTGCTTTAAACCATCTGCTAAAGTATCCTCTTTCTCTCTAAACAGAGTTTATAGGTAGACTGAGGGAGAGGGAGACTACTTCCTAAGTTAAGCTGAGTACCTGAAGTTTTGGTACCCGATGTTACGCAGTGTGAACTGTCCCTGACTTTCAAGGTTTTCAGAGCCCACTCAGAAATTATAGGAAAAGTATAGAATTCATTTGAAGCTTAATTTCACAGAATTATTTTTACTTCTCCATCTCATGGATGCATGGAGAAAATAAAAAAAGGGGGGAGGGGGGTAGGGGAGGAGGGAAGGAATACATTTTGGAGCAAGTTGCTGCTGTTCACTTTAAGGATATGTTGTCAAGCTAATTATTACACAAGTTCCAGCAATACTGCCTGCATTGTACTATTCTGATTTCATTAACTGTTAACTCTATAAAATCAAAAAGGGATAAAGTTCAAGATAATCACTGATAAATGAGTATGTGCCGTGAAATGGAATAGTACTATGGCTACCATTCACTGGAATTTAGAGAATCTAGAGGTCAGAACTGCCCAAGGTTTGCATTCTCAGATATATCACGAGAGTAGCCTTTGATCCAAATAAAGCACTTAGGGACTGCATCAGTTTGTACTTTTCAGAGTGGTAAGCAGTTATAAAACATGAGAATCTTAATTTAGCCTCACTGCATGTCAGGAATATTATGAACACAGCATCTCAGTCTCCTAACCTCATCAAAAATGCTTTAAATGAGCTACTTATAAAGAAAAGTCCTACCTGATTTGTTGGCTTTAATACCCATGTGATCTGAAACTTAATGCACCAGTCCCTGGGATGAAAACTAACATTTTGCTGTGTGGATTCATTTAGAAACAGATGACGCCAGGGTCAGCTTGGAGCAGAACAAAGGAGGAGGAAACAGACTCCGTGTTCCACAGTAACCATGGTTCTGGGTGTTCTTGCAGTATATGATGAGTGAACTAACAAGGAATATGTATTATTTATTATGGTATTTCCAAATTAGTAAGAATAGAAGGTCACTGTTGCATAAGGCTTAAATGAGATGATCTCAACTTTCTATGGAATCATCCTTCTGCCTATTGAACAATATCCTTAACTGAGAAGTTCCTAGCTCTAGAAGCAACCTTCAAATGTCCTTCAAAATAGAAACTCAATCAAACTTTGGGTTAGAACTCAGATTTTACAGAAAGCCAAAGAGAATGTCCAACCCAGCTCTGACTTTCTGAGGATTCATGACTCCAAGTTATCATCTGGACTAGGATATGGAACAACCTTAGTGTATGTCAAACCATCTTTTCCTGTAGGACTTTAATATTCATTCTTGTGACTTTCTTGACTTACTTTTAACCCAGATGCTCAGACAGTATTTTGGGATAACAAAACAGATATCTCTGTGCTTGAGCATTGACTCATCTTTCATCCCTGTAGTTTTTTATTATCACAGCAGGAACACCTGACTGCAACTGATGTCTAACAGACATTCATTGGTAGCTAATACAAAGGTCTGTGACCCTTACAAATTATAAATGTACTAATCTGGATATAGTGAATGTTAACTTGCCTTGACCATGAATACAAGCACTAAAATAGTATAACTGACAACATTATTTAAGTGTTTTGTAACATGGTGATGGCATAGACAGATACCATGTGTAACTACTTTAATTCAAGTATGCAAGCAATTATCAATATGGGGACAAGAAGATCTGGGTTGTTTTATGTAGGATGAATGCATGATAAAAAGCTGCTAGGCAATGGACGAGATAAACACAAAGAACAACAGGTAGGCAGGACATCCTCCCAAATACACAAGAAGGATGACTGCAAAATCAAAACCAAGATAAAGAGGAGTAGAGGAGTGGAGAACAGCACTTTTTAGAGGGAAGGAGGGGTCAACAGCAGAAAGATATGAGGCATAATCAAGGTAATTTGTAGAAGACAAGCCCACTTCAGTCCTGATATCAGTCATGGGCAGACTCTGAAGCTCTCAATTTCTCTAATTTTTGTGAGCATTTATTCTTCATGAAAGGCTGTGGAGAAGTCACCCATACACGCATACACTGATGTCTCCTGTTTAGCCACAAGATTCCTTAGAAATGGGTGGAGGGCAAACTCCAGACAAGATGTCTCTTGCAGAGATGAATCATACCATAAAGGTGGGGATTTCTTTTTATTAACTGGAAAATGAGTTCAGGCACTTAGGCTTGAGGTGATTCAAGTTAACAAGCAAAACAACTGTTGCTTAGAACAAAGAACTGATGAACATTGCTTCATGATACTATGAGGAGTTCAAGGCCTCTGTTTAAGTGTAGGATAATGCAGGAGTGAGCTGTGTAGGCCTATGATGGATCTCTTCATTTTCTCCCCAGGCTTCTTGCTTACAGGAAATACAGGAGACTTGAGTTCTGGAGTCCTTAGATAGCTGGTGCTTGAAAATATGAGACACTGAGACTGATAGATTGCAAGACACTGATGACAAAGAGCATGAAACAAAATTATTTCCTCTTGGGTGAATTCCCTGATATCTTGTAGGCAACAAAAACTAACTGGGCCTGATGATCTTTCTATCATTGCTAGAGAAGTGCATCTGAGTTTCTTTGAGAGTGTTCTACTTTCATTACAAAAAGATTTGTCTTTTAACAAAAATGTATGTCTTTGTAGGAGAAGGATATAAGAAGAACTTCTTAGTAGGGTTGTATATTGCCTCTTCTAATTAATTTTTTTTCACCTTGCCACAAGCCCACATTTCATCTGACTTGAGAAATAAGAAGTTTCAGTATGATTCAATCCTTTTTTTCCTATAATGATGTAGAATCATCTTTAGATCTAGCTCAGAAAAGCAGTAAACTCTACAGCATTTATGTACCTGATAAACAGTAAATAGGTGAAATAATTTATTCTCCTTCAGCAGCATAATGACACAGCAACTGTGGTATACAGCTTTCACTGAAAGGCTAAACCATCTCATATATCATGGCCCTCAATTCTGCATAAAGTACGCTTTTGCTGATACACACATCTAAAAGTGAAATAAAATTAAATTCTACACTGTATGCTCAGTTGTCTCCTCAAGGAGAATGACTAATTTTAATGCAAGAAGGGACAACACTGGAATGGTGCAATATTTATCCACTTAAAGTAGACTCAAAACAGAAAAGCCACATATGCTTACCTCAGCAAAAAAGACAGGAATCACAGAATCAACAAGGCTGGAAATGACCTCAGGGATCATCAAGTCCAACCTATCACTCAACACCTCATGACTAACTAAACCATGGCACCAAGTGCCACGTCCAATCTTTTCTGAACACGTCCAGGGATGGTGACTCCACCACCTTCCTGGGCAGCACATTCCAATGGCAAATCGCTCTTTCTGTGATGAACTTTCTCCTCACCTCAAGGCTAAACTTCCCCTGGCACAGCTTGAGAGTGTGCTGGTTGCCTGGGAGAAGAGACCAACCCTTTCCTAGCTACAACCTCCTTCAGGTAGTTGTAGACAGCAATAAGGTCTCCCCTGAGCTTCCTCTTCTCCAGGCTAAACAACCCCAGCTCCCTCAGCCTCTCCTCATAAGGCTTGTGCTCAAGACCTCTCCTCAGCCTCGTTGCCCTTCTCTGGAGACATTCAAGTGACTCAATATCCTTCTTAAATTGAGGGGCCCAGAACTGGACACAGTACTCACTCAAGGTGTGGTCTAACCAGTGCTGAGTACAGGGGCACAATGCTCCTGCTGGCCATACTATTTCTGATGCAGACCAAGATGCCATTGTCCTTCTTGGCCACCTGAGGACACTGCTGGCTCATGTTCAGTCTACTGTCTTCCAGTACCCCCAGGTCCCTTTCTGCCTGACCGCTCTTCAGCCACTCCGACCCCTGTAGCACTGCATGGGGTTGTTGTAACCAAAGTGCAGCACCCGGCACTTGGAAGCAAGTAATTTTTGGGACTGATCAAAAGCACCTAGATCAGTAAGCTTTGCATAATGTACATACTCTGAAAAACAAGGTGAGGTGTAGTGGGATTCATCCTCTCCTGATACTTCACATATCTACAATCTACATACAAGGTAATGATCCCAAGTGTGTAGTCAGCAGGTATGTTGTCAGATATGGTCCACCTTACATGTATACCTGATCCCCTTATGGCATTGAGTAAGTTATCCTGCATGTTTTGATTTGTCATTCTTGCCTTCTCACAGACCTTATTATTGAAACTGTGCAAAGCACAGAGAGAATGGCAATTTGGAAAGACCTTTCATTGTTGGTAATTGGTGACAATATGCCAGTGACACAGCATGTCAGTGCAGAGTGTTTTACAGGATCACAAGTCTCATACTTACAAATACTTCTTTCCAAGGATGGTGGAAGACTGAAGCTCAGGGATGCTTACTGTATGTGCACCCAAAAATGGAGTTCAGAACAATCATAAAACTACCCTGCTCTCTTTGGTATTACCACATCATTAAAGTCAGTACTGAGTTTCCTCTTCTTAACAAACATGTAAATATTTATATACAATTCATCAGTGTTTTTATTCCATCTGAAATTTCCTCTAAATGGTTTTTAGGTCACTCTTACATGCAACGTTGCATTTCAAGGACTTTCTCATATTAGCAAATAATCTGAGTGTTGTCTCTGTTCCACTGGTACTAGATGAGAACCAATCTATTAATATACAATCATAGAATATTTAAGTTGAGAAAGAACTTCAAGATCATCAGATCCAACCATTAACCTACCTCTGCCAAATAGACCACTAAACTGTGTCCCAAAACACCACTTCTACATGTTCTTTCTTTGCACAAGGCACTCTAACAGGTAATTGCCTTCAAGGGTTTTGACATGAAAGCTTGATGTCACTGGACTTGTGACAGGCATTGCTTCCTGGGATAACCAATTCCAAGTACACATAAGGGTGAAGTGAGACAGAGGAAGGTATATCTCAGCAGTCATTATGTCTTCATTTTTACACACTCCATGTGGCCTTTTCCTCCATTCATTTTTTATTCTTTTTTTTTTAAACAAAGAGGTTATGAACTGAAGCTTCTGCCTGCATTTTGCCTAAAGTCCCAAGGGAAGAGAGTGACAGAAGTTAATTCATGTAAGTTCATTAGGCCAAGGTTCCTTCCCCTCTTGTATATTTAGGACTAACCTCTCCCAGAAGCTGGTTTGACTTGTGCCTGGCCTGTTGCCATTACCACCTTGATTTTCTAGTTTTTCATGCTGTAGCTGTATTTTTCATCACATTTCTGGTTTCAGCATCAAACTCACTCCTCACATTAAAATCATAAGCAGTATCTTAGCACTCAAAAGGGTAAATCTGGAACATAGGGCTGTCAAATAAAAGTCAATAAATGCTTACAGTTCAGCAGCAAAGGCCAGGTGTGTAGGCAGAACAATAATAATAATACAATAATAATACAATACACCAGGTTGAAAGAGACCTTCAAGGTCATCGTGTCCAACCCATCAACCAATCCAACCCACCTAAACAACTAAACCATGCAACCAAGCACCCCATCAAGTCTCCTCCTGGACACCTCCAATGAAGGTGACTCCACCACCTCCATGGGCAGCCGATTCCAATGGGCAATCACTCTCTCTGTATAGAATTTCTTCCTAACATCCAGCCTAAAACCTTATTAGGCAATGTGTACTGTAACACCCCTCATCTTGAGGATCATGTCACACCAGGAAAAGGCTTAGCCTCCAGGATGTTGTGGGGATAAGGATGCTGCTTGCTAAAACACAGGAAGGGACTTGCTTTCCCAGCATGTTGTGGTAAAGGAGCATTAGTTTGCATGTGCCTCTCAATCATCCTGATATGAGGATTATAACCACGACACACATTCAAGTTGACCAATAACACCAATGATATATATAATTGTGTCTTAGGGGCAATATCATGATCAAAGTGCTCTAATAAAGATATGTTTATATCACAAGTTCCCAAGAAACAATTTGTAAGTGCACTAACTCGGTATAGCTCCAGCTATATATGGATGGATTCAGGGCCCACGTTAGCAAGCTGGCACTAGTTCAAGGTTGCCTTAAAAGTTATGTTTTCAGTGCTAGTTTATCCTTGCTGCATCCTTGAAGATAAGTGGGTTAAAAAGCCAGGGAACTAGATCTGCTGCAAGTAAAGGACTTTTTACACAGATTTACAAAAGGATTTTCTAGGATTCCACACTGAAATTTTCCACTGTTAAATGGGGAGGGGGAAAAAAAGAGGAAGAACAACTTCCTTGACAAAAAAAAAAAAAAAGTATTTTGAAAAATGAGGACACTGTATGGTAGGAATGTTTTTCTCTTTATACTCCTTTCTTTCACACAAAATTCTTACAAACACTTAGTAATTTATATCTATAATCAATATAGTACATCATGATTTTATCTCCTTGCTATTAAGTACCTGTCCTTCTAGTTGCAGCATACATATGGTAATAGTTACAAATAATTTTGAAGATACCATTGTAATACCTCAAAATATCATTTAAATATCTGACTATCCTTCAGCTGTAACATCCATCAAATAGTTATTTCAAATTTTGACCAGAGCTTTAGTGTCCATGTTTTTGTATATAAACATCTGAATGTCTATTGCACATTTCAGGTTATTTATCTATATTAATAATAAATCCATTATGAAAATAATTCAAGACACAGGACAATACCACAAGTAACGGTTAGGTGTTTGTTTGTGGTAAAATATCAACTACATAACAATTAATAATAAGGAAATTGTTAATATATAGTAATAAAGAGATATGTACATCAAAGTTAGAAGCTGATAGATTAGAAATTATTGAAATTATTAAAATGCCAAAGTAGATCAGCTAAATAATGAGAAACTGATTGACTGAGTTAATTATCTCAGAGGAAATTAAATCAGCAGTATACAAACAAGCAACTAGGTCGAAGGGCACCCAGTAGAATATTTTATAGATTTTTTGAGAGCACAAGCAGTCTTTCAGATGAGGAGTATATCATGCAGTAATGCATGATATAATAAGATGAACACCTACCTCTGTGATTCATTAGATGAGTAAGCAAGAACCTTATTCAGAGTGACAACATTTGTCCTGTTTAATTAATTAATTGCATATCAGAATCCTATCAGGTAGCTTAAAACATGTCACAGATAAACTAATTCATATAGATCAGGATGATTTCCTTCATGGGCAATTTATGGCTGATAATTTGTGTAAATTATCTAATTTAATACAGTAAGTAAATAAACATCCTCTATGTAGCAATCCCTGCTGATACACAGAAAGTCTTTAAAAGGCAATTTATTTACATTTCCAAAGTCTCTTACTAATAATTTATTACTACATTTTAATGTCAGTGCATTTGCTTTTTCTAGCATTTGTCAATGCATAGAGCAAAGGTGGGGAAAGCATCTGTCCCTCCATCCTTAGAAATTTTATTGCATCCAGGTAGGATCAGCAGTGAGACAGTCCTTCCCCTTTAGATTTGATATTTATTCCCTGTGTAGATAATGGAAAGAATCAGGTGCTTCTTAAAGCCTCACCAGTCCTGCCTGCTGAGGCTAAGGATCTTGGGTTACCTCTGCCTTTTGTGTGCAAAGTTGGAAAGCTCTGCAAAGGCTGGTGCTCATTATTTCACATACAGACAGATTCTTGGGGATGAAACCATACCATGCACCAATCCTTGTCAAAACAAGCCAGCAAAACAATACCCATGAAAAATGTGCTGTCATGCTGACATTTACTCTCAGGAGGGGAAAAAAAGAGAAAGGGAATGAAAACAAATGACTAGGCTTGGATGCCTACTGAAGCAGGTGGAATGTCTTGTGGTAAGCAGCCAAGCAGTTACAGCACCCACATTAGGGATATGTGGGTCTCAATTAAGGGATTGCACTGCTCAGGGTGAGCTTCCACAGGACAGCTGTGGGCTTTCCTTGGTGGTGTAATTGCCCCCATTGATACCTCTCTGCTTTATGTGATATTCTGAAATACTCAAGTCAGAATGAGAATTACTCAGTAAGAGGGAAATTTAAGCCTCAATGCCCTCTTTAAAGCAAGGGTTTCTTGTCTTATGCTTACAATATTAGTGGAATCAGCAGAAAAGGCTGAAGCAACATTGTCAGAGGACCCTAATGTTCATCTCGTGTTCCTGGAAATGTCAAGAAGAATCAATCTTTAAGCAGGGGAATAGTGTGAACCCTTGTATGCAGCACCCTGAGTGAGGCAGTGGTGACCCCAATGAGGAAAGGCCAGGCCTGACTCCAGAAAGCTGACATCTCCAAGGCAGTGAGCAATTAAAAAAAAAAACAGTAGCAAAAAGAAGCAGTGTTAAGTGGCACAACATACAACAACCTCAGTCTGCCAGCCAGCTCACTGTCTCCAGAGACCAAGAGGCTTCTAACCAGGATTTGAAGAAAAGAGAGAAAGGCTTTGAATTACTCTCAGCTTGCAAGTCAAAGAGGTATGAAGAAGAAGAGGCAGCACATTTCTTTTCTTCTGACAATGTAGTATCTCTCCCCTTTTGCTCCTGGCAGTATAAGGACCTCACCCAGCAGACAAATGTGATAACAATCATTTTGAAAAGATCAAACTCCTCTAAATTTTCTTTAGAGGCTTCCTGTCACTTTTATGTATGAGACAAACATGAATTATTTTCGGTTACCTTGAAACAGTAGGGTTTTTTTGTAAATATGTTATTCCGAGAAAAGCACTTTGCCTGGATCTAATCAGAAACTAATTAGAATCAGCATCTGCTTTTCTGCACAGTTACTGTGTCATTTGGAACAGCTAAATGAACAAACCCAGATCTAATCAAACTAAGATGCTCAGCCCTGGGAGCATTATAATCTGAAGAGTCTTCTCCAGTCAGCAGAAAAAGAAATAGCAGCATGATTCAGCTTACCCTGTATCTTGAATCATCCTCTAAAAATCATTATTGCTTTTCCTTGATTATAGAGGGGGTCTCAGACTATGATTTAGTTGCCTGAGTACTGGTAGGCAGCACTATTTTGAATACCCTGGAGAACCCACCTGGCTTGCACCTGCCCCTTTGGAGGAGCACATATCTCTCCTAAGTCCATTGGCATATCTGCTGGATCCATGCAGGTGTCTCAGGTATCCTGAAGAATCCCAATCTGCACTCAGGAGTAACACCTTAGCCACTTCCGTGTGCTTCAAGTAAGGCCTAAAGTCATAAAAGGAGAGCCTGGGCCCTTGAGGTAACGCTGTAATGACTAGTGAAGAGCAGCATAGAATCATAGAATGAATAAGGCTGGAAAAGACCTCAGAGATCATCAAGTCCAACCTGTCACCCAAGACCTCATGACTACTAAACCATGGCTTCAAGTGCCACGTCCAATCCCTTTTTTAACATCTCCAGGGACGGTGACTCCACCACCTCCCTGGGCAGCACATTCCAATGGCTAACAACTCTCTCTGTGAAGAACTTTCTCCTCACCTCGAGCCTAAACTTCCCCTGGTGCAGTTTGAGACTGTGTCCTCTTGTTCTGGTGCTGGTTGCCTGTGGAAGTCATGGCTGAGCTGGGAGCCAAGGAGTGGGAGAACTGACAAAAAGCAAGCCATGAGTGAGGAGCTCTATTTATTCTTAAGTGACGCATTAATGTGTTATGAAAGGATATCTCAGCCATTGTCATTATAACAATATATGTCTGTATATGTAGTTATATACATGCTTCATGTGTCAAACTATTGGCCTAAACTCACTTCCAACATATATGAAGTCATGAAGCCATCACATACATATATGTACAAACCCCACATTTCTGCATCATTTTTTATTCCACACCTCTTGACACTACCATAGTTACACAAATTACACTCAGAGAGTGTCCTGGAGAAACAAATCTTCAAATATGCCCTGAACCAGACAAAGGAGCAGGAACCAGTAGATCTGATTTTCCAGGACATTGCCCAGGCTTACCTGAACACGCCCTGGGGTACAAGAGGGTCAGGTGTGTGTGCCTTTGGCCATGTTTGGAGAAAACCTGATTCTATACGTTAAAGTATCAGGTTTCTGTCTTTAATCTTTGTTGCCACTGGCCATCATTGCCGCAGGAAATCTAAAAGTGATAGCCCAAAGGGTGAGCAGTTTGCCTTGTTTTACTGGAGGAAGGAATAAGAGCCACTGCGGAGGTTGCAGCTAAAGAACCACTCCATAGCAGCCAAAGCTACAGGAGCTGCCAAGCCCAGAGCTGCAGGAATGAGAGCTCCTCAAAAGCTCAAGCATCAAAGATACCCCAAATCACAGCCTTTCTGGACAGCCACATCATCTGCCTGCCTACACCATGCCAGGGATGCTTCCTTCACAGAGAAACCTTTCCCCACCACAGCAGCGTCGACATGCAGACACCATCATCACTTTTTTTATGGCACATGAATTCAAATGCACTACGGTATTCTTGGGATGATAAGCGCAGTAACCAAATGAGAGTAACCATAAGAGTGGTGAAGCCCTGGAATGGATTGTCCAAGGAGGTGGTTGGGGCCCCGTCCCTGGAGGTGTTTAAGATCAGGCTGGATGAGGCTCTGGGCAGCCTGATCTAGTGTGGGGTGTCCCTGCCCATGGCAGGGGGTTGGAACTAGATGATTCTTGTGGTCCCTTCCAACCCTGACTGATACCACTATGACAAATATACTGGATTAAAGCGATTTGCAGTGAGTAACCCAGCAAACTTGATTTTTTATAGGTATCTGTTAAAAGGTTCTATTGCCCTAGATGCTTTATTGGGCAAGTTCTAGAGTACACCTTTGTGGGCAAAGCCAGCATGCTGCCGAAGTCTTTCTTTATAGTTTAAATTACTGTTTGTTGTTTCCGGTTTTTGCTAGTATTGTTTAAATTGTTACATGTTCCTGCTTGTGAGATACTTTTACACAATCAAATGTTTTGAATCAATAAATAGGTTTTGTTAATATTTTCCACGGGATTTTTTAATTAATAAAGTTATCAATATTTTTGTTAATTGTTCCACCAATTAAATCTTGATAAGCATAGCAGAGAATCAACCAACCAAAGCAAAAGCCAGAATTTGCAAAGCTGCAATCTTTGGTCACCACGAAATTTTCATCTCCCAAATTTTCTTGCCTGTTTGATTAACTTCCCACTTGTCCTTTTGGTGGTTTGTGAGGTTTTTGGTTCATTTGGATTTTGGGGTTGTTTTTTGGGGTGGGTGTTTTTCTTTTTTTGGTAGAGAAACATTTTCCTATATCAGAAAAAAATCTTCAGTTTTATCGTTAATCAAAGAACTAAGACATTCATATAAAATAATTCATTTTATGGAAACACACAAGGCTTTTTAGAAGGAGATATAAGAAATTTTCCGTGTTTTGAGGACCAGTGTCATTGTACAACCAAGAGAAATTTCTGCCTGTTTTTCAAAACATTTGAAGTTCCATGCATTGAAGAAAAACCATTCAGCAAATACAGCTTCAGTTCAAGTGGTAAGTTAGAATTCTGTACGATAAGAATGGCGTTTGTAACACTGGCCACCAAATTTTAATAGCAAGACTTTGCCAAGCAAAATGCAACAGTCTCCTATTCTAATTGTAGCTTTTCATATAAAGAAATGTGCAAGACAGCACAGATTACCTGCATGATTGAAAACTGTTTGTCTGATTTATACCCAGTAAATAATGATGTATATAGTTGAACATGTTTAACCACTGAATAATTTTAAAGCATAAATTGAACTGGCCCATCCTGCAGCAACATGGCCCAGTTTAAGGAGTGTAAAGGCAGGTTGCTGAGCTGGAAATCTAGGCTACCTGCACAGAGAATCAGTGTCTGAACTCTTTTCCTAGACTATCTATGCTGATTCCTAATTTGGCCACCTATAGTAGATACCTACAGATCCTGTAATAACCCCTACTTTGTGAGGCCAAGTGGGAGATGGATAGAGTGTTAATATCTAAATAGCTGTAGGAAATGTTTGGAGGGCTACATACAAGCAAGAACAACAATAATTCCAAAGTATATAGCACATCACTTAAGGATACCAGATTATAAAATCCACATGAAGAGATCTGTGATAATATTGTTCAAACCCTCAATAAAGACCAATCAAGTATACCAAGGAATTAATAAGATGGACTGCAAAGTCAGTCATTCATTTTCTTTTTACAAGTATATTACTGTTTTGGCTTGTATGTTCCGGAATACCGAAAACACCGCATAGGTACTATGTTTTAAGCAGCTTCATTATTCAACAAATGTTCCAGCATGTTCTACTTGTTAGGACCACTGTGCAGCTGATGAAAGTGAATTCTTTGTCCACAAGGTGCATGGAAGATTGTGCATGATTTTGAACAAGTGGAAAGAAGATCTTTTGCGGATGATTCTGAGCAGGCACAGTATGTGGAACTGGCCAAAGAGCAATGCATTTGTAGAGATCCTATCTCAGAAACAGGTGCAGTGCACCACTGTTCAGGACGAGTGGCCTCCTGAGCTGGGTGATTGGGTCAGGGAGCAGTGTAATGCCCTGGATATCCATGAGGAATTACTTCAGGACCTGCTGAGCCACTTGGACACTCACAAGTCCATGGGGCTGGATGGGATCCATCCTAGGGTCCTGAGAGAGCTGGCAGATGAGCTGGCCAAGCCGCTCTCCATCATTTTCCTCCAGTCCTGGCTCACTGGAGAGGTCCCAGATGACTGGAAACTGGCCAATGTGGTTCCCATCCACAAGAAGGGCCAGATGGAGGAATCCGGAAACTATAGGTCAGTCAGCCTGACCTCAGTGCCAGGGAAAATGATGGAGCAGATTATCCTGCCGGCAATAACTGCGCACCTGCAGGATGGCCAAGGGCTCAGGTCCAGCCAGCATGGATTCAGGAAGGGCAGGTCCTGCCTCTCCAACCTGATCTCCTTCTAGGATCAGGTGACCCGCCTGGTGGATGTGGGGAGGCCTGTGGATGTGGTATACCTGGACTTCAGCAAGGCCTTTGACACTGTCCCCCACAGCAAACTGCTGGCTAAGCTGTCAGCTCATGGCTTCGGCAGCAACACTCTGTGCTGGGTTAGGAACTGGCTGGAGGGCCGGGCCCAGAGAGCGGTGGTCAATGGTGCCACCTCCAGCTGGAGGCCAGTCACCAGTGGCGTCCCCCAGGGATCAGTGCTGGGCCCCATCCTCTTCAATGTCTTCACTGATGATCTGGATGAGGGGATTGAGACAGTCATCAGCAAATTTGCAGATGACACCAAGTTGGGAGCAGGTGTTGGTCAGTTAGAGGGCAGAAGGGCTCTGCAGAGGGACCTCGACCGGCTGGACAGATGGGCGGAGTCCAAGGGGATGGCATTCAACAAGTCCAAGTGCCGGGTGCTGCACTTTGGCCACAACAACCCCATGCAGAGCTACAGGCTGGGGTCGGAGTGGCTGGAGAGCTCCCAGACAGAGAGGGACCTGGGGGTGCTGATCGACAGCCACCTGAACATGAGCCAGCAGTGTGCCCAGGTGGCCAAGAAGGACAATGGCATCCTGGCCTGCATTAGGAATGGTGTGGCCAGCAGGAGCAGGGAGGTCATTGTGCCCCTGTACTCTGCTTTGGTTAGGCCACACCTTGAGTCCTGTGTCCAGTTCTAGGCCCCTCAGTTTAGAAAGGGCATCGAGACACTTGAATGCGTCCAGAGAAGGGCAACAAAGCTGGTGAGAGGCCTTGAGCACAAGCCCTATGAGGAGAGGCTGAGGGAGCTGGGGTTGTTTAGCCTGGAGAAGAGGAGGCACAGGGGTGACCTTATTGCTCCCTACAACTACCTGAAGGGAGGTTGTGGACAGGTGGAGGTTGGCCTCTTCTCCCAGGCAACCAGCACCAGAACAAGATGACACAGTCTCAAGCTGCAACAGGGGAAGTTTAGGCTCGAGGTGAGGAGAAAGTTCTTCACCGAGAGAGTGATTCGTCATTGGAATGGGCTGCCCGGGGAGGTGGTTGAGTCGCCGTCCCTGGAGGTGTTCAGGAGGGGACTGGATGTGGCACTTGGTGCCATGGTCTAGTCGTGGGGTCTGTGGTGGCAGGTTGGACTCAATGATCTTCAAGGTCTCTTCCAACCTTAGCGATACTGTGATACTGTGATACTGGTCTTAAACAGAGACAGTGCTGGCAGGACTAAGAAAGACTGTCAGCCTTCATAATGATGAGAGAGACACTGTTGAGAGGAAGAGCACTGTTGGAGGCCAAAAATAAGGATATTATGTAAATCCTTGAAGAAAACCAATGGTATAATCTGGGGGAAGGCAGGGTATGGAAAAAAAGAGGTTTTGCAGATATTGTTTCTATATGCACCCACAAATCATCCAAACACATTGGACAGAAGTCCAGCTCCACACCCCAGGTTCTTCGCTAGCTATCAAGAAGCACCATGGGCAACAGGATCAGATTAACTGCACAGGCTAAGAGAAAGTATGAGTGAATGTATGAGCATCTGCTTGTAATGAAGTTCCAGTCAATAAGAGCATCAATGCTCTTCCTTTTGCAACAGTCACAGCTATATAACGAGACAAATATTAATTATTAGCCTGCTGAAATGCATATATGTAAATATATATACTTAAAATACAACTTTATAACATACCTTAAATTTCAACTAGAGTATTTGTGCACCGTGACATGAGATGGCCTGAGTAAATGTAGCTTTATCTTTGTAAATGCTTATAAAATTATTCTAAAACTTGCCCTTCAAACAAACAAAATTTTAAGAGTAAGAAAGCAAGGTCAATCCAAAGGTAACATGAGCACAGCAAAAAAAATGCTTTAAACAGGTCTTGAAGCTGAATGATGGGATAGAGCTACTTACTAGTAAGATATGCAGTGCATGAACTTGATGGCAATAATAATGCTGTTATCAACATGGAAACACTGAGTTTAAACTTAATCGTTTTCCCTGATAAACTCTCCCTTCATTCAGCCCAAGGATTTATAACCTAGACTGCTGTAAGTATTTCAGAATCAACCACACTGTATATCTGTCTTATTTCTGTAAGAATTTGAAGACAGTGCATTTATAAAGTGAATACTTAAAAGTCTAGACACTAGAAACCAAGTGGCAGAGCTAGAGGACCTGCAGAGGTCCCTGGGGAGCTATGCAGTGAGTATAACTGTGCTGAAAGCCAGCCCAAGGCTCAGCAGCACTCTATGCTAACCAAACAGTAGCTGAGGCAGAAAATTGGGGGTGGCAGTATCCACCTGGCTGCATCAAAATAAGGGAAATAAAAGTAATAGACAAATACTTAGTGGTGATACAATGTCTTTATGTCCTTGTAAGGAAAATAAAAGTCATGTAGTAAAAAGGCCAAATATATTCTTTTTTATTTTTCCTGGCAGCATATTAGAAAATTTTTTACTCTTCACTAAGAAGAACATTTATTTGTGGAATTTGTAGATAATAAATATATTTATGTTTCAAATTTTTACAGCATTGCAAAATTTTTTGTTACAGTATCAATAATCATTGTAAGCAGTCATAGAAATGCCATGTTATTCTTGCTGATAGAGGACACATTCAAAACAGCTATAATCAGAATTGTTGGCTTTGTACACATCCTTTGCAGTATCTTTTCCACCATTTCAGAGTTTTTCCAGACTTACTGAAGTGACAGACTCCTGTGATCAGAGCTGGTAACTGGGGTGACAAAAATTTAAGTAAGAAGTGAGTCAGAGCAGGAGAAATGGAGGGACAGAGAATACTCTGCTTTCCACAAATTGAGAGAACCAGTCATTGAGGGATTAGTCATCATGCAATGGCCAATGATGCCTGAATGCATGCTTTTCAGAGAAGTACATAGGTACAAGGAGTTTTCTCTAACATCCAGGAAAATAAATGGCAGTTCCTTTCTGCTCTACTACTTTTGACTAGCCTGTGATGAGGAGGGAAATTAGTATGTAGGACTTACAGGGAAAATGTAATTTTCTGATGGTTAGAGCATAATGTACAAATCCTTACTTGGGTTTTGTGGCTGATTTGCCAGTAGCAACATTTGAGGTGAAACATGCAGCTTTAAAATACAGTAAACTATATTTCTTACAGTACCTTCTATTAAAAACTGCCCCCAAGTTGCTTTGTTAAATAATGCACTAGTTTCAGTTAAACAATAAATAAAGTTGCAGGAGAGGAAAGCAGCTAAGAGCTATAATCAAGAAAACAACGCTTCAGTGCTGCTTGAGCACCAGGGATGGTTTTCATTCCTTGGATGCTGTAAGTGAAGTCTCCTTTTAATACATTCATGTCCACTGACAAGCAATTAGAAAGTGTTCACCAGAGGGGAAAAAAAAGAGAGTTTTCTAAAGAGTATTTTGCTTTCTGAAATTAATCTGTTTTGCTTCAAAACAGCAGCTGTCACATCTCACCACCCACGTAACTTTGTGCAGGATAGTCCCAGTGCACCAGGAATTGGGACCCTACAGTTAAGGAAAGCAAACCGTAGATTTCATGTTAGCCACTCAGAGTCTGTTAGGAGCAAGGCAAGGAGGAAAGATAAGTGCCCTCATTTTGTATCACTACCTAGCTGCTTGAGCACTTGCCCAAGATGCGAAATATTTTTTATCCAGGCCCAAGAGTGCAATGTTGTATATTCCCTATTTTCCCAGTCAGTTGTGTAAAAACTGAACCTTAACTCATGTTAATGTGCATGAACTTCTCCGAAGCAGCTCTAGAAGGACTAATGTCATATTGCTTAAAAGAAAAAAAAAATGAGAAAAAAAAGCCCCTCAAAGTATAGAGTATAAAACTGTGAAAATATTGGAGTAGAATGCAACAAATCTTGTTTAAATCAAAGAGGTTTTCACATACCTCTCTGCATTTGCACATAAAAACCCCACACCTGCACAAGAAGACAGTCTTTGTCTCCAAGAGATCACCACCATGGTAGTGGAAGACCAATGAAGTAAAAAACAGGTGGGACCAAGTACAACCACCAGAGAGGTTCTCTTTTGACTAGTGTCGTGTTCTGCAACCAGAGCTTTAAAGAGACAATTTTTGTTCCCAAATCCCATTTTTGCAGATGCTTTATGACCTTCTTCCACCCTTGGGGAAGGGACACTTTCTTCCTCATCTGCCTGTGCTTTCCTTTGACCATGTTTTGTCACACTCTAGCCATGTACATGTTGTTCAGAAGAGATTTGGCATCAAGGATTACCTTTTTAAAGATAATTTTTGCAAGCAAAACAGGCAGCACAGGAGGAAAATACTGCTTAATGTCATGTATTTCACAAATTAATAAGTTTTCAATTAGATTAGCAAAATACCAACAACATCTCCATTCAAGCCTGTTCTTTTGGGGGTATTATAACTCTCCATGGCTTTTGGGTTTGTTGTTTGTTTTGGTGTGTTGGTTTTTTTTTCCAGGGGGTAGAGCCAAGACAAAATTTAATAGAGCATTGTTTCATTTTGTTTCAAGTGTGTAGTCTTAACAGGAGCCCATAATCAGTACTTGTCATTCCATTTCTCCTCATAGGAATACCCTTGACACTCCCCATAGCAGCACATTAAAATCAAACCAGGCAAGCACTGTATGTGGTCAACAGAGCGCTGTTTCCACATTGTGAAGTATCAAGGGATTCTTTACAACAAAGCTTAACACTTGAAACTGTTTATGAGGGTTCCTCATTTTTCCCTCTTTATTAAAAAATAATATACCTTAACTCATACATTGGGACTACTAAAAAGAGTACAATTAAGGATTTGCACAAAGAGTCACAACAGCAGGACCTTAGACTGTGAAGTCCTTGGATGTATGCTTCTGATGCCCCTGCTAAATCTAGCCCGCATTTTTTGATGCCAAACACAGTAAAATAAGAAATTATAGTAGAAATAAATGCTAAACACTGGAGGGTGGATTAATAGTTCTGTGGCACTTTGAAGTCTAGATCCAGGAGTGAAAATTAACTGCAGTTAAATGTCAAGTATCGTGGAAGTCACCAAACATAATTCTTTCCCAGTTCTCTTCAAGAGTTTAAAAGTTGAAGTGAGGAATTAACTTCAGACTGGTGGTCTGTATTTAGACCTAGCAAGAAATCATTGAAAAGAAAGAATGGCAACCCTGAGACATAAATTAAATGAGCTGCCAAGAAGATTTTTCACAGTCATAATTATTTTTGAAATCTCACAGCTTGCTTTTCTCCAAGTAGAAAGCAAATCTCCTCACTATTCTCTTTCACGACAACTTGGGCATCAGCTCTCTCAGAACTGACTTTCACTTGTAGTGGTATTGTTAATTATTATAATGAGATATGCAAGAATCTAAGTCTCAAAAAAAAAATTTAAAAGCACAACAGCAACCAGATATGGTGCCTCATTGTCTATTTAATTAGAACACAATAAAGCATAGAATTTATCCTTCTTAATGTTTTGCAGGCAATTTTCACACATGTGGTAAGTCTGTTAGGAATTTCATGCATAGTTAGGTTTAAAGCTTCCCTGATGTTTGTCAGATACCGCTGAAAAAGTGACTTTGTGTTGTAGATGTAATTAGGTGGCATATTGCCATGAGTTTCCCTTTTTTCCCCTTCTTTTTTGCAACTCAGATGTCAAAGCGAATTATTGATCTGCTGTAAGATGTGAGTGAGCCGGTTGCAGGGAAAGAAACTAAGGCTTAATTCTCATTAGTTTTTCACTGAAATGTGCGAGTTTCTGAAGCATATTCTCATGTACATGCCCTGTGTTCCCCACTCTACTCCTGGTTGCTCTTGTGCCCAATGACAGCTTGTCATTGAAATGTTCTCACCTGGGAAATAATTGCTTGTTTTTTTTGGTATCTTGGTGATTTTGTGCCCTTCTCACAAGAACTATCACCCCAATTGGGGCTTTTTTGATCCTCCTGGCAATAGAAAAGTCAAGAATTAAAACAAGGAGAAATGTGTCTGCACAGTTTTTGAGAGCTGGCCCATTGCCATGCTAAACTAACAGCCAAACACTGCACAAGAAGGAGATGCCAGCACTGCCTGGCTACAAGTGAAGGGCATCTCACAAGGACAGCAAACAAGATCCCCACCACCCCAGAGGACTGCCCAAAAGCTAGAAGTAGCCTAGAAGTAGGCAAAGCTTGCAAGCATCAATGGGCACCTTGTGCTGGCAAATGGTCTCACAGCTGGTTTTCAGGGATCATGTAGATCTGTTCAGAGAAATTTTATCTCACTTTCTCCCCTTCTGTGTAGCTTTTCTAAATCAAGGGAAGTGATAGGATACTTAGGAAATGTCCCACTGCTGTTTCCAACCATGTCTGCTCTCTGGGGACTCAGACAAGAGATAGAACAGGCTTGCCTGAACTCTGTCAGTTCCCTTCATTGCCAAAGGTGAGGAACACAACTCATCTCATCCTTAGGCAAACATTTAAAGCAGGACAGGTGAGTTGCATTTCCAGGAATCTATTTAAGGTGATCAAAAATTCTGCTATGTAGCAGAAAATGTAGATGACTTGTCTGAAATTGCACAAGATAAATCCCAGTCCAAAGTCCAGAGATAGTGATCTAATCCTTTCCTGCACGTGCTGTGCAGATGTTTTGGGAAATACACATTCATCAGCACCCCCCATAATAGCAGACACAAAATAGAAGAGACTTTTTTTTTTACCTTTGCTTTCATTTTAAACCCCTTTGCTGTGCTATTTAAAGCTTCAGATATTTCAGGGAGAAGCTGAACTTCCTTGGTGGTATAACCAATGTAATTCTTTAAAATCTCCATACAACAGGGGAATTTTGCATTTATTTTAATATCTAAATATTAAAATCTAAATGCTTCTTAATAACAAAATTATATTGCATATTATATAGGTATTATGCAAGGCATTTGCATCTGTAATGTTAAATAATAACAATTCCCATAGTAATATATACACTTCTGATTTCAAGCTCCGAGTACAATTTCTTTAATAATTCTGGTTGCATTACAATTGCTTAGTTACAATACAGATATTTTGAAGGTTTCAACAAGGTTAAACTAAGGCCTCACAGTCTTGAGACTTGCCAGAGAAGGAAAAGTGCTGGCTGTTCATATTGAGTCTGATCTGAACTCTTTCAAGTTGTGCTGGACCAAATGAATGCCTGTCTGCCTCCTTTCTTTGTGATACCTTTTGCTCTGGTACAGCTGAACTAACCAAATATTGTGCTCACTTTGCAAGATGAAGGGCAGTGGCAAACAAATTCTAAAAAGAAACTTTACCACCAAGGTAGGTGATGCTGAAGCAGTTACAGTATGACACCACCTCCCAGAGCCACAACTGTTATTTCTTGCCTGAACATGAACAGACTGATGATTTTCTTCCTTACTTATTTCTTCATACCACTGTGGCTTGCCATAACATTTCTTAATACTACAACCTTCTTACTTTCAGTCTCCTGCTGAACAGCATGTCAGTAGGTGGCAGCCCATGGCTCATTAAGGCAGTTCTGCAGTGCTACATTCATAGAAGAGTCTGGATTTACAGCTTTTCCAGTGGACAATTTATTATTTTAATGCTTTTTTTCCACCATCTGTTATACTGGGAATGATGGAGACTAGCTCTAATATGTCTAAATCCAAATTTTACTGCAAATTGCCCAACTTGATGTTCTCTGTGCTGTGGTCCACAGACAGACATTATTATTCACCAGGTACAATGCATAGTGAAAGATTAGCTGGATATGTATGATCATGTGTTACTGTATCTACTGTACCATGAGAAAGTGAGAACAGCAGCCCAGGATACAGCCCTCAACATTTTTTTTTTAGCAAAACACTAAGATATTCTTTTTGTTTGGTTGGTTTTGAAAAGGAATAAAAATAAAATGTTAGATTTCATTGTAGTCTTTTAATGCCAAGAGACTACTTTTCAGAAGCACATCCAAATTTTGCAACCAAAATCCCAACAGCTAGGAACAAGCCCGGTGAATATTTGAACTTGATGATCTTAAAGATCTCTTCCAACACAAGCCATTCAAAGTGTTCAAAGCCAGGTTGGATGAGACCTTTACCAATTTGGTTTAGTAGAAGGTGTCCCTGCCTATGGAAGGGGTTTGGAATTAGATGATCTTTAAGGTGTTTTTCAATCCCAAGTATTCTATGAACTGCCACCCTCAGAAACTTAAGAACACACAATACCATGAGCAACTAGAGAAAATGCCTCTACTGCTCATGTAAGATAAGTAAATTAGGGAAGTGAGCTTCTACCAAAGCTATGGTACACATGACATAAGCATATGAATGATTGCATGTATGTGTCCATCTGCATTCTCTTTCTGACTCTTTGTCACACCCACAGTCATATGGCCAAATCTTGTCAGGCTAGGGTAGAGGGAATGCTGTGTGTTCATTGATGGATTGTTCAGACCTGGCAAGTACTGCATTGGGGGCATTTTCTATTTCTAACGTAAAAGATAGGAATGTGCAGGTTTGCACAGAGGATGGCCACATGTCTGAGCTCCCAGTAAAAATATGCTCCAGCAGAGCTGCATAGAGAGATTTCTGTCTAGGGAAAGTCTTGGACCTTCAGGCAGGGAGAAAGGGCAGAACAGGGAGGCTGGCCATCTGTCCTGATATGTCTGTCCAGGCCTGAAGAGCAGAAGCATCTTCCCTTTCTCTTGTCTTTTGTTTATAGCTGTTCTGATAGATAGTGAGGGCAATCCTTCCACCTCTGCATGGGTATGAAGAACAGAAACAGGTTCACTCTTAGCACAGAGGCATCCTGGCAAAGACCATTACACAGCTGGCATTGATTTGAGCATCTGCAGCAACCAGCAGAAAAGGGTCACCTGTTCTGATAAGAAGAGAACTTCGTGCAGGCCATGTGACTCATGTGCCTGAGCCCTGCAGCTGAAGAGGGCTCTGACCACAATTTCTGGACAACAGCAACACTCCCACAACCTGACTGCACTTCACAATCATCCCAGTGGAGACAATGTACTTTCAGAAAGTTCAGAGGAATAAAAGGAAACAAAACCGGTTACACAAGACTTAGCCTACTGCGCCTACTAAAGGAGAAGAGAAAGCAAGACACTGAATTGTTCCTCCAAAGGAAATCTGCCATGAAGAGGCCAAGAAAGGACTTAGTGAAACTGTTGTCATGGATTGACACATCCAGTTACCACTACCACCTCCTTCATTATATTTCATGACCCATGATAGCAAAAGCTTTGCCCTGAACCAGGCTCACAAGTGTGCACAAAGATGCCTTGCTTTAATCTGCTCATTCCCACCAGCTAGATGTTCTATAGAAGTTACAACTGCTGTTTCATTAAGATTGATATTGATAGGAAGAACAAGGAGACAATGCACTGGTTGGAAACACAGACCCAGCAGGTTTTGGTTATTGTTCTCAGACATGCATCTCTAGTGGACACAGGTCTGTGTGAAGCAGGAGGTGCCCCACAGCCATATGGGGAATAAGAGACATTTTAGGCTCCTTAGGGAAATCTAGGAGGGGAAGGCAGCTTATGTCATGCCTGTCAGATATCACTGTCAAGTGTATGGAAACAGGTCACACAATGGTCCTGAAAAAACAGAGAGAGGAACTGTTAAACAGACTGGAAATACTGGGGTTTCTAAGAAAAGGCAGACATCATAGCATTTGGCAGGAATACCACATTTGACTGAGAGGAAAACAGGCAGGAGTGCAGAGGCTTGCCCACAATCACTCAGGCAGTTACAGATAATTAGCAAAGCTGGATTCCAGATATGTCACCCTGTGTTTGGTCCTGCTTCTCCTGTAGATGCTGTCATGGCGTTAAGGACAGACTGGTGGATAATATCTTTCAGATGTCAGGTCTCCTGTTTAAAGTATAGTACATTTTTACAGATTTGTCAGCTGCACTTTCCTACTAGGAGCTAGAGAGCTGATTTTCCAAATTACACTGGAGGTCAGGAAGTTAACTTTTCTTTTAAAAAATTCCCTTTGAGGAGTTGTCTGACAGTGACATTCTTGCTGAAAATCCCCTGGAAACTACTTTCTCTTCCTCTGAAATCCTTCTTCGTGTCTGATATTCAAATAGAATGGTAGATAGAGGATGTGAACATAAAAATATTTTTAAAACAGCCAACTTGACCAATGAGGTGTTAGCTGCATGATTTCCATTTGCACTCTGAAAAGGAATGAACAATGTTTCTCAACAATCAGCAGGGGCACTAGTGCCCATCTCCCTTTGGAATTCACCCTTCTGCACAGGCTCCCCAGACCCATGTAAACATAAGCACCCTGCTCTGGAGATCATCACTGCATCTGGAGAATTCCTTACCTCTTCTCCAGGTACAGCATCTAGACTCAGCCCACCCTCCCCATCCAGCCCAGACTCCTTTTCCTGGCAGCCTTCACCAGGCCTCTCTGGGCAAACCTCATGCCACTGTGCTCTGATGTGACTCAAGTGGAAGCAAAATTGCAGCACCAGATAAGGTCTCTTCTCACACTTGACTTTCAAAGAGATAAACTTAGAAGGCTAGTAAATCAGATCAAATTTCAAAGTCAGCAATTTAAATTTCTCTTGTTTCTGCCAGGTGGAAGGTGCAGAGCTCACACCTTGACCGTCATACAGTGTCCTTTGCACTAGCCTCTCCCTTCTGTCAATAATCCTGTCAAGACAAACCTTGCAACAGGCAAGAATTTAGTAACCCATTTGTCCCAGAGGGTGAATACATCCTGTGGTACCATTGCATAGCTATGATACTCAGCATGAGTCTGTTCTCATATTGTTCTGTTTCCCCCAGATGTCTTCATAGCCATAGCCATACTAGCATACTAACTATCTTTGGTGCCTAGAACTCATGAAATGAACTGTCATGGAACAGTATTTCTCAATCCTCCTCCAAGTTCCATCTCAGAACTCAGTTCTTGTGATGTATTGATAACATTTACACACATAGTGAAGTCAAACATGTCAATGTTAACATCCTAATAAGCTCCTTAGATGAGTGAGAGATGGTGTGTGAGTCCAAGAAGACACAGAACATCTTTAACATTAGCCTTAAAATTTTGTGGCTTAAGTGGCAATACTCCTAAAGGAGGGGTTGATGGAACTCTCATGAAAGCTTCACTCATAATCATTTTGATCAACTCTAACAGTTAAGGAAAAGGCTCTTCCTCCACGTTCTCTCATGAAGGAAATTGAGGCAACACATCATTTGAAAAGGAAACATCAAAATCCCAAGCCCTTTCCAAGTCTGTTGGAGGTTCTTCTTGCCCCTCTTTTTAGCATTAATGTATTTATAAAAATGCTTTTTATTATCTTTCACAGAAGTGGCCAGTTTAAGTTCTAACTGGGTTTTGCCTCTTTTCTCCTACATGATCTAACATCCTTAAACATATCTCAAGTTACCTCCCTCTCTTTCCAAAGGTGATACACCCTCTTTTTTTCCCCTTAATTCCTTCAAAAGATTCTTGCCCATCCAGGCTGGCCACCTTCCTCATCTTTCAGCACATTGGGACAGCCTGTTCCTGTGCTTTCAAGAGTTCCTGCTTGAAGTAGGTCCAACCATCCTGGACTCCTTTGTTCTTAAGGGCTGCTTCCCAAGGTACTCTCTGGGTTAGTTGCTTAAATAAGATGAATTCTGCCCTCCAGAAGTCCAAGGTGAGGGGTTTGTTGTTGCTCCTCCTTGTTTCCCTGCATATTGAAAACTCCAGTCTGCCATGATCACTGCACACTAGACAGCCCCCTACCATCACATCTCCCACCAGCACTCCTCTATTTGAGAACAGCAGGGCAAGGAGGACCTCACTCCTGGTAGGCTCACATACCAGCTTCATCATGAACCTATCCTCCATACCTTCTAGAAACCTCCTTGACCACATCCTCTCTGCTGTGTTAAGTTCCCAGCAGATATCTGGCAGAGAACTCCCTACCCCCTTTCCCCATCTCCATCAGCGGAGGTTTGAATGGGGAAAGACAAAGCCACAAAATTGCCTTCCAAGGTACAAAATTGCCTTCCAAGGTGCAAAATTGCCTTTCCCTTCCCCTGAGGACAGGTAAAAAGCGCCCATTCTTTCTGCCAGGATGGAGGTCCCTCACAAGATATTTACCAGTGGGGGAAGTCCACTGGATTTGGAAACTATGATTAAGTGGGGTGCTTCATGCCCATTATATGTTGGTCTCAAAACATTGTCTAGAAACACCTTAAACAGAGTGACCAGAAAGCGATCAGGGCTCTCATATTCTGCTCTCACCCTCATTTTGCTCACTTCCATTTTCCATTCTCATCTTAGACTCTCATCTTAGAGTCCTTCAGGGATCAGTCCTGGGATCCGTCTTGTTCAACATCTTTGTGGGTGACATGGACAGTGGCAGTGAGTGCACCCTCAGCAAGTTTGCTGATGACACCAAGATGTGTGGTGCAGCAGACATGCTGGAGGGAAGGGATGCCATCCAGAGGGACCTTGACAGGCTGGAGAGGTGGGCATAAGCCAACCTCATGAGCTTCAACAAGACCAAGTGCAGGGTCCTGCATCTGGGTCGAGGCAATCCCAGGCACAAATACAGGCTGGGCACTGACTGGCTGGAGAGCAGCCCTGAGGAGAGAGACTTGGGGGTGCTGGTGGATGAGAAGCTCAACATGAGTTCTCAGTGTGCACTTGCAGCCAGGAAAGCAAATCAGATCCTGGGCTGCATCAGGAGAAGTGTGGCCAGCAGGTCAAGGGAGGTGCTTCTCCCCTCTACTCAGCTCCGGTGAGACCCCACCTGGAGTACTGCCTCCAGTTCTGGAGCCCCTATTACAAGAGGGATATGGATATGCTGGAACATGTCCAGAGAAGGGCCACGAGGATGATCAGAGGGCTGGAGCACCTCTCCTATGAGGACAGACTGAAGGAGTTGGGGCTGTTCAGTCTGGAGAAGAGAAGGCTCCCAGGTGACCTCATTGTGGCCTTCCAGTATCTGAAGGGGGCCTACAAGAAGGCTGGGGAGGGACTTCTCAGGATCTCAGGTAGTGATAGGACTAGGGGGAATGGAATGAAGCTGGAGGTGGGGAGATTCAGGCTGGACGTGAGGAGGAAGTTTTTCACCATGAAAGTGGTGAAGCCATGGAATGGGTTGTCCAGGGAGGTGGTTGAGGCCCCGTCCCTGGAGGTGTTTGAGACCAGGCTGGATGAGGCTCTGGCCAGCCTGATCTAGTGTGGGGTGTCCCTGTCCATGGCAGGGGTGTTGGTACTAGATGATCCTTGTGGTCCCTTCCAACCCTGACTGATACTATGATACTATGATTCACTCTGCATTAGAGGTGAAATTGGAGAAACCAGCTCTCAGACCTGGCTTCTCCCCGGACCTGCCTGCCCTGGGGTCCTGCTCCCTGCCTGCCGTGAAACTGCAGCTTTCTTGCACTGCTCAGACAGTGCTGCTGCACAAGTCTTGCCTCATGGCAGCTGTGTCTATGGACACTTTAATTCTGGCAGGTCCTCCTCCTTTGGATTTGTGCTGCATTATCCACAAATTGGATTATAAAACCTGCTGTTCTGGAGCCTGCCACCAAAGAGAGACCTAGGGACTGTTGCCAAATGCCTACTCTGTCCTCATGAGTACAGCCAGAGTTCTCATACTTTCCCCTAAGGTCTTGGCTTGCTTCTGATTTTATAAGTGGGGTAAAGCCATTTTATGGCTTAGTGTTTCCCATTTTCTGAATTCTGTAAATTTTACTAAAGATGTCCATAAGCATCCTGGTAGAATTTGCAACCAAATAGAACCTGTAAATAATTTAATAAGTTTTATACTTGGGGTTTTCAGGAAAAGTAAGGATAACTATCTTTTTTAAATTCCCTCCTCATTAATTTAACCCTAATCAAATCATAAAGTCACCCACATGAACAAGGGCTGGCAATCCTGAGACGACCTCCAGCTGTTTGTAGAATACTTCATCTACCTCTTCATTCTGGTTGGGTGGTCTATAGCAGACTCCAACCAGGATGTCAGTTTTGTTAGCCCTCCCTCTGACTTTTACCCGTAGGCACTCAATCCATTCATCCTTAACCTCAAGTTCTGTGGTGTCAAGAGATTCCCTAATATACATGGCCACCCCTCCTCCTTTTCTCCCTTGCCTGTCTTGCCTGAAGAGCTTGTAGCCATCCAGTGCAGTGCTCCAGTCATGTTAGTCATCCCACCACGTTCCTGTAATGGTGACTACATCATAGTTTTCTTGGTGTACCAAGGCTTCCAGTTCCTCTTGCTTGTTACCCATACTGTGTGCATTGGTATACATGCACTTCAGCTGGGCTGCTAATTTCACCACTGACCCTAGTTTACCTCCCTCTGTCTCCTCTCTGGAGAGACTGGTTTCATCACCCTCCACCTTTGAACCTAGTTCAAAGCCCTCATCCCTCTCAAATGAGCCCTGCCAACTCTTGTGCCAGAGTCCTCTTGCCCTTTCTAGATAGATTCAGCCCATCTAGGTCCAGCAGGTCATGTGCAGTGAAAGTTGCCCCTAGATCAAAGAACCCCAAATTCCGCTGATGGCACCATCCCTTGAGCCATTTGTAGATAACATGGTCTCTCCTGTTCCTTTCAGTATACACCCCTGGCACTGAGGGAACTGAGCAGAACACCAGATGCGCTCCTGCCCCATCAATCAATTGACCAAAAGACTTGAATTCCTTTTCAATTGTCCTGGTGCCCTTCTTATCAAGCTCATCACTGCCAGCTTGGATTACCAGCAATGGGTAATAGTCAGAGGGCTGGATTAGCTTTCGTAGTCTTGTGATGTCCTGTACCTGGGACCCAGGTAGGCAGCAGACTTCCCTGTGGGATGGGTCAGGATGACATATAGGTCCCTCTGTTCCCCTCAGGAGAGAGTTACAAATAACAATTACCCTCCCCTTTGTTTTTGGTTGGGTTTTTTTTTATTGTACTAGTCCTGATGCAAGCTGGGGACTGATTTGCTTTAGGCATCCCCTTGGATGCCCCTTCTTATTCTCATTGCCCTCAACTTGCAGTGCCTCATACTTGTTGTGCAAGGGCAAAGGGGGAGGTGAAGAGTCCTTTATAGGGACCTGTATCCAGTCCCCCCTGCTTTCTGAGTCACCTCCCTCGACTAGGGAGGTCTGTAAAGCCTACTCCCACATGTCTAACTCCCTTTCACATTCTCTTATAGTCCTGAGTCTTACCACTTCTTCCTGCAGCTCGACCACCAGGTTAAGCAGATAATTCACCTGGTCACACCTAACACAGATGTTGTCTCCATCACCCTCAATTTCAAGTGCCAGGCTCCAGCACTCTTTGCAGCTAGGAGCCTGGACATCTGAATGCTTGTGTGCAGGCTCTGTCTGGGTACCTTTCTAGTAGCCTTTGGCCAAGATGTAACCATGGCTGGATCTCTTTGGGCAAATTTTGGAGTTGGGTTTTTGGTTTTGGGGTTCTGTTGGTTGGTTGTTTTTTTTAATACACATATTCCACCTGATGGCTGACCATGTTTTACCCAGGCTTCTGCACTCTGTCACCTGGCCCAGCACACTGCTTGCTGGGATCCAGTCAGACAGCAGCCCTCTTGCTGAATGGCGGTTGTGCAGCTTTGTGTTCTCTTCATGTTTGAATTTCCCATGGCTGACATCACCCTCCCAAGCATGCATGCAAGAGGACAACCCTGCTAGTCCTTGTACTCTGTTGGGGTCCTCCCACCCCCACAAGCCCCAAAAAGAAACCAAAATAAAGCACCTCTGAGCTCGAGCTTGCCAGTCCTGGTCCCATCACTTTCTTGCCAAATGGCAAGGTACATCATTACACAGAGATAAACCCAGCAGCTGCAGTGCATTAACAGACATATTATGTGCACACCTTGCCAGGCTGCTGTTCTCTGCATGAGCCTCTTACACATGTGACATGCTGACTGTGTGCAGGCTAAGTATATGTGCAGACAGATGAATCTAGAGGCTTCCACTCCATGATCTGGTCATCTTTTATCTTAACTGACAACAGTCTCTTGTCTTCCCAACCTCTTAGCCACACTTTCCATTATCAGTATCCAGACATGCACATGAATATTATTTGCATAAATTATCAGATCTTGATACACATATAAACAACCAACACTTAAGCCTGCATTAATTATCTATTAATCTGGCTTGTTACCACCTGCTTCAGAAAAAGAGATGAGAGCAACCCTGGCTTCTCTGTGAAATGTAGCACATTTATGACATTTGTGACCTTTTCTGTCATTTGTTTAGCCAAATGTCTCACGAGCCTCTTCCTGATGAAACAGGTGGATTATTCCAAATTAAGCCTCTTGTTCTGCTGATTGCATAACTCCTTCTTACTCACTACAGGGCATGACTGTCACCTAAAGGTAGGTACTTCTGTACTGGGGAAGTGTTAGCCCTCACTCGCTCATATGCTTTCTTCTTCACAGATCACAGGAGGCAGAGGCTGAATCCCCTCTGAGCTAAATTATTAAAGGAAACTGAGGCTTGTACCTTGGGTAGGATAAACCTTGACCCCAGTGCTTTTAGTATATGTGGATCTACTGGGCTGGAACCTCATTTTTCCTCACATGTACTTTTCATATGCTGTTTTTCTTTAGCTGAGGACTTTTCTGGGGCAAGATTTGTGTCTCCCTATGACAGATCTCCAAGGAGCAGCTGTTAAGAAGAGACAGGAAGGTTCACAAGCACTCTAGTACAAGAACTGATTCTGCATCTTTTTAAAAGTTTTTACATTCTCCAACCCCATTCTTATGCTCCATTTAAAGTCACAGACATAGCTATGCCTGAGCATGAGCATATGCTAAAGTGCTCTGCTACAGGAAAGCACTTTGTGTATTACTGCCAAAATGTCATCCTTCCTGAGCTGGCTTTAAAATGGATGGCTCACTGCTGATGGCAGTATTGTTGCTGCAGCAGTAAGGAGCTCAGGGCAGGACAAAGGCCAGAAAGTCTAACTACCTTTTCAGATAGGTTTTGCAGCTTTCCTTGGTGTCACTGTTGTACATGCAGCAGGTGACAAGTTTATGTCAAGGAAGCTCAGAGACAGCAACTGCAGCCAGCTTCCAGGCCCGCTCATGCATCAGTAACCAGGAGTAATGAGAGCTGGATTTGGGTCCTGCCCCAGGAGCCTGGGTTGCAGCAGGGCTTGCTGAGGTTGAGTATGTCATATGCCTGCTAGGAGGCAGATGTTGCACTTCACTGTCTAGAGAGACAAATATGCAATTCCCATAAATTAAAAATAAATAAAAATAAACCAACCAAACAAAAAACCCCATAAACAAACACTAGTAACCTATATTTTCTATATCCTTATGGTTTAGGTGTCCCAAAGAGGTGGCCAGCTAAGGGAAGCAGAGGCTTCAGATAACAGCCACACAAAGCTGGAAATATTTCTCGATAGCAAAATCACTCATCTGTGTGTAAAGATGAAAGGATGGGTACTAGCCTGGTATCTCCTCTCCCACACTCAGCCCTTGAAATCTTCACAGCATGGAAAAAAAAGAACACGTGGGAAGTCAACTCCTACACTATTTGCTCAAAATAAATCCTAAACATGCTCAATTTGAAAAAAAAAATGTGCCAAAATATGTCACTTTTTGAAATAGGGTTTTATTGTTTATATCCCACAGTTTTCACACCATAAACACAGAAAGTCCCAGAACGCTCAATCTTTAAACCTTTTCTTAGTCAGTTGTTAATCAATGCGTATCTTTTTAATTTTTTTTTTTTTTTTTTTCTTTCTTTTTTTGTAGAGCTACAGTGACCTCCACTGGCCAACATCAGCCTTTGACGCTTCTAAACTTCTTTTAGGGAGGGTAAAACTATCCCTGATCGTTATCTCTGTGTGACAGGTGGGTCAGGAAACGGAGACAGAAATTGAAGCCATGTACTTCGGGATCAAAGCTGCAGACTAACTAACTATGTTATCTTGAATTAAGTAACATGAGAGAAGTTTAAAGGATTCATTATCTAACCATTTCCTTAGCTGGTATGCCTTTAACTAAACACAGCCTTTTTACCTATAAATCCTTCTAGCAACATCTCTTTACCAAGCCCGAAAAACATATCAATCTGTAAAAAAGCCCATTACATACTGCAAAATATGGAAAAGCAGAATTCAAGTTAGAACAATTAACAACTAATGTGTGACAGAAAAACAATGCAGAAAAGTGTACACTAAGCAGCCAAATACTTTCTGATACTGGAGTTCATTAGCTTTGTGTATTTCAGATTGTAATGAGTTCAACAGCTGTGTTCAGCCCATTCTGGACTGATGAACTTTCATGGGAGAAGGGATGTCATGGCCTACAGTATTGCAAATCTTGCAGTGTTAACAGCCCCTGCCATGTACATGTGCACATCTTGCCAAGCCAGCAAGCTCAACCTCTTCAGACTTGTCTTGAGATGGAAGCTACAGTCTGACCCAGCACTAATTTTTGTAGATGGCACTCTTCATTAGGGTTTCTAAGCTACTGAAATACTATCAGTCTAAAGGCTTTTAAGGGCATGTACCAATACAGTAATTAGTCTGAATATTAATAGACATAAATAGGCAAAAAAAAAAAAAAAAGTGAGTTTAAGATGAGATCAAGTAATGGAAAAGCAGCTCTAGCTGATCTTTCCAGTGGAGTCCTATTGAGTTCATGTACATAGTCACAAGCTGTGACTCTTCTGAAATATCTGTAGGGGCATACACAGGCTTCCACTCACCTCCACAGAAATACCTGCAGTGCTGTTTTGTGTCTCTCCATCTCAATGTCAGATTTCCAGGAAATCTTTCTAGGTCTTGATAGGAGAAGTATCAAAGTACCTACAGAAGTCATGTATTTAAAAGAGGTATATAGTACTTTTTGTTTTAAGAGCTTTCCTCCAACTTCATTAGTTGTATAGATGAGTCCCAGCAGCACACACCCATGAGGGATGAAGGGGTTATTGGGTAAATAAAGGACTGAAGGACAAATGCAGCAGAGGCAGTATCAAATTGACACATTTGGGTAATATCACAAAGCTCCAAGTAGCAGCCCACAAATGCCCAAAAGGGAGGCAGTAAAGTTGCTTAAACAGTGTTAGAGTCCATTCAAATTCCCACAGCTGTTTTCTCAAGGGTCTTGGGCCACCTTTGCATCACAATGGAAAGTCCTCTAGATCTTTCAGCTGTAGACAGGTACAACCAAGGTTTTCATGAATAGTCTTGTACTCCCATTAAAAGTCCACCTCACATTCAATGCCTGTGAGATGTTGTCACACTCTTTCTATTCATCATTCAACCCCATGACTACAGTGCTTATGGTTTGGGGAAGATTTACTGGCATCAGACGTACTCATTGTTCAATATACTGATCCCTTGTGTGGATGGATCCCTGGCCACCAGGATGGAAGGCTCAGACCATGGTGGTTCTGTTTCTTACTTTCCAGAACTTTAGCATATTTACATGGGCATCAGATTTCACAGGAGATCACAGGCTGTTAGCCAATTCAAAAAGAATTTTCTTGTTGAAGGAAGAGACACAAAGATATTTTTGGCTGAAGGGACACATGCCACTGTCAACCTGGATGGGAAGGAACAGCAGAAGAGTAACATGAACTACAAATAGTGATATAAGATTGAGTGAGACTTCTTGCATACTAGTGGAGGTATTGTCCTCCTGTTCACCAAGCCCTCATAAGAATTCCTTCTTGTAAGAGTGAAGAGAGCCTAGAGAATAGGGTCTGAAATTCAGCAGAGACATAAATGATGAATGACACCTTGGGATGCTAAATCAAGTGTGGCATTTCTCTGTGATAGTTCTCAGGTGTAGAAAAAAAAATAGATGCTGGCACTCTGAAAAATTCTGTTGCAAAAGATTAGGTGTCATATAGAAGAAGAAAGAGGAGAGGCAAGGCAAAGCAGAAGAGAAGGTTCACAACTCTGGATGTATTAAAGTGCTTGCATTGACCCAAATTATGTATTGCTCAGGCAACACACCAACTTGCATCTCTCTGGGAATGCTGTGACTTTCAGAAGGCAAAGGCCAAATATAAGACCTAAGATGATCCAGGGATCAGGTCAGCTGGAGTGAAATAAGAATATCTGGAGATACAAGTGCTGAGTGGAAGCTTTCTCTGGAGCACAAGCCTCCATCATGTCAAAATCAAATGGGTTTATTCCTGAAAAAATAGTGACCAGTTTACACATTTTGGGAGACTGAAATGATCCAGTCAAGAGAATTCAAGTCTCACAGTAGGAGCAAATATGTAGATTGAATTTAGCTGCACCTAATTTGGCCTTGCCAGGTTTCAAAGATGCCTTAACAACAGAATGGTTGGTATCTGTATTTATTTGAAATTGAGGGACCTTCAAGGGATGATGATCTATTTAATATGAGTAAGGAATCTGTATCTCCTGTGGACATTCAGTACTCGGTTTATGGACCACAGAAGTCTGAACTCTCTCTAATATCATGGATTTATATTTGAAGTGCTTTGTTACCAGGAGAGAATAGAATAAACCAGGTTGGAAGAGACCTTCAAGATCATCGCGTCCAACCCATCAAACAACTAGATCATGTCACCAAGCACCCCATCAAGTCTCGTCCTGAACACCTCCAATGAAGGTGACTCCACCACCTCCCAGCCGAGGCCCCAGCAGCCCATTCCAATGGGGAATCACTCTCTCTCTATAGAACTTCCTCCTAATGTCCAGTCTAAACCTGCCCTGGCACAGCTTGAGACTGTGTCCTCTTGTTCTGGTGCTGGTTGCCTGGGAGAAGAGACCAACCTCTGCCTGGCTACAACCTCCCTTCAGGTAGTTGTAGAGAGCAATAAGGTCACCCATGAGCCTCCTCTTCTCCAGGCTAAGCAACCCCAGCTCCCTCAGCCTCTCCTCATAGGGCTTGTGTTCCAAACCCCTCACCAACCTTGTTGCCCTTCTCTGGACATGTTCCAGCAAGTCAATATCCTTCCTAAACTGAGGGGCCCAGAACTGGACACAGGACTCAAGGTGTGGCCTAACCAGTGCAGTGTACAGGGGCAGAATGACCTCCCTGCTCCTGCTGGCCACACTGTTCCTGATGCAGGCCAGGATGCCACTGGCCCTCTTGGCTGCCTGGGCACACTGCAGGCTCATGTTCAGCCTCCCATCAACCAGCACCCCCAGGTCCCTCTCTGCCTGGCTGCTCTCCAGCCACTCTGACCCCAGCCTGTAGCACTGCATGGGGTTGTTGTGGCCAATGTGCAGAACCCGGCACTTGGATGTGTTAAATCTCATGCCGTTGGACTCTGCCCATCTGTCCAGCCTGTCGAGGTCCCTCTGCAAAGATCCTCTTGGAAGAAAACAGTAATCATCAAATGAACTGGTTGAGTAAATTCTTCTAATGACTAAGAGAAATGTAACATTAATTAATTAACATTCTCCTAATTTACATACTTTGTTTTGGCATTACATCAGTGAAATCTTAGACCTGAAGATACAAGGAGAAATCCAGTTATTCCAGTATTATTACTGAGTCTTCTTAGACAACCAGGAAAGAGGCAATCCTTCCAGAGGTCTGATGAGTCTTCAAACACATTTAACATCAGGGCCTTCGTTTCTCCATTTATATCACACAAAACTTAACTTGGCAATTATCTAGTCTGCTTAAATTAGGTATCTCCTTCTCCCACTAAAAGGAATGAAAGATGTCTCTTGATCCAGACTAGGAAGTGGTGGTGCATAATTTTACATAATTGCATAGTGGTTACAACATAACTTTATGTAATTGCATAGTGGTTACAGCACTTCTTTAAGAAGACGAAGAATGAAGCTCAAGCTGTTCTCTCATCCTGGAGCTAGATGGGAACAATCTCTACTTTGTTTTTGAGTTCAAACCAGACACCAAAGACTTAAGGGTAAGCTTAACCCTTCATGAAAAACAAAGGCCTTTCAGCTGGGAGGCTTCAGACCACTCTCTAAAACGTGGATACATTTTTTATCAAAAGTCAGAAAAAAAAACAAATGATGCCATATGCATGAAAAAGAACCCTGGATCTATTTCTTAATCCCCATTCTATACTGTGCCATCTCTTTTCCCCCAACCATTACAACCTGTGAGAAAGGGATTTTATTTATATATATATATATATATCAAATTATACTAATAGAGAAAGTGTAAAACCAGAGAATTTCTGTGTTTGGTATTGATGTCTTTCCTCTCCCTGTCTAGACCTTAGAAAATTGCAGTTACACACCAGATAGCCTCTAGAGGTTCTATATAGATAGTAATGAGATTACAAGTATGGATCTTAATTATTTATTAAAAGGCCAATTTCTCTTCACAGGCTGTGTCAGGTTTTCTTAGATTAACTATCCTGTGAATCTTATTCAGCTGCTTATGGACTATCTGCTGGGTGTTTACTGAAAAATGGGCACTAGACTGAAAAAAGTATTGAATAAAGATGGGCTATTTTATCTTTGCTTAGTTATAATTTCCATATGATTTCTTATCTCTGCAACCTTCTCTGCAGCTTGTTCAACAGATTTGTTCTTACGGCATTGTCCTAATTAGAATTAGCTGACGAAGTTGCCTTACAGATACAGAACAACATACCAACTTCAACAAACACACTTTGAAATTATGTATTTACCTACTATGCTGTTAGGAAAACCATTTCATCAGTTGAAGAGCCTCTCTCCACCAAGTAGCCTGAGTCAAAGTAGGGCACCTCTGCTACAGCATTGGGTACCAGCTATCTCGGGAGACAAGGCACTAACGGGGCTCCTTGAACATTCATTGTCACCTATCAAGTTGCAGATGACACTGAAACTGTGAGCAGACATACACACTCTACAAAAGCTTCCTTTCTGTGATGAAGCACTCCAGTCTGGAAAGTGGCAGACGGTACTTATGGAGTGCATTTTAAAATATTTCCAGAGACATCCATATCAGGCAGAAATGGCCAAGGAAGTACTCTTTCTGCCTGTAGTGTCTGGTCCTCTAAAACAGACTTACCATCTATCAATATCTTTGCTTTCCCTTTGTAAATCAAAACAACCCTGTCAAAGAGTCAGTAAACTGGAATGGAACCACACGTCTTTCCTAGCTTTTACAGCAGCACAACAGAAAAATATTCCATTATTTCATTCTCAGAGCCTCAGGACCACTTTTTGTGATTTTACAGACCACTGGGGGAATATTAACAAAAATTTTCTTTTGAGAGCCTCGCAGAAGAAATCCTGAGAAATCATGTGTTCCCAACAAAGATGGTCTCCACTGTCAAGAAATCTGTTTGGTTACTCTGAGTGCCCATACACTTGTACTAATTAACAGAGGAGTGCTAATGCTACTATAAGCTGATTGACTCCTGTCAGGAATGTGGCCAATATCTAACGACCCTTTTACTCTGCTGCCGAGGCTGAGGACGTCAGAATGCAACAGTCATTGCTGCACACATGGGTGTAACAATTACAGGCATCATAAGAGCAGCAACATTGTCTGTTTTTGTGAACTGCTTTCAAGACTGAATGTGAGTAGTCAATAACACAGAAGGCAGATGGCCTGCAGATAATACATAATAATTTTTTTAAAAATCTGATAGTGCATACTCTGGGTAATTCAATACAATAATCTGACCTAAAGATTAATATTATCTAACAATTGGTTAATAATGTTCTGTAGAAAGTTGTGGGTTTTTTAATTAAGGACCTCTCAGAACACGAGCATTCAGGGTTTCAGTACATATAGACTTCAAGTCTGGATAGCACCTAAGAGTCTGCAGCATCTCTTAGGTAATCCTGGTTTATTTGTCTTTCAATTTTTCAGAATTCTTCAGAAGTAGGAAGAGAGTCACACTTCTGTGTTTTAGAGCCTTGTCTTTCAGACAAACAGCGTAACTGCAGTGCTGGGGTTCCCAGGTCTTTAAGAAAGACAGGAAGAGAGGGCAAATATGGAGGAGTCAGTTTCACTCTGAGTGAGGTAGAGGTTCAAATGAATGGCACCCTGCTGTCTATGAGGCAATGGACTAGCCAAGAGCTTATAGGAACAATCAAAAGGGAGACCAATACGGACATCTGTTACAGATCATCTGATATGGACAAGGTAGTGGATAAAGCCTTTTTTAAACAGTTTGAAGAGACACCAGTCTCTGGTTTGCATGAAGAACTTAAACCAATGTTGATGTATGTAGAAAAGGCGACTTACAACACCATAAGCAATTCTTTTGGGTCCATTTTTTTGATGCTGGAGTGAAACTGGCCCTGCTGAATATGCTACTCATAAATAACAGCCAGGGATATGATAGCCTGCGGCTGCTTTGAGACATCTGAGAAAAATGGGGAATCACAGAATTGTCAGGGTTGGAAGGGATCCCAAGGATCATCTAGTTCCAAACCCCTTGCCATGGACAGTGACACCCTCCACTAGATCAGGCTGCCCAGAGTGACATCCAGCCTGGCCTTATAACCATCCAGGGATGGGATTTCCACCACCTCTCCAAGCAACCTGTTCTAGTGTCTTACCAGCCTTATGGTGAAGAACAGCTTCCTAATGTCTAATGCAAATCAACCATTTCTCCTAGTCATATCACTACCCAATACCCTAAAAAGTCCCTCATTAGCTTTCTCATAGGCCCCCTTCAGATACTAGAAGGCCACAATAAGTTCTTCTTAGAGCCTTCTCTTCTCCACACTGAACCCCAACTCTTTCAGCCTGTCCTCATAGGAGAGGTGCTCCACACCTCAGGAGACAGGTAGCAAAATAAAGATATTAGATTTCAGGAGAGGAGACTTCAAACTACTCAAGGAACAAGTAGGTGAGATCTCATCGTGGACTTCCTTGAATAACAAGGGGAAGAAGAGGTTGACCCATCTTCAGGGACAGCATCCTCAAAGGAGGCTGATCTGTCCCACCATGTAGAAAGTCAAGCAAACTCTGCATAGAGTTAGTATGAAAAAGAGATACATCCTGACTGAGCTAACTTGGAGAAAAAAAAAAGAAGTACCCAGAAAATGAAGATAATTCCTATTTATTTTTTTCCTACCCAGGAGGAAAATGGAACTGTTGGTCATACATGCAGTGGTGGAGTTATAAAAGTCAAAGTTCAGATTAATTAGAAGAGAAAGATGTGACGGGTTTTATAGATACATCAATGACAAAAGGAAGATATGAAAAATATTCTTCCAGTGCTGAATGTGGCAGGGAATTGAATGACGCGGAACATGAAAAAGGCTGAGCTTTGCCTTGTTCTTTACTGGCAAGGTCAAGTCTCAGGATTTCTGTATCTCTATGCTTAGTGACAGAGTTTTGTGAAAGAGGGATTAGTAGGGTAGAACAATTAAGTTATGGCCCAACTTAAATAAATCAAGTATACAGAAGACCATGAGACTGGGCAGAATACTTCTGAGGAGGCCAAGGTTGTTGTCTGATGCCACTGTTAGATTGCTGTGTATAAGACTCTGAAAGGTGACAGAGACAGTTCCCAATGGCAGGAAAAAGGCAGCTATTAGCCCACTAGATAGAGAATCAAGAGGACTACAGTACAGACTATTTCATCTCTGTCCCCAGGAAGATCAATCCATTTCCAACCACATATGTTTGCAAATAAACAATTATAATTTGCTAGGAACCTGAGCAATGTAACCATTGTCTATAATTGGTCCTGTTGTTAAGCAGAACACAATGGATATGATTTATTTGTTCTTTGATAGTTTATCACTTTTTTTCCTATAAAGACTACAAAGTGGTTACAAAATTAGACTCAAAAGGTAGTGAGCAAAAGTTCAAAACTCAGATACCAGCTCATAGGAGTGATGCAGGGACCAATTTCATTAAGAGTTTCCATCAGTGGCCTGGATAGTGGATTAAATACATTGAAATGAAGACACCAAAATAGAGTTAAGGCAAAGGTGCTGCTCAGAGGATTTTAGGCATAAAATCTAAGAGAATAACACCATGCAACAGAACAGGGCATGAGTTAACTGGCTAGAGACCACCTATGCAGAAGAGGACTTGAAAGTCCTGATGGAATGGAAACAAAGACAGTGGTGTAGTGGTGTAGTTGATGGAAGCTAATCACATTAGCAAGAGTGTAGCCAGCAGATCATTCAAAATAATTATCACCCCTCTACATTGCATTGTGCTGCCCCATCTGCAGTACTGTGTCCAGTTGTAGAGCCACTAGTAAAACAGATCATAATAAACTAGGGAGATTCCACAGGAGGAGGAGTAAACTAGTCATGGGGATGGAGGAAGCAGAGGTTGAGAGTTCTGGTTTTGTTCAGTCTGAAAGGAAGATTATGGCTAGATCTAATGCCTGCCTTCTACAACCTAACTAGAGGGTTATAGAGAAGATGAAGCCAGAGATGCACTACAAAATGACAAAAGGCAAAGGCAAAGGCAAATGCTCAGCAGGATATGGTGGCGGGGGGGGAGGAAATAAAAGTTGAATTTAACACACCAAATGTATATGTTGTAGAATCTCCTGTCTTGGAGATTTTCATATACTGATTGAGAACCTGAGCAAATTGTTCAGACTTTAATTCTTGCCCAGATTTGAGCAGGAGGTAGGACTAGGTAATCTTCAGAGGTGCCTTCCAACCTGAATGATTCTGAAATTCTACAGCAGCCAACATAGTCTGTGTATTTTAATATTGGTTTACGTAAGTATGTGAAATGGAAATTAGGTATTTTATTCTTTCCTATTGCTGAGCACTTACATTCTTAGGGGATTTAACATTTATTTAGGGAGTGACATGATTTTTTTTTTTATTTAGTAAAAACAATTTAATTTTTTCCTTAATGTGAACAAGACAGAGCACAGGAAATGTTATTTTTACTGTGGAAGAACCTTGATACTGGATTCTCTACAGTGACTGAGGTTAAATCACTTGGTATTTAGCTCAGTTCCCTCTTTGCTTTACATCTATGCAATAATACTTCACTGGAGTCAAAGAGCTATTATAAGAATGAACATATCATTTTCTGAAGTACACCTGTGGAGTAATGACATCTTGACAGCATCTGTCCATCTGTCTTTCTCACTAAACTTATTTGAGATCACCTCATGTTCACCGGTGCAGTATCAGTGGTATGAATGAGCAAAAATACTGTACCTTTCATGTCTCCAGAGTTCAAAGGGTGTTAGCTGAATCTGGGCCTCCCAAACTCATTCAGGTTTCAGGATCCTCTCTTGTTTGATAAATGTAGTATTTATTCCGATGATTGTTGACATACTAAACAGATTTTTAATGTCAATCATGGTTAAGGAGTACACACATGACAGCTAGCCACCTTGGCTTACCTAAGTCTGCATAGCACTTGTAAAGCAGCTAATACAAGTTCATCTTTCAACTGTCATTTGTCCCATGGGTAGCCATTTAAGTATTTTTAGTAGCTATATTTTTCAGGTGAGGCATCCATTACACCTGAACGAAAATGAGGTATGCACAGTAGAACTGTGTTGCCATTTGGATGCATTTTCTAAATGCTCAGCAGCTGTAACTTTTCCTTACAGCTGTTATAAGAGGTAAAAGCCCCAAATAATGGGTTTAATAATGCAAACAAAACCAAATCACTCAGATATGCAATATTAGAATTCAAAGAAACAGAGCCAAAAGCTCAATATGAGGATATGGAAACCACACAATGTCAAAAGTGTTTGTTACTTGATTTCCAAGAAGGAAAACATAATGATTCATAAAAAAACCTGGATGGAGATGTTACATAAAATGCAGCAAGATAAATCACTGCAATAATTTTGTATATACTTTATATGTAAAGAACCCTTCCTGAAAACGTTAACATTTGAAAAGTATATTGTTTGTGCTAAATCTAACAAATGCCATCAAGCTACTTAAATGTTGTTGTTCTATACGTTATTCTTATGTTGCAACATGGAAAATCCATGCAATTAATTTAACCTATGCCATACCTTCCAATTTCTTTCTTCAACTGTTATGACTACTGTAACACTCTATAAGACACTGTAAAAGCATACCAGCTTAGGCAGCTTCTCTGATATGCCTCGTAAGTGCAGCTCTTTAACTCAAATTTAACTGACCTTTTTTGTTTTGCTCCATCTTTTACAAACTACAGATACAAATGCTGTATATTAGCAACATAATGCACTGAATGACAACTTGATTCTCCATTTGAAATGTTAGAGCAAAGAACAAGTGATTATGAAAATTATAACTGACTTTCAGAATCAGTAATACTTGACATTCATGTGAAACTTGCTCTGAAAGAGGAGAAATATACTCCATAAACAAATGTCCCATACTACCTCACCTTCCCTTGGTCATGGCTAATAACCTGCCCATCATACCAGAGGACAAAAGGTGGCTGTACAATAGAATAGCCAGTCACTAGAGCTTTCCTGGGAAGCTTCACAGAGCAGTGCTAGACACATTTATGAGAAAGAGGACCAACGTGATGTTGCAATAAATATTAACAATCTCTTGGGGCTAAATGGCCCGATTCTGAAGCCTGCAGCCCAAACAAGAGGGCTAATCAGCAGAATAGCTATTTAAAAGTGATCACGCTTAACTGCTTTGATGCAGTCTTCCTTTTCCTCTTTAGCCTTCATCAGTCTGGGGTACATGAGATGTTTTTGTTGCTGCATGTTAATTAGAGCATCAATCCATTTATCCATGAAACATTTGTAAGCAGAAATGCCCTTTGAGATGCAAGGATTAGAGTTTCAGTTGCAGTGGATTTTATGGTTGCAAGTGGGTTGGAAGGCAGCAGGAGTAAATCCAGAAATGGCAGAGATTCATATTTATTTCGTTATTCACTTAAACCAAACTATACAGTGTGGAAAAAATACTTCTACTCTGTAGCTGTGGGGTTTTTTATAGCTGCATAATAACATCTGTAAGTAGAGGTAATACTCCATACCAACTGTCATGGAGTCTAATTTTCTCTTTACACTGCTTGATCCAATAAAAGATGCTACTTCTTCCTACAAATCTTGTCAAAGAAAAGCAACTGATGAAGAATAGAAGATTTTCATTAATAAACTCCAAGACTCATGTGTGATGTCCCAGCAACAGAGTCAGAAAATAGAGTTGATGTACTTGGCATCCTTTTTTCTCATTTTTCTGTCTTGGGCTAAGACATACTGATTGCTCCAGTATTACTACAGAGTCATTCTCCGAGACCCATCAGGAATGCTCCCCTTATAATCAGTATCCAGAAAGATGGTCTACCCTTGCACTATGATTCCTAATACTTTTTGCAGTCAGTCTTGCTGTTGCCACCTCTTTCTCTTCCTTCATCTCACTTTCTCATTATAACCTTTTCTCTTACATCCTCATCTGTCCTCCCTCCAAAATTCTTTTAACCACCTACTTTCATGCATGGCATCCCCAGCTCCTACTGGAGAATGTTGGCAGCTCGGACTCTTCTCTCTGCAATACTTCAGCTCCAATACTGTGCCCCTTTGTCCCAAGAATACCAAATGTTCTTCTGGGAGTAAGAGTACATTTCAGTTATACCAGCCATTTATCATAGTCCCGTGTTTGTGCCAAGCATCAGAGCAAATAAGTAACATGCGTCTGTCACAAGAAGAGGTACAAACAACTGAAATGTTCTGGACATCACTATAAAAGAAAAGAATTTTAAAAAATCAGATCTGGCAATAAGTAAAAAAACTCCTGGAGGGAATACAAATAGGAGCCAAAATGATAAAGACTGACAGCCCTACAGCCTTCATATTACTAGAGCTATTGCCTGCCTCAGCAGAGGTGAAAAAACTCTGCCTGGACAGTAGCATGAGTCAGATTTTCTTCTCTAGCCTGCAAAGAACTTGAAAGTCTCACATTCAAATTAAATCAAAAAATATGGGATGTGCAAAAGAGTATTTTATTAATCTTCCCAAAATACAGTTCATTTATAGCCTTTCAAGGACACTAATCTGAGAACTGAAAATAGCAACGTAGGGCATTGAGTGATCAGAAGTATTTTGCTTGTCCATATTACAAAAAACAAGCAAAGAAACAAACAAAAAAGAAAAAAACACCTAAGCCTTCCCATGCCTCAGCCACAACATGTCAGACTGGCTTAGTTTTCTGCTTCCTGTCACCACCAGCTGGCAGTGCAAAACTCCTCTCTTGATGGCCACTGTCAGTTTTCCATCGTCATTCCATGAGGTCCAAATAACCATTTCTTTTTGGAGTAGCAAACTTTCAAGAATTTTAAGTCTGTATAAAGGGCAGTTAGTGATATGCCGTACTCTTTTTATCCAAGACTTTTTTCAAGCAACAAACCATTTAACTCCTTGACTCATGCACAGTTTTCTGTTGAAGAATCCCTAAATCTAAATAAAAAATTAAATGGAAAGAAAGCATAATAATTAAATCAAAGGGTAACTAATATATTCTTTCCCCTTATTTGACAACATATTTCCCAAAGGGGGTGAGGGGAGTGGGAGGAGGGCTCTCAGCTAATTTAATCTAATTTCATATAAAGGCTGCTCAATAGAAGGATTTACCCACAGATTTTAAATGCAAAGATATATCATAGTCTAAAGTTTTAAGAGATTAGTTGATCTTATAAGCCCTTCAGAGATGCAATTGAAATATGTTGTAAATACTCATTACACAACCTGTAAGGGTAATGGCAAGTCGTTAGCATTGTCAGCTTAGTACATAAAAGTCAAGAAAACATCAAACATAAATTTATTTTGTGTGCAAAACTAATGGCAAATTGAATTGAGGGATTTGTTAGGGATGCACTGGGAATTTATGTTTTGTTTTAGATTTCTCTAAAAATTTAACTTATGCAGATGTTAGCATTTACTAATATGAAAATTATTCAAAAGGAAAGAAGCTGCAGAAGAGCAAAAACTGTCAGCTCCCTGTACCTTTTTTTTCAGACTGTTGATTTGGAAGGTCTATCTTTCATTCTACCCTTCCTCATTGCCTTATACAAGGTTATGTTCAAACTGGGGAAATTAGAAACCACCTCTAAGTCAAACAGTGCCTGAAATCTGCCCACAAATTGGTTTTCTTTGTCAAATCTAAATTTCATAGCCCAAAGAATAACAGTGTCCTTCTTGCACAAGTGATCAAATGTTTCAAGGAGTTCATCAAGGAAAGGATGGTGGTAAACTACATCAGCAGCCATAATATAGTCAAAGTGACAGGAGGACTTAGGAAAGTTCTTTTCTAAGTCTAGTCCCCAAGACAATTCTTTAACACAAGGAGGGTGCTTGCATTTCAGCTTCGTATTTTGGAGGACATTGTGTTGAAGGTTTCCCAGAAGTTCTGGCAAATCTGTGGCAGTAACCAGTGCTCCTGTGACAGAGAGGAAACAAAGATAATCTTTGAGTATATTTCCAGACTTCAGTAAAAGTCCATTCACAAAAGCCACTGATTTTACCAGGTAGCTCTCACTGAGAAGAATGTAAATTCTTCCAATATCTCTTAGCTGTTGTGTTTAAAATATTCATTCCCAGCAGTTCTCCTCCACAGATTTTCACCTAAATACAGCTGGGGAGAAATCAGATACGTACTGCATCTTGATATCATGTGGGTTAAAACCACAAGTGAGCAACTAAGGATTGAACAATTCCAGTTACTGACTCCAAGACAACCACATGATATTTAAAGCATGGCCTCAGATTCTTTGGGGTTTTTTTTTCACACAGGAAGAAGCTTTCTCAGACTACAAAAAGCTAAAATTCTGTTAAAATGCAGAAGTCGCTAATCTGGATGACTCTTGAAGAAGAATTGACTACTATGAGAGAAAGCACAATGTCTGTAGCAGAAAAAGCAAGTTGCTAATTAGTCGCTGGGGAAAAAAAGGGGGGAAAAGTGCTGAATACGCATGGAAAGAAAGTGGCCTGGCATCCAAGAGCTGCTTGGTCAATGGAAGACGATGCATTGGTCTTACCTTCATCCTGTTTCATCTAGTTGCCACTGACATTCTGTAAAGCCATCAGTTTCTTTTTTTGGTCCTCTGGTTAACACTGCTAATGACAACATCACCCTGCTTTACTACATGTGTACACTCACAGCTTTTAGAAGAACTAAGCCACTTCCTTTGTCCTCCAGTATTCATCTGAGAGATGTTTCCAAGAGCACAAGAGCAGTTATACGTACTCACCCAGTAAACTGGCTACTATGGAGACCAACCCAGTTCCAGCTCCAATTTCAATCACATTTTTGTCAACCAAATTGTATTGTTTAGAATTAGTTTCCAAAAAATAACACAGAACAAGAGCCTGTAGGGGAGGGAATCCATGAACATACTGAACAAATAAATGAAATAAATCCTTTCCTTCACTAACTATATATTGTCATTTAAAAGCATGCAAAGAAAATATTGTCTATTCAGTAATTCACGTCTGTTTAAATGAGCAATATCCATTCAAGTGCTGTCTTTAAAGGATCACAGCTCACTATGATCTTTGAGCTCTATAGGTTGACAAAATAAATGCCACAATGTGCCTCAGTATAGGCTTGCAAAGCAATTATAGCCAGAAGGAACAACTGCAATTATCTCATCTGTCACGCTGCATAACTTGAGGTGTAAAATTCCAATCAGCAATTCCTGCTTATAACTGCACTTACTTCTGGTTGAGTTAAAATGTATCCTTCACAAAGACATCTTGATATAAGGACTGCTTGTGAGAGAAAATCCACAACAACCTTTGTTAATCTCCTTCAATAGTTCATTATTTCTAACAATAATTAATTACCACAATGACTAAAAAAGGATGGATAGATTTACCCCTTTTCTTCCAGTTCAGTTTATTTACGGTGTCTATGTGCTTACCTTGTTAAGCTTAGCAAACCCTTATAGCAACCCAAGCTGCTAAAAGCCCACTACAATAGACTCCTTATACATGCATTTATATATTGTGATAATGAAGATTCGTCAGCTTTTCTGCCCTATCTCATACTGACTAGTGAAATAGGAAGACTGTTGACCCGATGTGAACATGCTAGAATTTCAAAGGTTTTCACTTTCTGCATCTTAATTCAAAGCAAAAAGACTAGGGTCTTTTATGCAAACTTACATATATATTGTAATCAACTAATTTATATATGAAAAAATATAAAAATCAGTCTCTAAGCACCATGACTAATTAAAGCCAGGCTCTCAAAGATTTTGCATGATGTTTGAGTGACATTTAAAAAACATATTATATTAACATTTCCATATATTCCTGTAATTTCTTTCCCCAGAGTTTTGCCATATTCTGTTTTAGAAACTGGCTGGTAGGATCAAAAATTCTGGGAGTTACATTAGGGAAACTTTGAGATCTGTCATCTTTTCGACAAAATATGCCAAAACCTTATTTTCCCTAAATTTTCTGCCCTCATAAAAAAATCAGGCTGACTTTTTTTTTCTTTTGAAGAATTCAAATACTGCTGAACGGAACTAGAAGGGAAAACATGAAGAGACATTGACAGAAGGACTGCCTTCCTTCCACAGTGAAACTGGATAAACACTTCCAGAGAAAGAAGAAAAAAAAAAAAAAAAAAAAGGCGGGGGGGAACAAACACAAAAAGCAAACCACCACTGATCAGGAAAAAAAAAAAAACCAAACAAAAAAACCCAACAAAACACCCACAAAACCAAAAGAAACCCCACAACACCAACCCACACACAAAACCACAAACAAAAACAACCCCAACACCACGTGAGCTTTTCAGTACAGCCCACTATTTTATCAGGATAATTGGCAATCAACCCTACCTTGAGGACATGCACTGAGACCACTTAGAGATATAGTATAAATTACTTGTCCAGGTCTGCTAAGATAAGGAAAATTGTCTAGAATTTGAAACAGCAGAGCACTCTAACTCTCTTCATCTGAATTGTGGCCATACTTCTCCAAAATAGCACAGTTCTAGGAGGTTGATACCACTGAATATAAATGGAGCCTCTTGGGTTTTAATTTTTTGCCCTCCTGGAGATGGTTCTGTTTAAGGGCTATTCTCTGAATACTGCAAGTGTCAATAGTGCATCGTGGCACCTTCTGACTGCAGTGCTTTCTTTCACTGTTGATTATTTCAAAACCATCAGTTAGCTGCATTGCACAGATTCAAAACCCTGAAGATGGCCCTTTGTATGGTGAGCATGTTGATAGGTCTTATACCAAGAGCCAAGGACAGTGGTTCTCTCCCAATAGTTTTTTGGCCATTTAAGAAACTTGAAAGCTCCTGGTGAGCCTACTCCCATGTCTCCCTATTTACAATTTGTTTCTCACATAAGTAGGTTGAGTAGCTTCTGTGAATGCTAATACCTTCTGAGCTCTTATCACAGCCATTTCTGCAACCTGATATACAACTGTCAGTATTTTTAAAATATGCTTGTAACTGGCCAGCGGGGTCCAAAGTTACTAACAGGTGAGAAGGAGACACAGGATCACATTTTGTGTCATATGGGCACAAACAAGAAATTTAAGCTTTAAGAAACAGGAATCCATAGGAAAGACCGAAAGGCACAGAAACTGTTCCTTGGGTTTACAATAGATGTTTATCATGCAAAACACATATTGATCATGCAAACCAAATTAAAACTGCTAGAAGACTCCAAAATTTAAAAATCAACAACATTGCATAAACGTTGTACCGATGGCCAGACGACTCCTCCATAAAAATCAGTTGCTTCTGTAATTCTTATCTCATGGCCAGCAAAGTGAAAGCCTTCCCAGGCCTTATGAGTTAAAAGAGCAGGAAAAAAGCGCCTTTTCATGATTTCTGCAACTATCTGTTCATCTTCTTCTTCCCCTGGAAGCAAAAATATAAAAGGTCAAACAGGCTGAGTGAACTGATAATGAGACTACCAATTGATATTGAAAATCTGATTTGACAGTAAGAATGTGAATTATGCTGTGAATAAAAATACATTTCACCATTAATGGTTAGAATGGTACTTGGGAAGTCTCCTGAATTCTAATTTAATTTTTTCAGTCTATGACTAAATAACTTCTTTCCTGTTTTGAAGGAGAAGACAAGCTTATAAAAACTAAAGAAATGAAACATTGACATATATTACTTTCCATTTCAGCAATCCAAAGGAAATCTTTTAATTTATTTCACCCTTTAAGAGCAGCTGCCCTAGTACAGACATTCATGGTCTTATCTGCCCAGTGTTTTTATTATTGTCTGTATCCTTCTACTGTTCCCTTTCCCCATATTATGGTTCTTTTTGACAGTAAACAAAAGAAGCCACAGTATCATTTTTAAGTCTGTCACAAAACTTGTGAAACAGATCTTAGCAACACAAATTATGACAGACAGGAGCGAAAGCAGTAGTGCTGTCAGGAATGCTTATCCACCCACTCCAACAGAGCCCTGTCACAGGGATTCTTTCCAGTTGGCTTGATACCCTGAATGCCATCGCTGTTGCTAAGCGAAGGATATTTATGATAGCTAACATAATCCTGGATAACTCTTCTAACAGGAGAGGATTCATTCTTTTTCAGCTGAATACCAAGCCAGCTCCAGTTTTGCCATCATCACACAAAGCTGGCACCACAATGTTACAAAAGGGAAAAAGAAAAAGTGAATCTGCCCAGAGCATTTTCTCAGCAAAGCCTAGAATAATTCCAAGTTTTCACAGGACATTTGCTTTCACGGACAACTATGATCTCTTGGCAAATTTGCTAAAGGAAAACATGCTTACAGGCTACATCTAGAAAGCATTCTAGAGATTTGGATAACTGGGTTGATACCTTGTCCAAAGCAGAGTTTCTGTATGAAGCCTGAAGTTACCATCACAGATACTAAGATCTGCAAGAAAATTCTAGGCCCAATGTCTCTTAAAAACAAAAACGTTTTTTGTTTCCATCATCAGCATAAACCATATTTGTCTACAAAAATTCTTCACATTTTTTCCCCCTCAACTCGCTGCTGTCACAGGACTTTATGACTTCAAGTGTTGTCATTTGCTCTGCCATATGCCTCAGTATTTTTATTGCCATAATCTATTAACAAAGTCTTTCTTCCTTCTGACAGAAGGATCAAGGAACAAAAGCAAGGGTGAACAAAGAAAAAGATGATACCAAGCAAAACACACCAGGAAGATGCTCAGGATCATTAGCCACTGCTTTAAACCTGTAAGACAACTTACTCTAATCATTAAAGGAAAGTAGAGAATAGCAACAAACAAGGACAAAAAAAGGCAAAACATTTTCATGTTCAATCTTAACATGCTGACACCCAGGCATAAGCTAAAAGTTGAAAACACCAACATCTTCTTCAAGCCTGTAATGTTAAGAGAAAACATATGTATCATTGTGCCTGCAAGCAGGCAACTCTACACAAACATGACTTAAATGTCAGAGAAATGCTGCTCCAGGGCAAAATTGATCTTTTCTTATGAAGCTGTCTTTTTACATATATTGTAAGTATATTTATTATATCATCCTTTTTACAGGCATACCAAATATAGCCTGTTTTTAATCTTCTCTGATTGCTTAGAGCAGTCTGATCTTGTTCTGCAATCAGTACTAGTTTGGAAGAAAAAAAGCTATTCCTTTTATTACTTCCCTATTACAACCATTTTTCTTGAGTTTTCTTCTTCTCTTGACATCTGTTTTGGATCCAATTTTGTGAGAAGCCATAACTTACTATGTTTTAACTTACAAAGCTTCTTTCAGAAGACTTATACAACTTTCGCAGTATTACAATTACGCATCTAGTGATCAACACTTCCCACCTATTCCCTACGTTATCAGCAATCTTTCTACCTAAGGCTTGCATAAATGGCATCCTGGCCTGCATCAGGAACAGTGTGGCCAGCAGGAGCAGGGAGGTCATTCTGCCCCTGTACACTGCACTGGTTAGGCCGCACCTTGAGTCCTGTGTCCAGTTCTGGGCCCCTCAGTTTAGGAAGGATGTTGACTTGCTGGAACGTGTCCAGAGAAGGGCAACAAAGCTGGTGAGGGGTTTGGAACACAAGCCCTATGAGGAAAGGCTGAGGGAGCTGGGGTTGCTTAGCCTGGAGAAGAGGAGACTGAGGGGTGACATTATTGCTCTCTACAACTACCTGAAGGGTGATTGTAGCCAGGCAGAGGTAGGTCTCTTCTCCCAGGCAGCCAGTACCAGAACAAAAGGACACAGTCTCAGGTTGCGCCAGGGCAGGTTTAGGCTGTATGTTAGGAAGAAGTTCTATACACAGAGAGTGATTGCCCATTGGAATCAGCTACCCATGGAGGTGGTGGTGTCACCTTCATTGGAGGTGCTCAGGAGGAGACTTGATGGGGTGCTTGGTTGCATGGTTTAGTTGTTTAGGTGGGTTGGATTGGTTGATGGGTTGGACGTGATGATCTTGAAGGTCTCTTTCAACCTGGTGTATTGTATTGTATTGTATCTATGTGAACAGAGTTTGTAAGCCCCTGCTCCCTACCTGAGCTAAACATTTCCTCACCCCTGAAAGAATAATCCCAGATCTACTGACTGATATTGCCACTTAAATCTTTAGCCATCATATCCCTCTGGTAACCCCGCAGGTGGGTTATTTAGAGAAGTCTGTATAATTTTTATATTATTGTCTTAAGAAGGTCTTACTCTTGTGGGGAATCAAAAAGAGTATGTGTTTTATCAGAGACATCATATGACAGAGAGGTTTCAAAACACTACTGAGAAATTTGAACGGGACCAGGATGCTAATGATTCTAACAAAGAGTACTGACAAAACAAGGAGTGCAGACTTTGAGCCAGATTTTCTTATTGACGTACAGGTTTCCCTTCATACTGCAAAAAGGTAGTCTTCTATTTTCCTCTTTGGATCTTTCAGAATAACTGAACTTTTTGTGAGACTGTTCAAAAAGAAAGAAGCTTTTTTTTTCTGTAGCTGTCATCAGAGCATTCAGAATAGAAAAAATATAGAACTAATGGGAACTTCATTTGCCTAGGTTTGACTGGGTATGTTTGCCCTCACACGTCTTCTGTGATTTGGAGGGGCATGGTAGTGGCATATGACCTTCTTCAGCCTATTTGTCTCTGCATGAACGTGTATAAACAGAGATCCCCAGAGTTTCAGGTGCTAGAATCTTGTTTACATTAAGATGAGACAGCTTGATCCTGTTCAGGTAAAATAAAGATTAATTTTTAGTGAAAAAAATAATGTTCCTTTGGTCTTGAGACTGTGTTCACAAATAAATTCTCATCTATAGATGGCCTGAATTTGAATGTCTTTAATTTTGTTAAGACTTTCTTCCTAATCAGTTAATGTTTTACAGTGTTCTTGGAAAGATTTCAGGTAAAGCATTGTTGATCATGAAAGTCTGACATCTTTGGATCATGTTCTTTGATCAGGGCAGAGGGAGAAAAGTCATACACCCCTGACATCTTGCACTCCATCAACCACATCATTAAGAAAACAGCATGAACATCATTCTCAAAAGCAAAGCTATCATTGTTATTATAACTAAAATGCAAACAGTTTTCCAAAGAGACATGCTAAATTGTATGGAAGACTGGAGTTGTGAAGTCAGTAGCAGGTTAGAGAAACACATGTTATTAGAACAAAACATACAGAAAGAAAAGAACACAAGTTCTGCTGTGACAGAGTTGAGTAAGTCCAAGTGGGTAAGGGAAAGTAAAAGTATAATAACAGGGGATAGACCAGGTCAGGATGGAACAAGTTGCAAACTGTACTTTCTTTAACAATGAAGAAAATCACACAATGGGTCTTAGTCTATCTTCACCTGCTCATGTTTTGCTTAGAATGAGTAGAAATAGTACCTGTTTAGAAACACACTAAGTGATCAGCTGTTGCCTTTATACTAATTGCCATACAAAATCATGTTTGTGAGTATACAGCTCCATACAGAAACAATAACCTTGAAATTCAGTTGGGTATCTCCATTAACTGATAGTGTATGCTAAATCTCTCATAGCACAAGTAATACAATACAATACAATACAATACAATACAATACAATACACCAATACAATACACCAGGTTGGAAGAGACCTCCAAGATCATCGCGTCCAACCCATCAAACAGTCCAACCCACCCAACAAATAGACCATACAGCCAAGCACCCCATCAAGTCTTCTCCTGAACACCTCCAGTGAAGGTGACTCCACCACCTCCACGGGTAGCCGATTCCAATGGCCAATCACTCTCTCCGTGTAGAACTTCTTCCTAACATCCATGATACTGCCTACATTAATTCGTTCTCCACAGAATAAGAAGGGAACAGAAACAAGCACTGTTAAACAGCACTTAAAATGCAGGAAAAGCAGCAAAGACAATGGGGTTTAATTAAAATTACCTTAAAAGAAATGCCACTGTCTCGATACCTGAATAAAAATGTGACTAAAAAATGAAGTCAAATAAACCTTCTACATAAAAACTGTGAAGAATATAGTAGCAGTCAGTATCTCCATTTTCAGACCCAATTAACAAATGACACACAGAGTAATAAAACATCCTCCAAGTGCTTTGCTAATGAATTAGGATAGCATTAATTCAGAAACAATAGTTTCACTCAATAATTCACCAAAACAACCTACAGTGAAAAACACAGATTAGTCTCTTTTAAGTGCTGGCTTTATGCTTCCTAATCTCTTGAGGTCAAGTGGTGTCACAACCAAAGGTGATAAGGAAATAAGACCCAGTCCTCTGCTTCTCCAGTTGGCAAAAGGAATGAAATCCAAGCCTTCAGCATGAACCTCACCTAACAAAGTTCAGCTCTGCAACAACATACTCTCCCTTCTTCAGAAGCAGTATATTCTTATTTGTAGAGTTTAGACTGGAAAATTACCATTCAGACTTGTACTTACAAATATTTTAAGGACCATGTATCAACAGCTGTGAAGATGCACACAGTTTCTTTAAGACTTCACATCAACTACCCCTGAGCTTGATGTACACAGGAGTACTATCTGTCCTGATGTTACTGATTGAGTACGGTGTGAAAGAAAGTACTACGATTTCATGATAGCCAGGGCTCTATAGATATCCCCACTGTGGACACACAAAACCAGAGTCATTCCAAGTAAAGAGCTGAGATGCACTTTATATACATATATGTGTTTTATATATATTATGTAATATGCATTACTGCTATTATATACATGTATGTGTGTGCGTGTATATATATATATGTATGCATATATAAAACAGCTATCTACATATCCCAATGTCAAGAAGATACCTGCAGAAAGGTCAGTAAGGGAACAAATCTGCAACCAGTTCTGTAACTGCAAGAGATGACCAGGGCAGAGTTACATTGCTGTACTGATAGGTATCATCAGAAGGTAGCCCTGTGCCTGTATCTGGGTATTGATTCGTCACTGGAATGGGCTGCCCGGGGAGGTGGTTGAGTCTCCGTCCCTGGAGGCGTTCAAGAGGGGACTGGATGTGGCACTTGGTGCCATGGTCTAGTTGTGAGGTTTATGGTGACAGGTTGGACTCGATGATCTTCAAGGTCTCTTCCAACCTTGGTAATTCTATTCTATTCTATTCTATTCTATTCTATTCTATTCTATTCTATTCTATTCTATTCTATTCTATTCCATTCCATTCCATTCCATTCCATTCCATTCTATTCTATTCCCAATGGCTCAAAAGTTTACACCAAATCTACACTGGGTTCCAATTCTATGAGAGTTTGTAGTCTCACAGTTTTTACTGAGCTACTGACATCACAGACTTGGTCTTGCAAGCATTACAGATGGCTCCATGGAAGCATACACAGAATAGTCTCCTAATTCCAAGTGGTATCACTTTGGGCCCCATGCTCTTTAACATCTTTATTGATGATCTGGATGAGGGCATTGAGTCTATCATCAGTAAATTTGCGGACGGCACCAAGCTGGGGGCAGGAGTTGATCTGCCGGAGGGAAGAGAGGCTTTGCAGAGGGACCTCAACAGGCTGGACAGATGGGCAGAGTCCAACGGCATGAGATTTAACACATCCAAGTGCCGGGTTCTGCACATTGGCCACAACAACCCCAGGCAGTGCTACAGGCTGGGGTCAGAGTGGCTGGAGAGCAGCCAGGCAGAGAGGGACCTGGGGGTACTAGTCGATGGTAGGCTGAACATGAGCCTGCAGTGTGCCCAGGCAGTCAAGAGGGCCAATGGCATCCTGGCCTGCATCAGGAACAGTGTGGCCAGCAGGAGCAGGGAGGTGATTCTCCCCCTGTACACTGCACTGGTTAGGCCACACCTTGAGTCCTGTGTCCAGTTCTGGGCCCCTCAGTTTAGGAAGGATGTTGACTTGCTGGAACGAGTCCAGAGAAGGGCAACGAAGTTGGTGAGAGGTTTGTAACACAAGCCCTATGAGGAAAGGCTGAGGGAGCCGGGGTTGCTTAGCCTGGAGAAGAGGAGGCTCAGAGGAGACCTTATTGCTGTCTACAACTACCTGAAGGGATGTTGTAGACAGGTGGAGGTTGGTCTCTTCTCACAGGCAACCAGCACCAGAACAAGAGGACACAGTCTCAGGCTGTGGCAGAGGAGGTTTAGGCTGTATGTTAGGAAGAAGTTCTATACACAGAGAGTGATTGCCCATTGGAGTGGGCTGCCTGGGGAGGTGGTGGAGTCACCTTCATTGGAGGTGTTCAGGAGGAGACTTGATGGGGTGCTTGGTGCCATGGTTTAGTTGATTAGGTGGGTTGGATTGGTTGATAGCTTGGACGCGATGATCTTGAAGGTCTCTTCCAACCTGGTCTATTCTATTCTATTCTATTCTATTCTATTCTATTCTATTCTATTCTATTCTATTCTATTCTATTCTATTCTGTTCTGTTCTGTTCTGTTCTGTTCTATTCCATTCCATTTCATTCCACTTATTCATTCACTTACAGCCTAAGGACCCTTAATGGAAAGGATTCAGTGGGAAATCTAATCATGCCCTTGACTTTCTAGAAGTCAGATGTAACCCACACCTTTGTGAGAATATAAAACAAAGTACTGTTCCAAAAGTTATCTAAACTGCACAATCAAATTTTCCTTACTTCATCCCTACCTACAAAGAGGAAAATAATCATGTGTGTGCAGACATTCCAGTACCATAGTATCATAGTATCAGTCAGGGTTGGAAGGGACCACAAGGATCATCTACTTCCAACCCCTGCCATGGGCAGGGACACCCCTCACTAGATCAGGCTGGCCAGTGCTTCATCCAGCCTGGTCTTAAACACCTCCAGGGACAGGGCCTCAACCACCTCCCTGGATAACCCATTCCATGGCTTCACCACTCTCATGGTGAAGAACTTCCTCCTCACATCTAGCCTGAATCTCCCTATTTCCAGCCTCATTCCATTCCCCCTAGTCCTATCACTACCTGAACCAGTACATTCATTACAAGCTCAGCCTCCTGAAGTGATGGCAATAATGAGGTACATTATATTGATTATCTGAGATACTGCATCAGAGTAACATAATGCCTGAAACTTTATACTTTGAAATGCAGAAATACAAAACTGCCACCCATGAGTAGCCTCTTCTCAGCCAAGGGACAAGGTACACTTAGCTCAGAGCATGAGAAGGCAAGAAGAGGAGAGGTATATGCTCATAGTATGCAGTCTGTGTATTTACACAGGCTTGAGAGGCACATCTTCAATTTGCAATTCACACCACTGATATCTCAGTCCCATCTCCTTCAGAGGTCATCCAAAACAATTAGAAGGCTGAAAATAGAAGTATAGTCAGTAGTCATGTAGTCTCATGAACATATAATGAATTCAAATATGCCAAGTACTTCCCTTGTTATTTCATCGTGTTTGTCATTGAAAACACTTTCAGGCCTAGGGTAAGCAACTATTTATGTTTAAAGGTAACTATTTTCCTTTGACTACAAGAGAATAGTGTGTTCTTAAATTACATGCACTGATGTATATTATAAAGGGCCAACAGCCTGTCAACCTACAAACCACACCCCTTCTAATACACTCCAGAATATCATTGGGCTTCTTGGCCACAAGAGCACATTGCTGGCTCATGGTCAACCTTCTATCCACTAGGACCCCCAGGTCCTTTTCCTCTTCACTGCCCTCCAACAGCTCTGTCACCAACCTATACTGGTACATGGTGTTGTTCTTTCCCAGGTGCAAAACTCTACACTTGCCCTTGTTGAATTCCATTACATTTCTCCCTGCTCAGCTTTGCAGCCTAAGTCTCATCAAATGGCAGCACAACCTTCTGGTGCATCAGCCACTCCACCCGGTTTAGTGTCATCAGCAAACTTGCTGACAGTGCACTCTCTTCCCTCATCCAGGTCATTGATGAATATATTGAATATTATCAGTCTCAGTACTGACCGCTGAGGGACTCCACTAGATACAGGCCTCTTGTATCCAACTATTAATTTTGCACTCAGTAGTAAAGAGGTAGACTTGGGCTCCGCGCTTCAGTCTCAGGATGTTTTTCACAGTGGAAAAAGTGTCAGTGGGGAAGGGAGTGAGAAGTCACTCACTCTTCCTGACTGAATATCATAAGTTACAGGGTTAGATTGGTTCTCACTTGCCTTCATTCCAACAGTGTCCTATTTAAGATATCTTTCTGGATTCCACCCAAAGACTTGAAATGATGGTAGAAATTGCCATCAGTTAGAATCTCTGTCAAGCTAGGTAAGGAGTGTGTTCCTTATAAAACACCAGGAGACATGTGAAGGTTACCAGGTCAGCATTTCCTCAGATATTTTTGGATTAAAATCTGAGCCCTGGCCAAGTGAAGTGAGATGACAGAGTGTCAAGGACAAGTAGGCCTTGCAAACTTGCTCTCCTCCTATCTCAGAGATAAAATTATTTTGGAGTGAATTTAAATAATGCAACTATAGCTGTAGTAAAGTAATTTAGTATGCCAAGAAATTTAGACAGCATTGGCAGAATTTGATCCCAGAAAAGCTTAGCCAATTCTGACCTGCAGAACTTGTCACAAGCGAAATAAGAAGGAAAGGGAAAGGCATCAAATCTAAAAAGCCCAGAACAGAACTTGCAGAGAAACTGAACTGGATTAAAAACTATGAGAAAGAGAGATTGAGACTGAGTAGGAGAAGTTAATGAAGTGGAAGTAGGGAAGGTCAGAGAGGAAAAAGTGGAAGAAGAGGACATGGGTGTTGGGTGATAGAACAGGAAAGTCTCCATGCAGCAGGTTCATCACTCTTCCCCTTTAGAACCTGGCATGAAATTCAATATGCCAAAGTCTGGTGTTAGATGAAGCTGTAAAACTATCCTATTTGCCATTCATGTCTCCTCATCCTCTTAAACGAGTGTTTCCAGACATACAAGAGAAGTATTGCTATCAACACAGTTACTCTGTTAGCTAAGTGGAATATATTTCTGCCTTTGATTTAAACATTCTGTCCTACCAACTAATTTTCTATTCATTGACCTAATGTCCCAGAACTCAATTTATTTTCATAATCCAATAGCTAAAAATATTACATGCAGACTCACTTCTTCCCTCCTGTGTGCCATAGCAATATTAGAGAGACAAGCCTGCAGAAGCATATAAATGCAACTTTACCTCAGCCCTTGTGTGCTGAAGAATACATAATGGCAGTCATCAGCATTTCAGCCTTTAGTAGCTCTACTTTTAATATTTATACTTCTAGCTCTGTTTCCCCCCAACAATCACACTTCATTGCATGGGATCATCTTGAGCGCTTTGTTCAAGTTAGAATTATGCAATAGGGAGAGAATTGCATTACAGAAGATCTCCAAATTAAGGCACTTGAACAGTGCTTTGTATAACAGCAATCTACAGAGATCCCTGTTAGCTGTCTTCTTTTGCAATGTCAGCTTTCTAGAGAAGGTCAACAATTTAGGGTACTTCAAAAAAAATGAAAACAGTATTTGAAGGTAAAATAACAATCATTAGTTTCAGTAAGCAATTAATTTGTTATAAGTATTGCAGTCATGCCCAAAGCTCCACCTTGCCTTGCTGAACAAAGCAAAACCAGATGCTGAGCTCTCTCAAAAAAGCAGAAGTCCAAAAACCTGCCTACATAGACCAAGACTCAGATGAGGTTTAAACAAAAACTTTACAAAAATTAAAATATTTTTTAAAAAACACCTTCCTTTTGAAAAACTAGACCCCCACCCCAAAATAACACTTGCACTCACCCTAAAACCTTGTATGTTCCTGGTGACCTCTAAAAAAGATTTCTTGAGATGATTTAGGTTCTTGAAAGATTCTAAAGTTCATACAGCTGTAAGAGAAAAAGCTGCCAACAGCCCCTTAAGATATTTGAAGATTAGGCTTGAGGTTGTCTAAGCAGAAATCAAGCTTGTAATAACCAATTCTCCCTAACTGACACACTGCAAACAAACTCCTGAATAGTTTGACCATAGTTACAGCTTCATTCCCTGGAAGTACTTGCAGGCAAGATGCCAGGCACTGGTAGGAAACTGCTGGGACCAGAGTGTGCCAGTGTAGCAAATACTGCATAGCTAAAGTACTACAACAGCGCTATCTGTTGCATTTTCTGTACAAGTGCCATAAATACAACCCTTAAAAAAAAAAAAAAATTATATGTATTTTATATATATATATATATTTCATTGACAGCAACACAATTTGTTCTTTATACTTAACCATATTCCTAAGTGTAACAAAAATATTAGTGAAATAAGAAACATTTTACCTTTTTGTTGTCTCGATTTTCCTACCAGATAATTTTGTAGATGATTATGTTCTGATGGTGTCAAATCCATACTATGCCACAAAACCTGGGAGAGAAAACATAAGCTCACCTCAATAAAATGGCTTTATTTAGTTTCCCCTACATAACACTTAACAAAAAACCCCAAAACCTCACTTTTATTGATAATAAATACACATAGATATATAAATATTCACAGTATCCAAAGCACAAGAACCAGAAGCAGCAAAGAAGTTCAACTGTTCTATTCTCAAAGAGGGAAAAAGCAAGCTGGGGGTTGGTTAGCTGTTTTTAAAAAGAGCTTTGATAAATGTTTAAAACCATTTAATGATATTTTTAAATTAGAATCCATTCAAGCCATAGTTGGTAGGCTTATAAACAGTTGAAAGGAAAGGCAGCAATACAGCAATAAATGTCTAAAAGAAGGGGGGAAATGCACCAAAAGGATCTATTAATTGACTTTAAAGGGAAGGAAACAATCTATTAGTAAAAGTTGCACATGATAATAAGTAGGAAACATGAGCTATAGACAACATGCAGAGCAGAATGCATGGATGCCTAGAACATGCAGATCCAGGAGGAAAAAAAGCAGCAAAAGTATGACAGAGGACAATACAATTTTAAGATATCTGGGGGGAAATAAAATAATAGAGAGACAATGAATAGTCTCAACACTTCATATTTTACAACTAGAAAAAAAAACCTTGGAATTATCACACACAAACTTTTTAAAGCTGTTGCAGTGTAATACAGAAATTTGACTGATTTTTGCAGGAATGGTTATGGGAAGCAGACAGTTAATAATCTACAGACATATAAACACCCAATAGGGATGTAATTAAATAAGGCAAGGGATGAAGTAAGATTTCTCCTTAGGAAAAAATACATGCTGAATGTCGAGAAAACCACTGCAAAGTGCAAAGCCTTAGGAAAGCTTTCCTCCCGAGGTTTCAGATGAAAGAAGACAGTATAGGACAGCCCTGTCCTGTTAGAAAAGGATGCATCATACTCACCTGGCTTAACCCTACAAAAGACATACAGGCTAAATGTTTAACCTTATCATCACAATGCCAGCACCCATTAACCTATTTGAAGGTGACAAATAACTTATGGGACTTTTACACAATCACTGTAACCTGTAGAACAAAAGTACTGCTGTTATTTTTATCTGTGAACTTAGCAGTAGTACCATCATTATGTGGGGAACAGAAAAGAAATTCGATGGGATTCAGAGTCTTTGTATGCACCTTCAGAATAACAAGCGGCATTAGAAACTACTGCAACATTAAGCAGTAGATGTTACATGCATCCATCAGCATGTCACCTAGCTCAGAGGGATGGAAAAGACACATTTTCTTCCCATTAGAAGATGAATATAACAACAATCAGTCTCCTTGCAGTCTGAAGGACAAGCAGTGTTGTGCTACCAAAATCACTCTTAATGGGAAAACCTTTTTATTTTGTGGTCCTCCACATTCTTCTTTTTTTTTTTTTTTTTTTTTTTTCCCTTGTAGAAACATCTTTGCTGCACACTGAACTACACAACAACCTGCCAGATTTAAACATAGCAATTCAGGAGTTCTACAAGAAAGTAAATAGCGCAGAACAACTCAGCAACTGTTTAAAGTACATAGCACAAAGTAATTTAGAGCAAATGGCACAGACAAGTGAATTGTCACCAGCATCCAACCCATTTCAGTCATTGTTACCTGGATCTTCTGCAGCTTTCCAGAGATGGTATTCAAACAGAAAAGTCCTTAACTGCCTGGCCGTTTCCCTCTCAGGCTGTCCCAGGCAGAAGTGTGCTCTGAAGCACGTCACGTGTTGCCAACATCCTCACATCAGAAGCAGTAATAAATCCTGACAGCTGCAGCACAACCAAAGTGGGCACTGCACACCCTGTCCCCTAAATAAACAAGATTTTGCAGCAGTTCCCAGCCAAGGGAACTCTAACCAACAAGGCAACCACCTTCAGAGTATTTTTCACAAAAAGATAGCAGCACAGTATTAGTAACTACTCACTGCTGCTAAAAGTGACCAAAGAGGTAAATACCATTCTTCAGAGTCACAGGGGTCTTCCAAGCATGGAGCACAATTTGCTAAGGGACAGGGGTGCTTTTGGGGTAGGGCTATTTAAATGTATGCTCACAGTGGAATGCAGAACTGCAGCAAAGCACACTACTGCCGGTTCTAGCCTGCTTTACCCTGGGATATGGCTGTCAACATGCATTATATATGCACAACAGCATACACAGCATGTGCATTCATTCAGCAGATCACAACCATTTACCATAGGAACATACACAGACATCCATAAGACATAGGAGATCTCTGCAGACAGACCTTGACAGGCTGGACAGATGGGCAGAGTCCAGCAGCGTGAGATTTAACACAGCTAAGTGACGTGTTCTACACATTAGCCACAACTCCTACAGGCTGGGGTCAGAGTGGCTGGTGAGCAGCCAAGCAGAAAGGGACCTGGGGCTACTGGCTGATAGTAGGCTGAACATGAGCCAGCAGTGTGCCCAGGTGGCCAAGAAGGCAAATGGCATCCTGGCCTGCATCAGGAACAGTGTGGCCAGCAGGAGCAGGGAGATCATTCTGACCCTGTACTCAGCATTGGTTAGGCCACACCTTGAGTCCTGTGTCCAGTTCTGGGCCCCTCAGTTGAGGAAAGATGTTGACTTGCTAGAACGAGTCCAGAGAAGGGCAACAAAACTGGTGAGGGGTTTGGAGCACAAGCCCTATGAGAAGAGGCTGAGGGAGCTGGGGTTGCTTAGCCTGGAGAAGAGGAGGCTCAGGGGAGACCTTATTGCTGTCTCCAAATACCTGAAGGGAGGTTGTAGCCAGGTGGGGGTTGGTCTCTTCTCCCAGGCAACCAGCACCGGAACAAGAGGACACAGTCTCAGGCTGTGGCAGAGGAGGTTTAGACTGGGTGTTAGGAAGAAGTTCTTCACAGAAAGAGTGATTGGCCATTGGAATAGGCTGCCCAGGGAGATGTTGGAGTCACCATCACTGGAAGTGTTTGAGATTGGATGGGGTGCTTGGTGCCATGGCTTAGTTGATTAGATGGTGTTGGATGATAGGTTGGACTTGATGATCTCAAAGGTCTTTTCCAACCTGGTTAATTCTATTCTATTCTCTTATTCAGACTATAATTGGTTCAGGACATGAACTGCCTTAGTTCACCCAGATTTTAGCAAAATTAGACTTCACCCTAATCTGGGGTTTCTAGATGCCACTGAAAAATGATACATTATTGTACAAAAATACTAAACAAACCCTGCAGAGTCCTACAGAGAACTGAAGGTCTCTGTGCCTTACTGCAGTTGGTAGAAAAAATTAAAAGGCACTCTTCTTCATTTAGAAACTATTAAACACATCACCCAAGCCCAATCTATACTTTTAAAGCAAAATTCAGAAATACCAGTGAGTGTTTTACAAAACACTGCTGTAAACCGGCTCTCCAAGCTGAGAATTTGCTTACAACATAGTCTTTCACAAAAGTAGTATCAGAAGGGATCTGTTCTTTGCCAGTAAATACTGTATGTGAAGTACTAGATTCTCTGCAACTATAAGGGCCAAATCTTTCCCAGGTCAATTCAGCCCTTCATTCTTTCAGAGGGGGTCATGTTTCATATCAGACTTAGTTGTACAGACTTGGACTTTCAAACAATGAAATAATGATAAATTAGGTAGAAATGTTAAGTAACACAAAAGAAGCAAGGAAGGGCTAAAATGCAATGTATGAACCCAAATATGAGTGGCAACATTCAAATTTGCAGATGATATCAAGCTGAGTGGTGCAATTGACATGACTGAGAAATGAAATGCCATCCAGAGGACCTAGACAGATTAGAGTAGCAGGCTCAGGAGAGCAGGTTCAGTGAGGTGAACTATGAAGTACAAGACAAAGTGGAGGACCTCATTATCAATACAGGCCTAGGGATGATGAGATTGAGAGCAACCCTGCAGAAAAGTATTTGGGGGTACTGGTGGATGAGAAGCTGAACATGAGTCAGTGATGTGCACTTGCAACCCAGAAAGCAAATCACATCCTGGGCTGCACTAGAAGTGTGGCCATTAGGCTGACAGAGGTGATCCTGCCACTTTACTGGAGTACTGTAACCAGCTCTGGAGTCCTCAATGCAGGAAGGACAGGGGACAGCTGAAGCAGGTCTAGAGAGGAGGGCCATGAAGATAGCAGCAGGCTGGGGCATCTCTCCTATGAAGACAGGCTGAAAGAATTGGGGTTGTTCAGCCTAGAGACGAGAAGGCTCCAGGCCAACCTTATAGCAACATTTTAATATCTGAAGAGGATCTACAAGAAAGGTAGGGAGGGATCGTTTAGAAGGGCTTGTAGCAATAGGATAAAGGACAATGGTTTTAAACTAGAGCAGGGTAGATTTAGGCTGGGACATGAGAAGAAATTTCTTCAGTGAGGATAGTGAAAAAACAGAACAGGATGCCCAGAAATGTGGGAGAGACCCCACCCCTGGAGACATTCAAACTTGATGGGCCCCTAAGCAATCTGATATAGTTACAGATGTCGTTGATCACTGCAGAGGGTTTGGACAACATGATCTTCAAGGGTGCCTTCCAGTCTAATTCATTCTGCAACTCTATGATCTTCATCCACAGAACTATAAATAACTTCTACAATCAATGGCAGGTGAGCTGTGGGGAAGTCTGAAACACAGTTTCTCCCACAGATGAATCCAGCTTGGGCTCTGCAGCCAGTGGGTACCTCTGAACATCAATTTCAAAGACAAATTGTGTCTTTGGATATGGTCATTTAACTCCAAATCCAGAAACACAATATTTACATTCAGAAAACAAAGAGACAGTTACCACACTTCAGATTATTTAAGGATTTTTCCCTGAGATTTTACAAGGCCTTGCACTGTGTCATGAATGGTTCAATAAGCAACACCAGTTTGAACACAAAACTTTCAAAGCAAGTATATTGAAGGGAATGGGAAAACAAAACAAACCAAGCTGATTTTTCTTCTCTCAAGCAACAGACTGAGTGTGATTTTTAACAGCTACTTCACCTCAGTTACAAAGCAAATGAATAGGCATTCACGTTTTGGCTTACATTTAAAATCTCAAAGCCGAGAACTTCTATCAAGTCTAATCTGGGTTTTTGTAAGTAAATGTGCAAAATGATTTTTTCTTTTGTTTATAATCCCTCCTACTTAGGTTCTGGACACAAAATACATAACAAAAAGTTGTTAAATAAGGATAATTTATTATTTATCAAAAATTCATTAGAGTATTTACAAAGCTTAAATCAAAAAGCCCCACATACATAGCCTCTCTTTTTTAAAAACTCTTTTTCCCTTAAGACATTTTCTTTTTTCTTCCTCGTTTACTCTGTGCTTTCTTTTTTCTGCCCTCAAACACAGGTTTGGCAGTCACCATGGCTACTTTTCCCAGGTCTTCATCCTCACCACTCGAGCTACTGCACCCCTTTTTCTCTTTATGGTCTGCTGTTTCCTTTGCAGAGATTTTCCCTTTTTTGCCTAAACCTCTGATTTCCCATTCCTCTCCTGAGGAGTCACTAGAAGTTGCTGAAATATGCAAATTCCCAATAAAGCCACCTCCATATAAATGTTCTTTTCTGGAATATGAATGTTTTCTTCTCTTTCCACTTTGGACTTCTGTTGCCACAGCTTGATTTGCACAGCCTGCAGAACCTTCCCTTTCCCCCTCCTCATGCTGTCTAAGTTCAAACTCCATAGCAGCAGTGGCCCCTTGAATTTCATCAGCTTCTTCTTTTTCCTTTCTCTTTAGACAAGTCACAGCTCTGCGCAGTCTCTGGCTTTTAATAGCTTGTTTTTCATGCTGAGCTAGTCTGAAGAATGAATCAATTCGAAGCTGAGTCTATCAAAAATAAAACAGAGAAACACCTTTAGATGTTTTTGTGATAAGAATTCAGTTGTTATCTCAGGTATACTGTAAAGCATCCCAAATTAAAGTAGGACAAAGGATCGATGAAATTAATATACATTAATGCAAAGATATGTGAACAATAAGATGCATTACTATAGTAGCACCTATCTTTTGTTATAAATTGTGCAGTACGAACCTTTACAGAAACTAATAAGCAAGCTCCAGAGAAGTTTCATAAACACTGAGCTACTGCTGATTTGACATATGTTGCTATTTTCAACCCTAATACAGAGTATCTCTGCAGTGCTCTTAAGTACGTCCTTACAAACACACCCTTAGCTTCAAGCTGTTTAAACAACAGAATTATTTACTAAGCAAATGTTGTAAATGCACTTTACATTTCCATATGCTAGTGCAACATAATGCGGACGCCTGACTCAAGTTCATTGTAACACTTGCTGCTACAGTATAAAGATTTAAGAGTAGAATCAGAAGTAGATACACAAGGGGTCTGTGTGACTCTGTGGGGCTTGCTGTACAGACTAAGTTCTCTCTATCCTTCCTAAAATTATCCAGAAGAGACAAGCACTCCAAAGGATGTTCCACTCAGCCTGATAGTACAGGGATTTAACTAGGGGTTTGGGTACCTTTCTCTCCTTTGAGTGAATGAGAGAACCTAAAACAGTGGTTCAAACTATGTATTGATCTTGCTTATGACAAAAAGAGAACAAAACCTGGCTTTAGGTGATCAGTTTTGTTACCGACGTTCACAATATCACACTATGCACCGCTACTGACTAAGTTTTATTAAGGTTGACAGAATGTTTACTTGAAAATCAGAGTAGTATCATCAATGGGCACTTGCTCCATGGTTCAGTCTGCATTTCTCCACAAAGGATATGGATAGTGCGAAATGCCAAAATCTCAGGGGCATTTTTGGAAATAATTTCTAGAGACAGCACACTGTCTTTTAAAAACATGAAAGGCGCTGGAGGTACCCAGTTTCAGCTACATCCAGAACAAACAGCAATCCAGACTCAAGATAGGTGCTTGAGAGGTAACAAATTTGAAACTAACAACCAAAATTATGTAGAGTACCCCACAGCACACCCAAAACACACAAAAATTAAGTCTGGACAAGCAATTTTAATTTTATACATATATCTGTGTAAAGATTTTTAAAATATGACTAAATCTCAGTTTCTGAGAAAATCTATTTCATACTAAAGTTTAACTCATTCATTTTAAAATGCTTCTCTTACAATTTTCTCATTATCCTTACAGTACACAGAGTTTTATACTTTACCTGCTGCATGTTCAGTTGTTTTATCACAGGCAAAAGGATTTCATCTACCTTTGTCCTAGTCCAGCCGAACCGATCCTTACAGAACGTGCAAAACGTTAAGGAACTTTATGCAATCGCTGTTACTAGTATTTTGTAAACACATACCATGAAAATTCTTCAAATAAACAATTGTCTGGATCAAAGCTTTCTCTACTACAAAACCAGAGAAAATGCTCCAAGTTATTACAGTTGACTAATGTGGATGGCTACAGTACAATGCTGTGTGTCTTTCTCATGCTGTTACAGGTTCACAGATTGCATCAGGTTGGAAGGAACCCTAAAAGGACATCTTGTCCAACCTCACTGCAGTGAGCAGAGGCACCTGCAACTAGATCAGGCTGCCCAGGGACACATCAAGTCTGATCTTGAATGTCTCCAGAAACAGGTCCCCAACCACATCCCCGGGCAACATGTTCCAGTGAAGAACTTCTTTATGTCCAATTTAAACCTCCCCCACTCTAGTTTAGAACCATTGCCCCTTGTCCTATCACTACAAGCCGTCCCAGTCCTTCCCCAGCCTTCCTGCAGGTCCCCTTCAGATACTGAAATGTAGTTACAAGGTCTCCTCTGAGCTTTCTCTTCTCCAGGCTGAACAGCTCCAATTCTTCCAGCCTGTCTTCATAGATGTACTCCAGCCCTCTGATCATCTTTGTGGCCCTCCTCTTGACCCACACCAGCAGGTCCATGTCTCTTTTGTGCTAGGGGCCCCAGAGCTGGACATAGTACTCCAGGTGAGGTCTCACCAGAGTAGAGACAGAATCACCTCTGCCAATCTGCTGGCCTTGCTTCTTGCACAGCCCAGGATGTGATTGGCCTTCTGGGCTGCAAGCGCACACTGTTGACTCATGTCCAGCTTCTCAGCTACCAGTACTTACCAGTTCCTGTCTGCAGGGCTGATTTCAATTTCGTCATCCTCCAGCCTGTACTGATATCGATCAGTGCCACAGCCTGGGTGTACGACCTTGCACTTTGCCTTATTGAACCTCATGAGATTCAAATCAGCTCATTTGTCCAGGCCGTTCTGGATGGCATCCTATCCTTCAGACTTACCAACTGCAGCACTCAGATTGGTATCATCTGCAGATTTGCTGAGGCTGCACTCAATCTCACTGCCTGTGTCACTGATGAAGATATTGTACAGCACTGGTCCCAGTACAGACCCCTGAGGGACACCGCTTGTCACCTGTCTCCATCTGGATATAAAGGCCTTGATCACTACCCTTTATATGAAATTATCCAACCAATTCCTTATCTGTTGGACAGTCCACCCATCAAATCCATCTCTCTCCCACTTAGAGAGAAATATATTGTAACATGTTATAGCTCTCAGAGAGCTTTCTCTCTAATATCAAAATTTCCAGAAGTGTGAATCAGTGAAGACAGCACTCTTGCTATATGGTACTGCCATAAAACAAAATACCTGTAGGTAAAACTTGTTTTGATACTTCAACACACTTCATTTACTGTTTAAAACAGTATTAGCTCTGCATGTTTTTCTATCAACAATTCACTGCAGCTCAAGCTCCAGCAGATCCAAGAAATACAATAGTATCACAAGAAATGCAGTGAATAACTAGGGATAAAGCATAGGCTGAATCACTACTTCTGACTAGGTTTTGAAACTTATCTGTGAAAGATGCTAAATATAAATCTGGAGTGTGCAAACAATCCTGCTCCAGGAATGGGCACAGCACAATTACAGAAATGTAACATCACAACAAACTGGTCAGTCCAGCTGTGAGGCTCCCTTTGTACACAAAGGGAAGCAGACAATTTCTCAGGAGAGCAGATCAGCCCCACATGCCACACACACGGCTGCATTCCCTTCTACTCCAGAGGTGGTATCACTGTGGGAGAGCACATGCAGATGGGTGCAGGGGGCCCCTCAAACCAATGAGAAGTTAGGAATTTGACAGTCACTGACTCACTAACAAACCTTGTAAACTTTAATCTGAGCGTTTTCAGCTATGGAGTCCTGCCACATAGCAAAAGGATATTCTCTGATTTGCTCTACATCAGGCTTCCCCAGGTGAACGACCCCCTTGACTCATCCACCACAGGCTTCAGGTATGCTTCTGCCACTGCTGGATTTGGGAAACCTGAAGAAAGCTGCAGCTCCCGCAGCTTCTTCTTGACTTTGGTATCATGTGGATTAGGTCTCAATTTCTTATTCTTCTGAGCCTCATTCCACCACTCCCTGGAAAACAGAGGAAAGTATTAATTTTTCTCCATAAAATATAGTTTGGAATATCAAGAATCGCCATTAGTCTCCCTCCTTCAGTTACTGCATGAGGTAAGAAATTTCAACATAGCCAAAGGGACATACAACCCAAAAAAGCAAAGCATACAGTAAATGCAGCCATTTTAAGCCACAGAAGCAAACATCACCTGGAATCCTCATAAAATGCTGAGCAGAACATCCTAAATTCAGCCTCACTTGGGGAGGATGCTTCACAGAACAATCATTTTATATTGTTTTCAGTATGCAAGAAGAGAAAGTAACACAAAAAGAAAATCCAAACAAAAGGAGAGGGAAAAAACCCAACCCACCTCTAGCCATCTTTGCCACTGCCAATACAACTGTCTCAGCCCTCTTCAAGTCCTGTTCTTCCCCACAGCCTACCTGTCTGTTTCTTTCCAGGTCATCCATCACTCATCAAGCCTCTTTTCTCTACGAGCAAGCTACAGCACCTTCTCTCAAACTCAAGGAAAATAAACCTCCACTCCACTATGGATCCAGCTCTGCAATGAGTTCAGAGGCAGTTGCACAGTTCTACAGCTGTTCTATTGCGTTCATTAGTCTCACTTTAATTGCTGTATCAATGTGTCACCTTATTTACCTGTCACTTCAAATGGTGATACAATGAAGCCACACATTTTACAGTTAACTTAGAGATGGTCAGTGATGACTGCAACTTTTGTTTGTATGCTTAAGCAGAAGAACAGCGTGTTCACGAATAAGCAGAGGCGAAAAGCAAAACACAACAAAGCATACGCAAATTTTAAGAGAGGTTCCAAGCCGTGTCCAGGAAATTCATTTAAAATCTCCATTGCTGTTACAAAGCCAACATTTGGGATGCCCTCAGTGTAGTCGCTTCCAAGCAAGTATGCCAAATTAATTAGCTTGCTTCGATCCAACCCTATAAAATAAAACACAAAAACCAAACAGTGGCTTCAGCATTTGTACTCTTTCAGATAATATATTAGGTTTTTTATGTGTAAGACAAAACCCAAAAGGAACTCATTTAAACATCAAAATTATATATCATCATCATATTTATATACATATATAAATAATACTATGTTCAAAACCATAGTATCATAGTATCAGTCAGGGTTGGAAGGGACCACAAGGATCATCTAGTTCCAAACCCCCTGCCATGGGCAGGGACACCCTACACTAGATCAGGCTGGCCAGAGCCTCGTCCAGCCTGGTCTTAAACACCTCCAGGGACAGGGCCTCAACCACCTCCCTTGGACAACCCATTCCAGGCCTTCACCACTCCCATGGTGAAGAACTTCTTCCTCACATCTAGCCTGAATCTCCCCACCTCCAGCTTCATTCCGTTCCCCCTAGTCCTATCACTACCTGAGATCCTGAGAAGTCCCTCCCCAGCCTTCCTGTAGGCCCCCTTCAGATACTGGAAGGCCACAATGAGGTCACCTGGGAGCCTTCTCTTCTCCAGACTGAACACCCCAACTCCTTCAGTCTGTCCTCATAGGAGAGGTGCTCCAGCCCTCTGATCATCCTCGTGGCCCTTCTCTGGACACGTTCCAGCACATCCACATCCCTCCTGTAAGAGGGACTCCAGAACTGGACACAGTACTCCAGGTGGGGTCTCACCAGGGCTGAGTAGAGGGGGAGAATCACCTCCCTTGACCTGCTGGCCACACTTCTCCTGATGCAGCCCAGGATCTGATTGGCTTTCCGGGCTGCAAGTGCACACTGAGAGCTCATGTTGAGCTTCTCATCCACCAGCACCCCCAAGTCTCTCTCCTCAGGGCTGCTCTCCAGCCAGTCACTGCCCAGCCTGTATTTGTGCCTGTCAATACGCTGCTGCTAGCTCAAGCACCACTAGTTTTGTTAACCTGGCAAACGCATACGGCCAAGATTAAAATGTTACAATGTAAAGAGCATTAGGAAATTCTGGGCTTCTAAGAGCCAAGTGATACTCTTTTCCATATGTCTCCAGTCACTGCCCTGCTTTCATCTAATGCCGACCTAAATTTAAAAACCCCACAACTCAGAAATAAAAACCTTCAATCTGAATTCTAGCCTCTGTTTCTTTAAAGTGTTCCCAAACTGGAAGCCTTCTGCTCTGTGCTGCTGCAGTTACTAAGCAGACCAAAAGAGCCTGCAGAACATACAGAATGAAGAACTCCACTGACCACATCTTACTTGGTACACTGCAAGATCTGAGGCAAACAGACTGAGGCTAGACTCAGAAGATTAGATTTTTAAAATAAATTTTAAAATTTTTATCAAAAATAAAAAGGTCAGTGGAGAACAGGAGGCATGTGTCTAAGCACACAAAGCAAGACCACTGGCATACTAGTCAGGATACCCATCAACTGTCAAGAAAGAATTATGCAACACATAGAAAATAGAGTTGAAGTACAAGAGTGTAGAGGAATAAGACATGAAGACCAATGGTGACTATTTTTCCCTAATAAACATATAAAAGCCTTGGTTAGTAACATTAGTAACAGATAAAAAAATCTCACAAATCCTTTTACAGCAATCCTTTCCAAGTCAGCTACAGCAGCATACCTAAACAGGTATACATAGAGGAAAAAACATTCCATTCAGTTTGTTGGGAGAAGACTCCAAAGACCTGCTTTTCACCACATATAAATGTTGTGGAATTTTACATGCTGAAGACATTAAAATACTGTTCCAGAGTCTATAGCCTTGCTTGACTTTTAAAATATCAAAACTGATTTTTAAAACAGTTCTGCTTAAAAAAAAGTAAGAAAAAGTTACAATTGGCTCCTATTTTCTTTAATACATTACATGACACCGAAGTTTAGCTGTTCCAACATAATTAGCAACAATTTGATTCAACTGATACAAGAGCAATCTGAAAGAAGAAAAAGGGTGTCTGTATTAACTAAAGGAAAAACTTTTTACAGAGCATATACACATGCCAGTTGCGCTAAGACATTATACGGCAGTTTGTCCAAAATTTACGTCCTTTTCCAGAGGACTAGAAGTCCAGTGACATGTAAATGTAACTTTTGCACCAGGTCAGGAAAGTTATGCTGACATTTGCCCATAAACTGGTACCAGAGTTTGTATCTCAGCCATGATGATCATCACACTAACTCAGTGCATTAAACACAGGTGTCTGCAAATTTGGGGGTAGGGGGAGATCATCTGGCAGTAAGATGAGCAACTCAACTGAATGTCTTTAGAAATTCTCCAAAGAGCAGCCATTGTAATAACAGACACAAGATGCTGTAGAAAATACAGCTCCCAAACATATCACAGTATGACCAAGGTTGGAAGAGACCTCGAAGATCGAGTCCAACCTGTAACCACAGACCTCACAACTAGACCATGGCACCAAGTGCCACATCCAGTCCCCTCTTGAACGCCTCCAGGGACGGCGACTCCACCACCTCCCGGGCAGCCCATTCCAATGGCGAATGACTCTCTCGGTGAAGAGCTTTCTCCACCGAGATGTGGCAAAGAAAGATGTGGCAGAGTCATCTTATTAAAGACAAATCAATACCTGAGGCTTACCTAGCTGGTTCTGAAAATCAACATATTGATAATATTCCACGTATTTGTTTTGACTGAAGAAATTTTTATAAACATGTCGTGCACCAAATAACCAAACATCACTGTCATCAGTGATTGTCCCGGAGGTCTGATCAGTAAGGTCCAATACAGCACATTGTGCCTCTGCCTCCATTGGAGCTTCAATATACGGAATGCCAAAGAGACGGAGAAGCTCCTGTAGCATGAAGAGAAAACAGTTAACATTTCATGTGAATAATGAACTTCTGGTAATCTTCTGCTTGATTTTATAATAGCATGCCTACCATCAATCACAGAATCATTGATTGGAAAAGAACTTGAGTCCAACCATAACTCACCTACTTTGTAATATTACAAAAGCACAATCTACTGGCCTTTAAAAAACCCCTTCATCTTAAGAAATAATTTCAATAATTTTAAGACTTTAAGATCATTTTAATCCCTTTTATGTAAAAACAATAAACACATTGATATGTTTCTCATAATTAACTTATCAGATTATTACACTGTAGATACTATCACTAGCCTACTATACTACAGATATGTCCACCACAACACATTGTATTGCTGCAAGCAGCTCTTGCATTAGACTGTGTCAAACTTTAAATACTAATATTGAAACAGAAGTTGCAGGCTCATGCAGGTATTAGGGATGAGATTCTTTAAAATCAGTTACCTAGGGCATAAACCTGGCTTACCAAATTGTTTTCTTGTACAGTCTTACCTTTGAATACCCTGAGGGGGAAAAAAAAAACAACCACCAAACAAACCAAGCAATCGACCAAAAAAAACAAACCAACAACAATTCACCTAGTATGCAGATAACATCCATAGTGCACTGTTGAATGTAACTTCTTAGGGGTTTTTTTTGTTCAATTTTTATCTTTTACAGCACAACAAGCAATGACTGAAACAGCCCAACTTTAGAAAGTTGCTGCTTTAAAAAAAATGCTGATTAATAATTCTACTATTTTATAATGTTATAACAGTTACTTAAAATTGCCGGAACTCAAGATTATCTCAATACTTTCAGTATTTTGAATCAAGCAGATTGAAGAAGACAGGCTCCAAAGAGGGGAAAAATGTGACCCATAATTAATCAAGATTATTAACAGCTTTCAAGAAGACATTTGACTGGGGTGGAGGGGAGGACCACATCATGCTTGTGACCAGTTTAGGCTGTGCCTTTAAGAAAGGGACACTTTCTGAACACTCTGGCCGAATGTTTTGGTATATGAATGAAAAACAACGATATGCTAATCCAATTTCATTGGTGGAACCCGGCTGTAAGTTCTTGTTTAGTCTTTCAGTCGGGGGGGGGGCAGTCAGTCGTCTCTTCTTCTTCCCCCTGTGCTGTGAGCTGGCTCGTTTCTCTCTACGATTCTTGCTAACCAGATAAGAAACCTAACTTTTTGCATTCGCTTTGAGCTTTAACAAAGTTTTCCCCTTTTAATTACCTTCCTTTCTCTTTCTCTCTAACCCTTTTGGGAAAAAGGGGAGGTAGGGAGGGAGAAGGGAGGGAAAGGCCGAACCCCTGGCCGCAAAGGGGGGGGTTGGGGAAAGGTTTCCTGTATTACATACATTGCTGTATACTTCTGTATATATTGTAAATATTGTATATTTTTGTACATATTCATTGCATTCTATATCTGCTTGTAAAATACAGCTTTCATCTGCTTCTCCGGCTGAGTTAGCTGTGGAATTCTTTTGTGTGGGGGGGAACCTTCCTACTCCACCACATATTTTTAATTGGCGGTCCAACGTGCGGCTTGTGGATAATTGCTGTCCAGAAGCTGGGCTAAAAGGTTACTTGATTTATTGCTTGCTCGAGTCGGAGTTGCAAACATGAAAGTGTTTTGGCTTTTAGAACGTTTGGTCTTTTCAGTTTGTTCGGTACTGGTCTACAAGTACTTCATGGGAATGATTTTCGATCGCTTAGGCAGATACTTGATGTATAAATTGTATTTATGGTTTAAGTATAAGATTCAGCTTCTTTACGACCGGTGCCTGGGATTCTTTTGGCTTAACAGATACGGGAATGTGACCTCTAGCACTCTGCCCATAGAGATAAAGGAGTTTAAGATCCCGGTAGGCGAAAGGGTTGTTTTAAGTGATGGCTGGGATCCGAAGGTGATTTACTTGATGTGTTTAAATCTGCTGCTGGTGATGGGGATTGCGTACTTGTTATATACGCTGTACCAAGAGAGGAAGATATATAGAGTGTCTAAAGCGTGCTTTGTAATTAAGCGTAGATCGAAACGCAGAAAGCGCAGCTCTAACTCTACCCCAGCGGTATCTAGTGATGAGGAAAATGCAGAATCTGTATCAGTTAACGACAAGGCTAAAAAGTCCATCGGAAAGGCTGCTCTGAACAGTGCTGTTGGTGGCTCTGGCAATCAGCCAGCGGCAGCGGCAGCTCCTAACATGGCTTCCACGCCCTCGGCAGCCATTAATGGGGCAAAGCCATTTCCTCCTTCTTCTTCAGCAGGACCGGAAGTGTCCTCCGCAGCAGCTGATTCGTCTCAAAACCTGTCAGCTTCTATTAAGCCAGCTGCAAATCCAAACACAGCTCCAGTTAAGCAGGTAGCTGTTCTAAGTACGAGAAGTGGAAAGGGCAAAGCTGACCCAGATGCTGATGCTGGTGAGGGAACTTCTGCTCAAAGAGACCCTGCTGAGATGGAGGAAAAGGTTTGTCTTAAAGATATAGCTGAGTTGTTGAGATCATCACTGGATGGAGATGCAGGGCAAATTGCTGATAGCAGAACAACTAAAGGTGGTACTCCTGACCTTAAGCAGATTCTTAGGAGAGTGACAGTAAGATTATTGGGACAAGAACTTCAGGAAGATGAGGCAGAGGAGGAGTCAGATGACATAGAGAGCTGTTCGTCACCAAGGGAGGAATTGAGGAATGTGCGTAAAGATTACATCAGAGCAGATAAGAAGCCAATCCTAGCTTGGCTTGGTAGATGTTATGATACAGGTGCTCCAGCTCTGGTAGTTGGAGACAAGTCAGCAGCCCAACTAGGAACTCTCTCAAAGGATAATGGAATAGATATAGACATCTAGGCAGGACTCTCGGTAAGGTTACTCTGTGGATACGCCTTTTAATGGCAACTCTCATGAGGTATCCTTCCCGAGATGATCTTCCATGGAATCCTAAACCCTGGACTACCATAGATGAAGGAATTAAGCGTCTGAGAGAATTTGCTGTTAGAGAGGTACTCTATGGTGGCCATGAGACTCTGAATCCTGATGAAATTCCTGTAGGAACTGGTCTTGCTAAAAAGCTCATCAAACTTGCTCCTCCTAATTATGCAAATATTCTGGCAAGCAGAATTGTGGCAAGAAATTATGGCGGAGTTTCTCCTACGGTTGGCCAATTCACTGATCAAATGAGACAATTGGAGGATAGCATGACACGTGTTTCTTTGGTTTCAGCCATTGAAACTCTGTCTGGTGAAATAAAGAATTGCATGAAAGAGCTGAAGGATGAAATTAAAAATACATTCTCCCAATTGGCACAAAGAGATAATTCCAATTCTTCCTCCAGATGGATACAGGTTTCCTCTGTGAGGAATAGACATCCTCCAAGGATGTCATTCCAAAACAGGTTATTCCAAAACAGACCACCAAGGCAGTCATGTGCGAGTATTTGGATAACTCTGCGTGATCAGTTTGGTGAGAACATGAACAGATGGGATGGTCAACCAACTGCTAATCTTTTCAGGAGACTGAGGGAACTGCAAAGTGGCAGAACCCGAGGTAGCAATACCAGAAGGGTAGCTGTTACTTCTACAGTTCCCCAGGATAACTCTAATAGCTCCAACAGTGGCTCCAGTTCTAACACTGCACCATGTGCTCATTGCACATGTGGGCATGTTCCCCATAACTAGGGGTGCCCTGCCTCCCGCCAGGGGGAGGAGAGGGGTAACAGAGATAACAGAATCTATTGGGATGTGTACATCCAGTGGCCTGGCACTTCACAATTTCAGAAGTACAGGGCCTTGGTTGACACAGGGGCTCAGTGCACCATAATGCCATCAAATTATCAGGGATCAGAAGCTATAACTATTCTGGGAGTCACTGGTGGATCTCAAGAGTTAACTAAGGTGGAGGTTGATATAAGTTTAACTGGTAAACAGTGGAGGAAGCATACAGTTGTGACCGGACCTGACGCACCTTGTATTTTGGGCATTGATTTTCTGAGAGAGGGGCGTTTCAAAGACCCTAGAGGTTACAAATGGGCTTTTGGAGTAGCATCTGTAGAAATTGATGGACAAAAGCTGAAACTGTCTGTTAGACCTGAGCTTTCTGATGAACCCGCAGTTGTGGGACAACACAAGATTCAGGACATTAAATTGCCGGTTGCTTCTCAGACTGTGCATCACAGACAATACAGAACCAACCGTGACTCTTTGTTGCCCATTCAGAATCTGATTCATCAGCTGGAGAGTCAGAAAGTCATCAGCAAAACTCATTCACCTTTCAACAGTCCAGTGTGGCCTGTGCGAAAGCCGAATGGAGACTGGCGTCTGACAGTCGACTACCGAGCCCTGAATGAAGTAACTCCGCCTATGAGTGCAGCAGTACCAGACATGATGGAACTGGAGTATGAGCTGGAATCCAAAGAGGCCAAATGGTATGCTACCATAGACATTGCTAATGCCTTCTTCTCTATTCCCATAGCAGAGGAATGCAGGCCTCAGTTTGCTTTCACCTGGAGAGGAATCCAGTACACTTTCAACAGACTGCCAATGGGCTGGATCCACAGCTCCAGCATCTGTCATGCAGTGATCCACGATGCTCTGGAGGAAGGTGGTGCTCCAGAACACATCCAGTTCATCGATGACATCATCGTCTGGGGTAAAACTGCTGAGGAAGTCTTTGAGAAAGGTAACAAAATCATTGACATTCTTCTGAATGCAGGTTTCGCCATCAAGCGAGACAAGGTGAAAGGACCTACCAGAGAGATCCAGTTTCTGGGAGTGCGGTGGCAGGATGGACGCCGACACATTCCAGTGGATGTGGTAAATAGAGTCTCTACCATGGCAAATCCCATGATCAAGCAAGAAACTCTACGTTTCTTGGGGAGAGTGGGATTTTGGAGACTGCACATTCCTGGATACAGTCAGATTGTGAAACCTCTATATGATGTGACTCGAAAGAGAAACCATTTCCACTGGGGACCTGAACAACAAGCAGCCTTTGACCAGATAAAGCAAGAGGTAGTGCAAGCAATGGGTCTGGGACCTGTCCGAGATGGTCCAGACATTAAGAACATTTTGTACACGGCTGCAAGTGACAATGGTCCAACCTGGTGCTTGTGGCAAAGAGCTCCAGGTGAGACACGTGGACGACCTCTTGGTTTCTGGAGTCGAGGTTACAGAGGTTCAGAGGCTAATTATACTCCAATGGAGAAAGAGATTCTAGGTGCCTATGAAGGAGTAAAAGCAGCTTCTGAAGTAATTGGAACTGAATCACAACTTCTCTTAGCTCCCAGATTGCCAGTTTTGAATTGGATGTTCAAAGGCAAAGGTTCTACACCACATCATGCAACAGATTCCACCTGGTCTAAGTGGATGGCTCTGATAACACCGAGAGCTCGAATGGGAAATCTTGAAAGACCTGGTCTGGTGGAGGCGATCTCAAGTTGGCCTGAAGGTACCAACTGTACTAAACCTCCAGAGGAGAGAGTAACTCGTGCTGAGGAAGCTCCTCCTTACAATGACCTTTCTGATGATGAAATGAAATATGCTTTGTTCACAGACGGTTCCTGTCATCTTGTCGGGAACAAGCAAAGGTGGAAGTCTGCAGTGTGGAGTCCAACACGCTGAGTTGCAGAAGCAAAGGATGGAGAAGGAGAATCCAGTCAGTTCGCAGAGGTAAAAGCTTTGTTCACAGACGGTTCCTGTCATCTTGTCGGGAACAAGCAAAGGTGGAAGTCTGCAGTGTGGAGTCCAACACGCTGAGTTGCAGAAGCAAAGGATGGAGAAGGAGAATCCAGTCAGTTCGCAGAGGTAAAAGCTGTCCAGCTAGCTCTCGACGTAGCTGAACATGAGAGGTGGCCAATGCTTTATCTCTACACCGACTCATGGATGGTAGCCAATGCTCTGTGGGGTTGGCTAAAGAACTGGAAAAAGAGCGGTTGGCAGAGAAAAGGAAAGCCCATTTGGGCAGCTGACCTGTGGCAGGACATTGCTGATCGAATCGAGAGAATTCCAGTGAAGGTGAGACACATTGATGCTCACATTCCTAAGAGCAGAGCTACTGAGGAACAGCAACACAACCATCAGGCAGATCTAGCTGCAAGAGTTTCTCCAGTAGACATGGACTCTGATCTTGATCTCGACTGGAAACACCGAGGTGAGATATTCTTAGCTCGGTGGGCTCACGATTCGTCAGGACATCAAGGCAGAGATGCAACCTACCAGTGGGCTCGTGACAGATCCATAGACATTTCCATGGATGCTATCACACAAGTCATCCATGACTGTGACATTTGTGCTGCTATTAAGCAGGCAAAACTACTTAAGTCCTTATGGTATGGTGACAGATGGTCCAAGTACAAGTATGGTGAAGCTTGGCAAGTTGACTACATCACTCTACCACGTTCTCGTTCTGGTAAGCAGTATGTGCTTACTATGGTAGAGGCGAACACTGGATGGTTGGAAACTTATCCAGTTCCACATGCAACTGCACGCAACACCATTCTCGGTCTGGAGAGACAGATCCTGTGGAGACATGGAACTCCAGAGAGGATTGAGTCAGACAACGGAACTCATTTCAAAAACAACCTAGTAAAGAGATGGGTCAAAGAGCATGGTATTGAGTGGATATTCCACATCCCCTACTATGCACCAGCTGCAGGGAAGATTGAACGCTACAACGGTTTGTTGAAGACCACTCTTAAAGCCATGGGGGTGGATCTTTGAAAAACTGGGAAAAGCATTTAGCACAAGCAACCCGGCTGGTAAATAGTAGAGGTTCAGTGAACCGAGCTGGACCTGCACACTCAGATCTGCTACAGAAAGTAGAAGGTGATAGAGTTCCTGTTGTTAGAGAAAAGAATCTGTTAGGTAAAACTGTTTGGGTATTTTCTCCCTCAGGAGAGGCTAAACCTGTCCGAGGGGTGGTTTCAGCTGAAGGTCCGGGTCACACTTATTGGGTAATGCAAGAGAATGGTGAAATTCAGTGTATTCCACAAAGAAATTTAACTTTAGCTGAAAGAGTTTGATTTCAGAGTGTTGTACAGCTACATCGCGCCCAAAGGAAGAATCTCTGGGGAATCTACGGTGCACGAACCCTGAGAACCCTGAGAGCCCTGAGTCAACTGAGAGTCCCTGTTTCCCTGTTTTCCCTTTTCTTCGCTTTGTCTGCGAAGAGACAAACTGTTTCCCATTTTTCTTGTTTCTTGGACTTCTGAACCATCTGCATCTGAGGATAGCCGGAATGGACTATGAACTTTGCTTACAAACTGTAGATATTGTTTTAGATTGGATGGACAGTATGAACAGCCAATGAAATTGTTTAGCAGGGGTGGATTGTGACCGGTTTAGGCTGTGCCTTTAAGAAAGGGACACTTTCTGAACACTCTGGCCGAATGTTTTGGTATATGAATGAAAAACAACGACATGCTAATCCAATTTCATTGGTGGAACCCGGCTGTAGGTTCTTGTTTAGTCTTTCAGTCGGGGGGGGGGGGGCAGTCAGTCGTCTCTTCTTCTTCCCCCTGTACTGTGAGCTGGCTCGTTTCTCTCTACGATTCTTGCTAACCAGATAAGAAACCTAACTTTTGCATTCGCTTTGAGCTTTAACAAAGTTTTCCCCTTTTAATTACCTTCCTTTCTCTTTCTCTCTAACCCTTTTGGGAAAAAGGGGAGGTAGGGAGGGAGAAGGGAGGGAAAGGCCGAACCCCTGGCCGCAAAGGGGGGGGGGGGTTGGGGAAAGGTTTCCTGTATTACATACATTGCTGTATACTTCTGTATATATTGTAAATATTGTATATTTTTGTACATATTCATTGCATTCTATATCTGCTTGTAAAATACAGCTTTCATCTGCTTCTCCGGCTGAGTTAGCTGTGGAATTCTTTTGTGTGGGGGGGGGGAACCTTCCTACTCCACCACAATGCTATATCAAATCAAAGGCTGGCAGTGACAGGATAAGGGGCAATTGCTTCAAACTAGAGAAGAGCATATTTAGATTGGATGGTAGGAATAAGTTCTTTACTATGAAGATGGTGGATCACTGAAACAGGTTGCCCAGGGAGACGGTTGAGGCCCCTTTCCTGGAGATGTTCAAAGCGAGGCTTGACAAGGCCCTGGGCAACCTGGTCTAGTTGAGGATATTCCTGCTGACAGCAGGGAGGCTGGACTAGATGACCTTTGGAGGTCCTTTCTACCCCAGACCATTCTATGAAATCAAAATGATTGAAGAAATACTACCTGGCTTTCCAAGAACATCTGTCCCGTTACAGAAGCAGCAACACGTTCCTGCTGCTGTTTTTGAGCCTGAAGCATATTCTGCTCAGAGGAAAGGTTACTTTCTAATTCTTCTAACTCTTCCTGAAAAATAAAACAAGATTTTCATTATTTTAACAACTCAGGTATACTTAGTTAAGCATTAAGACTGCAACTAAAATTAATCTAGTAGCATATGCTCCATTAATTCACACTTGGAAGTAGTCATAGCTTCTCTAATGCAGTAAATTTTAAGACCAGAGATAGGCCTATTCCTTAGAGTATTAAGACCTTAAAGTTTTCCTCCAATTTCAGAAAGATTATTGTCATTCATCATCCTTAAAGAAAAATCAGTTCCCATATGACCAGCTAGCTACATATATGAAAAGCAATTCAACAGTTTCCCTTAAAAGCTACTTGGGGGCAGAGCATTTCGTTAGCAGCTCAAAACAAATAAGAAGTTACCAAACTGATGTCTTGCCACTCATCTGCTGCATCTTTACCATCGTCTTCAACATCCTGATCATTTGCCAGCTGCACTTCATCAGACTCCTTCAGCAAGTCCTGCGTGACAATAGCATGCCCATCTCTCTCCATTTCTGGATGTGTTCTTTCATCATGCAATTTTTCTTCATATTTAGTAGGAAATTCATCCTCTTTACTGACTTCAGCATCCACTTCAATAAAGCTTCCTATTAAAGGACAATAAAGACTTCAATTTCCTGCTGTTTGTTTAAAAACAAGTATTTGTACATGATTTTAACTTGGATAGTGATTTTTTTCCCCCTATATACAATAAATTGATATAAGGCTTGTGAAACCACAGAAACCAAGTGGTTGACCATTAATACACCATTTAAGTTTACTGTAAACAACCACAAGCTCTCCTGTCTCTCTGCACTGTATACTCATTTCAATGATAAAATGTAACACCAAGGGGAAAACATAGCTCAGATTTTCTTCCCACCTGCTACACACATAGGAACAGATGTATTTTAAAGCATTTCTCACCAAGAGGAAAGGTTAACTTCAAATGACTACAAATACAATGATGTCCTATTTTATTATAGTTTTTCACTATTTTTACAAAACCCCCATACCATCAGAATCACTGTCCTCAGACTGCGAAATCCCTTCTCTTTCCTCCTCAGGACGTTTAGCTTCTGAAAAAGGTCTGTTATCTTTTTGCACCTCAGATATATTCTCTTCTGTTTGCAAAACTTCTTTCTCTGCATTTTCAGAAATGTTCCGGTTTTCCTCGTGTTTAAAAAGGCCTACTGGTTCAGCATGGCTCAAAGACCCTATGCTAGTTTGTACAGGGGAACAGCTTGGCTTCTGTGTGCTCAAGTTCAAGTCCTTATCTCTCAAAGAATTTAAGTCCATTTTGGAACCATTTTCTTCATCTACATCTTCGCTGCCTTCTTCACTAGTATTGTCAATACAAGAATAATTTCCAGCTCTGGATATCTTGGTGTCTTTGAGTGTGATATGATTTTTTTCCAACTCCTGACTCTTTTGTTCACATTCAACACCTTGCATAACCACTTGGTTTGATGAACAAATTGTTGATGCAGTTATTTTTTTCCCCCCTCAACTTCACAAATCTGATCTTCCTCATCTGAGCTACTAAGTAGGAAGTCCTTCTCTTCTGATCTTTCTTGTAGCACTCCGTCAGTTCTAACAGTAACAACTTCCTCTCTTCTATCATCACCACTCAGAGCCTGTTGAATTGCTTGTAGTGTTCTTGGAGACACACCGCCTTCCCCTGTTACAGACTGGTCCACATTCAAACATCTTGTATATTCATCCTCCAGTTCTTCTTCTGAGCTGCTTTCTACCATAGCTGCCTGGATAGCAAGCAAAGTCCGAGGAAAGGGTGGTGCTGTCACCACATTGTCATCTTTCTCCGTCTGCAGCTTGGCAGATGCAACCAATTTTGCATTAGGAGAAGATTCATTGATTTTATCTGATTTAATACATTCAAGCATTTTTAATGAAGGTCCTGCAGTAATTTCCAAGTCTCTACTTGCATCTTCTTTTGCTTGAATACCTGAAAGATTTTTGTTTATTTTTTAGTAAAGTAAGTTACTTTATACTAACATTCCATATAGTTAGCATCATTATATAAAGATTAATAAACCAGTTTTCTACACATTTACAGATCACAGTTAATTATGTCTAACAGTAATGCATATTTCATACAAAGCAGCAGCTTCAGGCACCCGTAAACAACATTCAGGGTTTAAAACCAAAAACTGCAGACTGCACGCAAGAGGTTTTACAAAATCAAGACATGACATACCCTTTATTAGGATATAGTGAGAAGTATCTTCAGAGACTACCTTTCTAGATTCCACTTCTTTCACAAAACCACCTTCATTTTCATACTGTGTTTGGATTTCCCCCGAGTGCCGTTGATTCAGTTCTTTTTGTACATTTTCTATGCACCGATTGAGGCTGCTTTTCTTAAGCAAACCCCTAAGCTGGTACTGAGAAAAGTCATTGGACTCCTTAAAAAAAAAAAACACCAAAAAACAAACAAATAAGTAAGTCAGCCAATTAACATAAAATGACACTACCTATCCCTTTTAAACAAGACCATTTACCATGCTTTTAATAGTTTTAATAGTTTCCTTTATGCACGTAACATATGTCTTTTACTGACAGCAGCACTGCCAAGCGACAGCAATACTGCCTAATAACATACAACACTTCCAGAGGGTACTATTAAGTATTTCTGAATGCTGGCTAAACACAATGATGTGACCAACAAAATGTGGCCAGCTGATGGAGTTGGTCCCCCCGCTTAAGAATAATGTAATTGTAACAGAACGGTTACAATTGATTCTTCTCCCCCTCTACTCTGCCCTGGGAGACCACACCTGGAACATTGTACTCAGTTTTAGTACAATGTTCCAGGTCAAGAGACAGGGATCTACTGGAGAGAGTCCAACAGAGAACTATGAGGATGATTAAGGGACTTGACCATCTCTTTTATGAAGAAAGACTGAGAGAACTGGGGCTGTTGAGTCTTAAATAGAGAAGGCTGAGTGGGGATCTTATTGATGTCTATAAATATCTGAGCAGTGGGTGTCAAGATGAAGGGGAGTGACGGTCACTTTTTAGTGGTTCCCAGTAATAGGACAAGGAACTACAGGTATAAGCCCAAACAGAGGAAGTTCATCCATGAGGAGAAACTTACTTATTGTGAGGGTGACAGAGCACTGGAACAGGCTGCCCATAGAGGTTGTGGAGTCTCTTTCTCTAGAAACCTTAAAAAACTGCCTGTTCCTGTGTGGCATGCTGTAGCTGACATTACTTTGTCAGGGGAGTCGGACTCAATGATCTCTAGAGGTCCCCTGCTTCAGCCCCCAGCATTCTATAGTTCTAGTATTTGATACTACATATACAGCAATTTTAAAACCCTAATTGTGCTCTGAAAACCTACTGCAGAATTGCCACTACGGGATTCTATATTTGTCTCTGAAAGGCTTCAGTACCGCAAAAGCCATTTCCCAGGGGCCAGCTCCCATGACCACCTGAGGGTTTGGAATCTTAAGCTGTGTTTGTTTTCCCTGGTTCATCTACACCAGCAGAATGTTCTTGCAATCGAATTCTTGGGCATAATGCTGATGAGGCAAATTTTAAGGAAATCAAGAGGCAAGCCTTTGAATAGATGCATAGGAGAGCTCTGTTAAGAGTCATGATCTCACTTTTTTTTTTTTTTTAACCCCCCTCAACATAACATCTCTTATTAAACACGCCTGGGTGTAAAGCTTTCCAGATGCAATACTCTTATGCAGTTTTCATCTTCATTAATGGCAACAGCTCCATTCTGATGGCCTGAAAGCTATTTTAAATATTACCTCTGGCATTGCTTCAAATAATGTTCTTCTCCGCTTTGTAAATTCTTTCATATCAGTCAAGATCTCATGTTTTATTTCTGGAGGCAGCTTGTTGAAATCTTCTGATTCAATATCTATAGAATGAGGATTTTCACACAGCTGTTCCTATACAAATGAAAAGCAACATAAACACATATTTTATATTACAGAACAGCAGGAACAATATTTAAAGTATCATTACAAATGCTAATAAAACCCCACAAAATATTCGTTGCTACTTTTTATACTGTGAAGAAACTGTTCAGAAAAGAAAAAGGCAACTACCTAATAAAATAAACTACATGATTACTTAAGTAAACTACACAGAGAAATTTGTTTTTACAAAAAGATATATAGGGTAAATCACAGAAGCAGATTCATAGCCTCAGCTACTCTCATTTTATCCTTCCAAAGAGATTCTCTTTCTGAATGTGAACTATGCCAAAGTTAAAGAGCATTTCCAATAGTTTTTAGGGTATTGTTGTTCGTTTGGTTTTATTACTTTGATGAAAACAGATGTAACTGTATTCTTCATTATGCCTTCTTAAGATGTTATATATAGCTTTTCTCCTGTTCCTATGGCATCAGCACATCAGAAGGGAATACAGAATTGATCCATAGAAACTCAAGGACCAAAGTGCTTCAGCATCAATTAGTATTTGGAGAAGCATGGGAATTTTGTTAAATGTGCTGCCTTATATGTGCACACATGTCCTCAAACACATACATCATTGTATCATTATGAAGAAAAGTTTCTTTGCCACATGTCCAGAGAAAGCTGTCCATAAAGACAAAACAGAAGGTGCCACAGGAAATTCCTGTTCCATTCTAGTGGAGAAAATAACATTTGTATTCCCTCACTAGTGGGAATTCATGAAGTTCTTAAAATGAACCTGTTTGCCTGATAAGTAATGCTATAGTAAGACCTATACACCCAAACACTGGGGCTATACAAATATGTGTATGTGAGAGAACTGCTCACAGTAGCAGTGCAGTCAGGATGCAATTACCTGCAGCATCTGTTTTTGGCTCATTCTCACTTCCCATTCTTTTTCATCTTCCTCCTCTGAGCTAAAAATCACAAAGAAAAAAAAACACTGTAGATATTTATCTAAGAAAACAAAGTTCCTACTTCAAGCAAAAGGCCATTAGTCATTCATTCACTGATAAGTACAATAATTCACAGACATCCAAGTACTCCTGTATATACATGCATATACATACAAACACACAAGTCAAAAAGATCTGAACGGAAAGCAAAAAGGCAGATTTATCTCAGATAAAACTAGATTGAGACAACTGTTGCTGTTTAAATCATTACTTGATTCTTATTTTATCAGCATTTAAAGTACATGAAAGTGCAGACAGTGGGATCAAGTGCACCATCTGCAAGTTTGCAGATGACACCAAGCTGTGTGGTGTTGTTGACACACCAGAGGGACAGAGTATCATCCAGAGAGACCTGGACAAGCTGGAGAGGTGGGCCCAGGTGACCCTCATGAGGTTCAATGAGAGCAAGTGCAAAGTTCTACACCTCGGCTGGAACAATCCTCACTATCAATACAGGCTAGGGGATGAGGTGATAGAAAGGAGCCCTGTGGAAAAGGACTTGGGGGTGCTGATGGATGAGAAGCTGGACATGAGCAGACAGTGTGCACTTGCAGCCCAGAAGGCCAATCACATCCTGAGCTGCATCAAAAGATGTGCTGTCAGTAGATCCAGAGAGGTGACTCTGCCACTTTACTCTGCTTTAGTGAGACCTCACCTGGAGTACAGTGTCCAGGTCTGGAGCCCTCAATATAGGAAGGACATGGACCTGATGGAGAGGGTCCAGAGGAGGGCCACGAAAATGATCAGGGGGTGGAGCACCTCTGCTATGAGGACCGGCTGAGGGAGCTGGGGTTGTTCAGCCTGGAGAAGAGGAGGCTCCAGGCAGACCTAGTAGTAGCCTGAAGAGCGCCTATGAGAATGATGGAGAGAGGCTATTTGCAAAGGCCTGTAGTGATAGGACAAGGGGCAATCGCTTCAAACTAGGGAAGAGCAGATTTAGATTGGATGTTAGGAACATGTTCTTTACTATGAGGACAGTGGAACACTGGAATAGGTTGCCCAGGGAGGTGGTTAGGGCCCCATCCCTGGAGATATTCAAAGTGAGGCTCAACAGGGCTCTAGGCAGCCTGATCTAGTTGATCAGTTGACCCCCCGCTTACTGCGGCGGAGGTTGGACTAGATGACCTTGGGAGGTCCCTTCCAACCCAGACCATTCTATGATTCTCTATGTAAAATGTATAAAGAGTAATGTACTGGATAAGTCCACATTTCCACTTAGTGTTATTTAAGAAGATATAAACGTTTGACAAGTATATACAAAGCCTACTTCTGATAAATGTCTACCCTACTGAAAATGAGAGGACACAAAGCTGCCACACACCAACTACCCAAGCCTGAACAATATCTTTCGCTTACTCATATAGATACAGCCACAGAGACTGAGGAGGCACTTTCATCCTTAAACATGAATCCAGTGCAGAAATGTATTCTGCTGGATGAAAGCTGCTGCTTTTACTCTCCCAAAACTAACTAACAGCTTCTATATCCAGAGCTGATCCAAACTTTCCAAGAAGGAACTGAAATTAATATATATTAAACATATTAATTAATACATATTAAATAAATATATTTCATATACTATGGAGTCTTATGTGTCAAAGGCCTTTTAGCAGTGTCAAAAAAACAGCTTATACTTTTATCCAAGGTTATTCTAGCCATTCAAGCTATTTTTCTTAATTCTACCTACCTGTCCTTCTCTTCATCCTTTAAAGAAGGTAATACATAGATATCATCTATTTCTTCTCTTCGAACCTGTGTAATACTGGGGAAAGCTTCATTGCTTAGGGAAAGAAAAAAAAACACAGTCATGATTAATAGCTACATAAAAACTTGCTTGCCACTTATAAAGAAACCTGGGGGAGGGGGAATCATTCTTGCCTTTTGCCTCTAAGTGCATTTTTGATTACTTGTCTCTTCAAAAACGTTTTCAAGAGTTTCTCTGTAGTTTTCCTGGAATCACTGACAGCAAATTCCTTTCTTTGTCTTCGCTTAGCCTGTGAAAATAAGATCAACACCAACAAGATTTTGATGGATGCTGAAGATACATATCCAGTGAATCATTGTTACAATTTTGTATTCTGACTCTACGAGCAACTCCTGTATAGTCCTCTATCAATGGAGACATATCCTTCAGATCTTCTAAATCTATGTCAATTTCCTCTGTGTTAGTCAGAACAATTTTCAGCTTCTGGGTATAAATGCTTATAAAAGTTACATTCAGGTGCAAGGTTTATGCCACCATCTACTTCTCTCTAATCTGGTTTCTACAAAAATGAAACCTCAATATATGAAAAGGGAGCTGCTATATGCTCCAACAGCTAACCAAGTCCTCCACCCTCAGAGCTCAGATTAAAAGCATTATAAGAAGGAAACTGAAAATGACTATTTAGTATCTGCAGAAGTCATCCTACTTGGCACTGCAACCACTCAGCAAAGGTATTTACCAAGGTTTGTCTCTTCAGGAGTGGTGCCTCTCCATCAAAAACAAAGACAGGGCGAACTCGGAAAAACAGTAACTTGCAGAGTCGATGAAACAGAGTGAGGAGGTGAGCATTTTGTATGGAATTACCACCACGATCTCTGGCTCCCTTTATCGCTTGGTTCAACCAAATACTGATATCTTAAAGAACAGTTAAGAGGAAAAAACGTGCTCTCTTACACATACACCATATTAACAGTTTCTGTAAGGTGAATAATATATTCGACCGAGTGGCTTTTGTCCATTGTTTCAGGCTTGGCTTATCAAATCCAAGGTTATTCAAATACTTGAGAACTATGCTTCCTAATTATTTTTACAAATAAATTAAGAGTAACTTCTTTCCACATCTTTTCAGCATTTAACCAAGTGTACACGATAGGGAAGTCGATGCAAAAGTATTTAAGCCTTTTCATCTTACAGTCCTACTGAAAGTAGCACATTTATAAAGCATAAAACCACATAACCAGACCCTTAAGGAACCCACAAAGGGGGGAAAAAAAAAAGAAAAAAAAAAAAGGTGGGGGGAGGCGAGCAAAGAAGTTAATATTCTACATACCCAAATGCTGCCATAAATTCAAAAGTTCTAATCATACAGAAATAAGAGACAGTTAAAACCATCTCCGTTGCAAATACAGTTTCTCAGCTGTACTTTCAAAGGATACCAACAGCAAGAATTTTTCCTTCTAGCGTTTCTGGGTTTATGGGTCTCCCAGTGCACTCAAGCAGTTTCCAAAGTCCTTGAACTCCCATTTTCCTTCTTAGCTACTTCAAGAGAGAAGAATCTGAGGAACGAGAGGAATAATCCCAAAATTATGATGTACACATATGCTTTATTAATACGTATACGTTATCACTGAGAACAGGAAAGCGCCCCGGCAGCCGGTCGTGCCGGTTTCGAACGCTTCCTGCAGCGTGAAAAACGTTTAAATAATCCGGTGAAGCACAGTGTTACAGCTGCTCGCAGGTCGCTCGCAGGTCGGATATCAACAAAGCTCGCCGCGGTCCTAGCCATCCGCCCCTTACGTCAAGAACACGCCAAGGCGCTCTACGGGTCAACGGCGACTCGAGAGAAGCCCAGGGAGAGAAAGGATGAAGGGGAGGGGGAGGGTAATGTTTGTTGAAGCGCGCAAAGGACCTCACCTGGGCCGGGGGCCTCATGCCAGCACCAGGAAGTTGCCTCAACACTACGGCTTCTCCGTGCGCGTGCGCCTGCCCCGCTGCCCGACGGGAAATATGGCTCCAGGGGCGGAGCCGGGCCTGGCCTGGAGCTGCCTTCTGCCCCTTGTCTGCCCGCTCTTCTCATGCACGTCGGGTTAGGACTTGGTTCTGGCAGTCATAGGCGTGAGGTTGCCACTAGCCTGCCCGATGGACCCCCGTAGCTGTAGCAACCTCTGGGGAGGCCCAGGCGGAGGGAATGTCGCGGCGCGTTGTCGTCTGAAGTGAGAGAGTTCCAGCGAGGAGGCCGGGAGCCACCCGCGGGATCCTCCCCTGACCGGAGGATGGTCAAGTACCAAACACCACGTCGCAGAAAAAAAAGTATCTTGTACTTGCCTCTACACAGGATTCTGGCTGCAGCCTGCCCTTTCCTCACTCCACTCCCTCCACATTTCCCGTGTCCCTCCCGGCACCCACCTCCCACCCTAAGGAAAGCTCGCAGCAACATGTCTCCAGGAGCACACATCTGCTAATGGTGGAAGAATAAAATGGACTAGGTATTTCATGTGTAAAGTATTACATAGTTATTGATGAAATATGGTATGCTCCAATGGAAAAGCAAAATAACTGTAAAGTAGAAGTCTGCCACAACACACCTGCTGCAGAATAGCACTGTTCCCCAGGGCAACTATCCTTACTGGAGTGAGAATATTGTGAGAAATTGTTTTTAATATTTGGCTTTCGCAAGGGGAATTACTGGGGACCGTGGGGTGAGCGTTGGGCTGATTGGTTGGTTATGGTCTGTATTGTGTGGGGTTCATTCTTGTGCATTGGGAAAGAAAGGTGAGGTACCAACGTGTCTAAAGACTGGCCAGGTCAAAAGTACAGGTTTTGTATCAGTCCTGATGGAGAGGGGTGGGAGCGTGCTGGGGAATATGTATGTATGAATATGAATATGTATGCTTGCCATCTATTTAAGTTCAACTCGTGTTGTTATGGTGCACCTCTAGCAAATTCGCTATGCACCTAGCACTGTGTTGCCTTTATTTTATAATAAACTGGTTATAAATTTCAGCAGTGAGCTCGTTTCTCACAATATAAAGTAGAAAATGGCTAGACATTTATGTAACTTTCAAGCATGCAGTACCGCAAAGAAAACAGCTCAAATATTCTAAAGAAATTTGAGTCCTCAGCCACACTATGGGTTTTCTTCAGTTATGAGCCTGCAGACTTTGGGAAATTAAATGGTAGAAGTTAAATCAAAATGGCTGCACAGGCTCATGAGCAAAGAGACCCTACTCTTCACGACTGCTCTGCTAAGCAGGGGTTGCAATTCTGATCTTCCACCTACTTACTTTTCTGAAAACCTTCATTAAACATAGGGCCACCATTTCCAAGACAAATGAAAATCAAACAACAAAATAGAAAACAATTTTTATTGAATGAACAAAAGTCTAAAAGTGTCCCATTTTTGGTTAATAAAAGCAGCAACCTACAAAACCCCTGCATTCCATGACAAATCTGTTTATGTCACAAAATGAATCCTTGAGCAGGTATCAACATTTGTACGCAGAAAGTTACAATTGTTGAGATGTGTTTGGGCAAACAACTGGAAAAATTTCAAATTAGAAAGAAAAAAAAAAAAAGACTGTACATGGACACCTGAAAAAGCTTGAATTGTTCGCTGGCTGAGAGGTATATAGTATCATCAGGGCTGCCAGCAGTTTTCACCACGTGCATGCCCTCCATACAAAATGGAAACAGCAGCAGCAAAGTCACAGAGGTTTTAAGACAGAATAAAGAGAAGAACTGCCAAAAGAATGTGGTGTTCAGCTAGATCATTTGGCTAATAGTAACTGCAGCTTTTTCATACTTAATTTCACAGGCTTGTGTTAAACCAATTCCTGCTCTCAAGACACTCCAGGTTAAGAGTTCAGCTGCTGTACCCACAAAGCAAAAGCAGCAAAGGTCTGTCCTTGAACTTTCCCTGCCAAAGGCAATTCCCTCTCAGTCTAAAACACGCATCCAGCTAATGGAAAATAAACTCACACCTGCCTCCTCACAAAAATACAATTATCTGACTGACAGAAGTCTACTGGGAACTAAATGGAGAATGTACATTCACTTGTACATGTGACACCATTTTCTAACCTATGTGATTGAGTTTTTTTCCTCTTCACTGGATATGGGCAACCTTAATAAAATGGAGTGTTTAAAAAGAAGGAAATGTTTACTTTTATCCTTACATGATTTTCAGAATAACCCTTTTGATAAACTCCTGTCATAAATTTTCATGCTTTTGAATATTGAATATTTTCAATGAAGTCTATTCTATCTGCATTTTTTTTTCCCAGATCAGGACATAGTACAATTGTTTCAAAAGAAATGATTGATTTTGCAACCATGTTTACTTTTGATTGCAAAAGTACAATAATCTGTGCTTATCTGTCAGTTTATACATCACATCTTGTCCACTGCAACCATATAATCAGATTTATTTAATAATTATTAAGCTGTATCTTATACCATAATTTCTATTCATATGTATCTCTAGGACTAGTAGATCCCTAATGTCTTGATTAAAACTAACTTTAATATATCAACTGTATTATCTAAAGTTAATTTTAATCATTTCCATCATAATCATTGTAACTCTGATACCCACTGTTCCTCCTCTCACGAAGATTAGATTTCTTCCATGTAGACTCTTGATGAAAGCCAGCACTGAAAGATCGACCCAGTCGTCCATGTTGTTTCTTAGAGATATTGTCTTCACTCTCAGATTTGGAAATTCCTTGTCTTTGTGTTTGGGATTGTTTATCCTGTCTAACAGTTCCAAATGGAAAATTCCAAGGACCAAATCTTTGCCAGTTAAGTCTCTGAAAGGCAATGATGCAATGAAGATTTCCTCCAACCTAATCAAAGGGAAAAGGTTCTCTGTTAAATGCACACAGGCACATTTGTAACACACAGGTACCTGAAATTAACATTTTGGCAGGTAACAGAATTCTTTAAAACAAAAAACAGAAACAACCACCCAAAACCCTCAAACAGAAGGCCACAAATAAACAAAACCCATCCCAAAACAAATGACAAAACACCAGCTGAGCTCAGTCAGTTTTGATTGTTTTGCAGATTCAATTACTGCTGCCTTTCTCATTGTTTGGTTGTTTGGGTTTTTTTAATCTTACATGGGCTAGTATAGCTTATTTTCTGATAGTCTTTTTCACTCCACAGCCACTTTCATACAAATTATCTGTTTTGGTCTCTTCTCATCTTGCTGAGAGTCTTCCACAGGGTCTCCACATTTGAAATAATTTCTTCAGCCTATTCTTTATGATAGACTTTCAGAAGACTGAAAATTAAAAAAACATCTTCCATCCAGGAGACAGAGCCCTACCTATAGGAAAGAAGGCTATATGTATGGACAGTTAAATCCACACAAGAGAGACACATGCATTCTTCTATGTTTGATCCTACTCAGTGATACTTTCTCTCCCAAATGTAGCTAGAGGTTTATGTACCAAAAGGATCTGTCTGCAATTTCTCTGTAGAATATTTTTACACCTGCCGCTGCTACATTTTAAACCAACCAGGTTAAATGCTGTGATCAAATACACTGGATAAGCAGATATCCTGGTTCATTCTCGTACATGCCAAGCTACTGTTGTGTTGTGTCTCGTCCTAAAAGTAAACGTAGATGGCTCTGGTATGTAAGTATCCACATTTGACTTTTATCTCCAGCAACACTTTGTAACAAATTTGTCTTCATTATGTGACACTGCTGAAGTGCTGAAGCATGAATAGATCAGCAAACAAAAAAAATCTACCATTAATTTCCTTCCATTTATTAAGTTTACCTTACCTTTTTTGTTTTTCGATGCTGCAATCCTCTCTCTAGGTGTCGAATATCTAGGTATTCTGGATTTTGGGTGTTTAGGTCAGTGACAATATCTGCCCACCTACAGAATAAGATTATTACTATTCCGCTGATGTTTATGAAACCTCAGCACCATTAAGATTCATGTACACACACATGCAAATAGAGAGATCTGCAGCTTTAAATAGTCTTACCAGTGATTTAAAGATAAATAAATGTTTAACGATATAAAAACCTCAGTATTAGAGACATCAAGCTAGGTATAAAAGCATCACTTTTAATCAAAGCATTTACAGTGATTATTTCTGCTCTTGGGAAACACCTTCCAACATAAGTAAGAGCACTGTAAGTCATTAGTTGCATTGCTTCCCCTTACCAATTCATCCATTTATGAAAAGAAGGAGCAAAGTGCAATTGAAGCAAGGAGAAATATTAACTTTCATTTTATTTAATCCTCTCTTACCCTTTTATATTATTTTGTTCAAAGATTTGGGTTTTTTCCCCTCACTAAATCTGTTTTGACCAGACAGCTCTCACCATAACTCACTCCATTTTATTTAGTTCCCGTCTGCAATAAACTATCAATTCCCCACTCACTCAACTCTTCAGTTTCATAGTTCCCTTCTAGCCCAGCTGAAACAAACATCCTCATATTCCAGACCTCTTTAAGCCTACACATTGCCTTTTTCCTTTCTGTCAATATCTCGTTACCTGCTTCTCTCTAACACCACCTTGCAAGTTCAGAAAATCTATTTCTACTCCAACTTTTGTCCTTCTACATTAACCACAGAACATTTTGCTAACTGTAGCAGGAGTAAGAATGTCTCTACAATATAAAACACCATTACAAAGGTTTGTATTCTATATTTGGAAACCTTTTCCTGTGCTGTATGTAGTTCATATTCCACAGGACAAAATTCTGTCAGTGGGATGAATAATATGCCATTTCTTAGCACAGCAATCACATGCATAATGTGATTTTTATTTTGTTGCACTTAAATCTCTTTAGTCCAAAATATCCAGCTCTTTACAGTTACTGGTATAGTCACATCACTGGCAACAGATATCAAGAAAAGTCATCTGGGTTATAGGTACTGTTTTGGATCTGTCTCACTATGAAACTCACAGATAAGCACTTTCAAATAATTTCTGAAAATAATTAGAAAATAAAGAAGAGGAAGCAAAGAATTTGTGTGATTATTGTGGTTTTTCCCCCACAGCTTTTTTCTTAATGTGTCACATAAAATCCCTCCATAATTCATTTGGGGATGGCAAAGAAAAAAAAATTTTGGGCATGGAATTGGTTTCTTGATAAGAACTATTCTATTGCATGTTCCCTCACTTCAGAAATTAAGCATTATAAACCAGTATGTCAAGTAAAGCTGAGAAAGCTCTTCTATGAACCATGACAAATTTAACTAATTAATGAAATTTTGACATAGCACCTTCTAACTCTCCTACTCTGTACAATGAGCTTAGACAGCAACTTTGTATGAGCCAGACATCATCATAAGTCATAGAATGGTTTGGATTGGAAAGGACCTAGCTCCAACTCTCCTGCTATGGAGGTTGTACTAGATGAGGTTGCTCAAAGCTCCATCCAACTTGGCCTTTGAGGCTTCTCTGGGCAACTTGTTCCAGTGTCTCACCACTCTCACACTAAAGAATTTCTTCATCACGTTTAACCTAAATCTACCCTCTTTCAGTGTGAAAACACCAGCCTTCATCTTATCACTACACTCTTTGATAAAGAGTCCCTCTCATCTTTCCTGTAGGCTCCCCACCTTTCAGTACTGGAAAGCAAATACAAGGTCTCCTTAGAGCTTTCCTTTCTCCACGCTGAACAACTCTTTTAGCCTGTCCTCAGAAAGGAGGTGCTCCAGTCTTCTGATCATCTTTGTGACCCTCCTCTGGACCTGTTCCAACAGGCTGACATCCTTCTTGGGAGCCCCAGAGCTGAACACAGTCCTCCAGGTAAATACATTTATTGTTTTAATGCACAGCTAAGCTAATAATGAAACAGAGTACAGCTGTACCTGCACCTAAGCTTAGAGATCTTGATAACAGTGTAACTCCCTGTGCACACTGTAGACACAGCCAAATTCCTCCAAGATTCATACATCCTGTAAAGCACAATTGCAGACACAACCTCAGAGAGCTGTGTCCATTCTTCCCGACTAACATGAGCTGTGTCACGCTCAAACAAGAGAAACAGTCTTTGGCTCTCAGCAGACCATGCGTGTCCTGCCACCTGACATAAAACTGCAGAGCCAGCCCTGAGGTCCAAGTATGGAGCTTTTCACTGAAGTGCCTGTTTCTGTTAGAACTATAGTATGTTCATTCAATAGAACTAAAAAGTCACTTGGTAACCCTTGGTAGAGAAATGTAAGTTGTTTTGAAAGGAAACATACATTTTATATTCCTACCAAGTAACATACCTTTTACAGTGTATTGTTGGGTGTTTTCTACTTGGCTCTCCAATTAAGATCCAATACTCGACTTCTTGCTGCAAGACATGCCCTCTGTTCAATAGAAGATACAATCCTAGTAAGATTTATTTTGCATACTAAAAATAAAAAGAGAGATGAACATTCTATTGTTCTTTTTAGGATTTTTTAATATTTGTTTTTCTTCAGCCAAACTAAAACCCAGCTCCTGTGCTGTGTTTGTAATTGCATATAGGGAAGCTTTGTGTTTCACAAGGCCTGGAAGCAAAATAGAAGTTACTGCTTGCTATTTGGAAAAAAGATAGACCTTCATAAAAAATAGTGTTACTTGGATAAAAGGCTAGAGTCTAGTATACATATCTATATATATAGTAAGAGTAGTGGAAAGCCACACAAAGGTGAACAAACATCATCTTCCCTATCTGTGATGTCAAGTAGAGTCATGAAAAAGCCCCTTTCATTGTTTTTAAATCGTAACCCAGCTGACCATTGCTACTAACAGCTGTGAGGTAACCTGTATGAAAACAGCTGGTAACTTCAACTGCTGCCTCCTAAGTATGCAATAAAACACGTTAAAAAAACAAAACTCTTAGATGATACTGAATTAAGATTGTGAGCAACTTCCAAAAAACTCAAAGCCTACAGTAACTTTGTCAGGGAAAATTTGTGACAGACATCAGGGCAGACTGATGAGATACAGAGAAGTGTTTTCTGACTTCCTGCATATAATTTTCTCATGAAAAACTACTTGAGTTTCAACTGTGACAAAACCTGAGATTTTTCTGTCTGGAGTGTTAGACAGTGTATGGCCTTACTGCTTGCAATAATTTGGTTCCTTATAAAAAAATTCCATTAAGGTAAGTGTATGCCATCATCATACAGATGGGAAACCAAGACACAGGATAGATTAATTGACTTACCTAAAATCACACTGGAAGTCTGTGGTTGAACTGGGAACTGAACCCAGGTCTCCCGAGTCCAAATCCAGCAACCTAAGATCATACAGGAAGTCTGTGGGTGACCTAAGAACTATCTTCTAAGCTCAGCCTACCAGTCTGTCTTCTCATTTCTTTTGGAACTTGGTGGTTTTTACCTTGATTTTTAAAGAAAAGCTTTCCTTTTTAACTAGAATGCAAAATCAGGTAAACAAAAACTGCTGCAGAATCTACTGACAGTACTTTTGGAACCTAAACATTCTTTTATCCAGTAAAATTAATTAGAGTATACAAACAGGATACTCTTATGGTCTGACCCCCCAGCCTAAAATAAGGCTATAAATGCTCTTTGAACTCATTCTTTCATGTTACATTGTTAGAAGAGATCTGTTGCTAGGGGGAAAAAAAGAGTAAATAAATCTAATATTGACTTAAAAATAACATCACTAGTGACTGAGAACCCATTTCACCCATGAGTAAAGTATTGAAATTGTTGGGTTTGTTTGTTACTAAACAATATAAATTCAAACCAGATATAAGGCAAGTTAAGCTTCCACACACTGGACTACATTATTTCTCAAACTGCATTTTTGATCTAAACAATTAGGATTTTTTTAACTATGCACTTCCTGTGCAGGTTCTTAGTAACTGACCAAGTAAGCAAGCATAACTCTCTGGTAAACTTAAGCAGACTGATGTGTTGGACTTTTGTTTAGGCCGTATTTTTCACACTCTTCTAACTCACATGGCATGTCAGTAGATGCAGTCTTAATAAAAAGTTGCTGTGTTCTTCTGTACCTATACTAAACTGTATGGTGAGACTCACATTGGGGACAAAGTAGACTCAGATGATTATGTATTATTACCTCAAAATAATTACCATTTTGAACTTCAAAAAGTAGAGCAAGCATTCTCCATGTCCTGATGTGACCATATATCTTCAACACAAAGATACACTACTTGCTAAGCAAAATGCAAGACTGAGGCTCACCTTACACCAGTGACCTACTCTTGCCATTGTTTAGCATTCCCCACTATTGCTATCTGTTAACCTTGCCATGGATTGTCTTCCTACACTCAATGGTAATACTAATAAATACTGACTAACAGTTGAACCTTAAGAAAGTCCAATAGAAACCTCCAGAACACACTGTATTTGCAAGTACTTTGAGAGAGAAAAAACAGTTTCATTTCATAAGACTCTCTGAAAGGGGTAGAACAACCTGTTCTCCGCCTACCAAAAGAGCAGCATGAAATTTTTCAAACTTCAAATTTGTTTTTTTGAATGCAACTTTCCCTAAACCCAGGATTCATATCAATGCTATTATCTTTCACACTCTGTATTGAATTGAAACCTGTATCAACTATTCCATTATTTTACCCTGAGTAATGTCACCCTGACAAATCAGAAATTACTCAGGTAACTTTATTCAGGTATAACTCAGGTATTTTTATTCAAAAACAACTAGTGTATTAAGTTTTCCCTGTTCTTTGAGGACTGCTTCAGTATTCCAAGTGTTGTTTCTAAAAGCCAAACATACTGTCATAGTGCAGAGATCTCTTCTAGCATCTCTCCTTCTGCCGCTTCTTGTTAACAAAGTATTCTGATGACTTTTCTAAGCCTTACACTCCAGTAGTTGCTGGTTATTATCATTATTAGCCAACAATGCAAAACATAAAGTACATGACCACCATCTTGCAATATCTGCACATCCACTATTCTAACCATAAGCAAACAATGGTTTCTATAAGTGCAGATTTTACCACATTAACTTTGTTAAGGATTAGTATCACTGTAGGCTTTTTGCTTCTAGTATTTAAGAAAAAATCCCGGCACACTCACAAACTTCTCTTGTTTTTCCCCAGGTTTTCTGGGAACAGACTCCCTGTAATTAGTGCACTTTCTTTTCTTCTGCTTTAAAAATACCTGGCTTTTTTTCACCCCATATGGTTTTATTTTTCAGACTAATGAAAAACAGTTACCTTTATCTGTCCTTTAAGTAAGTAACAACCCTCTTTATATCTGGCTAAAATGTCTTTAAACTTAATTCCTTAGTATCATTCATGGTTTTCTGTTCAAGTTTTCTCAATCTAGTCTGCTTAGTTGTCAGTCCTTCCAAATCAGAGTAGTGTTTTGCCAGTTCAGACATACATGTTTTACAACATATACTAAAATGTTATTTACGGAGAAAAATGGTATCAACTTGCAGTAAATTGTACTGTATGTTTCCTCCACTGAAATGAGCATAGACACAGTATCTTACCTATAGGCTTTACTAGCTTTTACTGGGGTCGCTTCAAATCCAATTGGGCAAAAATAATGGTTTTGGCAATGGTAGATGTAGGCCACTGATTCATCTTTCAGTCCACGTGTCAGCTTTGCAAGGGCTCCTGCAGCTACAAAGAAAGATCAGGTTACAGTTCTGAGTGCTTTGAATCCTGCCTAACATACTCAGCAAAAAAAAAAAAAAAAGGCTATTTGACAACATAAAATATTTACACTGCTCTCTAAATTAGAAGGCATCACGTGACAGGCTTGCACAAAATAGTTTTGATTTCAATCTTCTTATTTAATTTCCTTCCAGGTTAAAAAAAAAAAAAAAAAAAACAACAACCCTGCCACAGTCTGTACTAGGAAAATGCAATATAAAGTATTAGTATTCATCAAAATTAGTATACATCAAAATTTGTTCTGCAAAAAGAATCAAACATCTCTTAACCTAGGAAACACATACTGCAACATAATGCAGCCTCACTGTCCCAAGTCAGATGTAGTATATGTCAACGATACTACCAAAACGTCTGAAAGCTTAAAGAAGTTTTGGAATCATGAGCTTCCTGGCACTTCCTAGTGTTAGGAACACATTTTGCTATTGAGCATACAATATTTCATACTGTGACTGCAGTGCTCAGTTTCATGAGAAGACCAGAAAAGGCACTGAAGCACGACAGAATTCTTATGGGATGCCAAGAACAAAAACACTATTTCCACTTATAATCTCCCCCAAAATTTATCAGCTTCCAGTTAGACAATAATCATCCACACTATACCAAAGGAAAATAAACTGCATGAAAGTGTGTTTTTTTTCCTTAGGTAGCAACTTAAAAGCAGATATGAAAATGCAGCTTCATAAACTAATTGAGAATAATTACCAAAGTTTTAGAGACAAATCTTCACCAAAGTCTGGCAGAATGCATGAATTCACTAACTTTAAAAGTGCATTGTTAGCCATTGGAATGTGCTGCCCAGGGAGGTGATGGAATCACCATCCCTGGAGGTGTTCAAGAGGGGACTGGTCATGGCACTGGATACTATGGTATAGTAGTCATGAGGTGTTGGGGGACAGGTTGGACTTGATGATCTTTGAGGTCTTTTCCAACCTCATTGAGTCTATGATTTTATGATTTTTAAAGTACATTAATACTTCTGTGCTGTACGTTCTAAATTTTTATATGACATAGATTTCTAAATGCCAAAATAAAAATCTGTTGCTTCTCCACTATATGACAGCAAAACACATCCTCCTGGACACCCAACACAGAACTGGAAGTGTAGTGCCCTCCTGAATACCTTAAAATTCTACTTTTGTGATAGCAGAATATATTTTAGCAAAACAGAAGTGCAAATGAAAGTTTTAGCAAAATAAGAGAGAAAGTAAGCCCAGAAAAAAATCAAGCAACCTGGAGCTATCTGATAGTTCATCATAAACTGGAAGTGCTACTTACAGGGCTTGTCCTGCCACATGCTACATGTTGCAGCATTTTTCAGTTTATATATTATGAGATGAATGCTTTAGGATTAGCTACGTACCAGTTTCTCCAGCTGTCTTGTTCTTCCCATGAGGTTTATACAGAACATATGAGCATCCCTTGATATGGAAGTGATCGTTTATTTGCCTAAACCATCTGAAAGAATAAGCTTAAAGGTTGTAGTAACTCAAGAGTTATTAAATTCACTTGTTTCCTCCCGCTTCTTCTCTGCTCAACAGAATAGGAAAAAAGTCTCACCATGCTCCAAAGTATCAGGCACAACAGAACACGGAGTGTAGATGACCTAATACAAACAAACCTCAATATAATCTGGAGCTGTAAACAAAACACTCAAAGCCTTTTCCTTTAGTTTGCTTTTTCAGACCCAGCACAGATCCAAAAGAACCAAAGGGCTGGGATTGAAATGCTGATCCTGCTGTGGTCTGTCCAGTCACCTTTAACTCTCAGTGTCTCAGCCTTTAGAAAAACATTCAGATTCTGAAGTGTCATTTTCTCTCAAATATTCACTTCTCTATGTTAGAAGACTCAAATTCACACCTCTGAAGATAAAACCTCAATCATAAAGCTGCATTGGGTGATGGAATTGGCTCTCAGCCCTCCTGTTTCCCAGTATGCTGAATACTTAAAAATCATTTGCCCAGGCAGAAAACAAAAAAGACAAACAAAAAAACCCCAACCAAACAAAACAAACTAGTAAGGGTAGCTTTTCTGTATAATATATGGCATTTACAGGGTAAAAGGAAGAAGAATTATAAGTCTGACTTTCATCTGTATAGACAGCACATATTATTAGCTTAATACCCCGACATAGTCCTAAAGAAGATACAAAATCTGGATCAGTCTTCCAAGGCAGAGAAGGAAGTTTCCATGATGGTTCCAAACAATCTAGACAATATGCTACCACTAAAGAACAGACTGCTTCCATTTTCAAATCCAGCACTCGGAGTGCATGCCAAACCTTATATATTGCCTTCAAAAAGGGCTTAAGTGCTCTGTGACTACAACCCCATGTTTGGTTTTTGGTTTTTTCTCCCATCTCCTGAACAGATCCCTTGCAACAAGGGTGTAGCACTCACTATCTCATTATCAATTCTTACTTTTTTACAGAAAGCTCCTAGTATATCAACTGCTTTTACAGGCTGTTCCAGCAACATTAACAAAAACAAGAAAATGAGGGTAAAGGTAAAACTTCCTAAGCAGGGAACTCGATTCATTAGAGTATCATACAACCATTAAATAAACAGAACCAAAAATTAAATAGAATTTCAGGTTCACTGATCTGTGTAGCAACACTGCACTATACAAAACAGCTAGTGCAAAAAACTCTGAAAGGTTCCTTTGGGCACTGTCAGAGTACCCATGTTATTTTTGCATACATTAACAATTTAGCTGCATCAAAAGAATCAAACATACCTCATTAAAGTTGTATTTCCAGTGAAGGGACCAAACCTAATCTCCTCAAATGGGGGCTGAAAGCCCAATATATGCAAAGCTTCTTCTTGAGTAATAGGCGGTAAACTAAACAAACAAACAAAAAAAAACACAAAAAAAAACCCCAAAGGATTGCTTAATAAAGTAATTAATGTATTTCAGACTTTCTGGAGGCAAAGTAGTCTATGTGTGACTTACCTTCCAGCTCCTAGTGTACTATATAAGAAATTCCAGCAAGACACTAAGGATGAAATTCCACAGGAAGTTTTGTATTGAGGTCGGCTAACACAATACCTACAACAAATGAAAACTCAAACACATTAGTAAGCATTCCTGATTTAGCTGCTGAAGCAAGCTCAACTACTTTTGTGTATGTCATGCCGTTGAAATGCCATGTTACATAAAAAGTTTTGTTGCCTGTATTCTACTTTAAAAATAAAAATGGAGCAAGTACATTAGCCAATGTCTTTAGGTTTGCCAGGTACTACCACCATATTTTATACAAATCATCTACATTTCTAACAGTCCCATGGGAAGGCTATATAAATATTCCCGCAGGAAAATATGGACCTGTACTAGTAAAATGTACAGTTTGATCCAGTTTGTTCTAACATATGAATTTGTAGTGAACTGCATCTCCACCAATTTACTAATGAGTGTCATTCTGGGTATCGGAGTCCCTAGGCTAAATCTAGGGAATGTCACAGACATACACTAAGAACCAGATGGATTCATGTTGCGGTTTAAGGGCTAACAGCTGGGCAGGCAGACCCTAGGGCTGACCCTAGGACCCCAGGTGCAGTCACCGGGTCGTGTTATTCCCTCCCCTTTCCTGCCTATCCTCTACTTAAGGGGACAGGGAAAGTCCAGCGAGCTTGCTCTTCCTTTTTGCCTTTCCACCTGCCAGAGAGCTGTTTGCTGGTTAGGAGCTGCTGCCACGCAGTCATACCTACATCCCCATGTTGTGGGGGAATCCATTACCATCAGAGACTAGGTTTTGTATATATCTGTATATATTCCTCCCCTCAATTACCCCTTTTCCCTTATTACCTTTTATTATCTGTTAAAATTACTTTAACTTCCAAATCTGCGCAAGTCCTTTTGTTTACCCCTTACTTCCCGTGCCTATCTTTTCCCTGAGTGGGGAGAGGGGGTGAGTAATATAAATTCTGTCCTGTGAAGTTTTTCCCCTGAAACATTAAAAAGTGAGAATTCATTAACCCAAGCGCATTTGGTAAACTGTATTCATATAATATAGGCTGTATAGAACTGACAGATTGTGATGAAGCATTTTCCACTGAAAAGAAAAAACACGAATAAGACACATCAGTACTATGTTTATGGTTACTCTTTGCCTGTGCATGCTAATGAACTTGAGTTTGTTTAGCAATTCACCCCTCCTTTTTTTTCTTATTTTAAAAAAATGTTTAGAAAGCCAAATTTTTTTTAATTTCAACAAATGGGAAGGAAGCTCTCCTTTTCTTGAGATCTAGTGTATTTATGCTTAACACATCCTTATTTATACTTTTAGAAATATGAAGACATTATTAAGAAATTTCACATCAGATAGGCAGCAACAGTGTTTACCAACAAACTATATGGGGATAATCGTAAATACAATTCATAAATAATACCATCTCCGGAGGTCCAACACTTTCCTCTCCTTCACATCTTCAAGAGCAGAATGCTGAGGACACTCTCTGTATTGCTTGGTTTTTTTGTCTACAGATTTTTTCTTTGGGACTTGTTTCTTCATGTTGCCTGTGATAGAAATTTCGAAACAAATGAATGCCTAGTTTACCTTTTATATCATCTTAATTTCTTTTAGTAATACCATACACCTCAAATAGAGACCATGGTTGTGTTAGGAAGTGCAAACTGGAACTAAATATTGATTGAAAGAAAAAAGCTCAAATACATAATCAAGATTTCCAACAGGTTTGTACAGCTGCCTTTAGCTCCATAAACTACCTTATGTTTTTCTTAATGGAATTAACAATGACCTACCTGACTACTTAAAGGGAACTGTTGATCTGATTATTCTAATGCATTAAATCAGCCCTCCCAGAAATAGACTCTCAGACCAACATGAACTTTCCATTTCCTACTATTAAATGCACAGAAAAATATAATGAAACACTTCTAGTTTTTCACAGCCAAGCTCTGTAACCAGCTATACTTTTGGGGGAAAATTTCTTTACTGAAAGTGTGATCACAGAATAGGATGCCCAGTTTGGTGGTACGCTAACCATCTCAAGAGGTGTTCAAAAAATGTGGAGATGGCTCTTTGGGACACGGATAATGGCCATGGTGGTGTTAGGTCAATGGCTGGACTCAATGATCTTAGAGGCCTTTTCCAACCAAAACAATTATATCATTCTATATACAAATCCATTATGAATAATATACACCCAAGGTATTTTCCTTTTTGTAAGCCACTGAGGCTGCAGAAAATGAACAGCTGGGCCAGATGCTAATGAAGGAGTATTTCTGTCCCATTTTGAAGCCATTACATCCAAACTAAATAAGCCACACTAGCAAAAATTTTAGCACGAATTATCAATTAACAAATTGTAATTTGTTTCTGATTTTTAAGTACACTACATGTACACACAAAAAGGCAATGGCAACTTATCAAACAGGTTTTTAAGTTTTACTAAATTTGTTTCATACTGTTAGAGAAAACTGCAATTTAACTAGCTAGCCAAGTCATTAAAAAAAAATTATCTACAGTCCACTCCAGGTAAGCAGAGGTACTACAGGACCAAAACCACCAAGTGTATATGCAAGTGCTTGATTCACAGTTGCAATGTGTGATTACGCAGAAAAAGACAGAAGGTAGCAAAGAAGCCATTTCTAAAGAAATGGGTTCCCTAACACTGTGTATGTTCAGCAAACCCAAATACACACAGGTCTGTTACAGATACCAACTGCTTTCCTAGGTAACTGTAATGAACTTCTTGTCATAACTCCCCTGCACCAGTGTTTAAATTCAAAATACATCTCTGAAGTACCCTGAAATATTTCTGCAAGTGACAAACGTGTATTTAACAGGTAAAAGTAATCACCACACAAAGCACTAGGCCCTACTAAAACAATGGAAATGAAATCCAAATCCTAAGGAAAAAATATCAAACCCAAACCAGAAGCCACTTCAAACAATAATCAAAGAAACCACACAGAGTTAAGCAGAAGACAGTCTTCTTTTAGAGCCGCTTGCCCAGGCAGCTATGCTTGACTTTCCCTCCTATTTCACTCTCTCCTTTGCTGATGAGCAGGTGGTTTGAAATGACATACAGGCTCTTCTGTAGCACTTCCTCAAGAGAGACATGTTCTGACAAGCCCCCTTACTAACAAGTTGTAAACATGAAGACCTTTCCTGTCACTTTATCGCCTCACCTGCTTTGTTCTTCAGACTTGTGGTCATGCCATTGAACTCTGATTTGTCAATTTCCCATGCTAGTGGAAGCTTTCCAAGGTCACTAGGCAAGCTTTCCAAGTTAGCATCTTCACTGTAGATGATCTCTGAAGCACCAGTTTGAATGCCAAGTAAGCTAGATGTGTTATTTCCAATGTTTAAGGCAGCGTTGCCTGACAGACAGGCACTAACTGAAGCACTTGGGCTTTTACAAATAGATGTTACTCTGTTTAAAAAAGCATAGTCTGAGCAGATGGTATAAAACTTCTCTTGTGTATGAGTCACAGGACAACCCCATGGATAATGTCCATCTCCCCTAGACACCAAGGATGCAGTGGAGGCATCTGACATGCAGTATGGCTTCATAGGATCATGAAAAGAAGCATCTGGGGATTCTTTCCCAGGTTTGTTTTCAGTGTTTCCATTATTTCCAGAACCATTCTCTTTTTCATCTTCCGAAATGTTAGGCATTGAATGATACTGAAAGAGTATAGGTCACCCAAGAATTTTTTTTTTAATGTTTTAATTACAACAGAGTTTGCATCATTGCCTCCATTGCCTTTGCAAGGTATCGACAAGGTACCTGAAAGAACATGAGAAGTTAGTATAGTCAACACAAAATGTATCAAAGCTTATCTCTGAACTCATATCCAATAAAAGCTGACATACCCTTCAAGCCACGTCATTACACTTTTTCTAAGCATCCCTACAATTCTACAAGTTTATTATTTCTGAGGTGCCAACAGCATACATCACAGCCATACCATGAAGATGACACAAGTAATTACCATTCTAAATGCATGTATATATATAAAAAAAATTTAAATATATTAAAAGCCTCCTCCTAAACTTATGTGATCACTTCTGTTCCTTACAGTCACAATATCCTGCATACATGGAGTGCAAAATTAATTTATACAAATCAATAAATCACACAAACAGTAATTGAAGTCACTTAATTCTAAAGAATCCTTCACACTTTTGCTGCACGTTCAAGCTTACAGAAAATTACATTATCTGTTTCTTCTTGATTGTCAGTTGACAATACAACCCTCAATCTGTTTCACTGCTTTCCTCATAGGGCTGTTAAGGGTTCCCTTTTATTTTTATGTGCCTCCTGTTCTTCAAGATGTGAGAAAGAAAAACAGGTTTTGTTTATAGTAGCTAAGAATTATCAAAAACAAATTTAGGAGGCTGGCTTTTTTTTAATAATGGTTTTGAAAAAGCAAATTGACAGCATGTGTTATCTGTCAACTCAGCAGTTCGCACGTCTGCGGTGGGAAGGCACATGCCGCAGATGGAGTGGAAACCTGGCATGAAGGAGGCCAGAGTTCTACTCCAGAGTAGATTCCAGCGACAGTGACTTCCGGGCACTGAACTAAACGAACAGCGCAAGATCGATCCATTCCTCTGCCGTAAGTGGGTTGTGCAACCAACCCAAACCCAAGGCTCTACATGAAAGGATACAAGATAATAACTAAACGCATGCACATACTCGGTAGCTGCCTGCAGAGAACGCAGCCAAGCGGCGCGCAGACCCGTTTTGCCGAGCAGCCCCGACAGTGTCCGGCTCTCCCCAACACCCTGGAGCCTCAACCACCGAGGACACCCACACAACTCCCAAAAGGAATGGGGGCACCCGGCCTCAGCACCGGGGAGGGGCAGGAGAGCTGAGGTGCCGCCAATCGGGGCCTGTGAGCGCTTCTCAGGCCCCGCCCCGCGCTGCCGCCAGATCGGTTCGAGTGAACAGCACCGGGTTAGGGGGAGGGGCCGCAGCTCGGCGACAGCGGGGCCCACCCGGAGGGTAGGCCCGCACCTTTCCACGGCGCTTGGCAAGGCCAGCACTGGAGGGGCGCCCGGCTGTGCGGCAACAGTGTGGGAAAGGGGGAAGGGCAGCTCGGCGGCACATCCCGCGCTCCCAGCCCGTTACCTGCGCGGCGCCTGCCTGCCTCGCCTGCCCCCAGCCACGGCGGAGCGAGGACGCAAGCGCACCGGAAACAGACACGGCGCGTGGGGGGAAGACGCCGCGCCGCAGGCTCACCTGCGCCCCCGCCGCCCCCTGCTTCCCGCTTCCCTAGCTCTGCCGCCACCGGCCGGCACCAAGTATCGCAGCCGGCCGGGGAAGGCGCGGAGCCGCTCGGCGGCGGTGGCGACAGTCGCACGCCCTGACGGTGTCTCAGAGAAACCGGGTGAGCTTCTCCAAGCTGGGCCTTGATTGCGCCTCGGCGGCGCGAGGGACATCTCCTTGGCCGTGTCCCCCGCGTGCGCTCTCGTGGTCTCGTCCGCTGCTGCTTCGCGGGCGGCGGGGGAGGAGTTCGGGGATGCGTCGCGGGAAACGGCCTCCTTCGAAGGGCCTCGGCGTGGGCACCGGGTTGATACGGGCCGCGCAGGGGGAGCAGCGCTCCTCCCTGGCCTGAGCGGGGCAGGGAAGAGCGCTCGTCTGCCCGCCAAGGTGAGGCTCTGGGTGCTCCACGGGTGTTCGAGAGAGGCAAGGCGTAAGTGGAAGAGTGAGAGGGAGATGTGAACTGATGGAGAGGAGTGGGCTCGAACGGGTGGCTTCGTTTGCTGGGCCCGTGCCTGCTTGGGGCAGGGAGCTCCAAGTGCATTTGAGAAAGTGAAGTTCTGCTGACTTGGTGCAGAAAATCCTAGTACAAATTGCCAGCACTGTTGCAGCAGCTGCCTGATGCTGCCTATCTCTGGTTCAGATGATAATCACTGACCCGCACTGCATCCCCTTCGGGTGCAGGGGCTTCTGCTTACTAGTGCCCCGTGGCGCCTGCCTTCCCCGACGGGGGCGCCTGGGCACGGTGCCTCCCTGTCCGCGGGCTTACGGGTCGGGTCTCTCTCACGGCAGCTCCGCCTCAGGTGCTCAGTGCTCCCTAGTGGCGAGGCCAGAGGTCGCTGTTTTGTGCCCGGTGCTCCGAGGGCAGCAGAGTGCCCAGGCTTCGCAGCTGGGCTGCCCGATCTGCAATTATGTTAATGTCCCATTGACGCTGCTCACAAGTCTTGGCTCAGTTTTGATGTCGCACTTCTCCCATTCAGGGTAGGAAAGGTGAAGGACTACGAAAGTAACCGTGGAGTACCTCCTGAGGAACGAGGGACAGACAGGAGATCTGTACAAAGTTGTAAATGGTTATTTCGGGAACAGCGCCTGGAACTCCTGCCAATATTTCCCATGTCATCTTCACTGCTGGCAGCATATTTTCAGCATGAGCAAACGGTGGCACTGACGGCATGAGTGTAACAGTACCAGTATTGCCACAATTAATTAGAATTTGTTGACTTACTGAGATTTATGCTACTAAATGATGGCTCATATTAAAAAAACCCCACAACTATAAAATTTAAACCAAAACAGGAAAATGGGAAAAGTTACACAGTGTCCTGCTGACTGAAGATTCAATGTGAATGATGGGTACGGCACCCACAGTCCACAAAGCCACTACACCTAGCAATAGTTTCTGTGATAGGTGCTGCAAGTAATGGAAAGAAAAAACTATTTTCTCAAATGTTAGTTGTGTGACTCATATTTTTCAGTGGTTAGGCTCAGCAGAGGTTCAAAAGCCCTCTAGAGTTTGTGGTTACAGCCAAGTTTTTTGTGCCCTGGATACAAGACCAGGGTTAGGTTCAGAATTAGATGTGGCTTCATCCTGACACAATCTGCCTGTTCTAGTGGAGAGCATCCTCTATGCCTTTGCCAGCTGGAAGCCCACAACAGCTTTTGAAGTAATTAAACAATTTTGCCTCCAAAGTATTTTTCTCAGCCAAATTACAGGCATTAGGATAGCAGCAATGTTGGCTTTGCCAGCTAGGACTGAAGTTGGGTTGCATGATTTATTTTACAGCTTGTTTGGGTGCTGGCAAATAGTGGCATATCTGTACACAGATTCCCTGAGCTGTGCTTATGACAAAGCTGGAGAGAATGACTGGAGGGTAGAAGTAGAAATGAGGTACATCTGCTGCATCACTGCTGAGGTTTTTTTTTTTTAATGTGCTTATGCCACCGTGCGAGCAAAATGTGGTGGTTTAGGCTGGATGCTGGCCCGGATGCCACTGCACAGACCACACCTGGGAGGTCCCAAGGGGTGGGCCTGGCCCAGGGGGGTGGTTACAGGAAACCAGGTATTCCATTTCCCATAATGCCCTGCTCCCCTATAAAACATCCACACGGGGTCTTCACTTCCTCTTTCGTCCCCTGCTGCTGCCTATGTAAAATGGCTTGAGCTGCCTCCCTTGGGCCTGCCCAGGCCCAAGGCTGGGTTGGGGGTGGGGAGAAAGATCCTTGGAGGGAGTTTTAGGTGTATCCCCAGGTGGTGATGGGATCTCTCTCTGTCACAGTGCTTGTGGTTCTCTGTAAAACTTTCATTGTTGTTCCTTTTTGTTTTTCTATTTAAACTTTCCGTTACTTTTGCAATCCGTTTGTCTGAGTCATTTCTGCCCGTGGTGGGAGGATTGCTCTCCCAAACCATGACACAAAAGGAAGACCGTTCTGTGAATTCTATAGCTATGAATTGTCTTTATAAATAAAAACAGCTTAAAGTTCTCTTGCAGTAAAGGAGATTGGCTCACACGGCAAAACATAAGCTGAGAAGGAGTGTGATTTCAGTTGTAAAATACATTGCAAAGGTAAGGATGGGGGAGGGAGGGGAGCTGAAGAGTCATGGATATTAAAAGGGCCCTGCATTAATTTTTAGACTGGAAAACGAAAGTCTTCTAGCTGCCGAATGTCATGAAAGAATGATGTCAATGAGGACAGCAGGTGACAAAAATTACACTTTTAAAACTTGGAGCTAAATGACAAGGTGGTAGTGAGGTGTGTGTCAATCTCTTCTCCCAACTAACAAGTGGTAGGGCAAGAGGATAGGGCCTCTACTTGTGCCAGAGGAGGTTTAGATTGGACATTAGGAAAAATGTCTTCACTGAAAAGGTCAAACATTGGAACAGGCTGCCAAAGGAAGTGTTTGAGTTACTGTTCCTGGAGGTGTTTAAAAGATGTGTAGATGTGACACTTAGGGACATGGTTTACTGATGGGCTTTGCAGCGTTAGGTTTATGTTTAGACCCAGTGATGTTAAAGGTCTGTATGTAGTTATGCACAGCGTTAGTGTTTCACACCAGCTTTCTGCAATGCAGTCCCAGGTTGTATTGACACAGAATAGGCTGCCGAATCACTCAATGTGCACATTGGGCAATTGGGTTGGTGAGGTGCCCCTTCACTTAAGCAATCTAGGACAGCGACTTAAGCTGTCACATTTGCTTCAGGTGCTCTGGGGAGTCTTTTGAAAACTAGTTTTCCGGATTGCAAACTATTTTTTATCCTCACGCTATGGAAATGGCGTGAACGAGTGGGACTTGAGCTTATAACAAAAGAATGATACGGAGACGTCCGACGCGCAAGTCAGAGCTGCCTTTCTTCAGTCCCCTTCTTCTGAAGTGGGTCGCAGCAGAGCCAGAGGGCCGCTGCGGGATTGCCGCAGCCCTGGGTTAACCCGGTCTGGCCCCTCAAGCGGCCCGCTTCATCCAGCAACGCCTCTCGGTGCGGGAAGTCCGGCGCCGCCCACCGCACCTCAGCGGAAGCAGGGGGTGTGGTAAAGGACAGCCCCCGTCCTGCCCCTGCTGCCTTTCTTCAGGAGCGGCGGGCATGGTACCCTGAGGCGTCGGGTCGGGAGAAGGGTGCAGAGAAAGGGCATCGGCGGCCCTGCAAGCCCTTCAACGTCCTCTCTCCCTCCCTCCCCGTCTCATGCCGCCTCGCCGAGGACAGAACTCCGTGGCGCCGTGGTGAGGGAAGGAAGAAGGTCCCGGCGGCGTTCCCTCCCGCGCCTCGGAGGCGTTCCTCCGTCAGGGAAAGAGGTCTAAATGCGTGCCCTGTGGCCGCTCTGCGTGGTTCTGGGAGCCGTGGCGGCGGCGGGCGGGAGTGGCCGGCCGAGCCCCGAGCACAGCGAGGTATGGGGGCCCGGGCTGCGGGCGGAGGCTGTCCTCCCCGCTCGCTATTTTTACGTGCAGGCCGTGGACGCCGAAGGGCAGAGGTAAGCGCGGCGACGGCGGCAGCTTTTCTCGAAGGTTGTGGGCAGGAAAAGTATCTGAGAGGTGGGTTGAAAAGTATCTGAGAGGTGGGTTAAAAAGTCACGTTCCTTGCCCTCCGTCAGGACCGTGGAACGAGACGGACGAGGAGCGGCAGAGCTTTGCTACGCGCCCTTCCCCAGCATCCGCCCCTTCACCACGGGTACATGGATATGGGGCTTAACCCACGTTGCGCAGCCGTTTAAATATCTGCGGGTCCTGGATCCAAATCGTAATTGTGGATGCCTTGTGAGGGAACGAAGCGTACTGTCCTTTCCTAACCCCCTCCTTTAATCGCACTGGTGCTCCATCCTGGGCAAGGCTGACCTTGCCTGCCAGTTTTAGCCAGAAACTTACTGGGGATTTTCTTGTAGTGGCTTTTTCTGTCTGCCACATAGAAAAAGCTAATTAATCTTTTTAGCAGTGTCAAATAATTGTATAAGGGGATAAGAAGAGAAAAACGTGTAACAGCAAAACATTTGCATTAGTCCAACAATTTATTATTTATTCTGTTTTGTTTAAAATGGTAACAATAATGAATCTGTTTAGTTTGTGATACATTTACTCAAGTGTCCTGGTTGTTTCGACTCTTAGGAACATCATTATTTCTCCTGAACATGTCGTTTAGGAATTACTCTGTAGGCCATTAGGCAAAGTTCATTGGAATGAGATAGGTAAGCTTAGTTCTGAGAGGACCCTTGGCTTTCCATTCCTACAGAGAGAAACCCTGAACATACAAGCTAGGCAGCTCAGAGTGTTTCTCCATGCAGGTTGTCTAGATTAGATGTGCCATGGCCTGTGAAAGTCTGTGATTGCCAATTCAGCTTATACTTACAGCATTTAGTTGAACTGGCAGCTCTTTAGTATGTCTGGAGAGGTTTTAGGAAAGTTGGCTAGGCTGCTGGGCTATAATGTGCTAGTCCAGCTGCTTCTATCACCTCTGACTCTATCCCAGACTCCCTACATAACTTGGGACTGTGCTGAAAGAGTTGCAGCGAAGTTGACAGATGCAGCATTTTGACTGTGTCAGCTTTGGTTAATATCTCAAGGATATGTGATAACAGTGATTTTTCAAATTATTTTGTCTGGTTTTATGGAGCATTTTATATGATAGCCGTATTGTGAATTTCAGCAAACTGTCATAAGTAGGTGTTGAATTACATGGTCCTGCTGTAATGCTTTCTCCCTACCAAGACACTAGCATTTGTAACACTTCTTACCCCCTTCCCTCCCCGCCATTGTATGAGCCACCATATTGATTAAGAAGTTTAACTGTGTTCTTCCATAAATTATACCTGGAAAATAAAGTCATCTGGAAACATTTTGCTTCTGTATGTAAAATAACAGACTTGCTAAACTGCTGTAATGAAGCTTGTTCTATTTTTATATTTTTAAAAATTAGAATCATAGAGTGGTTTGGGTTGGAAGAGGCTTTCCAAGATCAGTCTAATTCCAAGTTCCCTGCCATGGACAGGGACACCTTGCACTAGATCAGGCTTATCAAAGCTCTATCCAACCTGACCTTGCATGCTTCCAGGGAGAGGGCATCCACAACTTCTTTGGGCAACTTGTTCCAGTGCCTCACCACCCTAACAATAAAGAATTTCTTCCTCATAGCCAATCTAAATCTACCTTCTTTCAGTTTGAAACCATTGCCCCCTGTCCTGCCCTTACAGGTGCATTTCCTGTGGTGCATTTCCTTTTTATTAAGCTCCCACTTATTCTCTGGGTAGGTTCACTTCATCACCGGGTGAAAATGCATTCCAGGTGAAGATCAGTGCTCCTGATGAGCAGTTCACTCGTGTTGGTGTACAAGTGTTAGACAGGAAAGATGGTTCGTTCCTTGTGAGATACAGGATGTATGCAAGCTACAAAAACCTGAAGATAGAAGTCAAAACTGGCCAGAAACATGTTGCAAAATCTCCATATATCTTAGAAGGTAAGCAGCAGCACCATACACATGGCTTTTTCTCACATACTGCATGCCAGAATGTCTTCTAGGATTAGCATAGGATTCTGCAAAACTTCAGTACTTCTTTGGCCCATCAAATCCCATTGGAATTATGGTTTCTTTATAAGTGTCCTGCATGTACTATTCAATATATTGAAACAAATACTGGGAAAGTGTTGCCTAGCAAATACATGTTGAGGGCTCACACAGAAGTTAATGTAGCTTGTCACAACTCCACTGAAGTAAAAAAAAGTTCAAATGTCCATATAGAGTTGCTGAGGGTTTGTCTCTAAGCAATGAATGTTGGGTGCCTCACCCTCTTTTCTGATCTCAAGAACTCAATAGTGTGGCTTGTTAAAATAATAATTGTGTTCCTGATAGGGCCTATTTACCATGAAAACTGTGACTGCCCTCAGGAGGAGAGCAGTGCCTGGCTGGAAGTGATGAACTGCCCTCAAATCATTCCACAAATTCAAAGAGACCTAGCAAATTTTCGCATTGTTGATCCAGATAAGATTGCAAAAGAAATTCCACAGAGGTTTGGACAAAGACAGAGTTTGTGTCATTACACCATCAAAGATAATGAGGTATGGGATGGGTTGATGTGAAGTCCACAAAGGGATTTGGTGGCAAGCCATACAACTAGGCTGTTCAGCTGTTCACCGTTGGAAGGCTTCTTGTAGTCTTTTCTTTAAACTTCTGCTTGCTTCTATGGTTTTAGTACTTCGAAGTTTGTATACAAATGCAAAAATATCCATCCTAGTTTGTGAGGTGCCTTTTGTCTATGTTGAGCTGAAGCACAGTGCAGGCAAATTACTTTCCAAGCAGTCAATATGATTGCTGGGCACAGACCCAAGCCTCATAAATGCTAATTCAGTTTCTTGTTCTCTGAATAGTATTACTTTGGAGTGTCACAATCATCTAATTCAGTATGCATCAATAAATTACTTTGTGCATAATTCTGAAGTAAAAGAAATACCACTTTTATCTCCACTGAGGATCAGAGGTACTTGGGTTTTTTTAAACAAAAGCATACTGACTTTACTGGAGTTTCATATGGAAATGAGAACAAAGAAACACAACAGAAATAGGCAACCTGTTTGTTTCCACAAGACAGACTTAAAATGTCTGCAAAAGCAAACAAAGCTTGTTGTGTTGGTTTTTTTGATCACGTTTCTGTGGTAAGTTAGATGAGATTTCTGAAGCTTCCCAGCTGACTTGTAAAACTCTACAGCTGTAGAATCCGTCTGACTAGTTACCAAGTGATTAAAAGAGCTCTAAACTGTGACAATCGTTTTGTGAAATGAAAACATCAGACAAGTAAAATCTTCATTTCATTTTAGGTTTATATAAAGACGTATGGGGAGCACGTTGGCTTCAGAATTTTCATGGATGCCATTCTGCTTTCTTTGACAAGAAAAGTGAGTACATATGTAGAGTCATTTATTCTGTCCTAATTTATAGAAGCCTGAAGCTTAATAAATGAGCTTCAGCGTATTTGTTGCTATTTGTGCTAAAAAGCTCTTCTTGCTCTTTGCTTAATAATGGAAAGGTCAGATGGATTTTCCTTACCTAAAGTTGGCATGTTCTAGAATGCTATCTGATCCGTGTATGGAGTAAGATAAATGTTAATTGAATAGCAAGCTTTTATAGGAGAGTGTGATGGATTTGGACAGTGTAGGGGTTTTTTCTGTGGACTAAATAAATCAGCATCTAACAGAAAATCCTGTCTCTGCTAGTACATTTTACAGGAAAAATGGTGGGGGGAACCCAACAAAACAATAGGGAATGTGTATTGTTCTCGACTGAATTCTGTGTGTCAAAAAACAAGACAAAAAAAGGTCGAGAAAGAGTACCAAGAGTCCAACAGGTAGTGTGTGGGGAAACCCCTGTGGTATATAAGCAAAAACACCACGTGGACTCTTTCTTAGGGAACCTTTGGGGAAAAACCTGACATTATGTATGTAGTGACAGAATGTAGCAGGGCTGAAGTTTCAACACACACAAATAAGTGATAATTACACAGAGTAGTGAGAGAAAATACAAACATATCCAAGTTATTACCTATTTTTGAGTGTAACAAGACAAAGCAATTTGTCTTCAGAGATCTGTCCTAGGTTCAGTGCCCATTTAATAATTTGGTTATACTGTAACTAAATAGTGGACTAGAGCATATGCTTATTGAATTTTCAGTAAAAAACCCCACCTGTTAGGACATCATAGTGCAGCATAATTTTATTGCTGAAGTGACAAGGGTAGGATACTACAAAAAGGCTGGGTAAGTATGGACACCTATTTAAGACAGGGAGTGAGTGGTTATTTTCTGCAGAAAAGCATGAAGGTTACAGTATCAGAAATTTAACAGACTCAGTAGTAGCATGTTGTGAAAAGCTAAACACACATAAGTAGAAGACAGACAAGTAACCTTTCCACTATACTCAGGATTAGTAGTGGGTCAGTTATGTTCCTGTATCTGCTTCGAAAAAATGAGTTATCAATGACTGATACTGCACAGAAGAATAGTAAGAACAACTGGACATACGAGATTCATTAAAGTGGGGTATGTTTCACCTAAGAGAAGACATGAATGTGGCTTTTATTTATCTAAAAGGTTGCTCTGAGGCATAGGAAGTAAGCTAACTTGCTGAATGATTCTGCCATTGAGGATGTAAATAAAATTATTTTGTAGCTTTTCTATGTTCACTATAACCATTAGGTGGCACTGTACTAATTTTGGCGCTGAAGATTAGACTGTAGCCAAACCACCTTTGAAGCCAAGGTATACAGTAAAACCTTTTCTGTCAGTCTTACTGCTGAAGACAAAAAGGACTGATTTGGGTATTAGTCTTCAGAATTTCTGGATGTCTCTGCCAAAGTTTCTCCTTGTTGTCAGGTTAAAGAAAAATGTTTTCAGCCATTTAGGAGAGTGTTTGATATTTGGCAAATTACTAATTTCTGTCTCTGTCCATAAAAATAAATAAGAAATTTAATGCAGCTTGTTTTGGCCACAGAAGACTCCTGAAATGTTACCCTGTGCCCAGCTATTCTGATCTGAAGGATAAGGAGATTTAGAGAAGAAATGCTTTGATGTATATATATGATGATTCAGCAATATGTTTAAACTCTATTTTTACATGTATAGGAATATTTAATTTGAAAATTATTAACATTCATAGTTGTGGTTTTTTTTTTCCTTCAGAGAAGATAGTTTCTCATGTTGATGGTAACACTTGAACAAACATCCTAATCGCACACATACAATCATGATCTCTAAATTCTCTGTTAGTAATCAGGACAGTTACTCTTGGTGTTCTTCCAACAGTTTTACAAAAATACCATTATAATAATCAGATGTATAAAACCTGAGACATGCCAATCTTGTGCAAACAGTGCAGTTCTCATTTAACTTGCTCAAAAAGAACTGCACAGCAAGAAGTCTGTTTGAGAATATGCAAAGGCAAGCTAAGCTAACTAGGATTTCTTTGTTTTAAAAGAGGTAAGGATGATGTAGTTTAATTTTCTAAAAATTAATGTTACAGAGAGGGTGAACTAAACAGATACAGTATCAGTTCTGCAATAACATACATTCCTTCAGAGTTCTGTAAAACTCAACCATATGTCACCTTCTGCTCTCCAAACTGAAGTGTTCCACCATTATCACTTTCTCCTCACAAAACAGCTGGTCCATCCCTAGCATAGTAGCTGCCTTTCTTTGTACCTTCTCTGACTTCATTTGCAAATTCCAGAACCACAGACAATGCACAAGATGAAGGTGCATCAAAGTTTTATCAAAGTTTCAAAATTGTGCCTTCTGTCATGTTGTTACATTTATTGTACATCAACAGTATTTTGTTTGGTTTTGGGCTGTGACAGTGCTTTCAGATATGGCTCCATACTACCACATGTTTCAGGTAAGTGAGGATGTTATGTTTAATAATTAACCCCAGCACTGACTAAGTCTGATCTTCCCATCATGGCTGTTCATTTCTGTTACTTCTGTTCAATTTAATCACAGACACAGGATAAATCAGTTCACTGATGTGACAGAAAATTTACCACCCAACAGCGGTTTTCCATACAGTAAACGTGGTGGTTCAATTTACCTGGGAACTATACAATTGCTACCAGATCCCAGTGCTAGCTTGGGATAAAAATTGCATGGTGAATCATGTAAAGTATAAAAAGAAACCATCCTCCAAACTGGAGTGTTCCTATCCCTTAAAAAAAAAAAAAAAGAAAAGAAAAGAAAGCATTTATGTGACTTTGTGCAAATCTTTAAAAAAACCCAAATTATCTTGTAGGCTTTAATCTGTCATTTCAGTACTTCTAACATGTTTCTAAGCTTTTAATAATGTATTACAGGTACATAGAATATATTAAAGACATGGCTGTTTTTTCCCCTTAGTGAGGCTGTTTTTAAAATGCAAGATGCTAGCAGAAGAATACTGGGTTTTATTACAATGGATTTGTGTCCACTTTGCTTCTGTTTAGGTGAAAATGCCAGATGTAGAATTTTTTGTTAATTTGGGAGACTGGCCTCTGGAGAAGAAGAAGTCTCCAGAGAATCTGCACCCCATCTTCTCATGGTGTGGTTCCAGTGAGTCAAAAGACATTGTCATGCCAACATATGACTTAACAGACTCAGTTCTGGAGACTATGGGACGGTAAGAAATTACTTGAAATTTCCACAAAATTCACAGTGAATGATTTTCCAAAAGGATATTTGTATTAACAGTATATGAGCTGGTTTTATTCATTGAGACACCGTCCCCCACAGCAAACTGCTGGCTAAGCTGTCAGCTTGTGGCTTGGGCAGCAGCACTCTGCGCTGGGTTAGGAACTGGCTGGAGGGCCGGGCCCAGAGAGTGGTGGTCAATGGTGCCACCTCCAGCTGGAGGCCAGTCACCAGTGGCATCCCCCAGGGATCAGTGCTGGGCCCCATCCTCTTCAATGTCTTCACTGACGATCTGGATGAGGGGATTGAGACAGTCATCAGCAAATTTGCAGATGACACCAAGTTGGGAGCAGGTGTTGGTCAGTTAGAGGGTAGAAGGGCTCTGCAGAGGGACCTCGACCGGCTGGACAGATGGGCGGAGTCCAATGGGATGGAATTCAACAAGTCCAAGTGCCGGGTGCTGCACTTTGGCCACAACAACCCCATGCAGAGCTACAGGCTGGGGTCGGAGTGGCTGGAGAGCGGCCAAACAGAGAGGGACCTGGGGGTGCTGATTGACAGCTGCCTGAACATGAGCCAGCAGTGTTCCCAGGTGGCCAAGAAGGCCAACCGCATCCTGGCCTGCATTAGGAATGGTGTGGCCAGCTGTCTCGATCCAGAGAGGGAAAGAGATTCAGGTTTTTAATGAATATTCCTGTGTTGTGAAATTAGAGGCACAAACGAGGCCAAAATATCAACAGCTAGACTATTTATTACATAACTACAGTGGATGGACATAAATAAAGTGGAGGGATCAGAAGGGGAGAGAGAGAGAATAGGAAGAGAGAGAAGAAAGGGAGAAGAGGGAAAGAATTATATTACCACACCCTTCACCCCCAAGACAGTTTGAGTCTGTGGAGGATAGGTGCTGCAGGAGATGTTGGGCCTATAGAGGAAGGGTGCTGAGGCTTTGGCTGTAGAAGGGAGGAGGTCCTCTGGGCAGCTTCTTCAGCTCCATGAGTTGCAGCAGGCGGAACTTAGAGCACGGAGAGAGGGTTTTCAGAGTCCAGGATCCATTGTGTTGGCCCCGTGATGTTTTCAGCGTGTGCTGCTGTCTTCTTTCTTCTGCATCTTGCTTCTCCAATTTTCTCCTCCAAGCCAGTAGTTGCTTCAGTCTTTTATACAGTGTTTTAGCCCTTAGGCAAGTGTCCAGGTGTTGTTCCCCAGGATATCGTTCTGGGAAATCATCTTTAGGTCCAGATATCGTTCCCCAGGAAATCTTTCTGTGTACTCAGGTCAGTTTGGGCAGGGTCTGGATGGAGGGAGGGAGGCCTCCGCCTCCTCCTTCTCCATCTACTTACCCACACACTCTTTGCACATCAGGAACCATTGTCCTTTCCTGGGGTATCTGATGGCTGGAAATGATCTTGTCCTGAAGGTGTGAATGCTGGGCCCTTGGGCCATTGTTGTAGGCCAGCTGCAGTCCCGTGAGCAATGTTATCTTTGCACCTTCCAAGAGTCCTTCCAGTGGCTCTGCCCAACGCACATCAGCTATTGTCTGGGCAAGCAGCAAGTGATTTTATCTTTGTTGAGTCACACCAGGAGAGACAAGCTTTAGTCTCTCACACCAGCAGAAGCAGGGAGGTCATTGTGCCCCTGTACTCTGCACTGGTTAGGTCACACCTTGAGTACTGTGTCCAGTTCTGGGCCCCTCAATTTAAGAAGGACATCAAGACACTTGAACATGTCCAGAGAAGGGCAACAAGGCTGGTGAGAGGCCTTGAGCCACAAGCCCTATGAGGAGAGGCTGAGGGAGCTGGGGTTGTTTAGCCTGGAGAAGAGGAGGCTCAGGGGTGACCTCATTGCTCTCTACAACTACCTGAAAGGTGGTTGTAGCCAGGAAGGGGTTGGCCTCTTCTCTCTAGCAACCAGCACCAGAACAAGGGGACACAGTCTCAAGCTGCACCAGGGGAAGTTTAAGCTCGAGGTGAGGAAAAAGTTCTTCACCGAGAAAGTGATTCGCCATTGGAATGGGCTGCCCGGGGAGGAGGTGGAGTCGCCGTCCCTGGAGGTGTTCAGGAGGGGACTGGATGTGGCACTTGGTGCCATGGTCTAGTCGTGGGGTCTGTGGTGACAGGTTGGACTCGATGATCTTTGAGGTCTCTTCCAACCTTAGCGATACTGTGATACTGTGAGACACTGGCACCCTACAGGCAGGCAATAATCATGTAATCAATACCCTAACATCAACCAAGTTATCTATTATACAACATAAATGACATATATTCAAGTATATCACTGTTTTATTTCTAAAAAATCAAAATTAACTGAAACATGGTCAAGTCCCTGAAAACAGCCCTTGGAGTGACCGTGTCAAGGTATTTCAGCATTTTGTCTGTGTTGTTTCCCTGCCATGAACATGTTGACAACTGGCCAGGTCTCTTCTTTCCTGACTTTCATAGAACACTTTTTCTGTACCTTTTAAAGCCCAACACAGAATTCTCAACCTAGGTCCTACCATCTCCCACTCTGATTGCTGATCCTAACTGACCTTGCTAACTGCTCTGTTACCCTCTCGAAACTTTACAAAGCTAGCTTCCAAGAGATCCTTGTAATCCTCTGTGAGCCTGTTTATTACTTCACTGCATTTATTTTGGTTTCCTTGTCTTCATTATAAAGACTTTTCCTAAATTTGCTCCCACAAATTATATGTTTTAATTTAGCAATGTTTCTGAGGAGGTGAAATATGTGGTATTAAGATAGTTACACATAGGTGTTTGGTAACTCCTTTATATGTATATCCACTTCTATCTACCTTTTTTTTCCATGGCTACTGACAGGTACTCTTTCCAGTGTTGTTATTAGACTGCTCCTGCCTAGACACAGGCCTGTGAATTTGACATTCTTTATCTATTTTTTTACCTGCAAAATTACTGACACAATGCATAGAGAGTGTACTTACCACTTAGCTTCACACCTGGTATTTGCCTGTTGGTATTGTAAACTCTCTGAAGTGACTGCAGTTAAAAAGCCTTCCAGTAGGCTTCACTATTAAATCATTTCTTTGTCCCCCAGAGTCAGTCTGGATATGATGTCAGTTCAGGCAAATACTGGCCCATCATGGGAAGACAAGAATACCACAGCATTCTGGAGAGGACGTGACAGTCGCAAAGAGAGGCTTGAACTTGTAAAACTCAGCAGAAAATACCCAGAGATCATAGATGCTGCTTTCACAAACTTTTTTTTTTTTTAAACATGATGAAAGTCTCTATGGCCCCATTGTCAAGCACATTTCATTTTTTGATTTTTTTAAGGTAAGCCACTAACCAGTTTGGGCAACTAGGTTCTCAGTGTTTCCCATTAATCCAATGACTTTGTATATATTATTGGTAATGAAGTGGTTTTTAGTTTTTTAGCATGCTAATAACATGCATGAATAGGCATCCTTCCCATAGGATTAACTGCTATGTAGCTCTAACACTGAGGATAGTAATGTTTGATTTATATCTAGAGGTTCTGTAGAACCTTGTGTAATCTATATAATACCAAGTTCCTTTTTATTTCTTTCTCCTGATTCAGCGATCAGGACTACTAACATAACTAACATAGTGGGAAAATCAGTGGATGAAGTGACACATCTACCCTCACATCCCAGGATGAGCGCCTAAGAATTTCTGGAGAACTTAATTGATGAAGAGGGCATCTCTGTGTACCCTGCACTGTGATGAATTCCAAACTAAACAATAAAAGCTACTTAAGCACTGATGCTTGCCTAGCCAATCCCACATTTCTCAGTATCGGCAAGTCAGTAATACCAGTGCCCTCAGAATAATACAACCTAACCAAGCACCTTTGGTCTTCTGTTTGTTAATAATTTATGGTCATTTCCTTTCCAGTATAAATATCAAATTAATATTGATGGCACAGTGGCAGCATACAGATTGCCTTATCTACTAGCAGGAAACAGTGTGGTGCTAAAGCAAGACTCCATCTACTATGAGCATTTTTATAATGAGCTGCAGCCTTGGAAACATTATATTCCATTTAAAAGTGACCTGAGTGATCTACTGGAAAAACTACAGTGGGCAAAAGAGCATGATGAAGAGGTAAATACACATTTAGAAGTAATCAGAAAAGTTTCTAGACAAAATAGAGCAAGAAGAGTATTTCTTTAAAACAAAACAATCTATTAGAAGGCCTTGAAAGTTACTGTCATCAACTCTAGAGCACTTTAAAAAAAATACATAGCACTGCCCATAAGTTGAAATTCAATTGAACTTTGGAAAAATTGAGGATATTTTCATAAGACTCCCTTCTAAAATTAAGACTCTAAGACTCCCTTCTAAAATTAAGAAGTTATCCTGAACTGGCAGCACTAAAGTCCAGAAGCAATACTGGTTTTGAGAATTTGAAAGTAACTTGTATTTTCTTCAACAGGCAAAAAACATTGCAAAATCTGGACAAGAATTTGCAAGAAACAATCTCATGGGAGACCACATTTTTTGTTACTATTTCAAACTTCTCCAGGTTAGTATATTTTTAGTGGCTTTCACCACAAAACCAGAAATCCCACAGAAAGAGTTCAAGGAAAGGGAGATGCTGGAAATTGGCCAATCTAGTACTAAGGCCACAAAGCAAGCAGCAGCAATTATGAACTTAATTGGTTTACAAATATTGAATGCAATCATTTCCTACAAAACCACTGAAGACCATACTGGCATTCTGAGAGAAGCAATTGGATCCCACAAATCTTGATCTAATCTGCAGGAGTATGTTGCCCACAATGATCAAAGAATTCCACATCAGACACACACCCTGTGAACCACAGCTGAAAATATCTGTGCATTAGCACTGAGATACTAAAGCTCCAGTGTGACACCCACAGGGGCTCCTGTCTGCAGTTGAGTATCTGCTTACCCTGTCTGTGACATAGCTTGGAGTCACAGGTTCTACAGCCCCGTTGCTATAGAACTGCACAGCTGAGTCAGTGCAGTCATTACAGTCAGGATAGACAATCTAATGAGTTTATGAATTAACAATACCTACCATCTTTTCTTTAGGAATATGCCAGCTTGCAAATGAGTGAGCCAAAAATCAGAGAGGGGATGGAGAAAGTACAGCAGCCTGATGATGACCTATTCCCATGCACTTGCCACAGAAAAAAGGTATGGTACATACAGCATTAATGCAAAGGGCTGATGTCCTCAGTTCTTAACCAAATGGGAGCAGGCATCACTCAGTACACCATGGTATTAGGCAGTAGGTTAGACCTTAACACCTGTCAAATTTAGAAGCATTTCTTAATGTATTTGCAGGATTTGCTGTTAAAAATTGAGGTGCCAGTTAACTGAAAAATATTTCTTCTTTTTGAATGCAGGCCAAAGATGAACTCTGAAAGAAACAGTTTTTGAATATTTACCTACATTCAGACTGTCATCTTAAAGACAGACATGCATTAAAATATCAGTGGATAATGCCAATGACTATTATGAAGTTTACTGTATCGTGATCTTCATATGGAAGAAAACCAGGCATCCCCTTTTTTGCTTCTTCTCATGCAGTGGTTGAAGAGCCTTGTTCAAAAACATTTTTATAACTTTTTTATTTTAATAAAATCCATGTTTGTATCAGCCATGTGTTACTGTCCTGAGATACATTGGAAGTGCAGATACTTTTTACTCACACTTGTTATACTGAATCTGTTCACAAGTCTTTTAAAGGACAAATAGGAATTGTCAGTTTATACCCACCCCCCATGTATCTATCCCAAGTCATCTTTTTCAGACCATAACTTTGTTCTTGGTGAATCAGAATTCTCAAAGACAGTGATGTGTGGTTTATAGTACATCTCTTTAACCTGAAGGAGAAACACAGTACTATTGACACTTTAGGAATATTAGGTAAAAGTTTTAGGTTTCATTCAATTTTTCACAGACACTTTGTCTATGGAGCTCAGTCTCTTTGGCAATATGAAAATAAGTAGCATAGAACTGTGATTACTGAAACCAAACTGATCATTGTTTTAAAAGTAGGTATTTTTAAAATAGACTAAACATAATTCTGTTACATTTGGGCAACTCAACATCATCTGAAAATGATTCATAGGTAGATTTTTAAAGTCTAAATCAGTCAGATTCTAAAATTAACACCTGTGTTTCCAGTCCAAAGTGGGGTATTTATTTTCTCTGTAATGCAATCAGTCAATTTAAAATCCATATAGCTATTTTCTTGTACAGCTGTATTTCTGCTGTGGTTATTTAACCTCATTACTACTGGGAGATCAGAATTCTTAAGGCATCTTGTAAGAAACAACAGAAGAATATTGTATCTGATTAATATTTTTTACTTTGACCTTCCTATTATTTTTACTGTAGCAAAAGCAAGCCTATCATTTACCACATTTACTCATGTGGCAAGCAATATATTAACTATACTAATCTAGTGAATGGATTTTTCTTCTAGCTGATCTAAGCACCTGACCAAAACATCAGAAACCCTCTCAGTTAACCAGGGCTGACAACACATACGTTAAGCAGCTCTGAACTGTCACACACAGCAGCTCTGCCTGCTCACATTGAGCAAGCTACATGCCATAAAGATGCAGAATTGACCAAAGCAGGTTCTGGGGAACTCTTCACAGTGGAGATGAGACCAGCATCTCAGGAGTCAATGTCAAGATGCTTTTCTCAGGACCAACAAGCCATTTTATCACTGGGGTCATCATTCAGCCAATACTTACTGCTGACTTGGCTAAAAGCAATTAGAATTTTGCTATAATCTTTGGCTATACTGAGAGGTTACTCATAGCCCATAATAGAGAAGGCTGCTGCTGCAAGCACACATGAACTGTTTCATCCACTCTGCAATACTCCAGTTGTTCCTGGTAATGGGTAGGAAGGCCCAGGCCTCCCTACCTGCCTCTTCAGCGCCCTTCAGGTAGAAAACCTTGTGCAAAATGTCACACCTGCTTCCTCCTCCAGGAGTTTCTCCTCCAGTATAAACATAATCTTTTACTAGTTTGTATTTAATAGTCTTCATCTCTTCAGAGGGATTCTCTGACCAATCCTTTACACAATGGAAGTTGCTGGAGACTGACTTTTCATAGCTGACCCATGTATTTTGCTAGTTATGCACAACCATGCCTGAATTACCTCCTCCTCTCCTCACAGACACAGAATTTGGCTGCTTGGGGTAGTGACACTATAAATGAAAAGAGATTCCTCTCTCTGCATCACAGCTTTTGAAGCACACTGGAGTGGCAGGGTACAGCATGAAGGCAGAATAGTACAATCCACCGTGGCCAGCCTCAGATGTGTTCACAGCATTCTACAAATCATCAGGTTTTCATTTCAAACAAGTATGGCCATCAGTGATAGATACTAAACACACCTGAAGAGTTCCTGTCAAAGCAGACATTTTCCAGTATATTACTTCACGTACTAGTCAAAAGCATTTACATGGCGTAATGTGTTAGTAAGTGTTATATACAGAGCTACAGGCTGGGGTCGGAGTGGCTGGAGAGCGGCCAAACAGAAAGGAACCTGGGGGTACTGTTTGATAATAGGCTGAACATGAGCCAGCAGTGGGCCCAAGTGGCCAAGAAGGCCAATGGCATCCTGGCCAGGATCAGGAATAATGTGGCCAGCAGGAGCAAGGAGGTCATCCTCCCCCTGTACTCAGCACTGGTTAGGCCACACCTTGAGTACTGTGTCCAGTTCTGGGCCCCTCAGTTTAGGAAAGATGTTGACTTGCTGGAACGTGTCCAGAGAAGGGCAACAAAGCTGCTGCTGAGTTTGGAACACAAGCCCTATGAGGAAAGGCTGAGGGAGCTGGGGTTGCTTAGCCTGGAGGAGACACAGGGGAGGCCTTATTGCTGTCTCCAACTACCTGAAGGGAGGTTGTAGCCAGGTGGGGGTTGGTCTCTTCTCCCAGGCAACCAGCACCAGAACAAGAGGACACACTCTCAAGCTGCACCAGGGGAGGTTTAGGCTGGGGGTTAGGAAGAAGTTCTATACAGAGAGAGTGATTTGCCATTGGAATGGGCTGCCCAGGGAGGTGGTGGAGTCACCATCACTGGAGGTATTTAGGAAGAGACTGGATGGGGTGCTTGGTGCTATGGTTAAATGATTAGACAGTGTTGGATTATAGGTTGGATTTGATGATCTCAAAGCTCTTTTCCAACCTGGTTAATTTTATTCAGTTGAAACAGAAAACAATGCTGCCATGGTATTAAATAGTTTGTAATTTTTCTGTCCTTCCTTCAAAAACTCCTTTATTGTTTTCAATTATTGTTTTAGACATACAATAGAAGCTCTATTTGCATTTACACTTAGCCTTCTATTCAAAAACTACAGCTCTCAGAAATAATAAATTCTGATTTGCTGTATTTATGAAAAGCTGCTTAAACACTGTAAATCATTTCTGCTCCTGTTCAGTGTTCTCTCTAATCCAAGAGAAAACTTGGGCATTTATTTCTTCCATGACATCATCTGTTGTTCGTCCTTTGACTGCCATCCCATGGTTTGCTTTATCAATCCAATGGATTTTTTAGGGGCTTTCATTTTGCTTGCCACACCTTCTAGCAATTGCTACAGAAAAAACAAGAATGAAAAAGTTAGTGAATCAGCTGCTACAAACTGTGCAACTCCTAGAGGTCTCCCAGTTGGTCTATGCAATGTTTTAACAGGCAGCTCTTAAAAACAAAATGGGTCTGCATGAACATTAAAAACACCTTGATAGAAAAAGTGTGATGATACTGCATTCAGTACTGAAATCTGCTCAAAGGTTTGTCCTCACTCAAACACAGAATAAAAAAACTGCAAAGGTCACAACGCTGTGCAAAGGTCCTTCCCCATGCTGATCAAGGAAGCCACTTTTAACTGCCAGAGGGTACTACAACCAATAAGTGGCAGTGTCAGAGAAGCAACATATTTCCCCAGAAAGCTGTTTTGATGCGTTCAGCTTTCTCAGCAAACAGATCTAAGAACCAGCTCAGAAAGTCTTGACTTTCCCCACTAAAACAGCACTCCAAGGATCTGCTGGTTGCTAGTCTTGACTAACTTTGGTGACAACTCAAAAGCATCCTGACTCCTTATAAACTGTTCCATGCATAGAAAATAGCAATCACACACATTTCCAAATTCAAGCTGAACTCTTCAAGAACAGCAGATACCTATTCGCATGAAAACAATGCAGAAAACCATTCTGTTCTCACCTCTGCACACCTGTTCTTAATCTCTACAAAACATGCTTTCTGCCACTGAAGTCTGACTTGAGGTAGAACTACTTTGCTAGAAGAATTTGTCATGAAAATGTGACTAATGAGAAATTAGTAGTGCAGCACAAGGTTTGCTTGATAATCTGAAACAGTTCAAACAAATTAGCAAATGGCTCACTCCTTCCACAGGCTGCTTTTGACTTGTACAATCGTATGAAAAAATCCAAAACACTTCCATCAGCAGTATTTTAGCAGCCCAAGGATGAGTGTGCTAAAGTGTGTGATCAGGCATGACCTGGAAGGTTTAAGCAACCAAAAAAAAAAGCACCATCAGGGTTCTTTATGTCAAATGCAGTTTTCCTACCTGAGGCTTCCTGCAGAATAGATATATACAGATAGATATATAGATGGACGGATGTACAGATATTTAGAGAAGGCTGTTAATCAGAGATGTCACTCAGACTCATTCCTATTCTGCCATACTGCCTCTTTGTAGCATGATTTATAGGGTTACTCACCTTTTCACACATCTCATCTGTTGATCCTGAGACAAACAGCACTGGACATCTGATAAATAACAAATCTTCATGACGGAGCTTGGACTGAAGTTTTGGTCGATGCAATGGGTAAGATAAACATACTAGACCTTGAATGAAGTCATCATCATCCTCCTCCTGGCTAAGCTGACGTATCACAGAAGCAGCAGCTCGTGAGCCCATGGATCGACCTTTCTCCCATATTAAAGGAAAAAAGTATATTCTCTGTCACCTCATCCACACTCTATTTAACACAAATCCAACTGAGGGCATTTCAGTGTACCAATAGCACAAAACACTAGGAATGCTTTTATTAATCTACTTCAGGAAAAATCCTAATTTTAACATTTTCTCATTTTCTGCTAAATTATTTATCAGGTTATATTATGGTTTCACATCTCCATTAAAAAAAAAAAAAAAAAAAAAGAGGCAGGGAGACGCCACCAAAACCCAGAGAGGAATCTTTTGCAATACTGTAAGGAATAGCAGCCCATCCTGGGGGAAGAAAGGGACAGTTCCTGTGCTCCAGACGCTTGAAATTTGATAGCAATGTTATCTCGTATAATTTTTTTTTCCATGCAATTTGAAGATCTGCTCAAATTAAAGTTTTATGCACTTTATTTCCCAAACCAACCTGGACTGCATTTATATGCACCTCAAACTTCATCTAATAGTGAAAGTAGAAGGGGGAGAAATAAATAAAACACCAACTGGTTAGCATGAGGTTAGTCAGTAACAGCAAGGGGATATCAAAATATCTCCTCAAAGAAGCAACAAACGAGGTGACAACGCTCTGTAACCGAGTGTTGGAAGTAGCTGATTCCAGTAGCATTACATTGCATCAGCAGAGATTTGGTTTCACTCAGTCAGAACATTCAGAGTTCCCTGTATCAAGTTATTCCTAATCACACTCATCTACCTCCCTTTTCACATAAGACATCTGGTATTTTTATCTGCCGCTAGGTTTTATCTACCTAAACCTGTTCTGGAAAAGCAGTTTCCCACTTATCATTAACAAGAATTCTTCAAGACCTGCAGTTAAAAAGTACACATGGATTATTAGAGAACTCAGGCCCAGTCGCTTTCAAGGGACAAGAAAGTTTTCTCCCAAGGCATCTGGAAAATATGGTCACTTACTCTTTCCATCTTCCTTCTGGATCAAGACCTGTGGCATCACAAGGAGGGTGAATAGTCTAGACAATCATGCTCCTAAAGTAATTCAATGAAAGTGGTAGGCTGGGTGTTCCCATTTGTGACCTGAGGACACAGTGCTGCTCAATCCAGCCACAAGAGAGCCGAGCTGCACACCAGACAGGGCTGGTAGTGTTCAGATGCCCAAATACAAACCTATGACACCTATGTTCCCACGGCAGTCAGTGGACTGCTAATCAATTAATGAAGGTTACAGAGCATTCAACTGTCATCAGATAGCTGAAACATGTTGATCCACAGATGTTCATGCACTTCTTACCAAAGTGGGACAGACTTCAGAAAGGGAGTAGCTTCAGGTTGCTATTATTAGAGGCAGTATAAGAGAGAAAATAATAGATAATAAAAACAATACCTGCAAGGAAGACACCTGAAAGTTTATAATCATCTGAAAGCTTTAAGTATTCCTAAAGAAATAAGACAAAGAGAAGCATTACAAGTTATAATCAAGACAGATGGGGGTTGGTGAATTGTTTATAGCTACTAAACTGTCACTTTTAGCACTGTAGATTAAACAAAGAACAGAAACATGCAAGCTGCTCTCGTTTTCTGACATGAATAACACTGTGCAGCAACAGCAAAATAAACATAAGCAATTTCACATTAGTTCTTAACAAGTCTAAAATTTCAGATGCCCTATCAAGTTACTCAACATAAATGGTTACTGTGTATCAACTTAATTACAGTAACAGACCACATTCATATTCCTACCCCATCAAAAGGAAAATAAAGTTAGTAAAAATGCCCTTCGCTGAGGTCACTGACAATGAAAAGTTTAAGGCACATGTTTATGTTTGTCTGACATAAAAAAATTCAGCAACTAATTTTTCAGTTTTTAGCAGATAACTAATCACATGCTATCTTAGCAGAGGCCTTTAAATTACCTTACATAGCATCATGTTAATATAAACTCACATTATGTTTCTTCAAAAAAGAATGGAGAACAGATAGATCCATATTACAGGCTGCAACGTCTGACTTCAAATTTATGTGCATATTATGACAATAGCATTACACAAATTAATTCCTTAAGAACTGGATTTAGATCCCTTGTAAATGTGTATGATGCTCAATGCAAAGCACTCAAGCTACTTTCCCCATGCTGCAGTAGAAGTAAATAGATAATTGGGACAAAAATTTCCCCTCCTTCCTACATGCTTCAAAAGAGGAAGATATTCCATGCTGATGCTATTACAACAAAAGTTTGCTAATTTTAACAAAACCTGGGTATAGAAAAACTGGCTTAAATAATGTAGCAGCAGCAGAAAGAGATAGGCACACATATAGCAGTTTAAACTGATCTTGAAATCAAAGAATATTTAGTTTCTAGGGTTCTCATATGCCACTCCCAATCTCTTTTGCTTCGACTCCTCCTGCCACCCAGAGTCCCCTAATCTTTCCCCAAATTCTGTTTCTCCCACCTGCTAACCCTGAGAGACGTAGCACAATTCTCAATACAGCTTCTTTCGTCTCAAAACTTCTTACAAAGCTGTATCCCTTCCCCTCACAAAGCCCTCCCAGAACACCTACATCTTGTTTCCATCCTAAATAATTCTTCCCAGCTGGAAGCTTTCCCACCAAACACCTTTGCTCTCTTCACATCCTTTCCTCAAGCCTTTCTCTCCCTAAACTCAAAACCACATACTTGCTGCATCTGTTCCAGCTATTGCCTGTATAAAATTTTTTCCTGCAGTTTCTTTTTACAAAGAGTGCTCCATTTAGCTAACCACCATCACTTCTGATTTTTCCATTGTTGCTGGACTTATATATGGGTATAATTTAAAAAATGCAGAAGACATCCACAGATCTATACTTTGGCAGAATTTGGTCACTTCTTACCACAACTGTTTTGAAGGCCTTAGTTCTATAGGCAATATTAAGGCCTTTGCAAGTAAACCGCAGACACAGAACTCCATGGGATGCAAGACAGGCTGCCAAAGACACTAAGTGAGGGAAATTCATATCTCCTCCAGCACCATGGGTAAGAATCACCCCATATGTTGGTTTTCCTCTGGGAGAGAAAAGATAGCATCAAGGTATTTGTTTCCAAAAGGTATTTTCACTTTAACCTAGAAATGAAACAAATATAATTAAAAAAAAAAAGTCAGTTCCCAGTGTACACATTATGATGAAGAAAAATCTGACAATTAAGAAAGAAATGAAACCTGCAAGTACACCTCTACTTCTTCTTTTTAAGACATTATGATACTAAATGTATAATTCTACCTCTGTCTCAAGATATTCCATGCAATAATGGGTATGTCACTTTATCACGCCACACTGTGCTCTAGTTGTTTCATTGACTTATTCTATTCCATATTAATTTAGAAATACTCTATTTGTTTCATTGTCCTATTTTATTTCATTGTCTACTTACACTAGCAGAAAAGGAAGAACCCCTTGCTTCTTATAATCTCTAAACCTAGCTATTCAAGAGCTAACTGCCATACTTGACTTGGATGTCTTCCACAGCAAAAAAAAAAAAAAAAGTAGTATCTTCCATAAGATTTAAAAATAAGTAACAGATATAAACTCTTCTATAATTATACTTTCCTACAATAGAAAAGGTATTTTTATCTACCATCACTCATAGATATTACAATCAGAATTAAGGAAGCCCCTAAACATTTATTTCAATCAAATTATTTTGCTTCTATAGACCTATATGGAATATTAAGACTACTCCATGCTGGCAGCAACTGTTTAATTCTGTAGTTGTAGTTTCCATGTACAAGTTGGTTACATAGTGAAAAGGCCAAAACAGTGTATTATGAAAACATGGATTTGAATACAGTAGTTTTAGGTATTACATGGAACTGTAACAAAACAAAACAAAACAAACCACCCACAGGAACTACTTTTTTCATTGTGTTCAGTAATAATTGATGGCAGATACCACGAGATACATATTTCACATATAACTGATAGTCTTAACTAGCAGCCAAACCCACAGAAATATGACACGAAGACACAGCCCAGCAAACATTTACAAATTAGACAGCAGTACACATGCAGTGGAGCAGCAGCCTGTGTCTAGTCAAAGACTGAACTTCCTCAAGGACAGGAAAGACAGCACACATTCAGACAAAGCCACTATCAAGCTGGCAGAGAGCCTCTAGTTATTACAGACGTCTGGAGGAGATGAATGAGATGCAAGGCCAGCTGATGCTGAGCTGAATGAATGGGGATTGGACAACAGATGTGTCCCGTTCACACTACAACTTCTGAAAGCAAAAAGAAAGCACTCCGGGGCTACGATGAAACACAGTTTCACACCACTGCTGCTCTCCCATAAGCCAAAGGCTCTTCTTGGCAGTGGTCCTGCAGAGCCACTGCACAAGGAAGGAGGTTGTCAGTGGCCTCGCAGAGTTGCTACCTTTGCACAGCCGAAATGAGTGGAGGATGCCAGGCTGAGCCACAGAGATGGGCAGAAGTGTGAACAGCCACAGCTGCCGCTTCCTAACCACTGGACCTTTGCTCATTGAGAAGAAACCAGGCCAGACGGGATTCAGATGGACAACAGGCATGTTTACACCCCTCCTGGCAAGGAAGCACACCCACTCCACTCCGTAATTCCCAGCTCTAGAGGCCACTCAGGGGGTCCGGCAGTGCCACAGACGGCAAGCCCTTCCACATCCAGGCACAGAACAGGCGCATTGACCCTAAAGGCGGTTATTCCGCCACCAGCCGCATCCGCTGAACCAGACCTGCGGCCTCCCCAGAGAAGCACGGGGATCACCCCGTGGACCGGTAACCACTGCGGGGCGTCTGGCCCGCCAGGCCGCTGGACTCCTTCCCATCTTGGGGCCTCATGAACCCCTCTCCAGGATGCGGCCGAGGAGAGGCACCTTTAACCACCCCACGGGTAGGCCCCAGTATTGGATCAACTGGCTTTAGAAAAGCGCGGCCATACCTCCCGCGGCGCACTCATACCAGCCCCTGCCCTGTGACGGTCACAAGACTGGCAACACCCCCAACCCATCACCGCCCCGGCAGTCTGGGAGGGCTTCTCCGTGGGCTGTGTGATTGGTCCGCAGACGTCTTGGCCCCGCCTCGGAGGGCGGGACTGGGAGTCAGGCTCACGCGGAAGCTCTAAGGCGGGATAATGACAGGGTCCGGCGGCGCCTGGTGGTTACTGCGCAGCGGAGTAAACTAGGAGAGAATTTTGAATGGAGATTAGGTCGAGCATACGGCGGGGGGGTCGGCAGTGGCGCTTGGCAAGAAGGCACCTCTAGTATAGGCCTCGAGAGAAACCGGTGCGTTTGGGCAAGTTCTTGATACCTGTAATCACAGAATCATTAAGGTTGGAAAAGACCTCAAGTCGGTACTTCATTAGATTCATCTTGTAATATTAATAAATGTTGCCATAATTATAGTAGCTGCAGAGCTTTTAAAGTGTAACAGTTACATAGTTGCTGAATTAATTAGGTCTGGGTTACACTGAAGAGTTTACACCACTCCCTATAAATAGTTTTTATTCACCTATACATGGGAAACATACACTAGTGATAAAACAGAAGAAATAAAGCCAATTACTTGGGAATTGCATGAAAAGTCAGGTTCTCACTGACTTCAAGGAGTATAGATACGATCCTTACCTAAGGTGTCTGGAGCAACATCAGGTGTTTTTTCTGGCTGCAGTCAGTGCACTGGATCTACATAGCATGCACAAACAGGAGAGACATACTATGTGGCTGGCATTTTAGGTACAAGCATACAACTATTCCTGCGCTGTGCTTTACTGTACAACAGAAAACCTAGTGTGTTTGTATATTCAAAACACAGCCTTAAACTGGTAGAAGACAGCACCAATAGTATACAACAATGCTTGTGGTTTCTAAGAACTTCTATGGTAAGGCATTTAGTCAGAAATCATGTTTTCTGCTATTATCAGTGTATAAAGTGGTCCTGGTTTGAGTTAGAACAAAACAAATTCTATTTGGATTGTCAGCTCAGTTTCTTGTAAGTAATTCACTTTCTGGAGTTAATGGCATTTTTTCACAAACAGCATCTGCTTCTAGTGTTTATAGTTACTGCCAAGGACTGCTTATACTCACTCTGATGGAGACCACGGTCATTGCAAAATCTTTATTGCCCTGTTGGGTGTACCAAAAGTAAAAAGGCTGCACCTGCAGGGAGGACTGGAAAATTGAGGTGACCTAAAATGGACCAACAGGATATTCCATATATGTCCTATCCAGTGTAAAGCTGAGGGATCATGAGGATGAAGCCCTCTTCAGTGACCAGCAGCTGAGGAGGACTCTGTCCATTCTGCCTACAACCCTAGACCTTGTGTTCCTGAATCCAACTCCTGAATCTTGTTCCCATCTGCCACTTAGTCCAGTCTGGGAGTTCTTCAGTGCCTGCCCACATCATTGCAGGTTACAGTGACAAAATTGCCATCAGGGGATTAAGTTTGACACTGTGTATTTCATTTAATTGTCACTATATTCATTAAAGAAGTTTTATTTTTCTGTTCCAATTTTAAGCCTCTCTCCCTTACTGCCATTTTTCTTCATCTTCTGGGAATAGGGATTAATAGCATCTGTCACTCATCTAGTGGCTGGCCCAGCTGTAACCCTTGATGTATATGTTAGAATGCCCTATTACTTAACTGTTTGAACATGCCATTACCAAGTGGAATTTTGTTTTTCATGTGTTCACCTGCTGGAAGATAAGCTCTGGTTTGTGCTCCCAGTGTCTCGCTCTCACTCTGCTGGCTGGATATTGCCAAACACCGGGATGAAAATATTGCATCCCTCTGAGAAGTGAACCTGATAGGGCAGCTGGGATTTACCCATTATCTTGGTGGTCATTTCTGCTGTCTGAGGAATGTCACCCTTACAGGCACGCTAGCCCAGGCATTTTGCACTATTGTAAAATTTAAGTGTTAAGAGCAGAAGTGGAGAGGTTCAGCTGAAGTCCAGTAATCAAGGTGAAAAACATAGGGAGCCTTGTCTGTCTAAATTTCTACCTTGCCTACAAAATGTCAAGTTATGATGAGATTTCAGGAAAGCATAAAGCCAAGTGAAAGGCACCAGCATAGCCTGGGAGCTGAACTGCAGGTGGTGTTAAGGTAGTGATTCCTTGAGCCATAACTCACATTCGGGCAATTCAGCAGACTAGGGGAAAGAAAATGCTTCAGAATAATGCCAGGTAGATTTTTCTTGGGTGGAGATCATGCTGTTCCAATTAATTCATAACACCAATTAAGCCTTCATAGATCACATACTTAGCAAACTGAGATTTGTTATGCCACAGCAGTTAGAACCTCAACCTCAATCTGGAACACAGGAATGCAAGAAGAGAGTTAAGAAAGACTTTGTGTTAATTTATTAGGTTTTTTTCTCTCTTTTGTTATTTTCACTTCTGTACTTAAAGTATGCTTTTGTGCTCTGATAGTTTATATTTTCAGTGTTGTTTTGCTTCTTTCCTGGTCTCATTTTAAAATTCTCTCTCTCTTTTTTTTTTTTTTAATAACTTTTTCCTCCCTCTTCTGTACACCTACTGTATTTCTCCTTTTTCATTCACACACTGTTTTCAGAGCAGTCCTTGAGGAATATGTATCTCATTAAATCTATCCATGTGTGACCCCTTTGTACTGGAAAAATATTTTCTTTCATTTTCCACATAAAGCAAGCTTCTACCAGTTTACTTCCTGTTTTATCTGTTAATTTTCTTAGCCCAATTCTCCTTGCAATGCTTAAAACTGTTCTTTACATAAGCACAGTGTTCAAGGTAGGGTGAGTAATACCTGGTAGATTCCAAAGAAATGCAAATAAAGGTGTGACTCACAGAATCATATAATGGTTTGGGTTGGAAGGGACCTTAAAGGTCATCTGGTTCCAACACCCCTTCTGTGACCAGGGACACCATCCAAGAGAGGGTTGCTCAGAGCCCCATCCGACCTGACCTTGAACACTTTCAGGAAGGGAGCATCCACAACTTCTCTAGGCAAGCATGTTTCTTGGATGCATGGAATAATTTTATAACTTTAACCTTGCATCACTCCTGCAAATATAAATTTGTTTCTAAAACAATGTGTGGTGCATAATAGTCTAAATTTGTCATCAAATGTAAAAACAATGAAAGGGGTGTGATTTCACATGCCTCAGTGAGAATGGATGTTGTGTGTTATAATAACCTATGCACTGCTGTAAGCACCTCTGACAGAGCTGATATGCCAAAGACAGCTGAGTTTGAAGAAACAGTGGCTGTATATCAAAGAATGACATGATCCCCAGTCTAAACTTGGGACCTGTTAACTTTCGGTAGCACATCAGGCAATCCCTATTCTTTTCCTTGGATTATGAATACATACCAGAGACTTAGATTTATATATGCAATAGGAACGTCAGAGATGAACTTTCCAACTAATCTTGCTTACAAAAAAAAAAAATAAAAGTAATTTTTAAAATACATGTTTTTTAAAATCCTGTATTTCAGTGCAGAGTGACTAAAAGGTGAAGGGCAGGAGGATCATAAACATAATTACTAATTACTTTTCTTTAAAAAAGATCAGATTTTTTTATTTGTATTGTTTTAGGCTGGAGACATACACGTTTGCTTTAAAAGTTCTACTCTCACTCTAAATTAGAAACTTGACTTTTGACCAAGACCCTTAATTTTCATTTTTCCTGAGGTTGTGGATACACATCAGTATCATAGAATCATAGAATCAGTCAGGGTTGGAAGGGACCACAAGGATCATCTAGTTCCAACCCCCCTGCCATGGGCAGGGACACCCCTCACTAGATCAGGCTGGCCAGAGCCTCATCCAGCCTGGTCTTAAACACCTCCAGGGACAGGGCCTCAAACACCTCCCTGGACAACCCATTCCATGGCTTCACCACTCTCATGGTGAAGAACTTCTTCCTCACATCTAGCCTGAATCTCCCTATTTCCAGCTTCATTCCATTCCCCCTAGTCCTATCACTACCTGAGATCCTGAGAAGTCCCTCCCCAGCCTTCCTGTAGGCCCCCTTCAGATACTGGAAGGCCACAATGAGGTCACCTGGGAGCCTTCTCTTCTCCAGACTGAACAGCCCCAACTCCTTCAGTCTGTCCTCATAGGAGAGGTGCTCCAGCCCTCTGATCATCCTCGTGGCCCTTCTCTGGACATGCTCCAGCACGTCCACATCCCTCCTGTAATAGGGGCTCCAGAACTGGATGCAGTACTCCAGGTGGGGTCTCACCAGAGCTGAGTAGAGGGGGAGAAGCACCTCCCTTGACCTGCTGGTCACACTTCTCCTGATGCAGCCCAGGATCTGATTGGCTTTCCGGGCTGCAAGTGCACACTGAGAGCTCATGTTGAGCTTCTCGTCCACCAGCACCCCCAAGTCTCTCTCCTCAGGGCTGCTCTCCAGCCAGTCACTGCCCAGCCTGGATTTGTGCCTGGGATTGCCTCGACCCAGATGCAGGACCCTGCACTTGGTCTTGTTGAAGCTCATGAGCTTGGCTTGTGCCCACCTCTCCAGCCTGTCAAGGTCCCTCTGGATGGCATCCCTTCCCTCCAGTGTGTCCACTGCACCACACAGCTTGGTGTCATCAGCAAACTTGCTGAGGGTGCACTCGATGCCCCTGTCCATGTCACCCACAAAGATGTTGAACAAGACAGGTCCCAGGACTGATCCCTGAGGGACTCCGCTTGTCACTGGCCTCCACTGGGACATGGACCCGTTGACAGCCACTCTTTGGGTGCGGCCATCAAGCCAGTTCTTTATCCATCTAGTGGTCCATCCATCAAACCCATGTGTCACCAGCTTGGAGACCAGGAGGTGGTGCGGGACAGTGTCGAAGGCTTTGCTCAAGTCCAGGTAAACGACATCAGTTGCTCACCCCTCATCTATTAATGCTGTCACCTGCTCATAGAAGGCCACCAGGTTTGTCAGGCATGCTGACTATTCCCAGTCACCTCTTCACTATTCTTCTGGGTCAGTAGTGCCTCCAGGAGGATCTGCTCCATGATCTTTCCGAGCACAGAGGTGAGACTGACTGGCCTGTAGTTCCCCGGTTCCTCCTTCTTGCCCTTTTTGAAAATGGGAGCAATGTTTCCCCTTTTCCAGTCTGTGGGGACTTCCCCAGTCTGCCATGACTTTTGGAATAGAATAGAGAGGGGTTTGGCAACCTCATCTGCCAGTTCTCTCAGCACCCGTGGGTGTATCCCGTCGGGTCCCATGGACTTGAACACTTTCAGGTTCTTCAGGTGATCACGAACCTGAGCTTCACTTACGATGGGCAGTTCTTCATCCCCGTCCCTGGCATCGTCTTCCATGACACCAGGAGCGTGGCTGGAGGCCCTTGCAGTGAAGACTGAGGTAAAGAAGTTATTGAGTACCTCAGCCTGTTCCACATCACTTGTGACTAATTCACCACTTTCCTTTCTGAGGGGGCCCACACCTTCCCTAGTCTTCTTCTTCTGCCGTTAACATACCTATAGAAATTCCTAGTGCTCCCTTTAACCTCCCTGGCTAGATTAAATTCAAACTCTGCTTTGGCTTTCCTAACCAGTACATGCACATGTTCTGTGCACTGGTATCAGAAACACTTTTGCTAGTTTTCTGAAAATGATCAGCAAGCTATTATTTGATTAGCCAGCATAGGAAGCCATCTCCAGGAAGATGGGGAAGTTTATTATGTGCCATGAAATAATCTCACTTTGGGTGAGAATATGCAGCAAAATTGAATTCAGCCCATGACACAGTTAAAAGATAGTGATATCTACAATGCTGACTAATTTTTAACTATTGTATCATACTTCTTGAAGGTCTGAAAAAATTTTGAGGTCCTCTGTAAAAGAGGAAGTGATACCACTAAAATGTGCAGAGCAATATAGAATTTTAGTGTGATGTGTGTAAATCCCCATATCATTATGATAAGCTGAAGAACTCAGCCATTTGCACTGATGGCTTTCTCCAGCAAGTGTGAAGATGCTCACATTCTGCAGGTACGGATGGTGTCCAGCAATGAGGTCAGAAATCATCTTGGCTGTAACTTAGAGACCTTGAGACCTTAGGCTAGTCAAAAGGTGATCAAACCAAACTGAAACCTTTTCTATTATTGGTAAGTCCATAATTCAGTCTGATAAAATGTATCTATTGGGCGATTTACTCATTAATAACAGTATCATTAATATTCTAGTTTTCCCTTTGTTCTCAGCTTTCTTGTTTTGCCCATCTGTCATTAGTTAGCCTGTTCAGACTGTAACAGCAGCATATTAGCTGTTGTGTATTTGTTAGATACCAATTTTTACAAAACTAGGACGTGGAGAGGACTGGTATCTTTTGCAGCATTACACCGAGTACATACTACAATACAATAAACCAGGTTGGAAGAGACCTTCAAGATCATTGCGTCCAACCCATCAAACAACTAGATCATGTCACCAAGCATCCCACCAAGTCTCCTCCTGAACACCTCCAATGACGGTGACTCCACCACCTCCCCAGGCAGCTCATTCCAATGGGGAATCACTCTGACAGTGCAGATAAGGTCAGGTAACATGCAATGCATAAAAACTTTCTCTCCCTTTCAAACTGCACAAGTGTCTTTGTGAACCCTTTGGGCTTTGTAATTGTGGGGCTAAATGGAAGGTCCTTACTTTAATTAAGGAAGGTGTCATCATGACTCATGCTTCCAGATGCAACTTTTGGATGCTATACATTTCTCAGGGTCTTTGTTACGGATTTTGTATTTCATCATTGTTCTTGATAAATGCAACCACTTTGTATTCCAGTGGCAGCTGTTGCAGTTCATTTGGGTGTTTATACTGCACAGGAGACTGCTGTCAAGAGGTCACTCTGGCTATTGGCTCCCCTTGGCTGACAGTGTACTGACCTGGTCAGGAGCCAGTGGGACTAACCTTTCTGTTTCCACTGCTGCACAGGAAGAATTAATGGTTTTGGCAGGTTCATACAATCTTTGAATGTTGAACTCAATTCCTTGTATACTTTCACTCTGAAGTTTCACTCTGTTTCTATCTGTTGCTTCTTCAAAAGATTAGCATGGTTGGATATGGTAAAGAACATCATTGCTGCTGCCAGCATTGCCTTTATTATGAACAACGTGTTAAGATATGAGGCTCTTTAACATTTAATTCTCAGTCCAAAAATTGATAACCTCTGCAGTCATGTCATCAGTCATCCAAGTGAATTACTTATCTGGATATTACTGCTATTTATAATTATAAACACTATGTTACAGCCTCTAAATACAGGAGCTCAGTACATTTTGAATCTTCTTGCAAGCTGCTAGGCCATTTTCATTTCCATTCGTAAACTGATTCATTCTAAGATGGAGAAAATGACAATGTACCTCTCTTTACCTATAATTCACACAGATTTACACAAATTAGAAAATGAAGCCCTTTGTTTATCCATAGATTGTCAGAGCATGGGCAACTGCAGAGTAACCCTGAGGCTCTGCAAATGTCCCTTGTACCTTCCTCAATTATCATTCCTCCAGATCCTTTCTATCATTTATGCCAATGTTTGCATTCCAGTTCCATTCCCCTAAAATTCCTGCAATCCATCTCAGCTTCTCATTATTTGTATCTTTAAGAAGTGCATTATCTACTCTGTAATCCAAGATATTTCTAGACATAGTGAGTTCCAGAAAGGAGAGCATGCAACTCTTTTATTCTTCTGTTCCTTCTGCTGCTGTTCATAAAATCTGCTACACTGAGGTAGGAGGAAAAATCATTTGGTTTGAGAAAACTTAGCCAGGTGCTTTAATAGCACCTAGGAACTGGAGTAAAACTGAAAGGCTTAATTATTGGCTTCTCCTTATTCTCCTCTTTTAACTTATACGTTGTCATGAATTTACATATGTAACAGATCTAGTTTGCTGCCAGCTATATAGTTTTGAATAAAAAACTCCATACTTGGTGAACTGCAGAGGACTGCCTTACAGCCCTTCTGTGTTGCCAGCCTCATGACTAGCTGAAAAGCCTTTCCCCAGGTCTTTCGCCTGCATCATCGTATCCATACTCTTCCAACTGAGCAGAAACTCCCTGCTTTCTGTACACTTTATTTCTTCCATCTCAGCTGTCCTACATTCACCCTCCCTCTGCAGTATCTCTCCACAGGAAAGGCAATCCAGAAAAAATGTTCAGATGTTCAGGACCTTGCAATCCCGATCAGATGTACTGTCAACCCAGTTCTTACAAGTGTGCTTCACATCTTCTACAGCTACCTGAAAAGCAATGGAGGAATATGGTGGCAGTGATAGCTACCTCAGCCATTTGTTCTCTGCAGTCTTGTGAAAGACATGCACAGAAACTTGAAAAATGGTGATTAAACTAAGAACACTCTTTGATTAAGGCTGAAGGACCAGCTCTGCCTATACTGTTTCTTTCTTGTGCTGGGGTCAGTCAGCTGTAACTGACCAAAATTAGTTGATCAAAGCCATTATAAAGTGGTACAGGAGTGGCTCTTTGCAGTGATTGCAAAGGCTTTGATAGGCTGGAAGAGAATATTTGGTAATGGTGCAGGCTGTAACATCCACATTGTAAATGTGGCTCACTTAAAATCCCTATTTTAAATAAAGCTGGGCCTCTTAAGAGCTTCTCTTAAATACTACTATATGTGTGCTAAACTGTTACTTCTCTTACCTTCTTTCAATGTGAAGTTAAGGCTGAAATTATAGGTTGCATGTCACAAAATCTGCTGTCCTTATGCAAGGACTGCTTTATTGCTGAATGGAAAATCTTACATGAGATGCTGCAAGAGCAACAAGTTATTGCAGTCCACATGACAGCTTTTAGCCCCAGACGTGTCTGGCACTTATTTTCCTCAGCACTTGTAAATCAATAGATTATATGACATGAATAAGTTTAGAAGAACGATGAAGCACAAGACTTCATCCATGGTGAGTACTTCAAAGATCTTGTAGCATTACACAACTTTTATTTATGTGGGACCGGTCATCTCAGTTTTAGCCTTTGAACTTTAGAACATACATCCTTGCCTTGATCACCTGGTTACTTCAACAAGCAAAGCTGAATCATTTGCTTTGGAGACTGGATCTAAGATCACAGGTCTCTCACATGTCTGTTCTGCAATTAATCCCATTAGCTGAAAATCATCCACACAAAAAAGCTCATTGCTCTTTACCCTTCTGTGAAAACACTAAGGATAGTAACATTACACTCAAAAGTCAGAGGACTGATTTCTGTGAGGAATTTGTAGGTCTTTGCCAATGGCAACAAATCAGGCTGAGGATATCTGAGCCATGACATCAGGCACGCTGTCCCTGGAGTCAAGAGGCAAGCAGGCGATAAAGTCAGAAGGAGGCAGGCTTGGCAAACTGCATCATGCCTATGCCAGCTTGCACTGGTGCACATAGTCAAGTTTTGGCCTTGCACTTTGTAGTGTGATGGACAAGAGCAGAGCTAATGAAAGGGGTGGTGAAAAGGGGACCTAGGAAAAAGTCATCCACAGAACTGAATTTATGGTGCTATTTGTTTTGTGGTTTGATTGCTGCTTTCAGTCCTTTCAGTTCTGTGGGTTTCCCTTTTGATATTGGTTTTATGGGTTATTGGTTTGGTTTACTTTTTTTCCAACCGAGTTTCTGGGCAGCTAGTTTAGAATTTTGACCCTTAAGAAAATGATCACTTCCAGATTCAGGGAGATACATCAGCTTGAATCAGTTTGAATCAAATCAAGATCATATTTATCCCGTTGTTGTGCAGTGGCCAAATCGGTCTTAGGACCCAGTAGTGGCAAACTGTGTTTAAAAACTTGTAATTCTCTTGGATGCTCTGTTTGCTTTGATCTCTTGGCCTTTTTCAAATGCTGGGCTGAGATTATAGGCACTTATATGGTCTGTACCCTATCTAAACCAAAAGTCAGGCATGCATTTGTACCAGCAAAGAAGGAGGTCAAATCTGTTGATCAGTGAGATTGGCCAGTTGATTTGTGAAAGAAGATTTGGAAGAAACAAATGTGTTTGAATAAATTTGGCATCAATGAATCGATCTATTAAAATGCTTCAATCTTTTTTTCAATATATATTAGTGGGATCCCATGGAATCTAGTCCTGTCCCTGCCAGTGCAGTGTTGTATGACATTCAATGTGGTCGCTGTCAGGAACTTTTTAGACCACATTATGGCAGCAATAACACAGCCCCAAATAGGGGAAGATGCTGTGACAGTACAGAACCACAGCATAATCTGTTTAGTCCCTTGAGCCTTATTATTCCCTGTAGGCTTATATTTACATTAAAGAACAGAATAAACATCAGATCTTTGTCTTTTGCCCCTCTGCCTAGGGGTGCTGCGCAATCAACTAAGTATCTTCTGAAATGGATTGCTTTTCTCTGTGCATGCGCAGTGCAGGTCAGTGCATATTTATTTTAACGGCTTTCCTGTATTATACTGAATGTCTCATAATGTTTAATGGTGAACTGCACTTACAGTTTCATATAGTCTTTATTCAGCTCTCAAGAACATTTCTCCTTTCTTTTGGCATGGCAGGCACATTTTCTGCAGACTGGCACAGTTCATGGGCAGCCCAAACAGCCTAGCCTGAGCAGGTTGTGCTGACTTGTAATCAGGCAGGGCTTTTGGGTAACTAGAAGTGAATATACCAAGAAGAAACTGGAGGATGTGTACCGCGATTGAGAGATGGGACAAAGCTTGATACAAGCAAAGTGTCTACTTTATTGTACAAAGTCTTTTCTTTATATAGGCTAACGTAATCAAAAGCAACTTGTGATTGGTTATTAGATGTGTCTGTGCGACAGTTACAGGTTCATGATTGGCTGCCGAGAAAATGCCAGGGAACACACATCCCTTGGCAAGGCTCAGACAAGTGTTAGACAAAAGACAAACGATCACACATCTCTTATCTAAGTTCAGACAGAAGACAAAAGATTCTATTGCAATGTTTACCAGCTCTAATTTTCAAGTCGTTGTGTAGCTTCCATGAGTAACAATGGCCGTTGGTAATCAGCTAAATGCTTTTTTCTCTCTGCACAGCTGCAGTTTGTTCCCAGGGTTTATGGCCCACAAGAGCTAAAACATTGTCTTCTATCAGCTGAGCATTGCTTGAGATTCTACTCCTTAAATTCAGTCCTTCAGATGTGATGTGCCATTTTGGGACATTGTCTTTCCTAGACTGACCTCTTTCTGTCTGTCTCCCTGTCCTTTTTCTCATTCGGTTTGGTAGAGAATTTGGTGAAGAATAATTTTTTTCTGCAACTCTAACATTCTTTGACTTTTATAGACCCACCTCCACATTTTGGGGTAACAGAGTGGTCAGAAATGACACACTGTCATCTCTCAGATATATCCCAACATTGTTTGTTACCAAAGTGGTGAAACTGCTAGTCAAACGATCTGCAGCCAAGTGTCTCTTCCGCCAGCCCATTCTACTGGATACAGTCATAACTGTGTGAAACCAAGTGGTGACTTGCAGACCTTGCAGAGAGGTCTCATCACCAGCCCACTGGCCAAACACCCAGAGACTTTGGGGAACCTGAAATGGAGACTTCACAGTTTCATGAAGATGTACTCTTTTAAGTTCCTGTGTTTGTGAGTTCTTCCATTCATAAGCTGTCTGGTTTATTGTTTGAGGCTGATAATACCCCAAATACTTTGTGTTGATCCAGTACTTACATAAATTTTGTTACCTTTCCAAGAACACTTTTCTCAATTTTCCTTCTTTCTTTATTTCTGTTCCTGTTAAGAAGGCTTAAATCCTTCAGTGACAGTTGCCCTTCTTTTATTATCAACTTGAGGAAGGTTTAGCTGTGTGTTATTTGTGCTAACAGTTTCTCATACCACATACAGGCATCTTGGCCTATGGTGTACCTGCACGTACCACAGGATATTTGTTCAGCAGCTGGAGCACTGAAGCAACTGAAGTGGTATCTGTGTGCTTAAAGCTAATGCTAATACATGCTGCAGGTTGGGTGTTCGTCTCTATGGACGGCCTATTGCTGACTTTGTGCACTGAAGTGAATGGTCCTCCTGGAGCCTAATGATTTCCTGACTTAGCCAGGACTGTAGGAGTGTAGACTTCCTCCTTCTGTATCTTAGAGATGTTGAGAAACTCTTGAGAAAACAAGGGAAGAAAATGCAATAAGTATCAATTTAAAAGTTGTTCTATTTAGCAGTTGTCATGGTTCAGGCCTAGCTGGCAGCTGAGCCACACACAGATGCTCACACAACTGGAATAAGAAAGGCAAAGCCTTGTGGGTTGAGATAAAGAGAATTTAATAGAACAGCACAAAGTGATTGCATGGCTCAGTCATCTGCTCAAAGCACTGGCGCTTACCCCACCAGCCCTTCCTTTGTATAGCAGGCATGAAGTCAGCATGGTTCAGCCAAAAAAGTAACAACCAAACAAACAAAAAACAAAACACAAAACCAACCAACCAAAAAACCAAATTAACAAACAAAACCCCCCTTAATCCTATGCTAGCTAAACATTGCATACCCGTTTACTTTTCTCAGTCCCAAAGCAGCTCTGAAAATAAGACCACATCTTTGGAAGACACACATATGTTTACTAGACTATTTATGTGGCAGCAGGTCTTTCAACTAACCTGCAGGCAACTTTTGAAAGGATTTTCCAAGCCACAAGGACTAGTTAGAGGATCTTGAGCCTCATGGGGCCTCAGGCATCACTGGTAATGCTTTCTGTTCTGTGCAGTGTGGGTACAGATGGAGACTTACAATATGGGCACATTGGTGGGCTGCATTCACTGTCTTGAATCTTCACATTCTTCAGTTGCAGTGCTAATGTCATGCTTATTGCAGACAATAAAATACAGCAGAAATTAAAACAAGCTCTTCTCTTATTTATATTTATGCCATTTAAACTTTAGCCAGAAACTTAATGGAGTGCATTTTCAAATATGAGCACATAGGAATACCCACAAAAATAGGCAAATCTCCCTATGCACATATAAAAGAGCACTTTCCCCCCTATTTATACCAGAGCTGCTTTCAAGTTTGTGAGTATTAGTCCAGCAGGATAAAATAAGCTTCCCTCTGGAAGGTCTAGCACAAAACCAGCATTTAAGCCTTGTAAAAGCCCTATTTTGAGAGCTTAAATAGTATTAAATGTTGCCTCATACCATGTTTCTGCCAGGGGAGCAATGGAGTTCATTCACTGTGAAGTAATGCTTGTGTTAATAGTCACAGTTAGGGTGACTGGGAATCCATGCCTGGAAAACCTGTGATCTTGCTGATTTCAGTGCCCTCTCTGGCATCCTGTGAAAAATCTCACATGACAGCTTTGAGGGCAGCTGGATTCCTGGCCAGTCAGCTGCTGCCTTCAGAAAATTCTTCTCCAGATATTCACTGGATGGCAGAAATCCCCATCAAAACACCCATCAGAAGGGAAAAAGCAGTGGTGCTGTGTAAAGAGCTTGAGGCATGTCTGTAGTGCCCTTATTTCGTATAAGTACATCAAAACAGCATCTAGGTCAGTAACATCAAACCCATAAAACATTGCAGCATGGACCTCAGCTTGAGCTGTTTTCTTCATTTTTGTGGTCAGTATGAAGCCTAGACTGAACCCCATGCTGCTGCAGGAAGCTAGACAGCAGTGCTTAGGGTAACGAGCTTGAAGGCACATCTACAGAGCAAAACCAGGTATTGCATATCTCCCTGACATCCCAGGGTGGCTTTGTCAATCTGTCAGCAATATGTAAGTATGTTTGTGTGCAAGGAACACCAGGATTCCAAAAGGCATCAGATGTGCAGCTTAGGCAAAATCTGTGTGGCTATTGTCCTGGAGGTGAGAGCAGCACCTCCTTGCCTGGGATGGCGATGGCTGGTTTTGGCTTTGTTTCAGTCACCACGAACTCAAAAAAATGTGAGGAAAACCCCCATGCCAATGGGCATGTAAAATGAACAGAATAAAAGTGGAGAAAGATAAATTATGTTTCTCAAAATTAGGGAGTTCTCAGATGTTGATCAAGATAACTTTAGTCTTTGATAGTGGTGGAGGTCTTAATTTGCTCTCTCTCATATATATTAGCAAAATATTTCTGTATATAAAGGCCCTCGTTCTTTACATTAAAGGAAGCCCTCATTTCCAGTTTAATGGAAACACATATCAGTGAATATATTTATTTCATAACTGACCAAAATTCCTCTCTCCCAGGAACAAAAATCTCCCAGCCTACAGAAAGACAGCATCAAGTTTTCCCTTGGTTGCAGAGTTCATTTCTTCCTGCAACTGATGTTAACACCTCTGACACCATGACAGACATCAGAGACAACGCTCTGGCACCATCCCGGTGGACTGGTAGTTGAGGCAACGGCAGGGTTCTAATGTATGCTTCTGACTTCAGGTTTCAGTTTCCCAGGGCAGGACTATGCCAGGGTATTTCCTCTTTCCTCGGAGGTGTGGGGAGCAGAATCAGTAACAGTGCTGGCCTGACGGTTCCTGACATGTCAGGTGTCCAGATTCAGAATATTTCCCTGTGCCACAGGGATCCATCTGTGGAGTTCAAAAGCCAGGTAAGTTTGGGGATGATTGAAGTGAGACACCTTCACCTGGGTTCAAAATGCTAACTATACATTTTTAACCAGATACATGTCAAAAGCTTTGTGAGGGCTTTTTAAAAAGAAACATGCTTTTTAAAAAGAAACAGAGTTTGTGTGCACACATAAGGACATACGTGTTCCAGCTGAAAATTTCTCTTAGGTGTATGTATAGTCGAGAGCACTGAATTTGATAATGGGGCTATTCCAGGGAGGGCTATACATCTTAAGTGCAATGAGGTAAGGGAACAGATTATTCCCAACACTTTGAGGAATCTTCTATACAGTAAAGTCAAAGGAAAAAGTTGCTGAGGGAATCTAGGAAACTCCAGGGTGCAAGAATCATTACTTGTGAAGAATTGTACCCTCTGATGCAAATAAACACTCCCAGGCTCTTTTAAAATAAGAAGTAAACTGTAATATGAAGACCCCTAAGTGCACCTGCAGCTTATTAGACAGCTGCTGATTTCCAGACCATATTTAACCAAACAGGGGACTGCTTACAACTGCATTACATCCACATCAGATCCAAGGGAGTTTGCTGCTGGGGGCCAAGGTAAAACATAAGCTCTTAAGCACATCCATTATTTGAGTGTGTCAGGAGTTACTGGCCCAGAGCAGGGCACTAACTTTGTCGAGTTAGAATTTAGAAGGCCTAGTCTGTGGAGTGAAGAAAGTTATTCTAACAGGACTTTGTTTCCATTCCAGCACAAATATGTTCCATTGTGCTAGGCAGCTTTGAATCAGAGACATTACAGCATCTGTATATTGAAGTCTGTAATTCAAAGGATTCATCTCCCTATTATTCCCTGTGTCTGAAGAAGGAGGTGAAATCCTTGTCCTGAGGGGACATCTGCAACAGTTTGGGATGAAAGGACACCTGTCCATGGAAATCTGGCTATACTGAGTGCCTTTACAGGCAAATAGGCATGGCCCCCACCCTGGAAAACTCAGTGGTGCTTGAGTCGGTAAGAGAAAGCAGCTGACAGTAGAAAGATGAAAATAACACAGTGGCTTAGATACCATGCAGCTGGCTTGGAAGGGCCAGAGTCTCCAGTCTGATGATGCCATGTTACGTTGTAAGTAGTGCACCTGGAGACTTTTCAGGTGTGTTTAAATTACATTTTGGCTAATCTTGGTCATGGCTTTCCATCGGGAAAACACAGTTCCCTTTTGTAGGAATCCTGGTACCTGGATTCCTAAACCACCTGACAGAGGTGCCTGAGTAAAGTGGTGTGACTGCTTCTCAGGAGAAAAGGGCAGTGTTACTCACTATCCATTTGAACTAGAAATGTCATAATAGCTGCAACAACTAATTAGGCACCTGGACAGAAGTCTAAGTGCAGGTCTTTAAAGCATGGAGAGGACAAGATTAGTAAAGCTCCTATTCCTGTGGAAGGAGTCTTTGCTCTTGTGAAACAGTGTCAGTGGACTTTTTAGCCATGAAGTGAGGAGAGTAGCCTGGAAACACAGTAGGGTAAAGAGAAGGATGGGGAGGAAAATAAGCGAGAGAGGAGACTTCTCAACATCTCTGTTGCCGTCCATGTACAATGTAAAGGTGCTGAATCTGGGTACCCCTGATTCTGGCTGGAGAAGAGACTGCAGCACTCCTGCAGAGGACAAGCCCTCAAAACACAATCTTCATTCCTGTAGTGTGAGTACCCTATAAAGCTAATTTAAACGAGTCAAATGCAGGACTCTTGGCTGGGTTGGGGCACAGGACAGTGAATGGAAATGAGAATGTCACTCTTCTTTCTTCTTTACTTCTGTTCCCATTCCTACTGCTTCCTGCCAAACAGTACCACTGTCTTCTTGCCCTCACTTGGGTGCTGATTGGCCATTGTAGCACAGGCAGACTTTCTCTGTCAGAAAATCCTCCTTCTGTGGGGTGAGGGTTACAAAGTTCAGTGGTTTCACAGCCAGAGTGCCAGGCCACCTAAATGCTGGGTGATGGCTGCAGAGATAGGCACAGCGATAGGGAGCAAAACATCTTTCTTGCAGTGATGGGGAGCTGCTGGCTAGTTCTACTGAGGGTGTCCACTTCTTGAAGGATGCTTCACTGCCATGCTCCCCAACTGCTGGCTTGCTGGTGCTCCCCACTCCTGGAGAACTTGCTGGGAACCAGCTTGGGTGCTCATGCAGGCTGTCCTCTCCTGCCCATGGGGAGCTGAATAGGTCAGACCTATTCAGCTGTGATCAGCATTGTGGTGCTTCACTCAGTAGGGTCTCATGGCTCATTTGAAACTAATCCTGTGCTAATTAGGCCTTGAAGACAGTAGGTCTGGCACTGGGTGTGTATGGAAGGAGACCAGGACCAGGATGGCTTTCCTCTGTGATTGAGCAGCTCCTCACCTGGCACATGATGTGAGGTTTTTATTAGCTGTCTTGATCCCCATCCAGGTGTCCCCCTTCCCAACCCTGCCTATCCTGCTGAGGGGTGAGGGAGGAAGGATTTCCTGATTTATTTTGTTTTTGCCAAAAGGCCTATCCCTTTTTGTTTGGCTCCCATCATTGTTCCTCTGGATTAACAACCAGAGGAGGTTTTCCCTGCACATGCTGAACATCGTTTGGGTTAACCCCACAGGCTCAGCCGAGGTCAGCTCTGGCTGCAAGGGCAGAGCCTGCAGGGTCATAGCCTCATCCTTCATATCACCAACAGGGACACAAACCAGGAGGAATCCTGACCTTTGCTCCATCTTTCAGCAATGATGCAGACCCCAATTTATGTCAAAGGGACCTTTCTGGAGACAGGACACACCAATCATTTAAATATTTCTAATAAATTGGTACAAATCAGTACTCACAATGGAAAAAATGGACACCACATTTGTGTTTAGAGACTGGCCCAACGGAACATGCACAGAAGCTTCTTATTAAACAGCCATTAGCCCAATGTTACGATTAATATTATATATAATATATAAAACATTATACATATATATCATTATTTCCCTCTTACACTCAAGAGTTTCTGATTTTCCTCCTCTGGATGAGTCAGGCTGTTGTTATCATGCTGCTGTTACAGTTTCTAACTTGGCTTCTGCAATGAAATAAAAAACCTGTCCTCACGTTGCAACCATGTGGTCATGCTTCTTAAATGAAGTGGTGTGATGTTCAGAGCACCAAGGCTGTAATTCAAGTTGGTGATCAGAAACTGCCAAAGTAGTTTTTCTTTCAGGGTATTGCCTTGCACTGAACCTGAATATTGACTTACAGTGTGTTGGACCATGCAGGAGTGTATCTGTTGCAGTTAGGAAAAGTGATTAGCCAACACCGGCAAGGCATTCTCCTAAATAATATGTCACTATCACTCACTGGTGAATTTAATCAAAAAGACAAATATTACACACAACAAGCTGAGCTGTATGCATAATTTCCCCCTGTTGATTATTAGACATTTAATAGTAGCAGATAAGAATGTTGATTTTTTGTGAGCAGTAATTTAAACTAAATAAACCTAAGTTCCCTTTTAAGGGAATTTTCCAGCATAGGAGCAGATCTTCTCAGAGTGGCACAGCCAGATGTTGAATTAGAAATGCAGAAGTAAACCTTTCAAACACTTTGACTTAAGTAGTATGTTTGCAGAAATTGTTGCCTTCATCTGAGGCTATATCTGTTTTGTCAAACATTTTAAAATAAACACTGAAATTGGTATTTTTTAAAGGGATCTGATGCCTTTTTCAGTATACTCTCAGTTGACTCTGCTGGCTTTGGCTATTGATCTCCTAGTCCCAGCTAGCAGCTGGCTGAAAAGAGCTGGGCTGCAATGCTTGAGATTGTTACGTCAGAGTCATATAATGAAGATGCATTTTACCACCAAGGACTAAGGCTATGGCTAACTGGTCCCAAATTCTCCCATCAGTAGTGCAGCAGAGAAATTGTTGGGAAGTTTATTTTATAGTCCAGCAACACACAAACCAGTGATCTGGCTTTCTACAGAACGAGAGTGGCAGATACCACAGGGAACGCTCTTACAAAGGTCGTCTTGCTTTTACAGGTGTACTACAGGACACAAGGCCTGCTAGATGGTTACCTTTAGAAAAAAGTGCTTAGCAGTTTGGGGAGGGATTGAAATGATGGAATGGCTTGAGTGTGCATGGGGGAGTTGACAAGAGGGAGTGGAGGCAGCCTTACCCTCATTAGCAACATCGCAGACCACGGAAAGGCAACGTCCTTTCTCATGTTTCCTGTACAGATGCTGGAGATAATTTTGGCTACAAAGCTTTGCTGGATATAGCTTCATTTGCAGGCTCTCATTCCAGGCTTGCAGAGTGAGTACATTCTTGTGTAGTCTTCAGGATGATGCAGTTTGGAAAAAAACAAACAAACAAACCAGCAACCAACCATACCAAAGCAAAGTTTCCTTCCATGTGCTCTTCTGCCAGCAAATGTGTCTGCACTGGTGGGTGACACAGCAAATTCTTCTGCAAGCAATTGCCACCCAGTTTTCTGAGACTTGTATGAAATTATGCTACATGATGGTTAGATCTGGATGGCAAGTACAGGTTCTGGTTAGTGGTCAAACTGAAAATTATATTCAATATACAGATTTTTCTGTATCACTTGAACCTTTCTAATTTTACCTAAGTATCTTCCCCAAGAAGAGAAGATTGGAAGAAAGGGAATATTGACCTGCTGGGAAGATAAGCCTTTTCAGCTTAGTAACTGAGAGGATATACTTTCTGTCCCGTTTTACTTGCCATTTGTCCCCAGGGCTGACACAGACAGAACAAAGTCTAAATCACAAATGGCAGTTGTGAGCCTCACTTGGCAACTACACCTAAATTGTATATCCTCTGAATCCCACTTGAGCTGCTGGTTGTCTCTGCTGAAATCTACACTGTAGCTCTGTTTCCATGGTAAAATCCCCATCTCATCAGCTGCTGGCCATGGTTACAATTAGTCGAATCTAGGTGCTGCAGTTCAAGTGGATTCCACAAAAAGACACTTTCCCAACTATTTTACCTTGCAAAGGAAGGACTGAAGTTTAAGCCTACCCCTTGCCTCATGTCATTTATTGCTGACTGCCTGGTTGAATGCATGCCATAGTACCCTTCTCTAGGTAGTAAGGGATGCCCAAGGCTCTTCATACAGTTACAATGGGAGGGACTGTGAAAAACTGACTGAAAAACAACCATCTGCCTGTAAGCTGGATTGCTGTTTTGGGGGTTAAGAGAAAGGTGGTACAGAGACACTCATAAATTATCCAAATGCAGAAAAAAGGGGACTTTCAGTGTCCCAAATCCTGTGATTTTATCAGCAAGATAGCTTTATTTTGGGGAGTCAGGCTTATAAAATGTAGTATCTTGGCTCCTAATATAGTAATCAGAGATCTAACTGATGCAAAGGGGGCCTGGAGGATGATCTGGATGACCTATCAACATGGACAGTCTTCTGTTCACTTAACATTGGCTCCTTTTGCCATTTGATACTCCAGGGCAGATGGGACATTGGCATGGGGCTGGCAGACATGATGGAAGATGAAGAAAGCCCACGTTCTTTTTGGTGCAGCAATGGGATGCCAACTGGAATACTCCACAACACTTAAAATAGCATTAGACACCTGCTTTTAGGTAACTGAGTCCTGGTTGTAGAGAAAGTAATTATTTCTAGATTCATGGATCATACAGAATATATCTCCATGGACTGGAGGGAACAGAACTCCCACCCTGACACCTGCATTTAGGTATTCTCACCTTCAATGGAATCTCCTCCCTCAGCAGGATTGTGATGTATATATGGGTTTCTAGTATAATCTTGAGTACCCCACCTGGACTCCAGTTGCTGCTTCAGGAGGAGAGAGGTCTCTCAGCATTGCCATGTATTCTCTTATAAGCCCCAAAGAATTACCCAGGACACACTGGGGTGTCTCAGAGGGCTTTGGGCACCTGTATTTAGGCCACTGCATCCTGCCTAGCTTCTTGAAGATGGCTGGGAGAATGTTTCCATTATGGTCAGTGCCAGGGGCACTCTGATGCTTCTCAGAGCGGGAGAGCATTGATGTTATTCACAGGACTTTTGTCCCATCTATTGGCTGTGGTGGCTTCACCATCAGCTCACAGAGGCATCACCAATTCACCCTGTGTTGATTTTGCACTACATGCTGCTTTCTGGCTTGACAAGTGTGCTGGAGGTTGATGCTAAAATGTCCATAGTTGACACAACAGTTTTCTAACCTGGTGACCCTAGCAAAGCAATGCAAGCTTCACTCTCACACACTAACAGTGCCCATCCTGGGTGCCCCAGTGCTTTCTTACTAGTTACAGCTCCACTGCTAGGATTTTGGGTTTTCACTGCACACCCAGTCTCTTCAAGGGAGGCTTGTGATTTTTATTTAAATATTCAATGAATTTATATTATTTTTTTTTGGATTGGCATCGACTTTGCAGAGTGGCACTGTGTGTGCTGAGACTCTGAATAATTCAAGTAACATTTATCACAGGAGTACACAGGCTTTGCTGGCCTTTTTAGCCAAGAACAAATTCTACTCTGCTTTTGTGCACAGTAGCAAACAGCAGACAGAGAAATCTTTACTTGCCCTGGAGCCACCACAGCTGAGGCTGAACTACAGAAATTAACGGGGATCATCCCCAGCACAGGAGAATAGTGTGGATGTCTCTCATACTTAAGTGTCTATCCTATCTTCTCTGACTTTACAAAGAGACTCACTTGGCAAATATACAGAGTTGTCTTTGCACATAAGTACTCTTAAGTGCTCTTGTATGTGAGAATGTCTTTCCCTTTCGAGAGAGCAATTCACAGAGTTCTGAGCTCTTATTTCATCCCAGTGAGGAGGTGTAAGGATAATACCCTCCGTTCCAATAAGCCTTTAATGACGCATTGCTATTTCATGTCGGGCAAGGAGTAATATGGATAAAAGGGAATCTTGGTTCCAAGATGATGGAGTTCAATCCAGTTGGCAGCCACTCACAAGTGGCATTCCCCTGGGCTCAGTACTGGGGCTAGGCTTGTTTAATATCTTAAACAACAATTTGGATGAGAGGATTGAGTGCTCCCTCAGTAAGTTTGCAGATGACATCAAATTGGATGAGAGAGTTGATCTTTTCAAAGGTAGGAAGGCTCTGCAGAGGGATCTGGGCAGGCTGGATTGATAGGCTGAGGTTAATGGTATAAGGTTCAAAAAGTCAAGAGCTGGGTCTTGCACTTGGGTCACAACAACCCCATGGAACTGCTACAGGCTTAGGGCAGAGTGGCTGGAAAGTTGCCTGGCAGAGAAGGACCGGGGGCTGCTGGCTAACAGCCAGCTGAACGTGAGCCAGCAGTGTGCTCAGGTGACCAACAGCAACCTGGCCTGTTTCAGGAACAGCACGGCCAGCAGGAACAGGGAAGTGATTGTGCCCCTGTACTTGGCACTGGTGAGGCTGCACCTCAAATACTGTGTTCAGGTTTGGGCCCCTCACTACAAGAAAGACACTGAGTTGATTGAACATGTCCAGAGAAGGGCAGAGAAGCTGGTGAAGGGTCTGGAGGACAAGTGTTATGAGGAGAGGCTGAGATAACTGTCATTGTTTAATCTGGAGGGAGCCTGAGGAGAGACCTCATTGCTCTCTACACCTCCCTGAAAGGAGATTGTAATAAGGTGGGTCTTGTCCCTAGTAACAAATGATATGATGAGAGGAAATGGGCTGAAATTGTGCCAGGGGAGGTTTAGATAGGATATTAGGAAATAATTCTTTAGTGAAAGATGGCTCAAGAGATAGAATAGGCTTCCAAGGGAGGTGGTGGAGTCAGCATCCCTGGAGGTGTTCAAGAAACATGTGGACATGGCACTTTGGGACATAGTTTAATGGCCATAGTGGTGTTGACAGTTGGACTCAATGATCTTAAAGATCTTTTCCAACCAAAACGATCTGATGATTCTATGATTCTATTGCCAGCTCCAGACACAACCAAGTGAGCAACACAGGAGAGAAAAGATGACACCCGAACTCAGTAATGGGTTTTGGGTAACCCTGCTATTTGAGATACCTGAACACCATCCCAGCTGTTTCAAGAATGGAAGCTCTAAATTAGCAGCTTGCACAGGGACAGGCAATAAACATCTAGTGTATTTTTATATTTGTGGGTGTATGTTAACTTACCTTCCCACTGAAATAAGAATTTAACTTAAGGGGATAAATTCTGTTCTCCCTTAGCCAGCTTCTGAATCCAACTCACTGTTTATAAGCCAAGGGATTCCCTGGCATACATATTCAGAAGCACTCCTCGGTGATGCCCAATTACAGGACAAGAGGCAATGGGTGGAAGTTGAGGCATAGGGTGGAAGTTGAGGCATAGGAAGTTCCAGGAAAACAATAGAATAATAGAATACGATAGAATAAACCAGGTTGGAAGAGACCTTCAAGATTATCGCGTCCAACCCATCAACCAATCCAACCCACCTAAACAACTAAACCATGGCAAAGTTTTTCACTGTGAGGGTGACTGAATCCTGGAACAGGCTGCCCAGGGGTGTTGTGGAGTCTCCCTCTCTGGAGATATTCAAACCCCATCTGAATGTGTTCCTGTGTGATCTGGTATAGGTGATCCTGCTCTGGCAGGGGGGTTGAACTAGATGATCTTTCAAGGTCCCTTCCAGCCCCTGAAATTCTGTGATTCTGTGAAAAATACCAGACTCAAATGGTTCTAGAGCAGACTAGGATGCTAAAAGCACAGACACACCCTGCATAGGTACAGGTTTCCAGGACAGCAAATTGGCCTTTCCTGGTACTTGGATTCACTTGAACCAATTCACAAGTTATCCCTGCTTGGAAAAGAAAGAAGTAGCCACTCCTTTAGGCAAAATAAAAGTAAATCCTTCATTTCATGTTTCAGAAGCTTCTATAGCTATAGTAAAATTCTTGTAAAGGTCTCCCTCCCTCCTTCAAGTTGTAGAAAGGAGATGAGGAATGGCAGTGTTTATACATGGGCAGCACAGATGCTTCCAGAGCCCTAGGCAAAAGTTCTGATCATCCTCATTCCCCAGCACTCTCTACTGCTCTCCAACACTGCACTACCCCTGTTCAGCACATGCTTGACTTCCAGTAGGATTAGTCTGCTCACAGCACTAATATATTGAATTTCTTTGTTGGTGGTTCTTAAATATAGGTTTAAGAAATGAGAGCACCATGTATTTCTCTAAGGCTAATCAGGGTAGTCCCTGAAGAGCATTGTGGTGGGGTAGGAAGGTTTCCCCCCCACACACAAAAGAATCCACAGCTAACTCAGCTGGAGAAGCAGATGAAAGCTATATTTACAAGCAGAAAATGGAATGCAATGAATATGTACAAAAACATACAATATTTACAATATATACAGAAATATACAGCAATGTATGTAATACAGGAGACCTTTCCCCAACCCCCCCTGCGGCCAGGGGGTTCGGCCTGTCCCTCCCTTCTCCCTCCCTGCCTCCCCTTTTTCCCAAAAGGGTTAGAGAGAAAGAGAAAGGAAGGTAATTAAAAGGGTAAAACTCTGTTAAGCTCAAAAGCGAATGCAAGAGTTAGTTTTCTTATCTGGTTAGCAAAGATCGTCCCTGCGTAGCAAGCTGTTGCTTCAGAGAGAGAAAACAGTCCAGCTCACAGGACAGAGAGAAGAAGCAGACGACTGCCTGCCCCAGACTGAATAGACTAAGCTAGAACTTACAGCTGGATTCTACCAATGAAATTGGTTTAGCATATCTTTGTTTTCTGTTATAATCCCAAAACATTCAGCCAGAGTGTTCAGAAAGTGTCCTTTTCTTAAAGGCACAGCCTAAACCGGTCACAAGCATCCAGGTCCTCCCATGTCTTACCAACAGGTGTCAAAAAAAATAAAAGAATAAAGCCTTGCCAAGAGGGTGGGAGGAAAGCAGCTGCTGTTGTCACCAATCTGTGAACCTGACAGAGTGTCACCAAAGTGTGACTGTTATTGTGCTTTTCTGTCCTCCCCAGAATCTGCATGGCGCTGCAGGATCTGGTCAGCAAAAAAGCATCACAAGCACCTCACGTCTGTGAGCACATGGCAGGGGGACCAACAGCTGCATGAGAACGATATCCATCAGCAACAAGCAGGCACACCCATTTTTATTGCTGCCTCCTGAAACCCACAGATACAGGAGAAAGTCTCAGCATCCAGCAGAGGAAGAGCTTTACTGATGGAAACATGCAGGGTCCAGCATTCAAGTGACAAAATCAGCCTGGGAGCAATAGGAGATTACAGTGGAAGAGAGTACACCTGCCTTAACTCACGCAGACATGAGATGTACCCACTGTAATGAATATTGCAGCAACAATGGCACCACAGGAGAGTTAAACAAGGTACAACTACGCATTTTGAAAACAGATGAACCATATTAATTAGAACAACAAATCTAGTTTGTAGCAGATGATGTCTCTTGTCTCTGCTCCTTACTCATTTCTGCTTGTCTTTTCCTTTTGGCTAGACCATGCTTTAGGCAGAATTTAATAAAAACTGAACCAAGGTGATTTGAGCTCCGCAAATTTTAGCTCCAGGGCTGGGCCAAAGAAGATGTGACATAAATGAGTCTAATACTGAAAAGCTTGATACTTATTTTTTCAAGTCTTTGAAAGTTGTTGCAGGAAAAATGGCTCAGCTCACATTGTACTGCCACTAACCCCATTCTTTAGGAGAGCTGCATTGCATAACAGGTGATAATTGAAACCAAAATAAGACTATTATTTTTCTAATTGATTTTCATAACGTGTGTGAATAATTGCATAGGAAAACCTTTACTATATAGCAGCCACAATAACAGTTCCCAAGTGAAACAGCTGCAGAGGGCCATTTGCAGTCTTAGCAATACATTTCTGGATTTGACCAGAAAGAGAAATAACATAAAGGCATCCATACAGTGGCACAGTGTTCTCGTGGAAATAGGTGAGTAATAATTTCCTTGCAAAAAGATATCACTCAGAGCAGTAACACTAGAGAATGTCACCTCCATTCACACAGACAGGAGCCTCACTCTCCACCACCCAAGCATGCAGGGGTATACAGGCAGCATGCCTACCAGTGACAAGACTGCAGGCAGGCAGGTTAGAGCTCTGGGACAGAGGAGAAGGTGAGTAAGAGACACAAAACCTAGACTGTAACTCCAGCTCTAATCGCCCAGGATTGCTACCGCGGTAGTGCTGGATTAGCCCAAGCTCTGTGTCAGGATACTGTTACTCATGGCACACATTTCACTTGATGAGGCTTTCCTACACCCTATGCCATCTGTCCTCTGAGCTTCCACCTCAGCTGAAATGCTGCAATCATGATCCTTAAACAACTTCAAAAATAATTTTCTTTTTTCCCCAAGTAGGGTCAAATACTGAGACCCCAGCTCCAGCTCTCCACCTGGGACTGCGTCCTTGAAGGGAAGCAGCCCAACAGACTATTTGCCTGGCCCACCACTGTCTTATAATGCATGAAATGATGATGACTCATCTTTTTGGTGGTGCTGGTGGGGAATAGTTTCAATTTTGTTGTAAGTCAGCCCAAAGTATCTTTTCTGAATAGCCTTAAATCTGCCAGGCAAATCATTCATAGCTTTAAGCATTACTGGTACTTTCCAGATACAGTAATTCTACTTTCCCTGTGCCATTCCTAACTCATGACTGCAGAGGCAGCAGGACAACAAAGGGTTTGCCAAGACTGTCTACTTCCCTTCAAGCTCCTGGGACTTCTCCTCTCACCTCCACAAACTACACTTATATAGCAAGTGAAGCTGAGGAAATGTGCCAAACTTAAGTGTCCCTCTAACAAAAGAAGCCAAAACTCTTCCTTCATAGTCAAACTTCACTTTGTATCCTCAAAAGACAGCAAATCCCAGTTTATGCTTCGGCAGATCAAACCCAGGAACTATTTTTGATGTCCTAAAGAAATAATGAGGAGCACACTGCCAGCAGCTTCTCCTTCAGAGAGCTAGGAAGGGCTTAATGGTGACTTTTGGCTAGAAGAAGGTGTTTATTAAATATTCAGATTGCTCTATAGAAGTCTAAAAGGAGTGCTAAATTAACATCCTAGTTCTGCTTAAGAGACAGCCAGCACATATTTGCCTGTGAAGCAGGTGCACAGCAAGATAGAGCAGGTAAGTCAGTACTGAATTTGCAGCCCATTTATAACTGTGGACAGCAATTACCAAGATGTGATGGAAAATACAAGAGCTTAACAGATCTTTTAAAACAAATACATACTACTAGTGACTCAGGATTCAATTTATGCTTAGACAAACCTATTGAGTTTTCAAACCCATTTCATACTGCAGCACACAGATGCTGATTAGATCCAAGTGAAATTGGAGACTTCAAACTATCCCTTTCAGACCCAAATTAATTATGTAAATTACAAAAAAAAAAGGAAAAGGAAGACAAATTAAAAAAGAAACAGCACAATGCTAAGTGCACAAGAGCCCTGAGGAAATGATGAAATAATATATCTCTTACAGCCCAAGGTAAAATCCCACTGACTCCACAAAATAGAATTTTCCCCTGTGGTCACCAACTGACATTTTTAACTATGGTTTCAAAAATGTCATCAACAGTCTGCAGACTAATTCAGACACAGAGCTGCTTTTCATTATATTTTTGTTTGCTTGCTTGCATGCACAACAGTTAAGGAAGCAGACTTTGTTTTGCCCTTTGCGTTTGTACAGTTAAGCTCAGTACAAGACCAAGTTTGCTACCACGTGGCTTAGTGGTGGACCTGGAAGGTTAGGTTAACAGTTGGACTCTATGATCTTAAGGGTCAATCAAAATGATTCTGTGATTCTAAGGTGACTGGCATGTCATTAGAGACTCTTCCAACTGATGTCTTTCAGTAAGGTCAAGTTACTTATACTAACAGTCTGCAAAGACTAATTTCTAAATACTGTTGCAAAACTAATTGCTCCTAAAGAAACACCACATTTTTCCACAAGTGGAGCAGAAACAAGGAGAGTCTTCAACAGGATACCATTAATCAGACCTTGAATTCTTATTCTCCAAACATTTAATTACCCCACACCATGACAAAACTCTCCCTGGCATCAGAAGCTTTACTTGAACAAGAATTTACAGAATTTAATCTTAGGCAAATAATATTACAGCAAGGGATAACTAAGTATCCCACAGACCCTCAAATCTATTGAAAAAGTCCTCTGAGTTTTTTCACTGTACGGTGGCAATTATAAACCAAAACCTGTACCACTGAGAGTGGTGTGTTCATCCTTAACACAACCATCTTAGGTTGGTTCCTCACTTGTCTGTGTAGTAACCAGCCCCAAACAGCCTGAGTAAAGGCAGCCCTGCTGTAAAACTTCCAGTTCAGTAAATTAAGACCATCACATTCTTTGCTCTATAAAAAGCCCCACAGAATTAGTTCAAGATCTCTTTCCTTGCCATAAGGAAAAAATAGCAGATGGCATTGAGTTCTCTGAACAGCCAGCTAGAAATGGCAGAGGGACCACAGGAGGTAAGACAACACTCTGTTGGACTGAGGGCTCCTTTGCAACAGATGAAGTTCTTCCCAAGCTTGGAGACTTCAGGCGAGAGTTCAGCTTTAATGACTGCTTTCACCAGGCAGCAGCAGACCTCCAGATGGGGACTGAGGAGGGAGTTGTCAATGAGCAGATGAGAAAGAGGTGGCATCAAGGGAAAAATCTGCTCCTATTAAAAACAGTGCTGTCCATATACAGAGGAGGCACAAGGAAGGACTGAAATTTACAAGAAAATTCAAATTTAAACAATCCCTTCCAGGTGAGTATCTTCAGACTTTGAAAAATTAACTACAGAAGGCCTGCAGACATTCCCAGAACTTGTTGATGAGGGGAGCATTATTGTATGGTTTTAGAATAAAGCAGGAGTTAATTGGCTGGGAAAAAAATAACCAAACAAAGAAGTCCATGGGTGTGTGGCATTGTTTCTGCTGTTAGTATGTGAATACAAGGGCAAAATCTGGCTCACCAGTGGCTTTGGGCAGTCAGATGGACATTTCCACATCGAGTGCTGCCAGATGTGTCTCCCTGTTGCCTCCACTTCCTTCCCTCTGCATATACCTCTGTAACCTGTCTCCTCATGCAAGTGCATGGCATCTAAATGACCTGTGTTCATCTACATCATGGGTATTTGAGATGATAGGAGAGACACAGAGAGCAGCCAAACCTCTCTATGGCAAGGAAGTTATTAGAAAAAAAGAAAAAAATCATGCTGTGTTACTTCTGACATTACATAGGATACATTAAATTAAGGGCTCTGGAGTATTACTTAAAAGTGAAGGAAGGTCCTACTCAGATCACCCAAAGTCAAAATTTGACTCATCTGTCTCCTCGCTTTTTCCTCAAGGAGGAGTGCTTGCTCAACAGATGATGAAGACAAACACCAAGTACAGATGTGGTGGGTTGAAATTTACACCCACCCCCCACCCCCATCATTAACTTTGCCAGACAGACCAGCTGGAAGCAGATGAAAGCTCTATTTACAAGCAAAACTACATTCTACAATGGGATGCAATGAAGATGTACAAAATCTACAGTATTTACAATATTTACAGGTATTTGCAATTAATAAACAGCACAAGGACCCCCTGGTCAGAGACCAGAGGAAGCTAATAGCTTCTCCTTTTCTGCCCACCCAAACCCCTGTACAAAAGGGAGAAAGGAGCAGAGAAGTTAATACCAAAATAATGCAGCCAAGGTCAAGCAGAAGCAAGTTAATATCTCTCCAAAGCGAAGAAGCAAGAAGAGAAGAAGAAAATTGTTTTGGTACAACCAATCTTATGGTAGGTATCTCTCCAATGGGATTTTGTTTAGAATTATCTTTAATTTCCTTTTTACACCCAATAGTGATTTATTGACATTTTACTACTGTTCTGTTCAAGATCTGTGAAAAATTTTAAAAGCATAGCCTAAAACTACCACAACAGAACACACCTATTCTCACAAAAACAAAACACTTTTGTCTAATCCAGAGCACAGCCCAAGTCACAGAGGATGGTTAAGATGACAGAAACACTCAGTTCATAGTTCCATTCCTCACCTTGCTGCGTGCCCAAGTGATGCAGCACTGTTTTCCCCATCAGCTTTACTACCAAGCTGCAGCGCTTGCACCACCAGGGAAGGACAGGGCAGGCATTTAATGCATGAGACACAGCTAAAAGCAGGCAGGAGCTGCTGGCAAGGTGGGCACAGCCTGGCATGCCTCTTCCAGCATAAAGTCTTGCAGCATTTCTTCATTCTTCCATTCTCCTGACCACAAAAATACCGCTATGTGGTAGCATAATGTTAAATAATTACTTATCTGGCAACACTGTGCTTTGCTCCCTTCTTTGAGATGTGTGTCATCTCATTGTATGTGCAAATAAGGTTAACACTGAATAACTTAACGTGCAACAGTTAAAGAAAAAGCAAAAGAATGCTTTTTGCAAGCATTGCAACAGGCTGCTCAGGGAACTGGTTTGAGTCACCACCTTTGAGACATCTCAGCTAGGTGAACAACAGAAGACCTGTACAAAGAGAAAGAATTTCTCATTTTAAAACCAATAACAAGAAACAGTGAGTTTGGTTTGAGGATCATACTCTTGTGTTGTTTTGCACCTTCAGCTGCTAAACAGGAAGGCCACCAGCAGTGTCTTCGGGCATTAGTGACTTTAAGATGAGGATTCATCCCATAGTCATAAGATACAGGAAAAAAGGCCACGACTAAGGATGCTAACCTGGAAATTATTTCACCTTGCAGCTGTATGTACTTAAGCAACAGCACAGGCCCTGTCAACACCATGCTTTAGACATTTAGTTGGTTGCTGACAGCAGTTAAGAAGTCCTTGCTGTTTGGAGAACACAAAGGCGCTTTCCACATCCTCCAAAGTCCAGCAGACATGTCCCGCAACAAGGATGAGGAGAGTCTGCTCCAGAACTAGGAGTCTGCCACTTTGTTAGTCATTCACCAGGCCACCCAGGAGCTCTGGGAAAATTCTGCAGGACCTCCGAGATGCTAAATAATTTAATTGAAGACCTGAGTCACACACTGAACACATGAAATAAACTCTGAACTCCTGGAGTGGAAAAGCAATGTTCCTTTTCCCATTGTTTGGGGCAACGGTCCCACTATATTGGGATATGGTTTGCAAAGGTATTTTTATATAGCTGTCTCTGGAGCTATCAGGATCTCTTTCCTAGGTAGTACTGTCCCTGTGTATTAGGTTATACTCATCAGCACTGAATTTCACTTATCACATTGTCACCTCTCATAACATGTCAGAGAGCCTTTTGGAACTCTCCAGCTCATTTTTGTTTTCACTATCTGAATAGTTCTATATAATTGTCACTACACTATTTTCTTCACTCCCAGTTAGTGTTTAGGAATACACTCAGTAGCACAGCTCCCCATGGGACATTACAAACCTGACTTTTTAATGCCTCCTTGCTGTTAACAAAGTGTTAAAAATAACAACTTCTTAGCCCAGCAAAGCTTAATTTCACAGAATCATAGAATAGTTTGGGTTGGAAGGGACCTAGTTCCAATGCTACCACAGCAAGCAGGGACACCTTTAACCAGATGAGATTGCTCAGAGCCTCATCCAACATGTCTTTGAATGCTTACAGGGATGAGGCAATTCTGGGCAACTTGTTCCAACGTTTCACCACTCTCCTTGAAAAAAAAGCCTTCCTTACATCTAGTCTAAATCTGCCCTCTTAGTTTAACACCATTGCCCCTTGTCCTGTCTCAACAGGCCCTGCTAAAGACTGTCCTCATCTTTCTTATAGACTGCTTTTAAGTACTGAAAGGCTGCAATAAGGTCTCTCCAGAGTCTTCTCCTCTTGAGGCTTGAACAACCCCAACTCTCTCACCCTTTCTTCAGATGAGGTGTTCCAGCCCTCAGATTTTTGTGGCCCTTCTCTGGACCTGTTCCAAGAGATTCATATCTTTCTTGCCCTGAGGACACCAGAGCTGGACACAGTACTCCAGGTGAGGTCTCACCAGAGTGGAGTAGAGAGGGAGTGGCACCTACCTTGACCTACTGGTGACAATTTCTGTAAGGATCTCTAAGCTTGTAGAAATTCACCTATGCTGAATTAATTGGACTATTAAGACCTTGAACTACATGTCTGCAGACACTTTCAATGAACATACAAACCCTTTGTATGTCCATATTGTGCTTTGTTATTTATCAGCTAACACCAACACAACTGTTCCTCTCGTCTTAACTAGCACAGATACAATACAGTACAATAAACCAGGTTGGAAGAGACCTTCAAGATCATCGCGTCCAACCTATTAACCAATCCAACCCACCTAAACCACTAGACCACGGCACCAAGCACCCCATCAAGTCTCCTCCTGAACAGCTCCAGTGATGGTGACTCCACCACCTCCCTGGGCAGTCCATTCCAATGGGCAATCACTCTCTCTGCAGATGTCAGACTGACCCATTCGCCCCTAGATCCATCCAAGACCTCTACAGGCATACACCTCACAGTTGTACAATCTCTATCAAGTCTACTTTCAGCTGCTGGCACCATGCTCTGGTTTGGAGCTTGGAATTTCATTGCAGAATTCTGGCTAATTGCCATTTAATTCAGGTGATTTTTGACTATTAATTTCATTAATATATTTTAACTTTCATGGATTCACTTCCCCTCCCCTTTTTTTTATTGGCAGAAATCTGACATGCTTCTTGCTTCTGATGGGTTCAGAGAAGACCTGAGTATTTTCATATATATTTCTCAAAATCTTTACATGAATCTTTTAATAATTTTACATCATTTTACACTGAGCTTTCTACTAGTAACAGCAGAGGAACTTTAAAACATGCTTTAAATTTAAATCACTCTCTAACCTCATAATATGAATACAGTTCTAGCTGCTGAAGAGGAAGCTACAGCAGAGTTCAGCAGCCAGCAGCTGGGAAGAATACATTTCCCAGCTTTCCTAGTAGTTTGACAGTACTTAAAAGAAAAAGACCCACATCACCAGTTAGGTTTCATGTGTGTAACCAGACTTTTTAAGTCAAAGCTCAAGTCACACAACTCACATAAATGCATTCTTATAAATATTTACTTCATCGCCTGCTGAGTTTTGTCTTCTACAAATAGCCTAGAGGGCAAAGTTCCACATGGGTGGGAGAACAAAAAACCACCAAATAATCCAGACCATTGTAGAACTCCATTGTTATTAAATGCAATTTTCCCTTTTACACACATAACTGAGCTGCTGTACTCCCCTCAGCCTGCCTGTTCACAGAGAATTTTTAATTCCATGAAGCTACACCTCCAGACTAATTTTCAATGTTAAAAAAGAATTACTGGGAGATAAGACTGGAGCATGAAAAGCACTTATAGAAGTTATATAGTAAATATATGCCAACAACAGCTACATTTCAGATTAGTGGTGTTAACTCTTGCATCAGTTAACAGGAAACAAAACCGTATCTATGATTTGTATGTAAGCTGTAGCAATCGCTACAGCTGCCACCCTTTCTATTTGCTTACTACAAGAGACAATATAGAGTAAGGTGGTTCCTCTGATTTGATTAAAAAAAAATTGAACTGTTTATGTACAGCATCAATCCCATTGCCAAAGCTTAGGACTGAACTTAACAGCAGCATCAGTATGGCCTGGTGAAAAATACAATAAATATGACAAACTTTTTTCTTCTTCTTCTAATAACAGCCATTGGTCTAGCTCTGGACTTGTCATTTGCACTACTTGTAAAGCTGGGTGGCTCTGTGAAATGCAGTGTTCATGGTATCAGTTTAATACAGTTCATATCTTAATAGTAGGTCTTCAATATTAAAAAAAAAAAGTGTCTTAACTCTCAAATCTCAGAGGAAAGAAACCAGTGAGCATTTGAATGAGCAGCCAAGTGTTTCCTATACTTGGTGTGACTACTGGAGATGTTTGAAATGTGGCTAATGTTTGAAATACACAGCTGCAGTGACAGAAAAAGCTCATTTCCCCCTTTGCCAATCTTCAAGACCACAGAACCTCAACTCAACAGTTGCTCACCCAGATGCAAATCAGTATAAAGTGAGTTTGTTTGTTATAAAAAAGAAACCCACATTCCTCCAACCTCCTTATTCCTACTGTGATCCTCCAGCTGCTCATTAATTAGCTGAGGGCTGCTTTACCACTTTCAAAATTTTTCTGCCGTTTAAGCTTACATTTCTTCCTACAACAACCTTTTTCCAAGAAGGGAGAGCAGAAGGTCAGCAAAGTACTAAACACATATAAAACTTTCAAATTCTTGAAATGTGTACCAAGTACATACTTGGTTTATTGCTGACATCTGTTAATATCCATCTATTTTAAACCAGGCAACTGCAAGGTTTTCTGATGAGTGTGACTTTCATGATTGCACTCTCAGTAGATATAAAAGCTCACGTGGTTTCAACTGGCACTAAAGATGACCAAAAAGGTGTTATTTCCTCTGGATTGTCCGTTCCCCACACTCTCTCTGACCCATGACAGGGGAAGGTACCCATAGCTTCCCTAGCCAGATGCTCAGTGGGGCAAGGAAGACTTGACCTTTTTTTCCTGGCAGTAGGAGCTTCATGAACTTGTCTCTGCTTTTGGGCTACTGCCAAGCAGCCACACATTATTTATGCGCTAGTTTGCCCATGCTAAGCTGCTTGGTCGAGTCAGCGCCGCACAATGTAAAGCAAATACGAGGAACGTTTGCTCTGCAAAAAGGGAACAAAAGATTGGAGGAGGCTGAGATTTGATTTCTGAAGGTTGGTAGGCTTGGAGCTTCAGGACGCTGAAGTGCATTTTAGTTTTGTGCAGCAAAACGGTAAGGAAGAGTTTAGTGTAACATAGTAAGTTCTTCGAGCGCTGCCTGGTCATGTTACTCTAAATAGCCTGCAATCTGACTGGTCAGAGCTGAGAGCTACTCCTTTCAGGTACATGCCTGTATAAAAACATCTAGAGCATGCATCTGTCTGCAGGGAACATCCAGTGCCCTCTACTACAGCAGGTACCCAGAGAGCCATCCAGCTAACCCTGTCTGAAGTGCTTTCCTGTGCTCTACTAAGGAAATAACATGTGTCTGAATTCGTGTATTTCAGCTCAGCTGTGTTAGTCAGTGGAATTCAGCCTATCCTGACCCCTTCTGCTTTGTGAGGAGTGACTACTACTGCTGGCTCTCAGTATTTGCATGCCTCTAGCTTGTGGCCTCAAATATTGTGCAAGTTAACAATAATGATAGTCCTAGCACTGACATTTTCTTTATCTCCTAGTATTTGTATTAATCTTGTAAAAAAACCGAAGTTATTTAACATATGAAACTTCTGTGAGCTCAAAGACAAATGGATGTTTGTGTATGGTGTAAGCATATGGCTAAGCCCTGTCTCAGCAACAAGAGGCTGCAATCGCGTTTCCCCTGTGAGCAAGTGGAACTGGCTTTTGAAAGAGTAATTTCTGTTAAACCAGACAAAGCTATACAGCTTTGTCCAGGTGAAAGAAACACAGTGCAGCAGAGTTGCGTTTACAGCTGGAGACCCAGTGACACAGGGCCACTCACTAACCTACTTTTTTTGACTGTGTAGCTAGATTTGAAAAGCTGTTCCCAAGCTACGGATTTGAAAGTTTAAGGGGCACAAAGTTTTTTTCTTACAGGAGATAAACTGTTACCCTAAAGTTTATCATCATCTTACACTTTGCCCTTGGGTGCTTAATTACTTTGTTAATGTTATGTGGTGCTGTCAAATAGATATAATTTCGTGAATGATTCTTTTTTTCTTAGGTTCTGAAGAAATCAAATGTGATTTTGTAAGGTGTTTTGTTCTCAACAGTTTAAGACTATTAATGAAGTCAATAATGATTTTTAAAACTTTGTGGAGAGGCCAGAATTGAAATAATTTCCCATCAGGATCACTTTGGAAAGAAACCGGCTGCTAGCATTCAGAAAGAGTCAACACTTTTAAGAGAACAGGTTCTGGTTGCAATGTTATTACATCAAGATTATTTTAGAGATGTGTAATTTTCAGTAAAATATAGATCAGAAAATGTCAACATTGTAAGAAATGGAATTTTTTACTCAAGTTGCTGCTGCTGTTCTAGAATTGTTTCTTGTGCACAGGGTATGGAATAATGCAAGTGTTACTACTGACAAACAGCTTACTCGACACTCCTGTCTGTAGTCTTCAGGTAGGCTTTTGTCACTTAAAATGATAACATAAAGCTGTGCATCAAGGTCAAGATGCTAATGTACTTGAACTCTGGAAATTGTAAATCTGTCCTGTAGTCTGCACTCCACTTGATGAAATACAAACTTTAACAGTTATGGCAGCAGGTTCTATATAATAAACCGCATTCTGTTTAGCAAAAGCGACCCCTATGAAAAGGCATTATGAGAGCATCTAGAGGTCCCAGCCATAAACCAGCGTGTGAGGTGACATAAGTGCCCGAGTCCCTGAAAGCGGCCATCCAAGAGTTCAGGCAACTGATGGACTTCAGGATCAGACAGACCAGAGTACCAGTGTAAACCCTAGGTGCTTTTTAGACCCTTTGATCATTTAAAGAAGGGACTCAATAAATCCAGCAAAGCTTTTTCACAAATATTTAAGCAGACACCTATTTTAGAGAAGTTTAAAGAACAAAACAGGATAAAACAATTTTTAATTCAGAAATGTAGTATGTCTAATTGAATTCAGAATTCAGTCTGTACTGGATGGGTGATAACAGATATATACCTCATGATCTGAGATGTAATTTTATTTACTGCAAGCACTTAACAGCAGATCAACAAATACATATTTATTAAGCATGTTGCCAAGGTATTTTCTGGTACTGTGACCTATAGCCAACTGAAATTTTGACCTGTTGCAGTAACTTCTCTAAGTGAGGGAAAAATAGGGAAGGATCACTTTCTGCCCAGACTGACAATAATTTACTCATTAAATAAGCTCTACTGGTTTTTACATAAAGAGTATTAGACAAAGTGAAGTCCCTACTGCTTTGTAATGTCAGGACTGGATTTTCACTGAAGTAGCACAACATTTGTGCTTTAAGAGCCTTACCAAAGCAACTCCAACATTAACAAACTCCCAAATACCCCCAGATTTGAAAATTTAGTGCTTTGCACATTTAAATATGAAACATTCGGAACACTGGGTCTTCAAGCAAGTGTCTTCTGACTGCAGCCATCACCAGTTCTGCACATTCTTCTCTTTTCACTGCACACCTTACCAATTACACAAAGTTTCAATACATTTTCCCAGATATTTTCTAGACATTAAAACATAAACAGATTTTATTCTAGCTGAAGGCATGAAAAAGAAGCACTGGCAAAAACTCAAAAGTATACTTTAGATTACATGAGAAACTACTGTTGTTGTAAGAAGGCAGAATTTCATGGGCTAAAACATGAACGCATCTACTCGTTTTTTCAGTCTCTTCAGGGTTTTATCTACCATTATCTTGAATTATATACAAAAGATGCATGGCCAGAACTTGTTACTAGCCACACAGAGGCCCTCCAAGGCAAAAAAAATCCCCAGAACAAACCATCCAGCCAAACAACCCAAATCTGCAGAAATCAATTTACTTTAAAACATTATTTTCTGAAACAGTACAAAATCACTGCTGCAACTAAATAAATGCAGTGTCTGGGGAGTTATATCTTATCTTTGCGAATAAAAGGAGCAGCAGTAAGGAATGTATCAGGTATCAGTAAATTTGCAATGGTGTCAATGCCATTTGTGCACATAAAAACCACTTTGCAAGTCAGTAGTAACTCCACTCCTTAAAAAACTACCTGCCAGTATTGCTGAACCATCTTGCCACTGCTAAACCTCTCCCTTTCTGACCAGGATATCAAGAACAACCTCCTGCAGAATGATGCAACTGAAATTTCAGAACACTTATCTGCAGTGCATGTGGCTGGGAAAGAGCAAATATACGCATTCCCAAGCAGACAAAGGCCAACCATGCACAAAAAACTTTTGCACGCTCAGCCACTGGCCAAAGCAAGTTATGAACCACTTTTTTCCTTGTTATACATACGTGCATGTGTGTCTAAGGCAAACAGCACCCAGCAGAGCGGCCAGCTACACTAGGAAAGTGATTGTACCTATGTACTTGGCACTGGTAACATTGCACCAGTTTTGGACCCCCTCATGACATGAAAGACATGAAGGTGCTGGAACAGGCTTGCCCAGGGAAGTGGTGGAGTCACCACCCCCTCAAGTATTGAAAAGCAGTGCAGAAGTGGTATTTAGTGATCACCAAGCACCTATGTTTCACTATGGTTTAGTGGTGAACTGGCATGGATGTGTTTACAGATGGCCTTAATATCTTAAAGGTCTCTACCAAAACAGTTCCATGATTGTATATACCTACACGCACACACAGATATGCACATGCACAGGTGCTATCACACAATGTTAAGGTTTTACATAAATGTTAAACATGATCAAAGGTTACATATTATAAACCTGATTAAAAAAAAATAAATTAAAAATAGGGTAGTATGGATGACTTCCCTTCATGGCTTTCCTGGTCCCTTCAACTCTGTCATTGACAAAACCCCCAAACTAAAGCCCAAACTATTTACAGTCTTTTAGCCATGTTTAATGCAGAGGGCACCTCTTTACAACATTACTTTTCCCTTCCATTTCAGCTCTTTTGCCATGATCTCTCTGCACAGCCACTGTTCAACAAAATTCAAAGAGGCATGGACTGCCAAAACTGAGGAAGAAGAAACATGTGACGAGCAGTATGACTCTGAAAACTGCCCTAGCAGCTCCACACATGCCTCACCACCAGCAGAATCCAACCCAGGTTTAACCCACAAAATGAAAATGGCTACTCATACCCGACATAGTATCAACTATAACATAGCCCTAGATAACTTGGTCTTGAAATCCTTCTAGCTGTTGCTTTGGTCAGGCATTGGAATAGGTTACCCAGGGACACGGGAGTCGATCCCCAGAGCTGTTTAAGAAACGTGTGTGGCACTTTGAGAGACATGGCTTAATGGCTATGATGGTCTTAGGCTGAACTCAATGATCTTCCAACCGAAACAATTCTGCTATTAGAAACTTTATATATTTGAATCAGCCGATTTTCTTCTAAAAGGATCTACTTCTATCTGTAAATTGCCACTGGTCAGAAAACAGAATGGCAGGAAATGACCTTCATTCCCTGGTCAGTCAGCCAGTCCACTTCTGACAGCAACTAGTCTTAAGGCCAATGGCCTGACAGCTCTTCTACTCCATGTTACTACATATAAGATACTTTTCAACTTTAACAAGCTTAACATAAACATCTGCATATAAAAACACAAGTTTCATCCTTTCTCTCACAGATTCACCAGTAGTTCTTAAAATACTACAGAACTGACTCCAGAGTTTCACATTACTTTGATAAAGAGCACTATACATATGCTGCCACCAGATTGTCATTCAGGAGTCCATCGAATACTTTGGAGCTGTGGTATGGCCGGGGTAAGTACATGATATGACACCCAGAAACACATGACAGCAGAGTGCCATGACAGGAGCACACAAATATTAAGGAAGCTTTCTTAGATGAGACTTCTGACAGTGGAGGTTTCCTCATGGAGAATGAGGTTGTGAAGTGCTTCAGCACAAATCTCTGCCGTATGCTAATTTTGCCAGTTGATGCCAGAACTGTGGCAACTAAGGGTTTGTGAATTGAATGCAGATATTAGAAAAAATTACGAAAGACAGCTTGGGAAGAAGTGTTCATCTTTCTCCATGGTTCTCAGAGTCACTGATGGGAAGTAAACAACCAGCAGTACAAAAAAGGAGGCTGAAAAAGAAACTTGTCAAAGATTAAATAAAAGTAGGTTGGAAACAAAGATACGATTTCAAAATTTTTTCTGATCCACATTTATTGAAAAGCTCACAGAAAATGGCAGACAATTTCAAACAAGAGAGAAAAAGAAAGCATATGGGTGGGTGAAACAGTGTCACTTTGAAATGTCAGATCATCAGCTCTCACATTAATCAGGTACCAGAATGCAGATGGTGAAACTTTCCAAGAAAACTGAGAGGTTCCACAAAGGGGACTGGTGATTCATTAGCTGTCAGCCTTCCCAGAGCATGTAGCCAGTATTGCATTATGAAAAGACAAGAGTTAAAACAGTAACAGTAACACAATTCTAAAGAAGAGAAGCAAAAGGAGGAAGTTAGTTTCTTTGGCATCAGTTTACGGTGCTTGCAAACAAACAAGTAATAGTGTGTTGATCATTATGAAGGTCTGATAAGCCATATAGTGCTGGATTTCAGTTTAGTTTGTGTGTGTGTGGTTTTGTAAGTTTACATTACCATCGATATGCAAGTGCTGCACTGGCCAATGACATGTTTTTAATACTTTCTTTTTCACAACTTAAAAACAAAACAACCAACAAACAGAAAACTAGTTTTCAAAAGAATCTCTGCTGAAACTGAATCACTTTATGATAGTGATACACCAGAGCATTCTTTTACATATTGTTAAACCTCTCGGACTGCTGTTCTGACTATATGGTTTACATCTACACACTGCCTGCCTTGAGCTGTCAGAGGGCTCACAGAGTGTAGAGAAGTATGTAGCAAATCCATATCCTAAAACTAAAGCTATAGTGTTTAATGTTTTTTAATATAAAAAACAGGACATGTCATAATTCTTTCATATTACATTTTTATGTTACAGCCTTCATTGTGTATATAACAAAAAAATCTGTATAAAAAAACATCTAATTAATTTGCCTGCAACTTACCTGTTACTCTTACGGATATGTGTTAACTGTTTTAGGCACTGGCTTTATCTCAGTATCTGGAATCAAATCAAGAACAATTCAACCTCAAAGACAAAAAAGTTTTGAAATTGGTGCTGGCACAGGCTTGGTTTCCATTGTGGCCTGCATATTAGGTTAGTAAATTTGTATTTCTATTTGAATTTCTTGTGAAAGTTGATCTAAATCTGCCACTGTCACTTTAAGGCAATGAAGCAACAGTTTGAGAAAACTTCATCACTCCCCTTTTTTTTAAAGGAAAATTACTGTCAAATACCATTTTGAGAACATAACTACTCTAGTAATTGGTGAGAGGGGAAGCTGGGGAAGTTGTGTAAAGACTATTTTACATTTGTATATATATTTTTCTACTACATACCTATGGAGTGAAAGAAATTCATGTTTTCTTTAGGAGCATATGTTACAGCTACTGATTTGCCTGAAGTTCTTGGAAATCTCTCATAATATTTCAAGAAACACACAAAACATGAATATGCACAAACCTGAAGTAAGAAAACTGGTATGGGGAGAAGGCCTCAGGGAAGACTTTCCCCCTCTCTCTATCAACTCACCATTATGATTTCTTACTGGCAACTGATGTTGTATACCACCATGCAGCTTTTGGACTCCCTGCTAGCAACAATGGAGTACTTTTTTTGTAAGCCAGGAACAGTATTACTGTGGGCAAATAAATTCAGATTCACTACAGACTACTTAATTTTTGGAAAGACTTTTGCAATATATTTAAAATAACCATTTTAGCAGAATTTCCAGAATCTAATGTCAAGCTGCTTAAAGCCACAGTAAGAGAGAATTAAAGAGGAAGCTATTATTAATTTTGATTTAGTGGCAGCATCTTGCAGTTTGAATGTTTTGCAGTATTTCAGTGCACCTTCTATGCATTTACATTTGTAAAGCTGCAGCTGTATCCGAGTTTCACATTACATCTTACCAAAAAAAGGGCAAGATAAATACATAGTAAATTGTCTCCTGTTGATCAATATGACCTGTTCAAGCAGACCAATTTCACTTCACTGAAGGAACCATGTTAACAACATCTGTTAGTAAAAACTCTTAAAAAAAAAGCATTGATTTTCTGGGCTGCACTGCACCTTGATCGTTTGTGAGGTGTTTTCTTTCAGCAAGTTTCATTTACGTACTCCTTCAGAAACCAATACCATTTTTTACTTCATTATATGCTTTTATTAGTTGTAAAATAGTATTTTAAAGCATCAGAGTGCACATGGTTTTTTGACCTTCAACTTTGCACACACATTTATTCTGCTATGTTTTACATTATTAAACATATATGTATAGCTTTACAATACCTGATCAAGACTTAACTGTCTGGCACTTGTATACATGTATCAGCCTATCCTGATACTCAGCTTCACATGGATTTTTGAGTTTGCCTGAAATCACTCCAAAATGAAGATTCACAAGAGCACCTATGCATCAGCAATTCCAAGTAACACATTTTAACAGTTTGAGAGGTTGAATTTTTCTTTAAAAATAATTAAATGTAAACCCTTGCAAACAATACAGGTAACAATGTCCCATTATTTTAGACTAATAAATAAGATTTTAGCTACTCCTGAAGTAGCTTTAAGGCCTTCATACAATTGAAACTAAGATCAACATGTTAAAATTCAGTTTACTGTAAAAAATACAGAGCTTTTACAGGTTTGCAGTTAAAAGTAACAGTTGCAGTTGAGAACCTAACACACATGCAGTAAGCCTTCCAGCCTATTTCCAAATCCTTGGTGTTGGCAGTTCTGGCACATCCATTGCCAGCAATGGGATGCACAATAAGGAAACTCCCTGATGACAGAGCTAGGTTAATGGGTATTAAGCTGTACCCAGGTGCCTTTACTGATAAATACACACAATTTAATAGTCAGCATTCAGTAATGAAAACATGCATTCCAAGAAAGTCAAACTTATCTTTTAATGACCTGCCCCATATAAAAATCACTTTAGGTTTACAATGGTTGGTTTTCTAGAATACACAATAATCAGGTGGGTACATGATAGGAAGCCAGTTTTCAGTGAAAGATGCACAATGAGTCCATCCAAGCAACTTCATTAGCTGGAAGGGGGAAAAAAAGGTGGGGGAAACATAAAAAAAAGAAAAAGCTCTTGAGCTGCATCTTTTAAACAAAACAGAAGAAAATAGCAACAAAACCAAAACCAAATCCTTCCAAACACTGCATTGATCCCAGTATCTTACTAAAGATGTCTATTACCTTAAAGGTAACACATTGCACGACTGGTGATCTTTGAGTCTACTCAGTCCTGAAAATGGGGAAAAAATACATTCCATAGGATCTACAGTATTTAATTCAACACACAAAACTTTTCTTTGCAGTTATTGTACTCCCTATTAATTCTCCACCTGTATTTTACTACCAAAATTGCAATTAATAATAGTAAAAAACGCAGTGGTTAAGCAGCAACATAATGGGATTTAAGTTGGCAGATAAGTTTCAATTTGTCTTTTTGTTTGCTTTATACCCCAGAGTAGGTTCCAGAATGTAAATCTGCTAAAAATGATCAGTCACAAACTAGCTACTCTAGGGAGAAAATAAGTAGCGAGGATGGGTTGGGAAATTAAAAATAAAACCTGCTATCAAGAGTAGAGACCAAACCAGAAAAGCCTGGATCAAGTTAAAATGTTAAGGTCAGCAAGTTCCACAATATAAAAGGTATAAAAAAATTCCAGAAGACTTGTACCTGACTTTCAAAAGCTTTCTTGGTGTGAATGTGTCCTGTTACGTTACCAAATACACCTTACCTGAATGCAGTTTTTCAAGTTGTCCTTTGTTGGCTTCTCTTCGGCAAGTTTTGTGGCAAACTTGAGGCCTCGCCCGTACATTTTATTTACCAATGCATGCTTATAGGCAAAAGTCAAAACCTACAATGTGAAAACAAAGAAAAATGAGATACTTTGATATTTTAATCTTAAAAGCCTTAAAAAGTAATAGCAGATTCTGTTCAGGTAACAGAAGTGATTTAAAGTAAAACATTTGCACAAAATAAGTTGCATTTTAATTTGCAATAAAACATGTGATTCACAGTAGTAGTTACAGACAGAAATTTTCTAGAGACTATTTTTGACTTCATGAACATATTTGACTTCAGAATATCTTATGCAACACAGATGTCATTACTGTAATTGTTTTATTCATTACATCTGTAGCTTCTTTGGATTTTCATTTTCTGGAGTCAGCTATATGATACATATAAAACAAAAATAAATAAATAAAAATCAAGAGCCAGGCAGGTATATCTTTGACCTACAGAAACACAGATCCAACTGAGAGTTTCAGTTCCTAGGAAGTCAAAAACTTACTGCAGAAACACACAATGAATATACGTTGCTAATGGTATGTACACTCACACAGAGAAATGCACGTAATTATAAACAAGCAATGAAGACAAGTAAGCATGAAGACACATCTCAGGTTTTCAGTCAGCTCCTCACTATTGGTAATTTATTAAGAGATTGGTAAAAAAACCCCACCACCTCTTCCTCTTGATAAAGATCCTGAAGAGACAGCTTACAATACTTGTCCAGGCTATAACTAACATTCACAAATCAATGTGTCACTTAGGAGCTGATGTAAAATAAACCAGGTTCTTCACAGCCAAACACTGCCAGCATTCAGAATGCTGCCAGCTAGGTCATACTATTTCACTACTTACAGCACTAAGATTTAGTGCAATCAAGACACATTCCCATTGCAATGTCCACAGTAAAGAGTTTCCTTTTATTTTTTTACTGAAGAGTGACACAGCAGAAATGTTGCTGAATATGGCGGTATTTCTGTTGTTAGCAAAGTTTATGAAATCTCACATTGGACTTTGCTATCCATTTCCCTTCACTCATTACAATATTTTTCCTCCCCTCTCATTCCTTGAACAAAACTTTTGACTTCCCAATGTTCACTTCAAATACCCTGTTAAGAAAAGCTAACAAAACCATTTCAAGGATGTTCAGAAAAGAGATATTCTGCATCACAGAAAAAACAATTTAAAGTATTTAAGAATATAAACATTAAGGAATCCAAGATCCAAATACTGCTTTTTATCTGTCTGAACACTTCCACTGAATGTTTATCACATGATTAAGTCTTTGCAAAATTAGTACTTCAAAGATTGAGTTAAAAATGAAGTAACAAACCTCATTAACAAGTAAAAGTTTAATTTTGAAGCTCTAAAGCACATGCCAAGCAATCTTAGAATGGTTTGTGTCAGAAGGGATCTCCAAAGGTCCTCTAGTCCAACTTCCCTGCAGTGGGCAGGGACATCTTCCACCAGATCAGGCTGCCCAGAGCCTTGTCCAACCTGACTTTGAAGATGTCCAGGGACAGGGCCTCAACTACCTCCCTGAGTAACCTGTTTCAGTGATGAAGAATTCTTCTGTCTTTATGTATTTAACTCATTGTGTTGAAGTATTTATTTAAGCCGTTGTAGCTTCACACACACACACACACATATGCAACAATGAGCATACAGCACCATTCACATATAGATTTTCCAAATATCACTATTGGAAAAACACTTTGCATGCTGCATTCTCAATCCAATTATTTTGGATATTTTCTGAAAGCAAAACACACCAGCAAACACTTCCAAATAACTGCTCAGTGGATCCATTAGCAGATTTAGTTGGTTAAACTAAAAAAAAACAAAACAAAACCCTCCCCCCAAACTAAAAACAAACAAACAAAAAGCTTTGAAAAATATATAAAACAAAATCCCTTCTGTGGAAGACAAAATCCAATAAACCCCCCCCCCAAAAAAAATCAAATGGAAAATGCATTGGAGCTTTCAGCAAATGTAACATATTGGAGGCTAACCAGAAATAATGTCACTGCTCTAGTAAGAAAGCTCTTACCTGACCCTGTAAGTTTTGAATGGTTATTGAACATCAGTGATAAAGGCAGGAGGAAAGCCACTTGACAGCATTTCTTTCGTAACAGGGCTTCCTAGAGTTTTTGTGGCAAGAAAACAAAGCATTTTACGAAACACCCTTGCTCTGGCCAGATAAGAAGTTTGGGTATTTCTAAGTGAGAAAAATTTGTCTGCTGGACCAAAAGGTTGAAAACAATGCTCCAAAATCTCTTGATAAGAAACAGTAACCTCTGCCTGAATGCATGGAAGAAAGCCTCTATCAACTGCATACAAGTTAAGTTAAACCACTAAAAGCTCATTAGCATTTCTTAAGAGTAATGCATGAAATGCTTAAAAATCAGAGTAAGTTTACAAACAGAAAATATTAGGTAAGAAATAATACTGTAGAAGTAGTATAAATTGGCCAAATTAAGCCTTATAATTAAAATATTGCAAGCTTCACAAGAATACAGAAATTAAGACTATGATTCCTTGATATGTGTAAACAAAATAGAATAGACCAGACCAGGTTGGAAGAGACCTTCAAGATCATCGTGTCCAACCTATTATCCAACCCACCTAATCAACTAAACCATGCAACTGGAGTGCTATTAAGATGTAAAAGAAAACAGTAACTAAGTGTATAACAATGGCAAATAAACCATTTTGTAGTATCTAAAAGCAGCTGCTAGATAAAAAAGAAGCAATTCTAAGTATTTGATTATTATTTCATAATTTCAATAAATATAATAACAGAACAAGTGATATGGCCCAAATATTGCCCAAAAAGCAATAAATAAAGGGTAACAAGAAAAGGAAATGCATACTTCTAGGACACTGACAAGGGGTGAGATACTTCATGGACAAAGCCAATGGCCTGTAATATTAAAATGTGCTAAGAGCCAGATCCATAAAAGTAGTTGGATGTCCATCTCCTAATTAGCTTCCTAACTTACCACTGGCTACATAAATATGTATGTTTAGGACAGTAAAAAGCTGATGTGATTTCTCCAAAGACATCTGCAAAGCTGATGTATTTAAAAGCCAGAAAACACTCCTTAAAAAAAAGAATGCACTTGGAATCCAGCACCACTAAACTACCTAATAAAACATTCCTAGTATCTTAATACTGTTACCTATGAAAGGGAAGTAGATCTCTACAGTTACGTAAGTTTTAAATCACCTTTTAAAATAATTATCTACATTCACACATAATTAAAATACAAGGTTAAGTGATATAATCTACAGATAACCCACTGCAGCTACTTGAAGGAACACTGAAGTTCCAATGTTTATAAATGCCAAATAAGGTTTTTCATGTTCATATATATCTGTGATAATAAACTAAGGTTTCTTAGCAGTAGAAGATAAGGGCAAGGGAGAAAACAGCTGCATTAGGTGTGAGCAGCTCGATTATCTACTTAATCTAGTGGCTGAATTGAAGAGAGAAGTTGCTAGACTTAGGACTGTACGGGAATGTGAAAGGGAGTTGCATTTGAGGAACCAGGCTCTGCAGACTCCCTAGCAGAGGGAGATACAGGTCCCTGATACGAGACGCAAAGTAAACCCCTCACAGCTCCCTCACCTTCCCAGCTGCCCTTGCAAAATAAATATGGGGCACTGGAAGTTGAGGGTGAGGTGAATGAGGAGACAGAAGAGACACCATCTGAGGTGTTGCCTAAAGCCAAACAGCGTGCCCCTTGCATCAGGACTTGTTCCCTTAAAAAAAAAAAAGAAAAAAAAAGAGGAGAGTAATTGTTATTGGTGATTCCCTCCTGAGGGGAACAGAGGGCCCCATATGTCAGCTGTATCCTTCCCACAGGGAAGTCTGCTGCCTCCCTGGGAGCCAGAGTCAGAATGTTACCAGAAGGCTGCCTAGTCTGGTACAAGTCCTCTAGTCACTATCACAGATAGCTATGCAGGTGGGGAGCGTATGATGTTGAAACCAGAGGTCCAAAGGCAATCAAAACGGACTTCAAGGCTCTGGGAAAACTGGTTGAGGGTCAGGGGCACAGGTAATTTATTCATCAATACCCTTAGTTGCAGGAAGGAATACTGAAAGGAACAGGAAAGCAGGTGTAATGAACAAGTGGCTCAGAGGCTGCGGCCACCAACAGAATTTTGCTGTTTCCAATCTTGGGAACTTTCTATGGCACCAGATCTGCTAGCAACAGATGGAGTACATAGGTCCCAGAGGAGGAGAAAGATCCTAGCACATGAGAGGGAAAAGGGTTTTAGGAAGGGAGTTGGCAGGTCTCATTAACAGGGCTTTAAACTAGATTCAAAGGGGAAATGGACTGAAACCAGTCCCCCAGAAAGGAGTCTGAGGATGGTAAGCTGGAGTCAGGGGTGAAACCAGCAGCCCAGCTGAAGTGCATGTACACTAATGCACACAGTGTGGGTAACAAACAAGAGGACCTGGAAGCCTTGTTACAGCAGGAAAGTTATGATGTAGTTGCCATCACAGAAACATGGTGGGATGACTCACATGACTGGAGCACTGTAATCAATGGCTACAGGCTCTTCAGGAGACGAGCAAGGGGAAGGGGTGGAGGGGTGGGCCTGTACATCAGGGAGGATCTAGACACCATAGAACTAGAGATTAAGGATGATCAAGTTGAGTGCCTGTGGGTGAGAATTAGAGGGATGACCAACAAGGCTGACATCCTGATTGGAGTCTGTTATAGACCACACAACCAGGATGAAGCAGTTGATGAATTATTTTATAGGCAGCTAGAGGCTGTCCCAAGATCGACAGACCTTGTTCTTATGGGCGACTTCAACCTGCCTGGTATCTGCTGGGAACTTAACACAGCAGAAAGGAGGCAGTCTAGAAAGTTCTTAGAGCGTATGGAGGATAGCTACTTATCCCAGCTGCTGTGTGAGCCTAGGTAAGGCTTTGCTTGAGAAGGGCTGGTGGGAGATGTGGTGGTTGGAGGCTGCCTGGGGTCCAGTGACCATGAGATAATTGAGTTTTCAATATGCAGTCAAGCTAAGAGGGCAGCAACAAAACCTCCACTCTGGACCACTGGACGGCAGACTTCAGGTTACTCAAGGAACTAACTCAGAAGGCACCTTGGAAAATAGCCCTTAAAAACAAAAGGGTCCAGGAGGGCTGGACCTACTTCAAGGAAGAATTCTTGAAGGCTCAGGAACAGGCTGTGCCAATGTGCCAGAAGATGAGCCGCCGGGGCAGATGGCCAGCCTGGATGGGTAATGAACTTCTGGGTGAATTAAGGGGAAAAAAATGAAGGTGTATCATCTTTGGAAGGAAGGTGAGGTAACTCATGAAATGTTTAAGGATGTTGCTAGGCCATGCAGGAAAAACAATTAGAGAGGCAAAAGCCCATTTAGAGCTTAGACTGACCACTGCTGTGAAGGAGAACAAAAAATGCTTTTATAAATATATTAATGGTAAGAAGAGGGGCAAGGACAACCTCCACTCCTTGGTGGACATGGAGGGGAACATAGTAACAAAAGATGAGGAAAAGGCAGAGGTACTTTATACCTTCTTTGCCTCAAATGTTAATAGCAGGATAGGTTGTCTTCGAGACAACTGGCCTCCTGAGCTGGCAGATGGAGCCAGGGAGCAGTATAGTTCCCCTGTAATCCAGGAGGAAGTAGTTAGAGACCTCCTTAGCCACTTGGGTCCCCACAAGTCCATGGGACTGGATGGGATCCATCCTAGGGTGCTGAAAGAGCTGGCAGATGAGCTGGCCAAGCCACTCTCCATCATTTTTCAACACTCCTGGCTCAATGGAGAGGTCCTAGATGACTGGAAGCTGGCCAATGCGATGCACATCCACAAGAAGGGCCAGAAGGAGGACCCAGGGAATTATAGGCCTGTCAGCCTGACCTCAGTGCCAGGCAAGATTAGGGAAAAGTCATCTTGAGTGCAATCACACAGCACTTACAGGATGGCCAAGGGATCAGGCCAGCCCAGCCATCATAGATTTAGGAAGGGAAGGTCCTTCCTCACCAACCTGAACTCCTTCTATGACCAGGTGACTGCCTGGTGTATGTGGGGAAGGCTGTGGATGTAGTCTACCTGGACTTCAGCAAGGCCTTTAACACCATTCCCCACAGCAAACTCCTGGCCAAGCTATCAGCTTGTGGCTTGGACAGCAGCACTCTCTGCTGGGTTAAGACTGGCTGGAGGGCTAAGCCCAGAGAGTGGTGGTCAGTGATGCCACATCCAGCTGGCAGCCAGTCACTAGTGGTGTCCCCCAGGGATCAGTGCTCGGCCCCATGCTCTTTAATACCTTTATCGATGATCTGGATGAGGGGATAGTGTCCATCATCAGTGAATTTGCAGATGACACCAAGCTGGGGGCAGGTGTTGATCTGTTAGATGGTAGGAGAGCTCTGCAGAGGGACCTTGACAGGCTGGACAGATGGGCAGAGTCCAACGACATGAGATTTAACACATCTAAGTGCCGGGTTCTGCACATTGGCCACAGCAACGCCATGCCGTGCTACAGGCTGGGGTCAGAGTGGCTGGAGAGCCGCCAAGCAGAAAGGGACCTGGAGGTACAGGTTGATAGTAGGCTGAACATGAGCAAGCAGTGTGCCCAGGTGGCTAAGAAGGTGAACGGCATCCTGGCCTGTATCAGGAACAGTGTGGCCTGCAGGAGCAGGGAAGTCATTGTGCCCCTGTACTCAGCACTGGTTAGTCCATACCTTAAGTACTGTGTCCAGTTCTGGGCCCCTCAGTTTAGGAAAGATGTTGATTTGCTGGAATGTGTCCAGAGAAGGGCAACAAAGCTGCTGATGGGTTTGGAGCACAAGCCCTATGAAGAGAGGCTGAGGGAGCCGGGGTTGCTTAGCCTGGAGAAGAGGAGGCTCAGAGGAGACCTTATTGCTGTCTCCAACTACCTGAAGGGAGGTTGTAGCCAGGTGGGAGTTGGTCTCTTCTCCCAGGCAACCAGGACCAGAACAAGAGGACACATTCTCAAGCTGCACCAGGGGAGGTTTAGGCTGGATGTTAGGAAGAAGCTATTTATAGAAAGAGATTGGCCACTGGAATGGGCTGCCCGGAGAGGTGGTGGAGTCACCATCACTGGAGGTGTTTAAGAAGAAACTGGATGAGGCACTCGGTGCCATGGTTTAGTTGATCAGATGGTGTTGGGTGATAGATTGGACTTGATGATCTCACAGGTCTTCTCCAACCTGGTTAATTTTACTCTACATTTGTTGCCTCCTCTCTGTTCTATCACCTGGCCTATTACAACTACAAGGAGTATTCATATTAAAAAAATATAAAATATTTACTCATACTTGAAGGAGGGAGGGCAGTTAAGGGAATCAAGTATCCAGCAACCAGCTTTTGGCAGCAACTGAATAGGATCAGCTAGGAAAAACAGCTGCATCTGACAGTGCAGACAGTAATATGAAAAACAATCCCAGCTAAAGATGCTTAGAAGACAAGATGGAAAGTTATGTGCCTTTTATTTGCTTTTTCTACTTATTTTTAAATGTAACTTTGCTTTTCCCTAACATATGTTCTAAAGTTGAGGAGCATTAAACTCTACAGATGGGTTATTCCCAGAAAAAAAATGGCAAAAATCTCACTGCTCTCCTGTAGCAATTTTGTTTGATTTTGGCCCACAAATTTTAAAGCTACATTCTAGTTAAAAACTCCACAACTTGCACTACTATTACAGCTCCTAAATCCTGATCACAAATGCATCGGAATAAATAAACAAGTACTTCCTGCACGGAGTCTCCACCGGAGTGTATTTTCAAATGCTTTTGTGTACACAGGGGGACATAGAAATTTCCTTTCATGCCTCCCTATGCACTTGCTGCCACATGGGGAAATGGGAATTCTTCAAATGGAAAACAGGTAATTCAAAAGGACTAACAAGTACACTGTGAGAGTACCTGGTTTACTAGAAAAAGATGAGAAGCGCACAGAGAAGTGGTCTGCCTGTGGTTTAAAAAATTTAGTTAGCCTTTTAATTACTGGGCATCTGGAGGAACTTTGACTTATGTGAAGCTTCAAAAGAAAAAGATAAATGTGTCAAAGCCATATACATGTTTGAACGATCATTGTAGTATTCAAGTGTCTTATTTCCATCCTTTCACACCCAGTTGTTTCATTTTCCCAGAGTTAATATCTCAAAACTACTTCCACATAGAGGTAAAGCCCCACTTTCTCATTTCCAACACAGTGCTTTAGAGTAAGTTGACTCTTGAGGACTCTCATTTGAAGGACATTCACACATGATTTCAAATCGCTACTCCACTCTACCCTTCCTCTTTCCAAATCCCTCTTGCTATCTAAAAGGCCAATGAGTCATGAAAAGTTCAGTGATCGAGCCAAGTCACAGTACTCCATCACTCTGGTCTAAGTCAGTCCAAAGTAGCATTACAAAAAGGCCATTAAAGCCCTTATTTCTTGTTTTCTACCACAAAGTGAATTTTGTGAAGTTAACGTCAGCTCAATTGAAGAACATATTCAATGCTTTTGACCTTACTCTAGTGAAAATAGTTTGGTTTAGACAAAATCTGTTCGGAAGCCTTAAACACCACTTCACAAATTAAGTCCTCAAAGTTCTTAAACTTATCTCAAAGGAAGCAAGCTAAATGAACAGTATGGTTCTCCTTAAACAGTCAAAACTTGCAATTTTCCTCCTACAGTCTAAAATAAAATTTGCATGAAGTTATTCAGATCTGTCTTTAAAATGACAAATTAATTCGTAAGTACAGCAGCATATCACAAGCAATACAGAAGTAAAGATTTATGCAACTGTTTCTTCCTAACAGAGGATGCAAAAGAGGCAGACCAGAAGTCACTGCAGACTTCTAGAACATGTTCTTAGACAATCTCATAGGCAGAAGACACTTATTTTTAATTCAAACAGGAAGCCGAGAAAGCTTTAAGCACAATCTCACTCAAAACTTATCAGACATTATGAATAAAATTGAATACTGACCAGACAGTTTGAACATAGGATGTAGCTTGCTAGAGGTGGGTGGAATGAAGGAACTACAATGCATTAATTTTTGAAGAAAAGTTACAACCCATGACACAGGGGTACAGCTTTTCTCACAGTTACATTCCTACTGTCTTTGTTGTAAAAATTCTCTCTCACACTTTTTTGGTGTCAGGCCATGTCACAATTATGTGATCCTCAAGAAAGCTAAATAAAGCATAATTGGACCATTGTAACACGTTTATAATTTTGAATGACTAAAGAATACTCTGTCATTGGCTGGAAACTAGTGCTAATAACTGAAACAGCTGGTCTGAAGAGAGTAATTGCTAACTAGAGCCAGCTCCTAAGAAAATTACTAGCTAGACATGACACCTGTTAGTAAAGGCAACTAAAGAATATGAACAGCAGCAAGCATGAAACTTCTAGTAAGCTTTTTTTCCCTCAACTGAAAGTAACTCTTTACCCCTGCCCTTGTTCTTTTTTTCCAAATCTGTTATCATGAAAAAAGGTCAATGGAGTACTCCATCTTAATTCAAAGCAAAATTCTCCATCCCATCAATACCCAAATCACATGACTCTCACTCCTTAACCTGTCAGAGTTTCCAGAAAAAAAAACACACCTCAACGTATAGAAGTGAACAACTGCATGTCTCAGTTCCAATAATCATGTAAAAGATTTAAGGAGCAGTATGTATTTCTTTCTTTTTAACCTTATCTCTAGATACTGCTAGGATTATAATTACTGAACAGTACCATGAGACAGATGAGAGGATACATTCATCATGTGATCTTTAGACACATTAAATTGATGGCTAGCAAAACACACTCCATTGTTACTGATAAACATACATGCTCCTAGATCACAGAAAACATGAAGATAACCACCACAGAAAATAGCAAAGCTACATAAATTACATGCCATGCAGTTGCTGAATCACAAAATGGTTCAGGGAGCTCTGGAGACCACCTAGTTCAGGCAAGGTCTCTGCTCAATGGGACCACCTATAGCACATTGCCGTGATCCATGGCCAGTTAAGTTTTGACTACCTCCAAGGACTGAGACTTCAACTCTCCAGGCAACTCCTTGCAGAATTTGATCATCCTCACAAAAAAAAAAAAAAAAAATAGAAAAAAATCAACCCTCCAAACACAACACCACTACCATCCTCCCACAGGAAGACCCACACAAACAACCAACAACCACAAACAAAACTCAGCTATTTCTTGAAGCAAGTTCCTATGTTTTAGCTTGTGCTCATTCCATCTTCTCCTGTCACTGGGATCTACTGGGAAGAGTCTGGCTCATTTTTCACTCCTCCCATCATACATCTACACACAGACACCATCTCTTTGAACTTTCTATTCCCCAGGATAAGCAGTCTCAACCTCTCCTCATGAGACAGAGGCTCAGTTCCTTAATCATCTTTGCAGCCCTTACAATACTGCTTACGCTAGTAACTATTGATACAGCGTGATACATCCAGCAGCAAGAGAAGATAAAACATAGCCTGTATATGAGCTAGGAAGGGTTGAGTAAGAGAGGCTATGTACAGGTAGAAGACAGAAAGGCTACAGAAAAGTACGTAACAAAGATGAATCACAGAGGCCATTAGGCTGCAGTAGGACGGGCTCATCCTCCATTTTCAGAAGCCACCCATTTAAAATAGAGCACTCTATCTAGTTATTTCTGGGCTAGAAGCATCCTCAATGCACTGGTTTGGGTTGAGCCAAGAGTTAATCCTCTTCACCATAGCTGGTACAGGGCTATGTTTTGGATCTGTGATTAGAATAGTGTTGACAACACAGGGAGGTTTCAGCTGTGCAAGCACTGCTCCTTGAGGCCTTTTCTTCTAGCATCATCCCACCAGCAAGCCTGTTGGGGGTGCCTGAGAAGCTGGAAGGGAACACAGGCAGGATAGCTGACCCTAACTGACAAAAGGGGCTATCCCATACCATAAGTCATTGTGCTCAGCAATAAAATCTATGGAGGAGGCGGGAGAGAAGGTTCAGAGTTAAGATGTTTGCCTTACCAAGTAACAATCACATGTAATGAAGCCCTGCTTTCCTGGAGATGGCTGAACACCTGAGTGGATGAACTCCTTAAATTGCTTTGCTTGCATACTTCGTTTTACTTAAACTCTCTTTATGTCAACCCATGAGCTGTTCCACTTTTGTTTCAAAGTCTCTTCCCATCCTGCTCTGCAGGAGTCAGCAGCAGCTATGTAGGGCTGAGGACAGTTGAGTTACATTTCAATTTTACTAGTAAAAGCAAGAGGTAAAAGCAGACACACACAATGTGTGAACAATATGGAAGTTAAAAATCTAAGAAGTTTTGTCAGCCTTTCAGTACTTTTTTACTATATGGAAACATCAACTTTCAGAGCAAAACCTGAAAACACGCTTAGATAAATCCATGGTTAAGACAGTTGAAGATTCAAGTTCAATCCCTAGTCTGTGAGATTCAAATCAGTTATTCATTCCAAGCCCAATATATGAATTCAAGACAGATGATGACTCTGGCAAACAATGCATAGCAGAGAGTGATAAACTCCCAACAAGCTGTCTATATTGGCATGTTTTCCACTGAAATAGTTCCCATCATCTTAAAGAAAATTGAAAGACAGCAGCAAAGCAAGGAGTCACTATACTGGAACACAGTACTGTATTTACACACCCACAGAGCAAGAAAACAACGTACTTAAAGCACAAACTGTGCTACACAGCCTCCTGCTAAAGCACAAGTTTTTACTGGGAAGATTATTTACTGTCAAAGAAATTTAGCAATTTTTTTAGTTAGAAAAGAAAAACTTTGAAATAATCAGAAATACTTTGGCAATTTAAACAAATATATCAGCCACTTCACCTTCCATTAAAACACAGCCATATGCAAAAATTAAGCACAGCAACTAATTAATACTCACGAGCTTAACCGTTAAAGACTCAAAGTCAAACTCTAAATTAAAGGCTATGCAACTAATTACCTACAGGGGATTTATTTTTCTGTTTTAATTCTGGAATGAAGTAGACAAAAAACATAAATCATGGAATCAGGAACCTTGAAATGACAGGAAAATCTGTGCTAATAAATATTTAAGTGTAATTACTTCCAATGGTTTCTTCCTTTACCTCTACAGACATTACTGACAGAAAAACACAAAACTTCTCTTGTCCATAGTGTAGAAGAGGCTACAGAATGCAGGACTGAACAGAGTAGAGATGCTGCACACTTCTCTGTGTGTACAGCTAAAACAGCGCAGAGATTATCAAAAATATTCCCTGAAAAGTACAGAAAGAAGCAATTCAATAAAGCAAGCATCTTTTTCAGATAAGTCTGGTATTGTTCTAACCCTTCCCTTAACCTCTACATTCACATGCACAGAGATGGGCTTACCATGGATTTTACAGTCTTGGCAAAACCTCTGTGGATAAAAGGTCATTAAGGATGCACAACATATGGGGACAGTGTGAAAAAGTAAAAGGGAAATCCGCATGAGGCTGTGCACACAAAGGTGGTGCAAAATTCCAGGAGAAACCATCAAAAACCCCAACATGCAAAAGAAAACAGAATCTGCTCTGCTCTCTTACCTTGCTGTCAAATAGATCAGTCCATTTTGTTGTTTCCCAGAATGTCTCTGTCAAAGCTTCTGAGCAGCTCTCATGATCCTCATCTTTGCCTTCTGCATCACTGGAAGCAGCCCCTTCTTGGGCTTGCAGATGAAGAAGTTGGTCAGCCAGTGCACTTCCTTTTCGACAAAGTGCATCTACTAAAGTAGTCTTCTGTTTTTCCATTTCACTAGAAAAAGAAGCACAAAAAATATTAAGGAATTTTGGAGGTACAACATTAAAAATAGAATCAGTGCTGTACTGAGTTTACTGCAGTTAGTAGATGTAAAATGAAAATAATCTTTAAAGCATAGCTATTTTCTATAAATTAGTAGGTAAAAAAAGTGCCTATAGATACTGCAGCAAACAAGCTTAATTATTCTACTTCTGTAATGTCTTTGATGTCTTAAGGGAAGGGCAACTCAGGATTCTAAAACTGAATAAGCCAGCATCTAGAAATACAGTTTTATAGTTCCTGGTAATATAAACAGAGGGAGTCAAATCCACCTCTAACATAAGCAGTTACAATTCTGCTGACTTCAAAGGAATTGCACCCATTTAAAGCACCATTGAATCTGGTGTTCGGTTTCAGATGCTAGGTTCAACCACATGACCTAATGGGTCAACTTACCAAGAAATGTTTAGAATGCAGTTTATTATGACATAGCTTTGCTTTTATATCAGCAGTTCTAGAATTAGACACAAGTATTCAGGATAGGTAGAACAGGCAGGCTAATTTTATAATCAAAATATTTGATTTTGTCTAAGATTATCAACAAATAAGCATTTCCCATTTAAAGGGCCTAATGTTCAAATCTGCTGCTCTATTTGCAACAACAGCACTATGCCACACACTGCAAAACCCACTACTTTTTCCTCTAGACTAGGGTGTCACTTTCAAAACACTGTCTTCCTAACAATATATACTGGCAATTCAGAGGAACATCTATAGCTAAAGAAAAACAAAGGGTCTCAAAAATACACTAAACTGCAAGTATGGTCACCATGCTTTTCATAAACTAAATCTTTTGCAAGCAGTTACTTCTTAAGACTGCTGTCAACCTTGTCTTCAAGTACTCATCCAAAATGTTGCAAAGTATTATGAAAAGGTAGATAGCATTCAAAACACACCTCAATATTGATATTCTTGTGGCCCCTCTGATTAAGCTTGATACAAAAACATAATACCCCATTTTCCCAACATATTTAAATCCTCAAAGCACGCATGCTTGTTTTATTTACTATTTCCAAGTAATAATGTGCACTTTTCTGTGCTCCTGCATTCTGGAGATACAATAGGAGAACCAAGTAAGTTTTCAGTCAAAACTGAAATTACCTGTGGCCCAAAAAATAATAAAAAAAGTTATTCACAAAAGCAGTAATAATTTAATTTTTTAGAAGCAGAGACTAATTACATAAATCACAGAAACAGGATGCAAGAAGATTATTTACTGGGCAGGTACTTTTTTATAGTAGTTGCATCAGGCCTGGGATCAGTCTTCATGGCAAAATATACTGCTAAAGCTGTCTGGTCAATATGGGAGATCACAGTATTTGCAGCTTCAACAATTTCATCAAGTCTTTTCATTCGTTCCTAAAAAAAGAATGAAAGAACTGTTCAGCACTATGAAATCACATTACTTTATTAATTTTACAATCACTAGGATAAAAACAGTAGTGTGCAGAAAAAAACATAATTCAGTGTGTCTTCTTCCCCATTTGTGCCTATTTTTGATTCAAAATACCTGGTAAGTCTGCATTATCAAGATTTCCCAAATTTCACTGAAAATAAGTTGTAAAAGGAGGTGGGTATATGCAAAATGCAGGGTTTACAGAAAACCAGCAACTCTTCAGTACAAATAAATTCTCTTAAATGATGGTAGCAAATACGCAGTATTTTTTGAGGATGATGATGGCAGTGGCATATCAAAGGTTACTGTCCTCATTTGTCTGAGCAATTCTGCTGGAACAAGTGACCAGTGCAGCAGAGGAGCAGAACAGGGTGTGCACTTGTGTCAGTAATTACCGTTAAGAGTAATACTGTAGCCTATACTAATAGGGAAATTTAATGCATTTAACTTAATCATAGAATTAACCAGGTAGGAAAAGACCTTCAAGATCAAGTCCAACCTATCACCCAACACCATCTAATCAACTAAACCTTGGCATTAAGTGCCTCATCCATTCTCCTTTCAAATGCCTCCAGGGATGGTGACTGCAGCACCTCCCTGGGTAACACATTCCAATGACCAATCACTCTTTCCGGGAAGAATTTCTTCCTAATACAATAAACCAGGTTGGAAGAGACCTTCAAGATCATCGCGTCCAACCCATCAAACAACTAGATCATGTCACCAAGCACCCCATCAAGTCTCCTCCTGAACACCTCCAATGACGGTGACCCCACCACCTCCCCAGGCAGCCCATTCCAATGGGCAATCACTCTCTCTGTATAGAACTTCCTCCTAATGTCCAGTCTAAACCTGTCCTGGCGCAGCTTGAGACTGTGTCCTCTTGTTCTGGTGCTGGCTGCCTGGGAGAAGAGACCAACTCCCACCTGGCTACAACCTCCCTTCAGGTAATTGTAGACAGCAATAAGGTCTCCCCTGAGCCTCCTCTTCTCCAGGCTAAGCAACCCCGGCTCCCTCAGCCTCTCTTCATAGGGCTTGTGTTTCAAACCCCTCATCAACTTCGTTGCCCTTCTCTGGGCACGTACCAGCAAGTCAACATCCTTCCTAAACTGAGGGGCTCAGAACTGTACTCAGGACTCAAGGTGTGGCCTAACCAGTGCAGTGTACAGGGGCAGAATGACCTCCCTGCTCCTGCTGGCCACACTGTTCCTGATGCAGGCCAGGATGCCATTGGCCCTCTTGGCTGCCTGGGCACACTGCAGGCTCATGTTCAGCCTACCATCAACCAGCACCCCCAGGTCCCCCTCTGCCTGGCTGCTCTCCAGCCACTCTGACCCCAGCCTGTAGCACTGCATGGGGTTGCTGTGGCCAATGTGCAGAACCCGGCACTTGGATGTGTTAAATCTCATGCCATTGGACTCTGCCCATTAAGGAGGAGTACATGATAAGCATACGCACTGTAAGTAGGCAGGCTTGTTTTCATTCTGCTATGGGAATGAGGAAATTATAGTCAGTTAGGGAGGCAAGTGTGAATCCAGCTAATAATTTCTGCTTTACAGTCCTGTCTGCTTTACAGTCACTTCAAGACCAAACACAGAATGTATGAAGAATGAGTCAGATAATACGGGCATGTAGCCTATGGCAAATAAAGTTTAAAACATGTTGAATAACCTTTTCGGAATCCAGCTGATGCAGTCTTGCAACATACAATGGAAGATGATTAGGAAATGCTTCTTTTAATTCATTATACATGTCACTGGTATCTAGCCTAGAAGAGAGGAGAAAATAACATGAAATTATAGATTCTGGATATTTTTTTGTACAGCTGCTTCAATTTACTTATGACTGCAGACATACTTGCTCATCCACTGTATTTTCAGATCTCTTAAAGCTTCGGCAAATTCTTCTTTTACATCTTTTTCTTTTTCCTGTTCTTTTTCTTTCTCTTTGCTGCCATTTTTACTCTTTGATGGGGATGGTATCAGATGATAGTGAACAGTAAGTACATCCTGGAGGAGGAAAAACAGACATGTACTGAGAGGGATACAACACTTTTTTCCTAATGCTACATAAAAGCTAAATCATAGCAGGCAACTACTCTGAGCTACACATACACTAAGTAAGGATTCTAAGAGCAAAGGTATTTATTAGTCATTAGGAATTCATGAACTGCTTTAACTTTTTATTTTAAGCAATGCAAGGATGTTAATGTTATAGCACCACATTAAATGTAAGACAAGAAAGCCTAATATTTAGCAAGTTTGACATCTCTTGTAATCGTACACTCTTACACAATATTAGCTAATGAATCCGAAGAGTTAAATTTTTTTTTTGCTTTGTAAATTATGTTAAAAAGGCAAAGAGGAAAAACGATCACTTAAAGATCCTATGTTACAAGTCTGGGAATAAACAAATAAATAAAGATGACCAAATCTTAATACTACTACTGTGTTGTTGTTTTTTTTTTTTTTCTCTAAGTCAGAAACATGAATCATGCCATAGGATAAACAAGTTTAGTCCTCCAAAGATAATATTTCTTCCATGTACTGCTGTAGCCTTTTCATTTTCCACCTCTGTGTCCAAATTAACAGCAGCAAGATTTTTCTTTTAAATCTTATATGCTAGCATAGAAATATCACTATAATTTCATTTCATGTTACACTATTCAACAATAATCACAAAAAGATCAGATAGAGCTATATAAAAGGAAAAGGCTAACTGATCTTAGACTGTGCTCTTAAGTACATCTCCTCAAATGATGTGCACACACATTTGCAAATAAGCCAGCACTGGATTTCAGTCATTGTTTCTAAATGTTACAATTGCTGAGGGAGGCAATTTGGTTTGGTTTTAATATTACAATTTTTAAAAAAGCCTCTCTCTAAACAGTGAGGGTAGATGCCCATTATTTTGCATGTAGGCTATTTTGCAGAAACCACCTAAGTTTAAACCTAATAGATACAATTCCTCTGTTGCAACATTGTGCAAAATACTGTTACATGCTCAACTGCTACAGCAATTTAGAAACTACTATGCAACACCTTGAAATAGTGGACTTCAACACTCTACTGCAACCATTCAAGAACACAGAAGCAGAAAAAATTTATTTGAACTGATAGTTTCAATGGACCAGCAGCTTGCTATGGGTTATGGAAAACAACACTGGTAAGAAATAACACCACCATATTCCCTTAGAACTATTTTCCCAGCTACTTAATAGTCAATTCCAGATGAATTGACATTTACATACTGTTTTTGAAACCTAGCTTAGATGATCTATATTAAAGCACAGCTTTCACTGGAACTATCCTGCACACATACATTCCAAGTATGAAGTGCATGACCAGGCATTACACTGACGTATGTCTTCAGCCTAAACCCTGGACAGAACAGGTCAGGGAAGGAAGCACTTGTAGTGGAGGAACGTGGTATGGGGTTGGTCGAGGTACCTGGCACAGTAGACAGCAAGAGCATAGTTCATTAAAGCAAACCAAACATTTTAGGATGCCTAAGTATTTTGTTCAGTACAAAAATCTAAGTCAGTAGCTACAGCTTTTCTAGATGATGTCCTCTAGTGATAACAGCACTTTCTTAGGAAAGAAACCTGCCTTCCTAGAAATGTTCTTCCAATATTTCAGGATTTCCTCCTTGATAGTCCTCTTTGATCTTACTTAGCAAGACTTGTTTGGAGTTAGGGATTTAAACGGCCTCTGCGTTATCACAACTTGTCTGTATAAGAAGGGTCTATGACTCTGGTTTAAGTTTCAAATCAAGCACTTCACTTATCTGAATGAACACTCATTTAAGAGACTAATTCTATGTAGCTAAATGAACAGTACAATGCTGTCTCCTCATTCTCTCACCACGGTACATCTAGTCTCATAGGATTCTGCAAGTATTACAAGCTATGAACACTGGAATAAAAACAGTAAGTTTCAAACTAGGGCACTTGGCTTCTTCAAAAGAGCACAGAAGGAGGCACAACTCTTCTTTATAGATATCAAACTTCTTTCAAAGCATAGGTATGATTTAGGCACTTCTCATATTTAACTAAACCATCACAAGACCTTAAGATGGACTGAAGGCTTCTTTCTATCCTATCTGTAAACACTAGCATCATTTATAAAACTTGCCAATCCCTCAGATCCCAGAATTGCCCATTACAGAAACACCAATCATCAGAGGTTAATCTACACAATTCAGTCCTGTAATCTGTTTCCCTACTCAAATCTCACTGTCACACAGAAACAGAATTACTCAAGTAACTCTACAGGATTTTTATCTATGAAAAGACAGTTACAGAGCAAGGCATAGACCAATCATATTATCCATTGAAAAATCAACTTTAAAAGAACTTTCAAATTAATGCAAAAGCTTCCCTTTGTTTCTCCTCTAAAAATTACTCAGTATTAATAACTTTGGAAGTATATAGGTTATGCACTTAGGTCAATGTACATCACACAAAGTATAAGCTTCAGTTAGCTTACCTTTAACTAGAACTACAAACTGCATACATACGCAAGCACAATGCTCTCAGAAAGGTTACATCTTAACAAAGCTTAATTAACAGCTAATTTAATTGATTGAGGATTTAAATTTAGCTTTTTATCCAATGATTCAACATCTGATACTTTACATGGAAAAGACATATGAGTTTTGTTACTTGCATTTTAAAGCATTCGCAGCAAAATTAACTGCAGAAAAAAATATTCCTGAAGGAACACAATCCCAGGTCTCATTCTCCACTGAATAAATATCATGCACATCTGCAATCACAGTTAAATGTGCACATGGAGTTTGTATCTACTTTAAGATGCATAAAAATAAGCAACTTTGCATAAACTGTACATCAATATTCTTATTTAATTGAAAATTAATGAAGTTTCTTGAAGCCAGCCATACACAAAATTAAACACCAGGCATGTACTTCACCTATTTTTGAAGGCACCCTGATTGAACAGGGAGTGCGCCTCAATGCTCAGAAGAAGTAATTCTTTTACATTTTACTTCACAATGGCATTTATCAGCCTTCCATTAGCACTTATCAATATCTGTATAATTAATTTTTTGCTTCAAATTGGAAAAAAGGATGGTAGAGTAGGGAGAACAAAACATTAACAAATGAGTACTTTTTAGCTCTCAGCTAATTCTTCCACATTGCTGTTCAAATGCTGCATTATGTAAAACAGGAAATCTTCTTACAGGCTAGATCTATCTTTCTTCTAACCATGTTCAGGACAAAACCTGGGGACAAGGGAAAAAACTCACACTGTAACTGCGTTAAAAAAATTAGGTTGTGAAAGAAGAAAGGAGCATAGAACCCAACTGGTTTTTCACACAGTTGTTGAGCATGTGCTTCCTCATTAGAGACCAAGGGTACTTCTACAGGTAAATCAGCTTCCCAAGCCATGACAACAGGACGCTCTACTTCAGTAAGGATGTGCTCAAAGGAAAAACATCACTGAATTCTGAGCTTAATACATATCACAGGTTCAGTTGTCACAAACTTCCCCCGCCCCTCTTTTAAGTCTAGACACACTGAAGACAGGAAGACATTAAGTAAAAGGGTGGTTGTTCTAGATTTTGTTTCAGGTTTGGGGTGCAGGAGATTAAGATAAGATTAAGTTCCCCAGAACACAACTTGAAGCAGAAAATTATGGATTAGTCATACAATTGCTATATGTGTCTAGCAAAACAAAGACACCTGCTTATTCTGTAGGAAGAACCCACTGAGATTTTTGTTGTTAAAAAATTAACTGCCGCCTTTGGAAAATTAGGCTGTTTCCTGGCATAACCTCAAACTGCTTTCATGCAAAATAGAGAAGCTGTTGAAGTATGGGCTGGATGAGCAGTTATACAGTTTGAAACCTGCTGAATGGTCAGGCCCAAGGGTGATCAGTGGCACATAGATTGAAGTCTGTAACCAGTGGTGTACCTCAGAGCTCAATACCAGATTCAAATCCTATTCAACATCTTCATTGAAGATCTAGATGTAGGGCAGAGTGCACTCTCAGCCAGTCTGACACTGATACAGCAGAGGGTTGTGCTGCCATCCAAAGCAACCTTCACAGATTGCAGAAATGGGCTCTCAGAACATCATGAAGTTCAATAGGGAGAACTGCAAAGCCTTGCACATAGAGAAGAATAAATCCATTTACCAGCACATGCTGAGGGCCAGCTAGAAAGTAGTTTGACAAAAAAGCACCTGAGGATTCTGGTCAACACTAAGTTGAACATAAGCCTGCAATGTGCACTTGGGGTAGAAAGGCCTAATGATAGCCTGGGCTGCACTGGACATATTACCAGCAGGTTGAGAGAAGTGATGCATCTTCTCCACTCTGGCATACTGTGTCCAGTTCTGGGCTCCACAGTACAAGAGAGACATGCATGTTACTGGTGGGAGTCCAGTGAAGGTCCAACCAAGGTAACAGACTGGAGCATCTCTCCTATGAGGAAAGGCTGAGAAAGCTGGGATTGTTCAGCCTGGAGAACACAGAGGGCATTTTAGGGATGGAGGGGGAATTTTTTCTATCTGTGTATTAGAAATCCAGACTTCAGTGGTACACAGTAGCAGGACATGAGACAATGGCTACAAACAGAAACACAAACGGTTCACCCCAGACACAAGGAAATACCTTTTCAAGGTGATTGGGCAACCTGTGCCCAGTGTTCAGAGAGGCTGGACCCTCTCTGTGAATACATCCATCCTCAGACATACTCAAAGCTGGGCATGGTCCCAGGAAACTAGTTCTAAAAGTTCATGCTCAATGAGTTGGACTAAATGATCTTCAGACATCCATTCCAGCCTCAGCCATTCTGTGAGAATCAAAGTACTTTCAAACAAGCTGAAATGCCCACCTTGGATTTCTCGTAGCATCGCACACATAGATGCATATAAACTTGTAATCTAGGAAACCCTCAGAGTTGCACTCTCCAAAAAACACATTCATTAATGGTGCTCTTAGGGATCAATGCTCTAAAATACACTGTTTTATTTATTTGCTGTTAGAACGTTGATGCCTCTTACAAATAATAGGTGGAAGTATCAAGAACAACAGTTTTGGCTTAAGTGGGTGTATCTCTCCGATGTGTAAACAAATCTCTGGTCTAAAAACAAATTAAAAAATAGAATATATAGTCTCTTAGATCTGTTTAATAGGTTTTGTTATACAAATTAAATTGTGATTGTAGTTTAACTCTTATTTTAGGGATTCACTTAATGAAGATTTTACACTGTATTCATCAGGAAGCCACACAATTACATGGGACTTTAAATCAACCTTCTAAAAGTGATCTGCATATTTTCAGATGCAATATGAAAATAAAATTGCTGCAACATGCATTAAAATCCTTCTTGTAAAGCCCGATCAAATTTCCACACAGTTGTTACACCGAGATTAAAGTTATCAGGTTCAGCTACCAACTCACTGCTAACAAAATAGCAAGTTATGGCAGTAAGCCACTTTATTCATGATTCTCATGTCTTTCTTCTAAGAGGAGTCCTGAATAATTTGCATGTAATTCAAGAACAAAAAGAAAACAAACCCAAACCAATAAGCAAACTAAAAACGAAACCACAAACTCAGTAGCCTATTATGATATGTTTGTAGTCTGTGATTACTGGTGGCACATAATGTGAAAATACGATAAAGCAGGGTATGAAACGCTGCCATGTTAAAAATCACACACTCCCGTCCTGATTTCTTATACACGCTCCAAAATTCTTTGGGTAAATTCCACTACCTGCTACATCCTTGTATAAACTCTAGCCTTTAATCAGTTATATTCAATTTGAATAGAATAGTGAACGGAAAGATTTTTCATTCAAGTCCATCCCTAAGAAAAAAATGCTTGTTGCAGTATGTTTTCTACAACTGTAATGAAGCCAGCTCCCAATTCAGTTCTCAATTCCCAAACAGAGTAGGCAGAAACACATGCCACAGAAAACCCTGACCCCAAACACTGAAGATTCCTAAGTATTTGACAATAATAAAAATACAGATCACTATCACCACATGCATTTTCACACCATCTATTGCTGAAGGATCCAGGATCCATGTGCCCCTAAGGTTTGTATTGTAGCAGAGTTTTATCATTCTACCAGAACATACACAAGGTGATGAATTAAGTAACTCAGAACTAAGGAGATAAATGAGGGAGATAAATTAAAAACCAAGACTGGCAGACAAATTCTTTAAGTCATATACAAAGAGACTTAAGTATATCTTTTTCAAAAACTAGCATTCAGTACCTTTTTAAATTTTCCTTGCCGCTTTGCTGCAGACTGCCCCTGGGAGTTAGAATAACATACTGTAAGAAAACATGCACACACCACACAGGATGGAGACACCTTCTCTGTACAATTATGGTTATACTTTCAACCGTTAGATTTGTAAACTTTTAGAGAGTCACATCTACAGTCAAACATGCTCTTAAAGCATGCTCTTTCAGGTTTCCAAAACGAATGAAACAATGCATTTCTGTGTATACAGTCCATTATTTCTTTAGGACAAGCAAGTGTTGTTAACCACTTAGCTTAAATTAGTAAATTGCAGAAATTCAGACTCAAAAGTGTAGATTTTAGATTTTTAGGCATTGTTCTATTTCATAACAAGTACAGAGAAATTAAATATATTTTCCCTCAAATTTCATCCGCTTGCTGACCTGGAGACAACTTTGCTGCCTAGTCCTTTTTATCTCTTGGTATATACTGAGGTCCATTAAAGGCAGCTGTTTAATAGCATCCTTGTTCCAGTGAAATACGACCAAAACACGAATACCTTAAACTATGACGAGACACGCCTCAGCTAGAATTCACCCCCGCATCACATGAAATTTCACCTACCTACCTCCTACTTCCTATTCCAGAAATCACTGTATATAACCACTTAGTATGGTTTTAAAACAAGATGAGCATTACAACCAGTAGTTCAAGGAAGTGCAGAACTCAAATCAGGGAAATTATACTACCCTCCTATAATGGGTTTACCATGCATTGCATCAAAGTATACTTGCATCCTTGTAGGAACCAAAGAAATATAAAAATAAGTATTTTAGAGTTCTTAATTAATGTATTTATCAATGAGGAAAAACGCAGTATCTAATCTGCAGTCACATGCCATCTGGCCCAAAAGTACCACCTACAAATAAACTTTTCTATTCAACAAGATCTAAAGGTATGTACCTACCTCCTCACAGAAAATCATTTTCTATGGAAACGTACTCTAGTTTCATACATGTTGTTCTGGTGATACATGGACATACATGAACTACTATTAAATACTGACACAGTTACCAGAACTGATTCAGATTTACTCCCAGCTTTTTCATTTAACAACAGCTAAGAGAATCTTCTAAATACCGTAGCACTAGATACACGTAAGAGATCCGGTTACTATAATCAGTGCTGCAATATGGATTCATACAAGCTAGAAAACAGTTTTTACAACATGCTGCATTGGGAGCATAACCACCCTAAACCTTATTTCTAGCATCACATAAAAACATCTTAGAGTATTCTGTTGTAACATACAGTCAATGGTTGACAACATCAGTGTGCAGCAGGTAAGACTATCTGCTTATGCACTGAAGTCAGCAAAATTCCTGCTACTTTGTAACAGTAACATGTAGGTGTTAACACATTTTTATAGAGAATTGTACACACACAAGAAACTATAGCTGTTTCAGATAACCCAACATGCACAAAGCAACATATGTACATACTTTTACATTAAAAAAAAGAAAAAATATACTAAGGTAAGCAATTACATAATAGCACTTTAAAAGTCTCTACATGAGCAAAAAAGCAGTTGGTTCTAGAGACAGTGATTCAGAGCAAAGCAATCAGAATTAAAAATGTAGAAAACAATTAGAAATTATAAAATGAAAATAAAATCAGAATTACTCAGCAGTTACTCTGACTTCATAATGAAACAACTGCTTCTACATGTGTTATGTTACTAAACCTAGTGCTCTCTGAAGTACTAAACCCATGAAATGCAGTGCAGTATTTCCTAGCATGCCAATTACTTGCTTCAAAAGTTAAAAAAAAAAAAAAAAAAAAAAAAAAAAAAGAGGCAAGCAGTTATCCATGCCAAATACTCACAGCTTTCTTTCCAAGTTCTGTTTTAGACAGTGTAAGAGCTCCTGCCAGGTAACACCCTGGTCCTGCTCCTTTAGGTATTCTGTTCAAAGAAAGACAGTTCAGTGTTAATACCAGGTTCGTTAATGTTGCATTTGGAATACAGTAAACCCACACTGTGAAAAAGCAACACAAGAGGAACTAGATGACTAAACAGATATTATCAAAGCACCATTTCAGCTAGGGGCAGAGGCAGCTGATACAGATGACAAAAGCAGGACACGAGTAACTTACTTGTCATCGGGCAGAGATGTAACAAAGAACGGCTGGCTGTGTTTTGGTGGTAAAGTCAAACTGTTGGATTTCTTCTTCCCTAAGAGAGCAAGGCTATGGTTTTCATAAATATCTAAGCTCAAGGTACTAGACAACCTGTGAGAAACAATAAATGGGAGGTCTTTGATGCGATCCAGCTCACTGTTCTGTTCATGACGAATTTGCAACCGAATAGTGTAATCTCCTTTTTCCAGTTTCACAGAATACTGAAAGAAAGAAGTTCTCATAAATGTCAAGATTAGATGCTTCACTATTCACGAAGAAACCTAAAAATAAGATTGTTGTGTTCTTCTTCATCCATATAACTCTAAGAATTTAAAATATTCAAGACAGCTAGCTTTGGAATCTCCCACAAACAGTGATTTTAAGATTTTGATAGCAGCTAAAACACATTTTAGGTTGACTCTAAAAAAACAAAAAAACCAACATTCAGAACACAAAGTAGGCTGACATTATTTGCTTCTATGCCTACACTGAAATAAATGCTCAAACAATCATCTTAATTCTTGCTTAACTTTCAGCTTAAAACATCTAGCAGGTTCAGTTTCAATTCACTCTGTGGTTTGGATTATCTTCTACTGTCTCAAATATTGTACCCGCTTTCACAACAAGAGATCCAGTATTCCTGTGCCATTTAAGGCTACAGTTTCAAGAGTTCCAAGTCTCTGTCCTAAGCTTTTTACATACTGAATTAGGAATGTGCAGATAATCACTTCTGCTTATTAAAAAAAGCCAAACAACTTGCCTCCCCAAATAACAAAGAACACACAATAATACACCACCAAAAGTCACCTAGACTCTCAAGTTCTTAGTTTCAAAAACATTTTTTCATTTCTATCATCCTAATAGGGCATCGTACAGGTGTTTTGAGCGCTACCATGCTTTCTTTCCTTTCTGCTGCTGTAAATACAAAAAGCAGATCTAAAACAGAAAGGCACAGTAATTCAGAACTACATGGCTCCCAGAATCTCCTCCTGGGTTAGGGATTCGTGCTTTCTGTTGGTATTCCTTTTTGGATAAAGCAATTTTGAATTGCTTCAGAATTGTTCTATGATGCAGAACATCAGAGATTTATGGTATTGGTGATCCACTAGGTGTGAGTAATGGATCGCTTTGGTAATTTTTGTATTTTATAGCTTCTTAAAAATGCAGGCTATGAACAGAAGTTTCAATAATGTAGCTTCTGAAATTAATTTGTAAGAGTCAAATGGCATGCTTTAAAACTGATTTTTGATCATTCCTGAAGTGTAGAAATCTGTCAAAATCAACATTACGTTGATGAAGTTCAACTGTAGTTTTGGAGTGGTAAAAAAAAATACTTTCAGAACCAAAAGTGATGGAAAATGCTTCTCTACTTTTTCTATTTCTCCCCTGCCCCCATCCTTTTGTACATGATCAGACAGCCTGTTCCAGTAGAAAGCTATACCTACAGAGGTTACAACCTCTGAAAGTCTTGCATAAGAAAATCCTTCTGAAAGGCAACAACAGGAAGTAAACCAAGCTACAGCATTTAAAAGGCTGTTTGAAGACATCAACTGCCCAAAAGACAAGTCTTCATGGATACAGAAGCCCCTGATTTATCAGTGGACAAGTCAGATAGTAGATTAAAGAATGGATACTTTCCACTATAAATAGACATGTTCTAGGTATCATCTTTGTAAGAAACCCAAATATGAAGATAAAAACTTGAATTCACTGAGGATGCACCAATCAAAATAACAAGAAATCAAGAGTTAACAGCTTTGTTTAGAAATAACACACAGCATAACTTTCTCCTTCCTTGGGAAAAAACACAAACAAACCCACCATGTTCTATTTCATAGAAACAAACCTGTCATTACTTTTTTTCCATACAAATACATTACCACTTAACCTGTCTTCTTTTGAAGGCAGGTCATTACTATCTATACAGATTATTATCTATATAGATCAGGAAATGTCAGGAGCTAACAGCAGGCCTGGGAGGTGAAAAAGAATGGAAATGTTCACACTATGCAGAAAACAGAAGGTAAAATAAATACATTACTCTGTACCTGGTGTGGATAGGCATCTCCGGAACCCATTTGTCTTTTGTTCTGGTCAAAAATAATCCACAGTTGACTATCAAATTCAGATTCATACAACAATTCACAAAGAAGCGGACAGCTGGGAGTTACTTCTCCACTCTTTGGCTATTAAAAAGAAATGTTGGAAAATTTTAACCTGCTATTGATTAAAAGAAGTAAAACGCTTACAGACATATTTAAAGGGATACCTGGACTAAATCCCATTTTTAATTAATAGTAGCTCCTAAAAAGAAATCAGAATTTTGACTGCATTGAGTCTGGAGTGTGAATCTAGACCTTGTTACTCTAAAGTTAAAATATGGTTTTAGAAAATGCTCTAACTGCCTTTTAAAAACAAGCACACATAAGCCTTACCTGATGGAAGTTGTAGGTCAGAATCATCTCATACAGTTGACGATTATTTGGTAAAATATCTCTGGACCCCAAAGGTTTTATTTTTGTACTCACTGGTCTGCAGTTACATGACAGAAAAAAACCAACACAACATTCTCTTAAAGATGCAACCTCTATCAAAATTTGTTATGGTTAAGCAGAAGCAAAACTTCTATAATTAAAACTGAACTCAGCACATGCAGTAAAATCTCTGAAAATACTCTAACTACCCGGGTATCATAAAATCCTCAGTTACCATGAATGTCAGTTCAAAAGCATCTCCACTTTACAAATCAAGAATGAAGCAAAGATACTTTAGGGAACGGTTTTATTTCCTTGCTTAAGGCTATGAAGTCAGGCATTTCAGAATCTAACCTGGCAGCATGTTCATTAAACTTCTGGCAACATCAATTCCAGTTACATGTATCCAAAAGTATCAGACAGAGCACAAGATCTCTACTGAGAGGCCCAAATACTGAAAACTTTGGGTTACTGACTACTGGAAATTGTCCAGCCCAACTCTTGAAAGTACTGCTTAACTGCATGGCATTTCTTTTTCCTCATTAAGTGACCAACTTCAGTAACTGCTGCCCTGGTTAGTAATTTTTCCAAAGTTTTTCTTCCAAGTAAGCATGTGTCAAACTGACAAGAAGATAAACATGAGTTTCCACACAAAATTTTGCACCAGATCCTACAAAAGAAACTTCCAATCAAGCAAGAAAGAGAAGACAGTTTTCCCAGGTAAAAATTGGTCAGGATCTGCAGCAGCTGCTTAAAAAACCCAAAGCAATCAGTAGCACCAAATAATGACAATTGGATTCTTTAAATATTAAAGTGCCTTTTATCTCCAAGTGCCTCCTTTGGAAGCCATGCCTTTTTGTTTTATTTTATTTGAATTATGTTAAGGAAAATGGTTTGTATGGAAAATGTACTATAATTCCCAAACTTTGCTGCAGTAAAATGGAAGCAAGAAAGAGAACACTAAAATTTTATTCGTACTTCCAAACCCCACTTAAATTTTGACAAGAATATTGTCACTATTCTAAATTTCACTGTTAACTTGTTACTGTTCCAACTACCTATGAACAGTTTTCCCACTTTCCCAACACAGTTCACCAGAAACTCTACCTGAGCGTTTGAACCCAGCTTTTCAGATTTATACATGGAGCAATATCTTCATACTTCAGCAGGGACTGGACATCAAATCGTACGATGCCTTCTGAAGCATGCTAAAGAAAAAGTACGTAACAATTATGCTTCTGTGCACTTACAATACCAGATGTTGACCATCTGGTATGTCCCTCAGGCATACAACACAAGCTGTATCTGTCTACAAGAAGTAATAATGCTCGAGTCTGAAATTGTCACATGTTTATCTCCACTTTACAGCAACAGATACACTAGAACATGCAGCTAAAATTCGGAGCTGAAGTCTTTGTATACTCCCCTCCCCTTAGTTTGAAGTACTTCATATGGAACTGTACCAGTCACAGAGTCAGGTTTTGTGATAATTTCCTTTGATTGTGCAGTTCAATAAACACAAGTGTTATTCATCCAGAATCTTAAAACAAGTATTTTTCTGGTGCTTCTGCTTAGGATTATTACAGAACTATTTAATTTTGTGATAAAGAAAAAGTACTACACACATGGGCTAGTGACGGGCAGAATTAATTGAAAAATGTCTTTTCTAGCTGTATTTTGAGACAAAGTCACCAGCAAAACCTATTTGTATTCTCTCATTTTTAACTCTCCATTATTCACTTGATGTAATCCTGATAGGTGAAAGGAGCTGCATGCACACCACCATTAGCTCTAATTTCTGCTATACTGGTTCAAAACCTGGTGCCTTATCACAGTGCACCCACTTTTGTTCAGCACTTAGGAATCTAAACACATCCAAATTCACCCATGGGACAGGTAGATTAAAAATAAAATATGGAAGGACCCAGGATAAATTAGCATGGTGGTGGCCATCTTCGCTCTCAAACAAAGCAAGACAGAGGCAAAGTCAAGCCAATCCAGGCTGCATAGAAGAGCAAAGAACAGGAGCAAGACAAAGTATTGTAAATACTACCTTTTTAGCAACCTTTTCAGTCCTTCAGCATCAGAGAGCCTTAAAAATTATGACATTGTCCATCCCTATGCCTTCAGTTGCCCTAACTGACAAATCTAGAGCAAATCAGCACATCTCAATGAAACACTAAACAGAAAATTTTTAATGACATTTTATTCTCAATATGGTATTCAGAGTATTGTCTTTTAGCAGTGGTAGTTTAGGTATTCAAATTCAAAAACTGCAGTCCCAGAAAAGTTTATTCACACCAACACTTCCTGGTTTAAGTGTAGTTACAATTTCATCCTTTTAGTATGCCTTCTATTCATGTTGGCTTCCCCTCCCCCCTTTTTCCCCCCTCTTCTACTGATTTATACTGAAAACACAAAGGAAAAAACACCACATAGTAATGGTAAAGGGCAGTTCTATAGGACTCAACTCCTACTTACCTAAAGAAAACATGAGCATCTGATGTATAAAGTTATTTTTAATCTTTCTAAACACAGACAAAAATGAATAAAAGTTTTTTATTCTGAGATACCATAGGACTTCAGAGTAATTAAAAAAAACAACCCACACACTTTGGAAACTTACCATGTTTAGTTGAGGACTAGCACAAAGAACACCATGAAAAGAAATGGTGTAATTAATGCTGACATCACTAAGGCTTGCCCACCACCGCGCAACACAAAATTCAATGGTTTTTCCAGCCTAGGTAAGAAAAGCAGAAAGTCAGACTCAAGTTTCCATCTCCTCTTCTCTTCCCCCCAACCTCCCTCATCTCAAGACAACAAAAATGGAGTACAGCTCTAAAAAGACCACTTTATGTCTGGTTTACTGTATAGGTTTGTGCTGTACCAAGTAAAACGTCACACGGTGCAGAAAACAGCTCCAACAACACAGGATGACTGATGATCTTAGAGTGCCAGGGGTAAAGCTTACAGAGAAAGCTACAAGCCTTTAAATGTTACATCTTTCTTTCCTATCCTTCAAAATACGCAGACTACACACATACTAAATTCAAATTATCAAAGTAATTAATATTAACTCTAGCAAGCTGTAAAAGAACTTTTCAAAACTGACAACCAAATGCCTTCTGTACTGTAACAAGCACACAAGTTCTTGGGTTTGCAGTTTTTCTTTGGAGAAAAAACAATGAAAGGAGTTCCACTATACTGTACTCATATACTGTTTTCCCCTACATCATCCTAAGGTAACTTACTAAGACAGGAAATGCTTCAGTCACCGATCCTTTTTCTGGTAAGGATGAAAATTTGTAGAACTCATGGCTTCTGTATGCTTTTTGTTTCACTAGCTGAACGGCATGAAGCACAAACTTCGCAGTCACATCAGCTGAACATGAACACACTGTCACTTCTACATTAAAGAAAAAAAAAGGAAATTTAGTTTCAAGATACAAGAATTTTAGAAGGAAAGCAGAGATTCAACAGGAAGTTTCACAAGCAATTTTTAATTTAAGAAGCTGCGCAGTAACCCGAGTGGCTTCATGCGCGAATAATGCTTGCATTTCAGTTATTTACAACCACCCTTTCAAATTAAGGGAAACTAGTTAAGTTCAGAGATCCATTAAGAGAAACATGACTGAATTAAAAACTAAAAATTATACATTTATACTGCCAGATTAATCTGTACAGGACAGTTTTCTGCTGAATTCCAAATTAAGAGTAGTATCACTAACTTCAGTTTAAATTAAAGATTCTTGAAAGGATTATTTAGTAATCACCTACAGGAAGAGTAGGGGAAAAAAACAAACCTTTTTCCTTCTTGCAGAATTACAAACTACTTGCCCATTACGAAAATCAAATTTTCTTCAGTTAAGACATCTTTCAACTTTACAGGAAGAGAGACTGTTTACAGGGGCCTGCAGCAATAGGACAAGGGGCAATGGCTTCAAACTAGATAAGAGCAGATTTAGACTGGACGCTAGGACACGTTCTTTACTATGAGGACAGTGGAACACTGGAACAGGTTGCCCAGACTTGGTTGGGGCCCCATCCCTGGAGATATTCAAAGTGAGGCTCGTCATGGCTCTGGGCAGCCTGATCTAGTTGAGGATGCCCCTGCCTACTGCAGAGGGGATTGGACTAGATGACTTTTGGAGGTCCTTCCAACCCAGACCATTCTATGATCTGGAAAACTAGATAAGCTTCAGACAGTAATACTTCTTCATAAACATAAGGTAATCCTCCAGTTACAGGCAACCACTTCAGATTGCATTTGCTGGCTTGTGGGACTAGGAATCAGGATTTTACTATACCTGAAGCCAAGAAATAACTCAAAATCACTCCTGTAAGAGCTTAAAATCAAATAAATATTTAATGCATTAATGGGTCAATCCCTTCAGTTCTTATTCAGGCAGAACTCAACAATTATTTCAAAACAATGTTGTCAAGTCTGATAGATGAAGTGCTTAAGTGTGGTCATTTTCCTTACCAGCCCATGTTGCTCCCTGTGGAACATCAATGAAGTGCCTTCGGATTTGACCAGGTTTAAAATGAACATCTGTATATGTCAGATCATAGCCTGATGATTCGTCTACTCTGTATTCCAAAAAGAAAAGACAAGTAGCAATCAACCTGTGAAACTTCTGAAAAAACACACAAACACTTTTTTTAAAAAGTGTTGAAAATTCAGAAATACTCTTATAAAAAGTGTACAATGACCATATTTAGTCATCAACACCAATTATCTTTAATCCATACTAATACAGTGTGCTGTCAGATTCTGCAGAGCCACACCACTGCATTATGCAGACACCTTGCCTGCCCTGCTTTAACGTAAGTATCAAAGAATCCTATTTTTCTTTGGATGTGGTTTTGCTTAATAACAGAATTCCCTGAAGTGAGGTAAGGTATGTAAGAAGCAACATTTCTATGAATGACTTTTCCCCCCTCAGGGCAGATTATCCACAGAATAGATTTAATAAAACAATCTTTCCTATCAACATCACTGAAGTCCTATGTTTAAACCAGTGGTGAGCACAACAGAGCAAATTCAGAGAACTGGAAGCTTACTCCAATGTTCACCTGACAAATAATGCCTCCTACCTTTATGTACTGTACTCCTTGAGATACAAATGAAAATAATGGAACTCCAGTTGACCTATGAGTATACTCACAGATATTTTGGTCAACCAGTCAAAAGTCACATGTCCTGGGTCGACCAGGAAACTGCTGCCACTGTGGCTAAGCCAAACACTGTTTACTGGCTACTAAGACCAAAACTACAAAAAAGCTACTGCTGTAGGTATTTTCAGGTATCTGTTCCCTTATGAAAGTTAGTAGCAAGTTCGAGAACTCCCAGAGAAAAAAGGTAGTGAAATAAATGACAAGTGAAACGGATACAGAAAACTGAACTTAAAGAATATAGATAGCGCCTGCAGATAAAGTTTACTGACCTTGTTGGTATAACAACAGTTATTGGAACTCTAAACAGAGGGCCTGCATTAGGCATTGCTATATCATATCCACACACCTAAAAAAAAAAACCAAAATGCAGCCACTTAAAAATCTTCAGTCAAAATCACATTATAGAAGACAACATTAAAAATACTCTGCAACTAGTTTAAATTTAATCTTTGTAGTTACCACTGAAGAATTAAAAGAGATTAATCTTTATTTGACCACTGTTACCCTAGAAATAGTAAAGCAGAAACATTCATCGAGAGAACTCAAACACATTAGTTTCTACACTTAAGCTCATATCAATGTTGCCCCAAAAGCTTTCAACTCACATCTGATAGGCCATATATCAAAAGCTTCACCTAGAATTCAGCTCAGAATTTGTCCCAAACAGTTTTATTATTTTAGTTCAGCTATTTTTAAGTGTAACTATTGCTGAACCCTGGATTGAGCCTATATAGTGAGATGGCATGGCAGTATTTTCTGGTCTGTACGACACAAAGCTTTTATAAAAGTAATTTTTACGGAAATAAAAGTTCCCAGAGACCCATGTAAAAGAAAGAGCACACAATCTTGCTTAGAACACTGAAAGTTCAATACCTCTGTATAATGCAGTCCTTCTCTCAGGCCACGTGGATCCACACGAACATTTATATGTCGACATTGGTTCATAAGTTCTAAATGACTAGGACACTGGACCCATGGTGCATTGGAAGTTAAAGCTAAATGAAGCTGGAGAGATATTCTTTCAGTGTTTTCTGTCAAGACATGAATTTTTAAAAATCCAGTTCAATGACATGTACCCATATTCTACTATGATATAGTATTTGCCATTAAAATGTACACATCAATAAAATGTAAGAGGAATCAATTGGTTAGGGCCTGATTCATACTCTGTATTCCTCATAATAAACTCACCTCTTTGTCACAGGACAACATGTGGGAATACTGGTTTTATGAAAGGAATTATTCTTAGTAACAGGCTGTCACCGGGATCAATTTATATTCTTCTAACACCAGGTAATTCAGTTTCTCAGTGAGTTCAAATTTGTATTTAATAATGTAAAGCAGGACAAAGCAGTTTGAGAAAAAAGTAAAACCTTATTTGTATGAGTTACCTTTATCCTGCTAGTAACTAACTAAAATCTATTTATCAATTGCCTTTAGACATATTTGCCTATCCATTATTAGACACCAAATGTATGTCTAGTTTGTTAAACTAAGATTTTTTGCAAGTCCAAATCTAGAATTTACTCTAAGATGAGACACAGGGTTAAATTCTTTCCTCTTTAAAACAATAATCATCCTGTGTTAAGAATTATCTACAATAAACCTCATTAAGTTCTATAATTTCATGAAATATTAGGGAGATCTGATTATTTATGTATTTTCCCTTACCCTCATAACATCATTTTAAATTTCTTCACAGCAAAGCGATCCTTTTTACAGTGAGATGCATGAAGCAACAAAATCACCCAATGCAGTTAGAAGTCTGAGGTTACAATGGAAAAGTTTGTTAGCTGTGTGCCTTCGTTCACCATGAACTGTAGAGTTGCACTTACTGCTTTTACATTACAGATTCCTATCACTCCTCATTATCACAGCTTTTCTGTTTACAGATTATAGCTTGCTTCCTCACTCCCCACTGCATACAAAAGCTCTTTCTTACCTGTATTCTCAGGAAAGACTGGTTCTATGCCAACCCCATGATCAGAAGGTGCAGCTATCTGGACAGGATCTCTGAGGTAGATTCCACGGTTGCTGCCAACAGTAACTGTAAAGCCTATGTTACTTGTGAATGATGAATTCTGAATGAGGTAGTCATAGGCTTTATCAACCTGTTAGAAAGAGCACATTTTAAATACAAAAATTTCAACTTAATATTATCTTCAATACAATGTGGTCAGGAAGCACAGCAACAAAACCACTCTATCTGAGCTACACTGATTGCGCTTTACATGATACTCAGTATGGAAAATGAGGCAACTCTTTTTTTTTTCAGTCTGCCACAGCCACACAGAGGACAGAAAGAACATAAAACCGCCCCCAAAACAACCAAACTCCTAGTTCTATTTTGTAATAAACCTCTAAAAATATGCTAAACAAAAATTTGGCTTCAGAGACAACTTCAAAGGCCTAGACCTGTTATACTAATCTAGGTGCATGGTCACATGTGGAGCAACACACTAGTTAAGCATTTAAATCTTTTATAGAAGTTGAGCAGTTCAAAAGAGACATAGCAACAAGTAATACCCTTGGAAGTTTCATATAATTATATGAAATAAAAGAATGAGGTCATGAACTCCAGCCCTGAATTTAACTAAATGAGCTGTCACAGTGAACTTCAATGACACGTTCACCTTTTTGTTTTTTAAGGATGCTATTCTACTGACTCCAAAAATACATTCTCTTCTATTTCAGTGAGTTCCCCAGTGCAGATTAGGGCACTCTCCTTTGAGACAACAGGACATACAACAGCCTCAGATGAGTCTCAATAACATTTTAACACATGCTTTAATTACAGGCAACTAAATTGTAAGATATGACTATACTTTGTACTTTTCAGTAGCAACGTGATTTTATTTGGGTGTTGGGTTTGTTTGGTGTTTTGTGGGGTGGGTTTTTTTGTTGTTGGTTTTTTGTTTTTTTTTTTTCCATAGGGCTGTTGGAAAATGCTTACAAAATTTAATTAGCTTGGGCAGCTTGTGCCATCTCAGCAGTTTAACCATATCCTTACTGCTTGTAACTAATAGTTTTGCATCCTTATCACTGAAGCCTCCCCAAACATTCAAGTCAGTGCTATAAGCATATTTAGCAGGTACTAACTACTAGAGCTAAGCACTTAATATCTACCATCTTTATGAATGGGAGCAAGACCTCAGTACCTCTGGCTACGATGGGAGTGAATGTCAGAAAAAAAATAAAATCATCAACAGTTCTTTAAGAATCTAAGATTATGCATAGGGAGACTGTATGATGAAGACAACAAATAAAAGGATCACATCACAGATTTCCAACATACTTAAAGGCCCACAGACACGATGAACACTCAATTTCCAGTTCAGGCCCAGAGGAAAGTCAGACAATTGCAGCTATACTGCTTTGTGAAACAGCGTGGGTCTCTGTATTATCGCTGCCCAGAACTTACAGTTCCAGCTTCTGTCTGCACAGAACAAGTTCAGCTCTCTCTGACAACAGCATAAACATATTTGGACATTACAACAAAATTTAGGCATCCAAATCCACATGTGGGTGATAAAAAACCACATCCCACTTTTATGTCCACATACTTTTCTGATCAGTCTAAGAATGTGTCTGTTCAACATTTATTCTACAGTAACTGCATGCAGAAACTGAAAGAACTGCCTCATACCCCCTCCCCTCCCACTATGTTCCCTTCTCCCTCAACCAGACCAGAGAATCAAGTAGTATGGGAGCAAACCAAGTGAGCTCACCTAGAGAGCTGCTCTCTCTGTGATTTAGTTTTCCACTGACAGTTATTCATATTATGACTTTTTTCCCCCTAGCAAATACCTGAATAATACCATGTCCTTGTGCAAATACTTCTATGTTTTCAGCTCTCACTGCCGTGTTTTCTAAAGCTCTTCTGACAGAATGAACAGTGTAATGAATATCATTAGCTTTGAGTCCTGGAATTAAAAATAAGGGTATTAATGGAGACAAGAAAAAATTTAAAAGTTATAGTTGTTTATGTTTTTTTGTTTGTTTGTTTGTTTTTAAAAAGAGGAAAAAATATCTAACTTCTTTTAAACTACATATGTACACTTAGCATTGCAGCACCTTACCTGACAATACCAAAGCAATGCCTCCACATGCATTGGGAGAAGACATGGATGTGCCATTCATGAGTTGTGTTCCTCGCAAAGTCCAGTTTGGAACAGAAGCAATAGCACCTCCTGGGGCACTGATACTCACTCCAAGGGCTCCATCAGTGCTAGAGTTAAAACACCAAGGTTGAAAACACTTTAAATGCATAGAAGAGCAGGAAAAAAAAATAAGTAATTTTAGCTTTAGGTAACACCTACAAGTATATTACTTCACTAAATCCATTAAATCCAAGAAAAATCATGCTACAAAGTAGCAATTGAAAAATGTCAGAGATCATCCTTCACCTGTTCACCAGGCTTCAGTTGAATCAGCAGAATATCTTCTGGGATTGAGTTAGAAAATGCACACAAGCAAACCTATGAAACACCTCGGTACATTAATTGGTGCTCTACATAACCCATTTAACAGTTACTATTTTCTAATTTTTTTTTTCTGATTTTGCCTAAGACATGAATAGTAAAGGGAGAAGACAAAAAAAAAAAAAAAAACCACCACCCCAGGTCAAGAGGTGGGTCAGATTAGCTGGGCCTAGGTCACCTTTTGTTCTTGCTCAAGCATATTTGCAGCGAGTACCTGTCACACAGTTAAAGCAACTGGTTTTCAGCTGTATGGACCAGGTAAGACTCCATCTTCATTGCTCTGGATAGACAAAGATTGTACTGCTTATGTGTCCTTGAGCAGTCCTTAATAGCTCTGTATCTGAGCTATTAAGTTCTGTGGAGAAGCATAGTTTTCAGGATTTTATATCCCACACTAACAGCTTCATGGGTCTAAAATCCATCTCAGAACACTCAGTCAGATATGGTAGTGTAACACTTTGACATTATTTTATGACAGGCCTATATAAACAACAGCTTCTGTATCGTGACACCTTTGGCCAAGAAATGTTCCATGTATCTGCCTGAAAGCCTCCACTGCTCACTGAGACAGACTGATCCTCTACCCCAAACCAGCAAAGCTTTATGAACTCTCCAGTCACTGGTATCTTACAGCCTACATAAAAAGGAATCTCCTTTGGCCAAACTTGAGCCTTTCAGTTAACAATTAACTCATATACATATATATATAGTCAGAATGGGTATCAATATTAATTACAAATACTTCTACCTCCCTCTGCTGAAGGCCTGTAAATATAGAATTAACCAGGTTGGAAAAGACCTTCAAGATCATCAAGTCCAACCTATCACCCAACACCATCTAATCAACTAAACCATGGCACCAAGTGCCTCATCCAGTCTCTTAAACACCTCCAGTGATGGTGACTGCACCACCTTCCTGGGGAGCCTATTCACCACAACAGATTAACAGCCAATGCTAATAGGGAAGTATTTGATATGCAACCAGCAAATAAACCAAGGACCAATCTCAAGCTATGTTTGTTATGTTTTCCTTCACCTGATCCTATCATGGGCTAAACTACAAAAGACATCACCATACAGTAACTCCACAACTCACAAGAGTAAGTCCAAAGATTCAGAGAAGTAAGAATTCAGAAAGACTTTTTTTTTCTTGTGTACCACATTACTATCAAATGTTTCTGAGACATGAGATAAAAACTGAAGCTTCCACTGCCCCTAAATTATCTTTTACAAATCTCCAAGGTGTTCTATAATATTAGGTAGAAAAGTACCTTCTCCATAGTCACCCCTCTACCACACTCAAGCAAAACCCTTCAGTAAGTTGTACCATCAAAGCAATGTTGCTGAAGCAAGAATTAACACCACTGCAGCAATATTATTTCTTTTAACTCTCAACACCATCAGTGCAGTGAACTTCACCACACTGAAGTAAACTAATGCTACAGAAAAAAAAAAAAAAAATTCAGAAGAACAAATGTCCAAACAACTTCGCAAACATTTTTCATCTCTGAATAGGTTTGCACTCATCTACATACAGGCTGTGCCAAGGTATTTCAGTGGTCCTCTCACAGGAGTTCTAGAGCCCAACATACAAAGGCCTTCCAAGAACAGCAGGCTACCTATGCTCTTCCCATGGTTGAGAAATACTTTTATTCTGGTATTACTGACCAATTTTCATGGTTTTTAATTACAAAACCCAAAGTAATGAATTTGTTCTTTCAGAAGAACCTACCTAGGTCCTCTGGATGACCAAGTATATTGATTTGCTGGCAGTTTCTCTCTCAAAGAGTATTCAGCAACCATCATGTCAGGTGATACATAGGCACCAACACCTGCATAAAACATACAAGCATTTTAGATTTATAATTAATTTTTATTACAAGCAAAAATAAAAATTTCCATGTTTTACCTTCGAAGAGATTAATTTTCACTTCACATGTGAAAATGGAAATACACATTTCCCATCTCATTAAACCCAGATATTTTTACAAAGCAAGTGTAAAAGCAGCATGCTATACAGTAATAATGCTGATGGTCATACAGTGTAATACTAAACTATGCAAAATTCAAAGCTTCATTTTTATTCAACTGGAATAGAATGCATTCCCTGTCTACATTTCTTGAAACTGAATGCTGTAAAAAAAAGAGTTTCTAAGTAAATTTTTTACCTATTACACTAGATGTAGTTCCACCTGGACATCCTACTGTAGAAAGGCAAGGGCCATTATTTCCTGCACTCGAAACATAAATTACATTGTGCTTCCACACTGCTTCATTAATTACTTCACAAATTCTCCTGACATAGTTAAAAAAAAAAAGAAAAAAGAAATAATTTAATCAACAATATTTCTTTCTTCCCACAGGACAAAATTCCTATTTCTAGCAGAATCTCCATGACCAGTCACAGAGCAAGGAATACTATGCAGCCTACTTCCCATACACAGTTGAGGCAGTTCCAGTACAGAAGCTGACCACAAACAAAACCTGAAAGCCTTTCGTGGTAAAAGTAGTAACAGTTGTGTAACAATATTAGGTCTTCACTTAATATGTAAGGTTTTTTGGTCATTTCAATGACAAAAACGTTATTATTTTAAAATATTTATACTATAAACTAGTGTCACTTCAAAGTTTACTTAACTGCTGAGCTTCACAATTTTTAACTTCCAAAAGTTAAACTGCTCCAGGTCAATGCACATGAACCATTTGGACCTGGACAATTCATTCTTACAGACAGTTCCCTTACACAAAGCTCACCAAATAATACCACTTCCATGATATTAAAGTACTTTATATTTACCATAGTAGTACTCACCCAGAGTTTGGCCAATGTGTTGCCTCTCCATAGCTATAGTTGACAAGATCACACTTGTATTTTATTGCTTCTATCATCTGATGAAGTAAAAATAAAAGCCAAAATACATACCAGTCAGAGTAAGTCAATTAAAGAATGGCAAAAAGCATCTGCTTAAACTGATCTGCCACACATCTAAGAAAAAAGGTTTAAGTTTCTTTTGACTCCACAAAAGAAAGTAAATAATTACATTTACTTCAGTGAGTTAAGTGGTATTTTCCCAGTGAACAACCAACCACTCCTTGAACAACAGATCTTATTACAACTTGGAACACAGAAAGAAATTAGGACATTATCCTAAGAGAAAACTACAGGCATAATTAGCATTGTCTAAAATACTTGCTCTCAGTAAAAGAGTCTCCTTTCCTGGGCAGTTTGGTTTAATTATATAGAAAGTCAATACATTATATGCCTATATCTTGCTACGGCAAGATATTCTGTGGGCCACAAATACAATTTGCCCCCATCACCTAAGTATATGGAAAAGGTCTCAGGTCTTTAATTTCATCATTACAAATGAAAGATATTTTCCTCTCTCAAGAGACATATTTAAAATGAATTAAACTCTAGAATACTTAAATGTAGAATAGAGATATCTAAGTAACTATAAAAAAGTCACAACACAGCATAACAAACTTTAAATATGCATACAAGTAACTTCGCCTATGTGTTGAGCTAGCCTGACACACTGCAACTCTACCAATCTGAAAACTATTGAAAACTCTCTGTGCAACAGAAGTCTTGTTTTGTAGTAAAACCTTATTCTTAAGACGTATTTAAAAACAAATTGTAGTTGGTTTTGGTTGGGTCATTTTTGATTTGGATGGGTTTTTGTTTGTTTTCAGATGAAGAGGGTTTCCCCCAGGCCCCTTGGAAACACTATAGAACCAGAAAAACCACAGCCTATAAGTAGAGCAGAAAGGGTTCCTCAATAGTCTATAATAAAGCCACACTGCTGAGATTGTTTATTCACTGAAATACCTACAGCTCTTATGAGACCAGTGCCAGTTTCCATTGTACTTAATCTTGTATCACCGATCTTGATTGCAAGAATCTGAGCTCCAGGAGCCACACCATTTCGTTCTGGTTCTTCTGGAAAGTATCCAGCAGCAATGCTAGCCACATGTGTTCCATGAGCTCCTAAGCAAATGAAAAGTTATATCACTATGTTTAGTGAACTTCATTTATACCAATTTAATACACTTCTGCTCAATTAGTTTTCACTTATTGATCTACAAGTATACCAATCCAGTCAGTGGCCAGTTACAAGTCGTATACCCCAGAGTGTAACTCTGAGGCCAGTTCTGTTTAATATTGCTGTCAATGAAATGGATGAGGAGATCAAGTGTGCTGTCAGTATGTTTGCAGATGCAGACGACATCAAGTTGTGAGGGAGCACTGATCTACTTGAAGGTAAGAAGACTTCATAAAGGGTCCTGAACAAGCTGGATCAATGGGTTGAGGCCAATAGCATGAGATTCAACAAGGTCCAGTGCTGGGTCTTGCACTTTGGTCACAACCACCCCATGCAGTATGCAGGGCTGGGGAAGAATGGCTGTAAGGTTGCCTAGCAGAAAAAGGACCTGGAAGCACTGGCTGACATTCAGCTGAATATGAGCCACCAGCATGCTCATGTGGCCAAGGCGGCCAACAACATCCTGGCATCCTGGAGTAGTGAGGCCAGCAGGACTAAGGAAGTTTTTTCCCTGCACTCAGCACTGATGAGGCTGTAGAACTGTTTTCAGATCCAGGTCCCTCACTACAATGATATTGAGTTGACAACAGGGTAACAAAGCTGCTGACAGGTCTAGAGAACAAGTCCCATGAATGTCAGATGAAGAAACTGGGGTCTGGAGAAGAGGAGGCTCAGGAGAGACCTTAGCACTTTCTGAACAGAGACCCGATATTGCTACTGAAAGAAGGTTGTAGTGAGGTGGGTGTTTGACTGTTCTCCCAAGCAAAAAGTGATAGGACAAGACAAAATGGCCTCAAGTTGCACTAGGAGAGGCTTACATTGGGTATTCGGAAAAGTTTCTTAACCAAAAGGTTTGTCAAGCACTGGAACAGGCTAGCCAGGTAAGAAGCTGAATCACCACTCCTGGAGGTATTTAAATTATGTGGCACTTAGGGACATGGTTTAGTTGTGGACTTGGCAGTAGGTTAACAGTTTGATTCTATGATCTCAAGTGTCTTTTCTAACATAAATGATTCTTTGATTATATAAAATGAGCTCAGGGGTCAAATCACTTAATAAATGTTATTATACTAAGGGAAAAAAAGAAAGCCAAACAGCAGCAATCTTCAAAATGAAACAACTTTTTGAGGGAAGAAAGGAAGCGGCAGGCAGGCAGAAAGGAAGTATTCATTTAGTTCCAGTTACAAAAGTTACTGAAGTGGCTCAACGCTTCCTACTCAAAGTTATGAAAATTATTCCTGAGATGACTTGGTAAGACTAGGAAAAAAAGTAGAAATAAAGCAGTATGGAAGTACCAAACATCACCCCCCCAGAAAAAAACCCAAGCAAACCACCAACAAAAACCAATAACAAAAAAACTCTTAAAAATTGCCATTGATTTAGAAATCAGAACTGTTTCTTTGGTTCTGCTGATATGGAACCGTTTCAGGAAGAAATCAAGAGAATTTTCCCCTAAGATATCTGTATCACCTTAACCCTCAGGATACTTCCAAAACACGACATGATTTTCTAAAGAATACACATGAGAGTGGAGCTACAGCTATAGTGACACCTGCCATCACAAATAAATTCAGATAAACCAAAATAAAGATTAAATAAAGCATTCATGAGCAAAGGGGATATTAAGATTCTTAAATTATACAAGCACAAAGGACAGCAACTAAAAATGAATCACCCCCTCTATTTCAAAAGCAAACCAAGAAAAGGCACTTTCTATTTTAGGCTTTAAGACCCATCAATATCTGAAAGAATACCTATGTATACACATTCTATATATAGATGCATATGAACACCAAGTTTACAGTATTTCACACAAAAATGGAAGCATCTTTGGTAATGAGCTGTAACTATAGGTTTAGTTCAGGTAATATAAATACTGATCTTGACTGTTATAGAAATGAACACTATTAAGACATCTGACTTGAACCATCCCAAGTATCAGAATCAAGACTCAGTACAAAATTGTTTCTTTTCATGTGATCTACCCAGCGGCAAAATTTTCTTAAGATTACTTTCACTTACCTCCACTTGTGACAATAGAAAGAAGGTTTCCATCATCATATATATTCACAGAATAATTCAGCATCTCAGATGTTCCAAAAGATCCATATTCCTGAGCTTCTTTATAGGTTCTCAGCACTGTACAGTTAGTCAAGTCACCACTCTCACTTGTATCTATGCAGGCTCTATTGACAAAAAAAGACAATTTTTGAGATGCTGTAAACTTGCAGTTATTCCCCTAATCCCCCGCTTCACCAGAGTACCACAAACACTTCAAGGAGTCCAATTCTGTATTTATGGTAGCTTACTTAAGTCAGTATTTTTAGGCCTAGTTGTTTACACTTAGAGAGATATCTTTGTAGCTTCCCAAAGTAATTTTCAATTGGTACTCAATTCAAATAAATCTGTTTTTGGAAAGCAAGTACGAGGAAATTCAGGCAATTTCTTTAAAGAAGAAATTTTACGAGCTAGCTGTTCGGTGCGGGGGACACAAACATTTCAAGTCTTACCCACTGTTTTGTACGATGCATATTATCAGTCATAAACTGCCATACAACATCCTGAAGTTTGTGCAAAGACTTCAGCTTTGTATTGGGTCGGTTTTTCCCTTCCTATCACCAATGGATACTCAAACCAGTTTTACTGTACTTCAAAGGAAAATTTCACACTTTATATCATTCTATCTTTAACAAAATCTCGGTCTATGTCATCTTCATTTGGGAGTGGAACTTTGTCGAGAAACTCAAGTGACACAGCAGGACTAAAGCAAATAATACTTAAGACCTCTATAAAGACAGTAGATTTAAAAGTTAACCCAGTATTCAATGCCCACTGTTGTTTTCTGTGGAAGACAAGATATTTTAGACAAGTTTAGGCATTTACCTCCAGGTCTCACCATCATTCCATACCAAACAATCGTATACTGGGCCAGGATCGCTGTATTTTTCTCAAAAGAATTCAACAGTTCCACCTGATTTTGAAGCTCTTCCTTTATTAGCTTATTTACCTAATAATGCAATAAAAACAGAGTATTTTAAAAATTATTACAAGATAGGTAATCCTATATCCCTCTGTCATGCTACATGTGTTCCATTACTTCATCAAGAATCTAAGGCTATCTTAGGACCCACAAACACATAGAATTTAATTTGTCTTCAAAAGCATACAATTTGTTTTTGGCCTATTATGCATAACTATTTCTACAAAAGATCACATTAACATAAAAATAAAACTTACTAAAAATATACTAATCATAGAATCAGTCAGGGTTGGAAGGGACCACAAGGATCATCTAGTTCCAACCCCCCTGCCATGAGCAGGGACACCCCACACTAGATCAGGCTGGCCAGAGCCTCGTCCAGCCTGGTCTTAAACACCTCCAGGGACGGGGCCTCAACCACCTCCCTGGATAACCCATTCCATGGCTTCACCACTCTCATGGTGAAGAACTTCTTCCTAACATCTAGCCTGAATCTCCCTATCTCCAGCTTCATTCCATTCCCCCTAGTCCTATCACTACCTGAGACCCTGAGAAGTCCCTCCCCAGCCTTCCTGTAGGCCCCCTTCAGATACTGGAAGGCCACAATGAGGTCACCTCGGAGCCTTCTCTTCTCCAGACTGAACAGCCCCAACTCCTTCAGTCTGTCCTCATAGGAGAGGTGCTCCAGCCCTCTGATCATCCTCGTGGCCCTTCTCTGGACACGCTCCAGCACGTCCACATCCCTCCTGTAATAGGGGCTCCAGAACTGGATGCAGTACTCCAGGTGGGGTCTCACCAGAGCTGAGTAGAGGGGGAGAAGCACCTCCCTTGACCTGCTGGCCACACTTCTCCTGATGCAGCCCAGGATCTGATTGGCTTTCCGGGCTGCAAGCGCACATTGAGAGCTCATGTTGAGCTTCTCGTCCACCAGCACCCCCAAGTCTCTCTCCTCAGGGCTGCTCTCCAGCCAGTCACTGCCCAGCCTGGATTTGTGCCTGGGATTGCCTCGACCCAGATGCAGGACCCTGCACTTGGTCTTGTTGAAGCTCATGAGCTTGGCTCGTGCCCACCTCTCCAGCCTGTCAAGGTCCCTCTGGATGGCATCCCTTCCCTCCAGTGTGTCCGCTGCACCAAACAGCTTGGTGTCATCAGCAGACTTGCTGAGGGTGCACTCGATGCCACTGTCCATGTCACCCACAAAGATGTTGAACAAGACAGGTCCTAGGACTGATCCCTGAGGGACTCCGCTTGTCACTGGCCTCCACTGGGACATGGACCCAATGACAGCCACTCTTTGGGTGCGGCCATCAAGCCAGTTCTTTATCCATCTAGTGGTCCATCCATCAAACCCATGTGTCACCAGCTTGGAGAACAGGAGGTGGTGCGGGACAGTGTCGAAGGCTTTGCTCAAGTCCAGGTAAATGACATCAGTTGCTCGCCCCTCATCTATTAATGCTGTCACTAAGAAGTATTTGAAGTAATACCCTTTTCATAGTTGACAATATTGAACAAATCAAACAACCATCTTTATAAAGACTTTAAATTATGATATGCTAGGAATTTATTTGCCAAAATAATCACTTTTTTTTTCCTTTACCCATCTAATAATACACTTGAATCCTCTCAGCCAGTAACAAACTGCAGCAAACGAGTTTACAATTTAGACTTATACAAACCTGGGAGGGAGAGCTATAAGCAGCATCAAATTCTTCTTGTTTCCTACAGGCCTCTGCTAAAGCCAGTCTGTGAACTGGATCCCAGAGCTTTTCCTTGCGTTCTTTCTGTAAAATAAAAATCCAATTTGAGACACTAGCTAAAAAAGTTCAATACAACAGATAATTATCAATTACTACACAGGAAAAAAAAAAAAAGGCTGTTAGTAATTTCTAGATTTTATGCCTCAATGAACCACTTTGAGGAGAACCACCAGGCTGCTCTGAAAACCAAAACAAACAAAAAAAAGATCACTGAGGAAATTAATCATCTCAAAACTGAACAAAATTCAGTGAAAGAATACTACTCAAGCACTGGAGAGCAGCCAGCATATATTAGCAAATCACATACTGTAGTTCACTAAAAAAAGGTAATTGTTTTAACAGTGAAATAAGACTATACACCAGAAGAAAGATATAATTCCTTACCTGAATCCTCTCCTTAAGTGCTTTCGGATAGATATCATACCCATTTTTTATACCAATGTGATATCTGCCTGAAGGATTTACCCAGTTTGTTGGAATCTACAGAAAAGTAAATTCAGAAACAGCTTAACTTACAGTGTAAAAAACCCAAACAACACTACCAAAACCAGCATTGTGTGAGAGAGCTTAGTGGAATGGAGTTCCTTAGTGGAACAGACTGTTGGTAATTTGATTTCCTGTCTCCATGACGGTAACTTTTGCACTGTTTCAACAACATGACAGGACAATTTGAAAAGTTCCAAAGGAATCAGAATCAATTCACATGACAATCCCCCTGAACACCTTTAAGTATGAGTTGCCCTGACACTCTGATCAGCAAATTTGCAGATGACACCAAGTTGGGAGCAGATGTTGATTTGTTAGAGGGTGGAAGGGTTCTGCAGAGGGACCTCAACCGGCTGGACAGATGTGCAGAGTCCAATGGGATGGCATTCAACACATCCAAGTGCCGGGTGCTGCACTTTGGCCACAACAACCCCATGCAGAGCTACAGGTTGGGGTCAGAGTGGCTGGAGAGCTCCCAAACAGAGAGGGACCTGGGGGTGCTGATCAACAGCCGCCTGAACATGAGCCACCAGTGTGCCCAGGTGGCCAAGAGGGCCAATGGCATCCTGGCCTGCATTAGGAATAGTGTGGCCAGCAGAAGCAGGGAAGTCATTGTGCCCCTGTACTCTGCATTGGTTAGGCCACACCTTGAGTACTGTGTCCAGTTCTGAGCCCCTCAGTTTAAGAAGGTCATTGAGACACTTGAATGTGTCCAGAGAAGGGCAATGAGGCTGGTGAGAGGCCTTGAGCACAAGCCCTATGAGGAGAGGCTGAGGGAGCTGGGATTGTTTAGCCTGGAGAAGAGGAGGCTCAGGGGAGACCTTATTGCTGTCTACAACTACCCGAAGGGTGGTTGTATCCAGGAGGGGGTTGGTCTCTTATCCTAGGCAGCCAGCACCAGAACAAGAGGACACAGTCTCAAGCTGCACGAGGGGAAGTTTAGGCTCAAGGTGAGGAGAAAGTTCTTCACAGAGAGAGTCATTCACCATTGGTATGGGCTGCCCAGGGAGGTGGTGGAGTCGCCATCCCTGGAGGTGTTCAAGAGGGGATTGGACATGGCACTTGGTGCCACAGTCTAGTCATGAGGTCTGTGGTGACAGGTTGGACTTGATGATCTTCGAGGTTTCTTCCAACCTTGGTGATACTGTGATACTCTAGAAATATACAGTCCCACCAGTGACTTCATTGGGTAAAGGTCTGGGAAAATGATAGCACTATGTATGAGAAGAAACACCCTAGCATGAAGGGATATTATGATTAGAGGTCACGGCAAACACCCAAGTATCTGATTTCACATCTTCCTGCAGTTTTAACTTTCATCATATCCACTATTTGTAGTAACAACAGCAAAACAAAACAACAGATTCACACTTACAATGATATTCAGTGCAAAATTCAGAAGCTGGTAACACAGAAAGATCCAAAGATCACCATTATTAGCACATCAATGCAAGCATTCTATGAAGAACATGTCAGTAACACCAGCAGTTCTACAACCAAAATCTCTACCCAATCTCATGACATCTTTCTGAGAAGCCTACAACTTTTCTGTACTATTTACAGTGAGAATGCAGGAAGCCTACAAAAGAAGTCCTCAGATTTTTCAGTCTCTAGAACCATTTACCACAAGCTCAATAAGATTCTTCTTGTTTATACAAATGTGGAAAATACTAGCACTTTTAAAGCGTGTCAGCACCTTTTCTTTATCCAACTTCCAGAACTGTATCCTATACTGATTTGAATAATTATTATAAAGCCACTGACAAAACTCTCTGCACAACCCTTTCAGCTATAAAGAACATTAAATACAAAGACACATGAAAAGTAGAAGAATTATCACTCTCACATGAAGATGAACAAATATACTATTAGTTTTGGATAAGATATGGATAACAGGAAGGAAGTTCTGCAGCACGTAGGTGCTAAATGTGTTGTTAAATGTGAAAGAGACTGATGCCCAGTGGTGTGTCTGTACTGCCAAATACTCACCTTTAAAGTTCTTCCAGAAAGACCAGTAATTTCTCCATCTTTAGGTTCTACGATGGTACATGTAGTTACATCACCACTGCCTGTTGTGTCAATTATATCAACTATCTTGGGTTTCCCATCAGTTGTAATCTGAAAATATGAGCACAGAAAACATGAAAACGTAGTTGAGTATCCTTTAGTATAGAAACAAGTATGTTTTAATAACAAAAAATTTTAAAAGTATCAAATACTCTCTTAAGCATCCAACTTTTAACTGAAAGACATAAAGCCAACTTGAAATAAGTTAAATTTTCAATGAACCAGTGAACTAAGAGAAAGAGTCTATCTTCCTGGTTTATACAAATTCACTAACTCCCTTCTATAAAGGATTTAGAAGGGAAACAAGTAAAAACATTGTTTCAACGAAGCATAGGAACCTCAATTAAAACCCAAGACTAGATTTTCCAAAACTACAAAACTATTTGTGTTCAAATTATTGCTTTATTGCTTTCATCCCATCATTCTGGCCATGTTTTACAGTAATGAGTGCACAAATTTAACAAAGTTAAAAGTACCTGCTAAATACTCAAACCTGAGTATCTTAACTGAGCTTAAACCTAAAATGAACACAAGTTACCATCATCTTACTTTTCATCTTTCAAGGACTCGGCTTCATGTTTTAACCAACCTGAAATGTTAGATGCTACAGCTATACATACATAATAAAAGAGTATTTTTACCAGCCTAAGGAGAAAGAGAATTGACTAAGTCACCAAGAGTACGATTAAGATAATGTTTTAACATTTATCAAAAACATTCAATGTTACCTTCTTGCAATATACAGTAGCATTTTCCTGAAAGGCAGTATGAATTCAGAGGGACAGACCGCCTCTCCTATGAAGAAAGACTGAGAAAGTTGGGGTTGTTCAGCCTGGAGAAAAGGCTGCAGGGGGAGCTTACTGTGGCCTTTCAGTATTTGAAGGGGGCTTCTAAGAAAGATGGGGGCATACTTTTTAGCAGGGCCCATTGTGACAGGACGAGGGAAATTGTTTTAAACTGAAAAAAAGATAGATTTATATCAGATGCAAGGAAGAATTTTTTTATATTGAGGGTAGTGAAACACTGGAACAGGTTGCCCAGAGGTGGTAGAATCTCCATCCCTAGAAACATTCAAAATCAGGTCAGATGTGACCCTGAGCAACCTGATCTAAACATGTCCCCATAAACTGCAGGGGAGCTGGACTAGATGACCTTTAAAACTCTCTTCAATCCAAACTGTTCTATGACTCTGAATTGGCCATATGCACTTAAAAACATTAATAGATGGGGGGCAAGCAACTGATGTCGTTTACCTGGACCTGAGCAAAGCCTTCGACACTGTCCCACACCACATCCTGGTCTCCAAACTGGTGAAACATGGATTTGATGGGTGGACCACTAGATGGATAAAGAACTGCCTTGATGGCCGCACCCAAAGAGTGGCTGTCAACGGGTCCATGTCCCAGTGGGGGCCAGTGATATCTCAGGATAACAGATAGTGAAAGGACTAGGGGGAATGGAATGAAGTTGGAGGTGGGGAGATTCAGGCTGGACATGAGGAGGAAGTTCTTCACCACGAGAGTGGTAAAGCCCTGAAATGGGTTGTCCAGGGAGGTGGTTGAGGCTCCACCCCTGAAGGTGTTTAAGACCAGGCTGGATGAGGCTCTGGCCAGCCTGATCTAGTGTGGGGTGTCCCCGCCCATAGCAGGGGGGTTGGAACTAGATGAACCTTGTGGTCCCTTCCAACACTGACTGATAGTATGATACCATTATTCTATCAATTTAATGCTCAATATAACATACATGGCAGTTTTGTCATGCTCTGGAATTATGAACTCAGGTGCTAGAAGTTAACAGCACGACCAAGTTATTTCATATAAGTCACATGGCGCCAAAATGACAACAAGCTTATTGCACCTCAACAAATAGCGGTAGGTATTTCCAAGGTCAAACAGAACTTACAGCCCCACACACCTCCAAAAAAACTAGAACAACAACAAGCCATCTCCTACCAAACAAAACCAACCTTAAACAGCAGGAAAAACAAACCACCCCAAAAACCCCAACCAAATCCCAAACACATAGCAAACATAAAAAGGACATGAATTTCATTTCCCAACATGTAAAAAATACAGTTTTGAAGTAGTTTACTACAGAAGAACTTCCATCACAGAAACACACACTGTGTTACTCTGCTCATAGAAATTCATGTTCAGTTAAGAAAATTTTTAAAGCATGCAAAACTGGTAAAATATCAACCAATCAACAGTTTGAATATTTACTTGGGAAATACAACGTGTGGGGATACATGTAATCATTGCTTTCAAAAGCCAAACTACACTCATAGAAAAGGCAAGAATTGCTTCAATAATAAAGAATAGAATATAATTAACCAGGTTGGAAAAGACCTTTGAGATCAGCAAGTCCAACCTATCACGCAACACCATCTAATCAGCTAAACCATGGCACCAAGCACCTCATCCAGTCTCTTCTTAAACACCTCCAGTAATGGTGACTCCACCACCTCCCTGGGCAGCCCATTCCAATGGTCAATAACTCTTTCTGTGAAGAACTTCTTCCAAACATCCAGCCTAAACCTCCCCTGGCACAGCTTGAGATTGTATCCTCTTGTTCTGGCACAGTCTCAAGATGGGCCAGGGGAAGTTTAGGCTCCAGGTGAGGAGAAAGTTCTTCACAGAGAGAGTCGTTCACCATTGGAATGGGCTGCCCAGGGAGGTAGTGGAGTCACCATCCCTGAAGGTGTTCAAGAGGGGATTGGATGTGGCACTTGGTGCCATGGTTTAGTCATGGGGTCTGTGGTGACAGGTTGGACTTGACGATCTTTGAGGTCCCTTCCAACCTTGGTGATTCAGTGATTCTGGTTGCCTAGGAGAAGAGGGTTTGTAGACAGCAATAAGGTCACCCCTGAGCCTCCTCTTCCCCAGGCTAAGCAACCCCAGCTCCCTCAGCCTCTCCTCATAGGGCTTGTGCTCCAAACCCCTCACCAGCTGTGTTGCCCTTCTCTGGACACATTCCAGCAAATCAACATCTTTCCTAAACTGAGGGGCCCAGAACTGGACACAGTACACAAGGTGTGGCCTAACCAGTGCTGAGTATAGGGGCAGAATGACTTCCCTGCTCCTGCTGGCCACACTATTCCTGATAAAGGCAACAAACTGCAAGCCAAAACTGAGATTATCAGAATTGAACATTTTTCAGTATATCTCTTACCAAAGTGAATTATTCAGTGATCAAAGCACAAGAAAATAAGAATGAGATGTAATCCAAGGTGACTTGTTTGAACCACACAAGTTATACTGCAACAGGTGGTCAGAACACAGATTTATGCCGTGGCAAACCCGGGTTGTTCTGAAAGTTGCTTCCTAGTCAGGAAGACAATTTGCAACTCCTACACTGTTCGACTATCTCCATGCTGAACTGCAGGTACACACACTCAGGAGTCTGTCAATTACAACCAACAAATCATCGTTGTTTGATCAGACAAGAAACACTTCCAGGTACAAAGGTCCAAGGTTCAGTTTCTAACAGCAGTGACCTAGACAGGTTCATGGTCGCTTACTTCAAGTAACTGATACGACTTCTTTTGCTGACATGAACTGCTGTTTGGCATACTGCCCACCAGTAGTAATGCTACAGTGAAACTTAAAAGTTCAGCTAGGTTTTCCAAGTCTTTTAACTGAGGTTGAAAAAGCTAATTTAAAGACAAAAAGGAACTTGATCAGTTATCTTGTAAGAACAGAAAAACACTCAAGTAATGAGCCCATTACACACAGAATCTTATCTTTAATATCATGGTCTGCCTACAACCATTTGAAAAAACAACAACACTCTACTACTTTATAACTGAAAGTTATTTTATTGTTTCACTTTAGCTATTTATAAAACAAATTAGTAAATTGACCACCATAAAGATAATCCAAATAACCCTGGAAGTTGATCAGTATTAAAAAAGTAGAGGTCCACTAGTATTTGTGACAATTCCAAATTAAAAGGCAAAGCTTGATGCATTTGAGCATTTTTTTGCCAGACCACACAGGGTTATTAAATCCAACTGACAGCTATTGTGGCAACATGAGATGAACAAGTTCTTCATCACTTTGGTCACGGGACAGCTGACTGTCATCACAAATAAAGTAATTTTCAAGTAATTTTTTTTTAAACTCAGTGCTGAAAACCAAGTCACACCAAACTAGCTGCTACTGCTGAAAGGTCATCTCAAAGTACAAGCTAATTTTAGTAAATAATAATTCCAACAGGCACTTCACCAATAAGCAAAATTGCAAGAAGTGGGTAAACTGGTTTATGTATCACAAAATATAACAAGAAACAACAGGGAAAGGACAGGGTGGGGTTGAACAAAAGACTATACACCCACAGTCACAACACTCCATTAAGCATACCTTATCTGCCCACCTAAAATTTCATCAGCTGCCATGCCTTAATGAGGAATTACAAGCCATGACCTGGTAGGTTAACAGCAGGAAATAGATTCTACTAAGAGAGCAAAACACTAACACAAATTAAGAAAATAAACTGAACTTTGTAATTGTCATCAACAGAGGGAGTGTAAGGCAATAGAAGACAGGTGAAAAGAGTTGCCTTGAAGCCACAGGCAAAAAAAGATTCAGAAATAAAAGGAGTTAAGTTAGATTGACATTGTGTGGAAAAGCAAGCCAACCAATTTAAAAAAAAAAAAAAAAAAGGGAAACTGATATAAGATGGTTTGTTAAGTCCAGTAACTATTCTCTTCACAGCAGAGAGTGTCCATGGAGCATGTAAACATAATGGTACTTCCCTGTTACGCTCTGTCCCCAGATCCTTTTGTCCCTCAGCAGGTAATTGTATGCCATACTTTTATGGTACCAGTATTTACAAACTGAAGTGTAACATCAGCAAGCAAAGGAACCATACCCAGGAATTATATGCCAAGGAGAATCAAGACATGAGATGTTTCATTTTGGCTAAGAATCCCACTATAGTCACAGCAGGGTAGCTCATTTTGGCTTGTAATCATTATTAACGTCAACCTGAACACAAACTTGTAATACCTGTAACCTTGCCACATATAATGACTTCTTTTGCCTTTAAGCAACCAACTCATAGTTGCATAAACTCTAAATCCATGCCAGGCCAAGAACTGACAATAAGATTGACAATTAAGAAAAAATAGCATCAAACAGGGGGTTAAAAAAAATAAATACTAATTAGGTTAGACACTACTTGTTACAGTACAACTGTCTTGCTGTCATCTGTGCCCAGGACAATGTCCTCTTCAATGAGAGCAAAATGTAAACTGCTCAGTGGTCCACAGCAAAAGGATGTCCTCTTTCTGTAAAAAACACTTACAAAACTATTCTACAGACTATGTCTCCATTCCAGTTGCCTGAATGCTGTGCAGTATGCCTCCCTGTTCTGTAGTTTAACAAGTAGCCCAAGTCAAGCATATTAACTGAGTAGCATGGAAAGAGCTCACAGCTTCTTTACATCTTTCTCTAATTCCTGCAAACTCACTCTCTCATCCATTGCAAGATGAATCCCACTCCCTACACCACCTCGAAGTTCTCTACAAATTTTTATTTCACTACCTGAATTTTTATGCTCTACATAAAAAATAATAGGTTGAACAATACTGATAACTGGTCAAGACTGGAATCATGAGTGTTCACAATATCCCTTATCCTTTATGAACCTGTCTGAAAACAAAGCTTCTCTCACATGCCCATAAACTCATACTTTTGTTGGTCTTGGATTGACCGCTCCACAGTTATAATCTCTAGAGATATAAATTATTTTGCTTTCTTATGTGAAACTTCAAATCTATGCACATCCCATTTATATTCACTCCTTTCTAGTTGTCATTTACTACTTTCTGGTCTGCTTATAGTACAATCTTGCTTGCTTTTTGGATAATCTTCTTTAAGCTTCCTCACTGCTATTCCACTTACCCATAGCTTTTGCCAAAAACACAAGTTCCATTCCAGATTAAATCAATTGAAGTTACAGCTGTCCAGTCCCTACTTCCACTCTACCAGCCCTCCTCACTTCCAGTTACCTGAACCCCATACGGAATTATTCAGAACAAAACTAACGATCTGCCAAGGTTAGGCCCCTGAACTAGGTCACCTAGGAGTAAACACCTCACGCCGGTGCTAAAGAAAGGGCAGAAACCAACACAGGCGCTGCTTAAATTAACACACACACAAAAGACAACAGCAAGCAAGTTGCATACAACTCTCAAAGCTTCCTTTGGCACATGGAAAACATGTTGACAAGAAACTGGAAGCTGTAGTGACATAAAAAGCCAAGTACAAATGTGTGCAACTAAGAAATGTTAGGAAGCAAGAGTTAAAATAAATACAGAAGTAGTGAGGAATGCCAAAATTAAAATCACACACATAGATATTTACAAAACTGAGATCGAGAGTATAACAGCATATACATATAACAGTATAACAGCAACTACTATTTGAGCTACAAAGCTAGCAAATAATAATAATAATAAAAAAGAGCTGGAAGAACCAAAATTGAGACAGATTGTTACTGCAATAAAACGTACTGAGAGGTATGCAAATATTGCCAGAAATACACTTTTCATGTAAAAGAGCTAAGCCGCTGCTTGTAGCCTCAAGCTACCTACCGTTAAAGTAATGCTAAGGATTAACAAAGTATTCTTTTATGATGACTTCTAGGCAAAGATAACAGATGTAAATACCAAAACCCGACTCTAAATGGCTTAAAAGGTGAACCCTCGCACAAACATGCGAAGTGACCAGTGCAGCGCCCGCCCACAAGATTCCTTCACCCTCCCGTAAGAGCCCACGCTCACGCGAATACATTGTTAGTGACAACTGCAAGCAAACAAACAAGTCCCCAAAACAGCCCTTCAGGGGCCTCCCCTGCTTTCGCCGACGCCTCGGGCAATGGCCGCGTCCGTACGAAAGCTCCGTCCCCACACCCGTCCCATCATGAGTGCGGCTGCCACCCACCACAACTCCACAGGGAGGGTCCGGCAGGGCCCGCGTGCTCCTCGCCGGCGCCGCCTCCGGCCGTCCCCCGAAGCCCACCCGCCGCCGAGACTCAGGGCCGTCACTGGGGGCGGCTCCTCCTCACTGCCCATTACCTGCATGCCCGGCGCCCCTGGGTCCACGCCGGTGTCCAGCACAGCCAGTAGCACTCCCCGCCCATCGAAGTCTGGAAAGCGAGCAAGGAATGCGGCGGCGCCAGTCTCCTTTTTGGGCAAAAGGCCATGAAAGGGGAAAGGCTCCTCCACGGCAGCCGCCATGGCGGGAAACAGGGGGGTATGGGGCCGCGCGAGACCAAAGCACGGCCAACAACAGTGGCTGCGGGGGGAGGATAGGCGAGGCCAGGCGGAGACGCATGCGCCGTGCCACTCCGCCAGTCCGCGGGGAGGTGCACGCTCCCGCGGCACGAGTGCATCGGTCCTAAACTGGCCAATACAGGCGCGCGGTGGGCTGACCCGCGCGCCGAGGCTGGCGGAGCCCACGGTGAAGACAGCCAATCAGAGAGGCGACATGCATCACGCCGTGGAACCCGCGCCGCGCTGCCGAGCCCGAGAGGCAGCCGAGGGCGTGGGGTGCGCAGTGCCGCGTGGACCGGGGCGAGGAGAGGGGAGGCGAGCGGAGCCCCAATGACCACGTACTGCAGCGGTTGCGGAGGCGCCGAAGGTGCCTCTCTGACTTGCTCGCCCAGGGCGGCGGGTACTGAGGACATCTTCAAGTTTCTGCTTCCCGGCGGGTGGGAGGGCTGCGGCCTTCCCGGTTGCGGCTAGCGGCGGGCGGCCTCCCTTCTTCAGGCACTTGCTGAGGGGACTTGCCAGTACTGCACCGCAAGGGAGCGCGAAATCTCCATAAATCGGGAACAGAGCCGATGTGCAAACACTTATTTACCGTTTTGTAAATCGGTTTATTTTTGCTGATTCATTGTCCGGGGTAAAAACGTTACGTGGTTGCAATGCCTGCAGGAGCGCTGTTACCTCCGCTACTGTGGGTTGGCGACGGGTTTTGCTACGTGTTGCCTGGCAGTTTGATGCTTCTGTTACTGCTTAGCAGAGAGAAAAATAACGAATAAGGATGAAGGCTGGTTAACTACTTGAGTAACGCTTTGCTTTATTCAGGCAAGTTTCTGTTCGGAGAGTTGCAGTGCGGGGGAAACAGAAGTTTGTTTAGGTACGTGAACATGTTCACTGTAATTAAAGGGGTTTTGTCTTTTGAGAATTCCTGTGTGATTTTTTCGCTTTATTTGCCTGACGAGGTTATTACTGAACGTTTATCACACATTAATCTTACTGTAGTGGAAAGAATTTTTCTGCCAAGGTGGTTATTCACTTCTTTAATTCATTGCCCATTTCAGTTTAGTTTTCCTTCTGTGTATCATAACACATGTCAATGGGAGAGGCTTGTCTTTCTGGCAACACATTCAGATGAACAGAAGTCTAATAGAACCTGTTCCTAGTGTATTTTGAAACATTAAACAAAGTGAAATTCTCCAAATGTTTCATATCCCATTCAGCAAAGATGGCTGTATGTTACAGTTTGGAGATATTTGTCACAAATCCTGAAAAATTCTCTTGTTTTGGTCATAAAAGTTATACCACAAACAACTCACCTAATTGGCATTCGTTTTACGGGTTATGTGTAACTCAGTGCTATGCACTGCCAAGTAGCAGGGCAGGTTCTGCAAGAAGAATTAGGATTTGAGGTAGATGTGCCAATATCTTTTGACAGACTAAAACAATACAATGAGAGAAAGAAAACATAATTCAGTTACAGTCTTTAAAGCATAACTGTACTGTATTGTACAAGTACAATTTCTGTGTTAGGACACAAGACTGCATTTTACTGGACCTTTGCATATCTGAACATAGTGAGGTTTATGGAATTTTGTACTTCAAGCTTCTCAGGTTTCTGTGTTTAGTTTTCTTACAGGGCTTGTTAATAATTCTGCAGTATATTTATTTCATATAGCTAATGTGCACACTCAACATCTCTTCCCCTTTATCTGACTTTCTAAAATGTAATAAATAGAGCTTTACTTTGCTCTGAGAATTATAAAATCATATGATACTGTTGCTGTTCCATGAAAGTGAGGTTGCCATATTGAAAACTCATATAAGTATGTCACAAAACTTATTGAGACAGTGTGGTTTGGTAATTACACTTATGCAGCAGTTCATCTGGGTTTGCTGTGTTGAATAGGTTTACATCTCTATTGGGATCCATTTCAGCTGTTTGTATCCATATCTGGGGACTGAGCCAAAGTGGAAGTGTAAGCAACTGCTGCCCCATCCTAGGATTCTGATTCTTAAGGTGTTCATGATTTGCAGATGGCTTTGAAAGCATTGAAAACCAAGGTTGCTCATTTTCCTTAACCATCGTTCCTCTGCTATGAAATGGGATTAATACCTGGCAACATTTAGATGTCTACAGGTTGCTAGATTTCCATAGGCATGTGATGCTCTATCCAGATTCAGCTCTGAACTCTCCAAATACAGTTGTGCTTCTAGGTCTGTTTCTGAGAACCAGCAGAGCTGCTTCAGTCTTGGCAGCCCTGAAGAACTCCGCACCTTTCTCATGTGTTAGGCGTGCCAGATTGCAGAACAGAGCCAACGATCTCCTTTGGTTTCACATGCAGCTCTAACACGCTTCAGTTAAGAAGGTTGAGTATACTTGCTGTATGTTTTGGCTGATGTTATACCCTGTAGTCAAGATAGTGGGATTCAAATATCTTTTCTGTCTGAGCTTGTATCTTTCTGCAAATTAAACACTCTAGCTGCTGCAGGGTTCTGTCTGCATCAGGCCTTTTTGTTTTGCATGGAAGCATCCCAAAGAGAACAGGAGACAACATGACTCAGTATCTTGCTAGTGCAGGCATTGACATGGATGAGGAAGTTCTGGTATTTTCATCAATCCTAATTAAAACAATTATTACCTGCAAAGGACCAATTGGAGTTGAGCACAAGAACCCTTTAAATTTCAGTTGCAAACAATTATCTTAGTCACCGCATTACAGTTTTTACCTGCTCGTCTTTTTTCAACCCTGCATTAGTTACAGCATGTTGAAAGAAGGAATGAGCCTACCAGTCAGACTAGGAGAAGGGGTGTTTGATCAAATCGCACTGGGCAAGGGAGGCACCAGTATTCTGAGCGAGTTATTTACTGAGGTGTACAGTAAAGAGAGCTCCTCATTCCCACTTTATGAGGGAGGGCTATCTTTGCTATTTTGCTTCTAGGTTATAATGGGGATAGGTGATCTTTGAGGTAGATGTTAAGATGCACTTAATTCCTACTAGTGCTTTTTGCCTTAATTCACGCTGGCTTTTGTTATTACCGTATAAGGGTGAATCAACACAAGTCCTCCAGAAGGAACAGTTTCCCATTCCCTTACGGCCTGATTCTTGGACATTCACTGTCCTACTTCCCCAATCACTTGTGTGGGTGTAGCTTCATGGTGGAGCATATCAAGAAATAAATCTGGCTGAAAGCTATCCCACAAAACCATCTGGGAGAATTTTTCTCTGATGGGTTCCTGTGCCACTTCTGTCGTGCTTGTGCTGCTGCTGAGTGGAGATGGTCCCTCATGGCACAGCACTTTTCCGTTAAACAGGCCGTGGGGCTATGGTGCTGCCCTAGCTGCTGCACATGATCAGCAGCACTCTGGCAGGGATCCCAAATTTACAGAATTTAGATTTTTGTTTATCAGACCCTGTATTGAGATTTTGATAAAGTGGCTGAGTAGCTACAAGCCTGTGTTAAGTTTTTTTGTGTGGATCTATTTCATAAAGATTTTATGAAAAGGTTTAATCTTAGTAGTTTTTAGTTTGATTAGTACAGAACAGTTCAGTCTGGACAAAAGTGTCAGATTACAGTGAGCACTATGACACTTTTTTAATAGAAAGAAAAACACGTACTTTTAGTTTGAACAACAAATCATCCTTCCTAGACAGTGTATCCTCAGCTTAGTCTTGGTGAAGTTTTTTACCTGGTTGGGTCAGTTTGCCATATTTGTCCCTTGATAAATATAAAATAAGGAGATCATTGTATGTGTATAAAATTACAAAATCGTTAGTCAACAACATCTGGCTGTTACTCTCCACCATAATCATATTTCAAATATGCCTGTTAGAGTTAACAGAAGCTAAAATTAATGAATTCTTATTTTCTTTGCCACAGATTCTTGAGGCCCAGATAATGGTTTTAGGCTATATGGTCACATACAAAATTGTTAAAAATTGTCTGAAATTATATCCATATGGAGAGCTGTTTGTATATTGCTTTTAACACTTCCTCAATAATGCTCAAAGAACTGATTAGTCCAGAAAGTTTAGGAATGTAAGGTTCATTTAGCATGACACTGGCCTCAGCAAGAAGCTGCAGCTGAGCTTCAAATAACTAGTGGTCTTCTGTGGCGAAAGGGTTGGTTTCTATAAACATATTTTCATGAGAACAGGGACACAAACTCAAATGCCATACTCACTTTTCAATCTAACTAACAAATGTTTTTCAACTTTGGTGGTTTTTTTTCATATAAAAAGAAATAAAAGAATCACATCCTCTGATACCAAATGCCTACAATGAAAGAAGACTCAGAGGAGATGGGTAAGAATGATGAGATTGGGGAAGAATATAAGGGATGACCAGCAATTATTATAAGGAAAGCAGCACAAAGACTGTTGAGGTTCACCTTTGGTTTAGATATCCAGCTGTACCAGTGGAGTTCTGAGTTGTATGAAAACCGACACCTGGCATAATTAGGGGAGAGAAACAGCATGGGTTGAGAAGCATGTAAGCAACTCAGACAAACCTTAAAGTATAAAAGCTGAACAATTGAGAAGAACTTTGAGGAGAGCAACAGGCTTGAGCTAGTTTTATCTGATGTATTCCTACCTGGAGACAGAGATGCCCAATGTTGTAATGGTAAGCATACGTGGACTGGTAGTGGCAATTTGGTTTGTATTATGATCACCTGTGTGTTGCTGCAGGTGTGGCCTAACCAGTGCTGAGTACAGGGGCAGAATTACTTCCCTGCTCCTGCTGGCCACACTGTTCCTGATACAGGCCAGGATGCTGTTGGCCTTCTTGGCCACCTGGGTACACTGATGGCTTATGTTCAGCCTACTAGCAACCAGTACTCCCAGGTCCCTTTCTGCCTGTCCACTCTCCAGCCACTCTGACCCCAGCCTGTAGTGCTGCATGGGGTTATTATGGCCTGTGTGTAGAACCCGGCACTTAGATATGTTAAATCTCATGCCGTTGGACTCTGCCCATCTGTCCAGCCTGGCAAGGTCCATCTGCAGAGCTCTCCTACTCTCTAACAGATCGACACCTGCCCCCAGCTTGGTGTCATCTGCAAACTTACTGGTGATGGACTCAATGCCCTCATCCAGATCATCGATAAAGGTATTAAAGAGCATGGGGCCCAGCACTGATCCCTGGGGGACACCACTAGTGACTGGCTGCCAGCTGGCTGTGGCACCATTCACCACCACTCTCTGGGCTCGGCACTCTAGCCAGTTCCTAACCCAGCACAGAGTGCTGCTGTCCAAGCCATGAGCTGACAGCTTAGCCAGGAGTTTACTGTGGCAGACAGTATCAAAGGCCTTGCTGAAGTCCAGGTAGATTATATCCATAGCCTTCCCCACATCCATCAGGCAGGTCACCTGATCCTAGAAGGAGATCAGGTTGGTCAGGCAGGATCTGCCCTTCCTAAATCTGTGCTGGCTGGGCCTGATCCCTTGGCCACCCTCTAAATGCTGTGTGATGGCACTCAAGATGACCCGTTCCATAATCTTGCCTGGCACAGGGGTCAGGCTGACAGGTTTGTAATTCCCTGGCTCATCCAACTATCCCTTCTTGTGGATGGGCACCACGTTGGCCAGCCTCCAGTCATCTGGGACCTCTCTTGTGAGCCAGGACTGTCGAAAAATGATGGAGAGCAGCTTGGCCAGCTCATCTGCCAGATCTCTCAGCACCCTAGGATGGATCCCATCTGGTCCCATGGACTTGTGGGGATGCAAGTGGCCAAGGAGGTCTCTAACTACTTCCTCCTGGATCACAGGGGAACTATACTGCTCCCTGTGACAGTTTGGGCTGTGCCTTCAAGAAAAGACAGCTGCAGAATTCTCTAGCTGAATGTTGGGGTGGAGAAAGGAAAACAATGATTAATTAATTCATTGCATTTTATTATTACTTCTAAAATAAAGCTTTTCATTCACTTCTCTGACTGGGTTAGCTGTGCTTTATTGTTGGTGCGTGTGGGCTAAAGCATCACACTACTACACTCCCGACTCCATCTGCCAGCTCAGGAGGGCAGTTGTCTGGAAGACAACCTATCCTGCTATTAACATTTGAGGCAAAAAAGGTATAAAGTACCTCTGCCTTTCCTCATCTTTTGTTAGTATGTTCCCCTCCATGTCCACCAAGGAGTAGAGGTTGTCCATGCCCCTCTTCTTGCCATTGATATATTTATAGAGGGATTTTATGTTGTCCTTCACAGCAGTGGCCAGTCTAAGCTCTAAATGGGATTTTGCCTCTCTAATTTTTTTTCCTGCATGACCTAGCAACATCTTTAAACATTCCATGGGTTACCTCACCTTCCTTCCAAAGATGATACACCTTCATTTTTTCCCCCTTAATTCACCCAGAAGTTCATTGCCCATCCAGGCTGGCCGTCTGCCCCGGCGGCTCATCTTCCGGCACATTGGCACAGCCTGTTACTGCGCCTTCAAGAAGTCTTCCTTGAAGTAGGTCCAGCTTTCCTGGATCCCTTTGTTTTTAAGGACTGTCTCTCAACATACCTTCTGAGTTAGTTCCTTGAGTAACCTGAAGTCCACCCTCTGGAAGTCCAGAGTGGATGTTTTGTTGCTGCCCCTCTTAGCTTGACTGCATATTGAAAACTCAATTATCTCATGGTCACTGGACCCCAGGCAGCCTCCAGCCACCACATCTCCCACCAGCCCTTTTCTGTTTGTAAAGATAAGGTCAAGCAAAACCTTACCCCTTGTAGGCTCATGCAGCAACTGGGATAAGAAGCTATCCTCCATACACTCTAAGAACCTTCTAGACTGCCTCCTCTCTGCTGTGTTGAGTTCCCAGCAGATACCAGGCATGTTAAAGTTGCCCGTAAGAACAAGGTCTGGTGATCTTGAGAAAGCCTCTAGATGCCTACAGAATAGTTCATCAACTTTTTCATCCTGGTTGTGTGGTCTATAACAGACTTCAACCAGGATGTCTGCCTTGTTGGTCTTCCCTCTAATTCTCACCCACAGGCACTCAACCTGATTATCCTTGATCTTTAGTTTCCTGGCATCTAGTGCCCCCTGATGTACAGGGCCACCACTCCACCCCTTCTCCCTTGCCTTCTCTCCTGAAGAGCCTGTAGCCATCAGTTACAGTGCTCCAGTCATTTGAGTCATCCCACGTCTCTGTAATGGCAACTACATCATAACTTTCCTGCTGTAACAAGGCTTCCAGCTCTTCTTGTTTGTTACCCATGCTTCATGCATTAGTGTATATGCACTTCAGCTGGGCTGCCGGCTTTACCTTTGACTCCAGCTTACCACCCCACACTCCTGTCTAGGGGGACTGGTTTCAGTCCATTTCCCCTTTGAATCTAGTTTAAAGCCCTGTTAATGAGACTTGCCAACTCCCTTCCTAGAACCTTTTTCCCTTTGGGGGTTAAGCCATTCTCATGCACTAATATGTTTCTCCTCCTCTGGGAGGGATGCATTCCATCTGTTGCTAGCTGACCTGGTGCCATACAAAGTTCCCCAAGATCAAAAACCCAAAATTCTTTTGGTGGCCCTAGCCTCTGAGCCACTTGTTCATTACACCTGCTTTCCTGTTCCTTTCAGTATTCCTTCCTGCAACTAAGGGTATTGATGAAAAAATTATCTGTACCCCTGACCCCTCAACTGGTTTTCCCAGAGTCTTGAAATCCTTTTTGATTGCCTTGGGAGTTCTTGTTGCAACATAATTGTTCTCTAACTGCATAACTATTAAGGGATAGTAATCAGAGGGTTGTACCAGACTAGGCTGCTTTCTGGTAACACCCCTGACCTGGACTCCAGGGAGGCAGCAGACTTCCCTTTGGGAAGGATCTGGCTGACATATGGGGCCCTCTGGTCCCCTCAGGAGGGAATCACCAATAGCAGGTCCTGCTGTGACAGGACAAAGGTTAATGGGTTTAAATTTAAAAAGGGTAAATTTATATTAGATATAAGGAAGACATTTTTTACAAGGAGGATGGTGAAACACTGAAACAGGTTGCCCAGAGAGATGGTGGAAGCCCCACCCATGTAAATGTTCATGGTCAGGTTAGAGTGGGCTCTGAGAACCATGACCTAGTTAAAGATGTCACTACTCACTGGAGATAGCTTGGACTAGATGTCCTTTAAATTTCCTTTCTAACTCAAAATATTCTATGATTATACATTTGTGAGTAATCTCCTAGACATCTATTATTTTCAGCTCATGGGACTCTCTGAGCCTCATGAGGCTTGTCTATTTATTAACCTTAAATGGATCTGTCCAAATACATATTTAAACTCCACTTGAAACTGTATGTTGGTAATGGTGAGGTTACAGCTATGGCATTTGTTTTTTTCTTTTTGTCCACTGAGAAAATATGAATAACTAAGTGTTCCGGACTCTGCGGAGTCTTTAAAAGCATAGTGAGCTGGAGATATAATGGCTTGAATGTGTTTTTGTTTTGAAAAGTATAAAACCAACACTCCTTAGTCATTGCTTTTAATATTCTAAGTAATTAGATATTTGTTCAAGTCCTCCTCTTGAGGGCAGCAAACACTCAGGACTGAAAGTTGTTCGTGTTTACTAACAGTGTGATAAAGAATATCCTGAATTTGAGATAGGCCAGGCTTAATTTGCCTGTTGGCCCCCATGGTTCAGAATACAGTGTTACTTATGATTTTACAGCTTATACTAAGGGACAAAGCTTGAAGGCTTAAGTGAAAAAAGAGCATATGAAACCAAAGTTTCACTTTATAATCCAAATGAGAACAGAGTAACTAAGAAGGAAGTAGAAACATATCCCACACTTCACAGTCTCTTCACTCTTTGTAAAATCAGAAGAAAAAATGTGGACCTCCACTAAAAATGAAGTAGTTTTCTTTTTTCTGTGCATGGCTGCAACTAATGCCAGTCATGTGTGATAAATTTTAAAATGGGCTCTTAAATATGACCTCAAAATAATGGAGTTCAACCAAAGGCTGTGTGCAAAGCTCAGGAACCTTGGACAGCTCTGCTGCTTCATGAGCATATTCACACACACAGAGCCCACATGAATGACATCTTTGGTTATGCTCTTTCTGTTGTGCCTTTGTCATGAATATAGTGCCATGCCTTCAAATGGAAAGAAGGAAACAACTACTAGAATATGTGCTGGGTCTCCCTATATATTATGTATTTCTCCCAAGTGGCTTCATTCTTCAGTGTGGTCTCATGTTTTAGAACAAGTAAATGGAACAGGTTTCAGGAAGTGTTTCTGCACCTCACTGAAACACCCACAGTTGCTGCTTCTTGTACTGGCGCAACATGCTGTACCAGTGATGGGTGAATTCTTGATTGTCATTATCAAATTGAGTGCAAGCCTAAAAAGAACATTCTTTCTTTCCTCATTAATTAATTAAAAGAAGAGCTATCAAGAACAGTTTGAACTACTACTTTATTTACTACTGAAGATAGCTGCAACTGCTGTGTGTAATCTTTGAATGAAGCTAGATAACAGAGTAAATTAGACAAGTCTAAGTGTAACCTTTCATGTTGTGAATGCTACAAATGCACACTGGCAAGTCTCATTTTACTGTTACATTGTTCTTATAAATAGAAACCCTGTGCTTCAGAACTTTTCTGTTTGCTTTTGATCCAGAGAGTATGCCTGGCCCAGGAACAACATGCTTCCCTTGAATTTATTTTGTGTGCTAGAAAAACGTAATGCTGACAAACTTGGAGAGTGATGCAGAGTTTCTGGGAATAATAGAAGGAGTTTGATTGTCCTCTGCTTTTTCTGTGGCTTATTTCTAGCTCCCAGCAAAGCTGGATGTCTTTTTCAGTGTAGTATAGCTGGTTTGTGCCAGCAGTCTTGCAGCAAGAGCATATACTCTGGATGTGTTATTCAAATCCTGCACATCAAATCCCCAAGCTTACACATACTTAGATTCTTCACTCATTAATCAGGTCATTATATGACAGAAGAAATCTGGAGAAGGGATCTTAAGGAATATCACATAGGCAAAAAGAATGACATTTGAAAAGATACGAAAGTCATTGAATGCTGCACGCCCATGCAGGCTTATGAAGGAGACCATGCAGGATTGCTCTGTACGGTGTGTAGGGTAAACTGTAGTTCAAGTTGCATCTGTATGGCTGGAATTACCCCATCACTTTCTGGCATGATTTTCTTATTGTCAGCTGTTCTAGCTTGTTTCTTGCCCATTTGTAAGACCCTGTTGTTGGATCATGCAGAGCACCCTCCTGCCTTTGCCATCCATTGAAGAGAGGCCACAGGAGAAGATCAGCATTGGATGAAGTGTTAGTGCATCCAGCATAGGACTGGGCTGGGGATCAGTCATCCCTTGTCCATATGTAATGCCATATGCTCTGTTTTGGTGGAGGAACCCAAGGGCTGAATGCCGCTGATCAGCCCTCACTGGAGACCAGTAGCTGCATGGACCAGTCAGGAAGATCAGGTGGTGTGGTATGTGGCTCTGCTGGGGAAGTCCGGAAAATTTGTACAGCTTCGCTGAAGTTCTTCAAACTGGGGACTTTGGAGCTCCCATTTCATCTCTGTGAAGGTTTTCTTTTCTTTCCCAGGCAGGTGTCTCTGCCATAAAACAAGCAGCTTATCTGGGTTAGCCAAGAGAGGAAAGGTTTCTGTCCATATGCTCTAATGTGACCTGAAGGATTAGTTTAAAAAAATTATTGTACCTGTGTGCTTGATCTCATACATACGGCAAGCCTCAGGATGATCCTTCTGCTTTCAAGGCTATAAACCCCTCAAATCCTTGATAATTCTGACTATTACCATTTTATGTGTTATATTTGACTGGATTCATAAATGACATCAGCCTCTGCCTATATCAAAAAGGTTTATTTACCTGTAGAGTATCTTCAAATTCATTTAAATGTCTTCTTCTCTCAGTTAGTGTTAGTAGTGTTGGGCTTAGTCTAGCATAGTTTGGCATTATAAAGCAAATACAGAGGCATATGTGTGTCTTCCTTGCATGGGTATTTAAAATTTTATGAGGATGCATACATGTAAATTGAAAACATAATTTAATCTAATATGCAGTATTAAGAAAACCTTTCATTTTAGCCATGCAATGTACAATTGTGTGTGTGTGTGTGTGTATACGCACATATATATAACAGTTTATGGCCACTAGATGTGACTATTGCTCTATGTAAACATAGTTGAATCATCATCCATTGCTCTAAGTTCTGTCCCTTAAAAAATATTGCAGGATAACTCTATAACTATCTAGTGGTGTGTTCTCAATTCTATACAGTGAATATTCAACATTTATGTTAAAAATAGAACTTGTAGAGTGATGAAAATACATTATTTTGTTATAGTGAAGTCTTAATTAGCTATGTATTAGAAGAAAAGCATTTGTTCTAAAAAATTAACTGGTAATAGACAAATAACTAGTAGATCTTCACACAGAAGATCTGCTAGATGCTCTTTGATTCTTTGATTTAGTTAGATGCTCAAAATACTTTACAGATAGAATACAAAAATTGGAAAACATGCCTTTTTAATTGCTAACTTTTTTCCTTCAACTCCAAAATAGCCCTTAAACCTAATAAATAATAGATTCAATTTTTTATTCCCCCCATCATGCCTAAGACCAGTTTCTCTTGTCTGGTTAACTATCACAAGATGTTTCTTGGAGTCAGCCTTTGCTTATACTTGCCCATGAATTCATGAGGTATACAAATCTGATCAGGAAAGTGGAATCACAAACAGAAAATGCAAGTCATTGCGAGGTGAAAAACAGTTTGGAATGGAACTCTAAGACTTCTGAATCCTCAAAAATAAGGAAGGTATTTTCTGTGATCTTTAAGAAAGTGTAAGGTGTCAACATAACACAGTGCCATATAAGTCACAGAATCACAGAATCAGAATCACAGAATTAGCCAGGTTGGAAAAGACCTTCAAGATCATCAAGTCCAACCTATCACCCAACACCATCTAATCAACTAAACCATGGCACAAAGTACCTTATCCAGTCTTCTTTTAAACACCTCCAGGGATGGTGACTCCACCACCTCCCTGGGCAGCACATTCCAATGGCCAGTCTCTCTTTCTGGGAAGAACTTCTTCCTAACAACCAGCCTAAACTGCAGAATTGTTTTGGAATTATAGAATCATGGAATTGTTGGGGTTGGAGGGGATCTCAATGATCATCCAGTTCCAACCTCCCTGCCAGGGGCAGGGACACCTCACACTAGATCAGGTTGCCCAGAGCCACATCCAGCCTGTCCCTAAAATCTCCTACCTTCTTCCACCTCCCTGGGTAAGCTGTTCCAGTGTGTCACCACCCTCATGGTGAAGAACTTCTTCCTAACATCCAATCTGAATCTACCCATTTCTACTATTTTTTCAATTACCTGATATCCTAAAAGTCCCTCACCTGCCCCCTTTTCCCCCTGCAATCCCAGAGCACCTGTGCTCTATTGGAGTCTCCTCCCACCCCAGGTGTGGCCACTTGGCCCTCCCCACCCCACTCCCCTTTTTAACCCCCTCCAGGAAAGGTAGAAGTCCCAAGCTTAGCCCATCTGGGGTGAGGATCCTCCTCCTATCACTGGTGAGTGCCCCTGGTGCACACTGGGTGATGGTGACAACAAAGGCCGGGGGCCTGGTGGCCCTCCCCCCCCGGTAAGGTGGGAAGAAGGTTGATGATTCCACCAGTATCATCCACGGGTGCTGGCTGGGCTTCTTTACTGGGGCTGAGCTCCTTTGTGTGGTGTCTTGGCTGGTGAGGGTCTTGTCCCTGGCTCTGGGATGGGTGCAAAAATCGTGGTGGTAGAGCAGGAGCTATTTAGTTACATGGCATTATGCTAATTACACTGATATTTATTAGCAGAGGTTACTGAGATACATAGACAATCTTCAATAGTTTTGCAAAGAGCTCAGTGAATAAAGACTGGTTTAGATGAAAGAAAGGTGCGTAAAATGGGAAAATGAGGTTTCTCTGTAGGTGAAGCAGCCAAGCTAACCAGATGCACTTATCAGCTGTTCCTGCCCAGTGATTTGCTTGTTTTCTCTTCTCCCAGTGCTGAAATCTTTAATCCTTGGGGGTAGCTATTCTGGTGACACATCCTTTTCTCCTTTTTTTCTTTTTTTTTTCTATTCTTTTCTTTCAACAGTTTCCCTTACTGCTGTTGTTTCTTAATTCCAGTTGTGTAACTTCATTGAGCTACAGATCAAACCTCAACCTTTCCCTTTCTTTAAAGGGATGAGAGAGGTGTGATGGGTTAAGGCAGCCCCCCTCCAAACCCTCCCCATCACGGGCAGAATAAAACAACTCAAAACAAAACGGATTGCAAAAGTGATGGAAAGTTTAAAGGAAAAGCGGTGAATCTTTACAGAAAGCCAAAAGCAGAGTGACAAAAGAAATCCCAAAACAGTCCCAAGATAATCCCATCCCCACCTGGGGGTACATCCAAGACCCCCAGGGCTCCTTCTTCCCCCCCCTCCCCACTGCTAGGCTAGTCTCAGCTGGCCAGATCTGAGACTGCCCATCCCCCGTGGCCTTGGGCCTAGCCAGGCCCATGGCCGGGAGACAACAACTCCCCCATTACCGGGCGACGGCGAGGAAGAAAGAGGAGGTGCTTAGACCTCGCACTAGATCTTATAGTGGTGCAGAGAATTATGGTAGAAATACCCAATTTCCTGTGTCCACCCACTGGGCTGGACCTCTGGACACAGGAAGCAGGGGGCACCCAGCCCAAACTGCAACAGAGGGAAAAGGGCTGAAGAGGCAAATACTTGGCAAGATAAACCTATTGGCTTTTAGCATAAAAGAAGTTGCCAGGTTAATGTCCTTCCTAAACTGTCAATACAAATAATCCACAGGTGTTAAAATGGTTTTTGGTTAACAGGAAAGGTGAAACTTCAGAGATTAAGTCTATGCCTATTGTCACATATCCTCCCACTGCACATCATGTTGAAGTGTCTCCCATTTCCTCAATAACCTCCCCATAGGAACGGAAGTAGCTGTGAGGTGTCCACAGAGCTCTCTCTGCACCAGGCTGGACAAGCTTCCTGCCCTAGTCTCTCATGAAGGGCACTGCTCTAGCCCTGATTGTCGCTGAACCCACTGCAGTTTGCCAATGGCTTTCCTGTGTTGGCAGGATCCAGGCTGGCCACAGTACCTAGATGTGGTCTAGTGAGTGAGATAACCAGTGCCTTCCTGATCTCTTGGCTGTGCTCCTGCTGATGCTGCACTGAATGCTGTTGGCCATTTCTACTGCCAAGGGATACTTCTGGCTCATGTTCAAGTAGTTGGCTGCAATAGGACATGCAGCATAGAAAGAAGTTTTCAGCTCTTTACGTGGAAGGAAGTCATAAATGAGTCAGGGATCTGTGCTTGGACGTGTGCATGCAAGTGGGAGTAGGGAGTGTAACAAGATAAAATGTTTGAGATCACACTAAAACATCCAGGGAAAGCAGGGCAAAGGAAGAGTTTATTTTGTATGCAAGATACATAATTATAAATATGTATATATACATGTGCTTGGAAATTGTGGGTTGGATTTTTCTGAATGCTTTGATGAATACATCCAATCAGTGCCTGACAGAGGTCAAAAAAACCCAAATTAAATATTTCAGAATTATTATCAGAAGGTACAGAGAATGAGACAGAACATAATTATGCCACAGCTTGTTGATTCACTGCATGCAGTTCTTGCTTCATCTCAAAACGGGAAAATAGAAACAAATGTCCAGGTGGGAGAAATAAGAAAACACAACTGAAAGAAATCCAGAGAAGAGCTACAAAGATAAGAAAGGTCATGGGTTTTTCAGTAGAGTGGGACACTGGAAGTAGTCTGGAAAAAAGAAAAATGAGAAGGATAAAGCAGAAGTCTGTAAATGGATGAGTAGAATGCTGAAGAGGAATGGGAGTAAATTCCTCTCTGTATCTCCCAGTACAAAACCTAGCATGCAGCAGCAAAGCTGGGTGTTCATCTTTGTACACAGGACAATGAAGCTGCAGGATCTGTTTTCAAGGGATATCATGTCTACTAAAAATTTATAGATTCGGAGACCTCATGTAGCCAAGTAGCAGTTACTAAATGCTTATAAACCACTAAGTCTGCAGGCCACAAAAAGTTAAGAGCATACATTTGGCAGTTTAAACATCCTACACATTTGTACTGTTCTTCCATACTTCCTTCAGCAACCTCCCCTGCTTTACTGACAAGGACAGGGTACTGGCCTGAAGAGACCTCCAGTCTGACTAAGTATGTCCATTCTTATTTCATCATTTTAACCAGAATGAATAATATGAAGGAATGAAGAGGGAATCCCATAGATAAAGCCTATCTCAGAGAAATTCATAAGTGTATTGCTTACCTGACTAGTGAAGTCCCTGTAAAAATGACATTACAGGAAAAAAAAAAAAAAAAAAAAAACCAAAACAAACTGTAATAAAATTGTACAGTGCAAATTTATTTATAAAGTAGGGTTGCCAATGTATTTTTGTTTATTATTATTTCATAATGATTTTTTGAAATATTAAATGCAGACCAACTGTCTGCCTTGTAACTAAGATTTGTGTAGCTATGAGTGCTGGCACATTGTGACAGTGACAGATATTGCAGTCTATGTACTAGAACATGGCTTTCAAGATGATTTGCAAGCCACCTTACAGGAAAACATGTAATTCTACTAATTTTCCACCTAGAAAAGAGTTTTTTAATCTATTAGTTGGAAATGATTGTTTGATCCTCTTCTCCTTCCTCTCTTTTTTTTAGTGTTTTGACTGCAAAGATTTTATAGATTTTTCTTAGAGCATTTAATTTGTCCTTTAAAGAGAAATATTCCACCTGTTTACACCAACATTTGCTTTTTTGTTTGCAATTTCTTTCAGTATTTACTGAACTTTACTCCTGCATGCCCTTGCATCATCTGCTATCCAAAGGGAGTTGCACCTTTACAGAATTTTGTCAGATATTAAGTATTACGTTTCTTTGTTTCATAGTCATATTACTCTTAGAATGTGAACCAAATAACAAAACCTGTGGTGTTTTACCAACAAAGTATCAGTAACCTCAAACATTTATTTTTTTTTTTTGCCTTTGGAGAAATGATCACGTTTACCCAAACTATATGTTTGTAATTCATGCCTGTTGTAAAATGACATTACTATGCTATTTGACATGGAAAAAAGGGCAAAACTATTACTAGCATGGTGAAAATATTTGAGTCATTGTGGTAGTTTTGTCATAAAATAATAATAAATTCACAGCATGTTAGTAGTACTTGAAGTGAAGAACATATCATGATAGATATGAACATATCTATCATATCTTGATAGAACATATCATGACAGGTTAATGTATTAATTGAAACAGAGATAAACATGAAAAAGAGGAGTAGATCTCACTTTTCCTTACTCTTCTGGGAGATGAACATTCTATGTACCAATTTCACTACAGCTTTAACACAAGGTTCCAACTTTATTAGTGGATTCTAGGTTTCAAACAGTGAAATATCATGCTCTGTTTCTGAAGCATTTTTAAGCCTGTAGTGTGACACTCTGCAGAGAAGATTATTGTTCATTTCCCTTTGGGAAGAGAGGGAGATGTCTTGCTGCTTGTGTAAACTCCTGATGAACTTCAGGGGGAGAAGATAGCAGTAATCAGCCTTACTGGAGAAGTTTTGTTGGCTGGGTCACATAGGACTTACTTGCCATGCAGTTAAATAAGTTTTGAACATTTTCCTAAAATAAGCCATGCACATATATATGTGTGTGTATGTATATGCACACACATATATATATACCATTTCTACATATGTATTCACCATTTTATATATTTATGCATATGTGCTACATATATATATGTACAGACCATTACAAAAGCTATACACCACCTGTAGATTCAAGTTTATAAGTACATACATACGTGCATATAGTCATGAGCCATAAATTTACACTGTTATTTGAAAATATTTGAATGAGAGAATTATGATAAAAGTGTCTAGAGGAAGGAGAAGCCACCAGAGTTATCTGCTATGGCCTTGAAAGTGAAATGGAACAATTATAGACTATCAAACGCTGCCTCCCTTTTTGTGGAAAAGGGGCAGGCAGGAGCTATTGCAGTGTGGCAGTTCGTTCTTTCTTTCTAAAATAAATGAAAGAATTTAGAAAGTGATGGCATTTGTAGATGAGGCCATTGATAAAGAGACTTCTGGCAGGCACCAACCAGCAGCAAAATGGTGGTGACACAAATGGTTGTTCAATGGGGCCATGGCCACTTTCTGCAGGAAACCTTTTGATGCAGATCCCTACTGTGCAGCAGAGCTGGAACATATACCAGAGCTACCCAGGGAAGTAATGGGGCCCTTAAATGTTGTTCATTTGTCAGGTATGAGAGACAGAATTTTATGATATTTGGGGCCCAGATTTCGGTGAGTATAAGCATGGAGATGGGTGATTCAACAGCAGTTTACAACGGAACTGAAGGAGAGATGTTTGCTGTTTCGTCAGGAGATGAGAGCAGCATTCCCACAGGCAAGTAATGTCTTGGGTTTCCTAAGCTGGTGCTAGAGTAGGTCTGCTGGCCTTCTTCTCTGCTATGGATTGACCTGCGTCTTCTACTTGCTGTTTTGATTTGGTGTAAGTGGATTATTGCATCAATTGTTTGGTTAATCCAGTTTTTGTATACTGCATCATCATCTATCAGTAGTCTCACCCAGCTGATGAATGGAACAGAAGAGAGCATTTATTCACTTTTAGAGGGTTTTGATCATTATTGGGACACCAACATCAGATTGCTTCTGATGTCGTGCCTCTTAAATGTGTGCTTGGTCTTGGTCGTTGTATCACAAACTTCTTCCAAGAATGCTGTTTGGAGACTTGCTCCAAGGTTTAATAACTATGAGTGGCAGGGTGTGCAGGAAAGTCTGGGCCAGTGTTTGGCCAGCTGGTCACTTCCAGTGTTTTTTTGGAACGTCACTCCTGAGCAATTGAAAAACAATGAAGAGCTGGCAAAAAGTTTGATAAAAGTGAATTATTTCTATCTTGAAGGGCCCATGATGCCTCAGGCCATCCAAGGAGAGATGCAACATGCAGATGGTGTAGAATAAGGGCTAGAGAATGTCATGGATTGAGTTGAACCTGCTGCTGTTATTCATACCATGCTACAGTCATGCCAGCTTTAAAGAATGGAAGCACTAACTGGAGCAAAGTATTATGGGGCTTGAAGTTCAGATTGCAGCATAGGAGGCTCCCTGCTCTGGTTGCTGCTTCTGGGTTTCAGGTTCTTGGGTTGGGTAGCTGCTGGGTTTGGTTTTCTGATTTTTGATGTTTTTTTCCCCTGTATTTCACTGTACTTCATCTGCAAAGTAAGATAATCCTGCGTTGTATCATTAGATTAATTAGATTGTTAGTTAAGGTAATTACGCATTGTGCTTATGATATCTCATGTTATATTAAACTCTTATCTCTTTATCTCAGCCCTGAGTTGTAAGTGTTGCTCTTCCTCTCACTTCTGTGTTGGGGGAGCAGGCAGGTTAGCCCTTTTGCTAAACCATTACATTCTTCCTGCATACCTTTCCCAAAGAATGTCCAGCTGAGGCAAACCCTTTTGTTTAAACACGTTCAAGTTATGGGTCAGGTGATACAGTCACAGTACATTAGGGGTTGGAAGGGACCTCCAGAGATCATCCAGTCCAACCCCCCTGCCAGGGCAGCATCACCCAGGGGAGAAGAGACCAACCCCCACCTGTAGATATATGTACCTTGGGAATAAATGCACTCAGCTAAGTTCAAGTTTTTTCCAAGATTCAACCTAACTTTTCTGCTTGAACTTGAGCCTGATGTAAACTCTCTCTGTGGTCTTGCTTAGATCAGCTGTAGCCAGTATAAACAAGGGCAGGCATAGCACAAAATACCCAAGCCTCTTGAAAGCATCATGCTTATCTCAGGAAAGTGTAATGTGACTGATCCAAGCCTTATTTACATCAGATCTTCAGAAAGAACTCTGTGTCATACTCAGTGTATGTTGAAACAGAAACCAAACCAAAAATGCCCAAACAAAAGCGCACACACGCACAATAAACAAAACCTGGAAAAATGAAAAAGACCAAAAAAAAAAAACCCCAAACCCAAACTAATACAAGAACAAACCCACCAAAACCCACAAGAAACCAATCAACCTCACCAAACCCAAATCAACCAGCCATAAAAGTCAGAAAATAATTAAACTGCCTTGCATATGGAATGGAATGAAGCTGGAGGTGGGGAGATCCCGGCTGGATGTGAGGAGCAAGTTCTTCACCATGAGAGTGGTGAAGCCCTGGACTGTGTTGTCCAGGGAGGCAGTTGAAGCCCCATGCCTAGAGGGGTTTAAGCCCAGGCTGGATGAGGCTCTGGCCAGCCTGATCTAGTGTGGGGTGTCCCTGCCCCACACTAGATCAGGTTTGCTCTGACAGGATTCTGGCTGGCAGCTTGAGCTATAGTTACATGGGTATTCTTAGATGTCTAATGCCAAACCTTGAATCTTCATAGTGTCCTGCAGGAGAGATAAGTGGTTACACCACAGCAGCCATACCCAAAAGGTTCAGGAGTCACTCCTTTTCACATTGTGTAGGCTCCACCGTTCATTGCTGTTGGGGACTGTGTCCCCAGGACTGAATGCTTGAAGAGGAGAAACTGCAGGGAGAGATGAAATGGGAGCCACCTGTTGATGGCTTAACAAGTAACTCCAATAGATGAGATAAGGGTCAGCTGTGCTACCCTAATAAGTACTGCCAGCCAGTAAGAAGAGGAAGTCGATCAGCCAATCCTCTGCAGCCACACCAAGAGGAGAGCAGCGAGTGTGAGCTGCGAGGAAGGCAGTCGTCAGTCTGCTGGGCTTGCTGCTGCTGTCAGGAGCCCTTCACCTGGGCGCTCCCTACCCCCTTCTTGAATTCCACCCCCGTCGCCGTGGGTGCCACCCTGTGCCCTACTGCGACACACTGCCATTTAGAATTGTGTGTAAAAACTGCTGTTATTTAACATTTGATAAAATCAAGAGTTATTTTCTCCATTTTATGAGCTTTTATGGATACAAGAAAAGAGATATCAACTCTTTTTCAAAATTTTATGTTGTAGGTCACCAGATATCTCATCCAAATCATATCAGGCTGAAGTGATTTCAAAGGAACCATATCTTTTGGAAACAGTGAACATCAGTGGAGCAGCAGCTTGCTATAAGAAAGCATTTTGTCCTTGGCCTCAGGTTCTGCTCTCTCTGGTTTATGTAGCTCCTCTTAGCTGAACTACTGTAGAGGAATAATTCTGAAGACGTATCCACTCAGAAGATTTCCAGATTCTTTCACCTAGGGAACTGCAGCCCATTGCTGACTTTTAGTCATATAACTCAGGGTGATGGAAATTTATAAGAAAAAAACCCATTAAAATCATCACAGAATTCTCATCACCTTCGATCTTGTGGTCATAGACAGATGAGACAACAAAAGCTGAAAAGATCAACTCAGCAGGAGCCCCAGGAAAAGAATTTTTTTCCTTTGGGTTGTGAATATGAGAGGCAGATCAGAGTCAAAATGAAAATGGTCATGCATCAAAAGGTCTGAGTTCTTAATTTTCTGTTTGAAAAGGGACTGGGACAGTGTAGTAAAGAGGAAATTGGTAGTTATTCTCCCAACTAGGAATTGGTAATTACTAATTTTATGCTGCAGTGATTTTGGTTTAGAAACCTGTAATAAAGGAGAACCATAGCTGCGAACCATTCCAGAAATTGCTGGTTTAGCACATCTAGGATGGCCAGCTCCTCGTGTTGCTACCCACCTGTCCCAGGTGAACTTTCAATACATCTCTGAAGCCCTCTTCTCTCCACCCAGCTCTCTTCTTCTCTAAGCCAGCCTAGCACGACTGCCTGCTTGATGCTGTTGGAATCTACACTTCCTAATTCATTTGGATCATAGTTAATAATACCTTAGTACTCACACAGCACTTGAATATTCAAAGCACTTTACAAATATTCTCTAATTAACTTTGAAGTGTTTCCTGGCAGCATAATAGAAAGTAGAGATGGAAAATGCTTAGAGAGAGAACAGTGCTCTACTCATGATAATTTTCAAAATACTCGAAGAGAGGGGCAACAACCACTTCCTTTGGAGACTATTGGAAATAATTATCATCAATGCCTGTTAGCACCCTCCTTTCATGTACTCCCTGCCCCCATTCCCCAAAATCTTGCAGATTTCACAAGATGTCAACTAATTAGGTATTGGCAAGTATCTGGACCAGCCTCTGTAATTCCTTTCTTCCTTCTGGCCGATGGAGTATCATCTGCACTGTAATTTTCCTAACTGATAGTAGTCTGTCTGATTAAACAGCATTAAAGGAAGGGATTAGGGGAAAGAGGACAGTGAACAAAGAAAAGATATTTTTTGAAAACTGCCTAGAGGTAGTTGTAGGAACAGGTAAAATCCACTGAGTCAAAAGATATCATCCAGGTGATAAACTGGATGGATAAAGCTATTCTGTCAAAGATAAAAATCAGAATTGAAAGTATCCATTTTGCAGAAATGAGATTTAGAGAGTGTTCCTTATGTGGCCATATTGAGACACTGACAAAGCAACTCTGAACTGTTGATGTACTCCATCTAGAGCAATCTCAGTAAGTATGTTTGTAATAAGCTTTTTAAATGAACAGACTGATTTGCTGGTTAAGTTGCCTTGGATTGCAGTTAGGAAAAATCCATGTTAATGTCGCTAGGCTAGAAGCTGCTCATCTCTCTACATGCATGATGTAGTTTTCACAGGATGGAATGAACATGTTTGAAATTCACCACTGCCGGCTGAGAAGCCTTGCTTGGAAATTAATTTGATTTGTTATACAAGCACAAAGCAAAACGTTTTTTTAGAAAAAAATTGTTTGTTTTGTGGGCAGGGAGAAGAGCAGAGCAGAAAATCCTCTCCATTTTTGTGGTGGTAAGCTATCATATTAGGATAACTGTCTGTGAGATCACAGCCTAACACAGGGGATAAACCCTTGAAGGCAAGTGAGTTGTAGCTGTTGCTGAAAACATATTCAGTGTGGTTATATGGCACTTATGGATGGCAGCTACAAATCCCAACTCCTTACCAAGAAAGAAAAGAGAGTAAAGAGTTTCTGTCACCTGGGTACATTGGTGCTATTTCCCAAGGTTACCTCAGAAGCTTGCCTCTTTGAGTCCCGTGCTGAAGTTTGTCAAATGAAATAAATACCTGAGGTAATACTGGACAACAAGGTTAAGTCGACACTGTGTTTCAGAAAGGGCTCACATCCTTTTGGACTTGAGCCTGTCTTGCATTTGCGTCAGCCCAACACAGCTTGAAGGCTCAGGGTTTTGATGACCTTTGGGGCAAGTTAAAGGGGAAAACCCAGGCTCCTGTTTCCCCTTAACATGTAGTGCAAAAGGAATAGGCTTGATGAGCTTAGCTGGGTTCCCCTCATCTGCCCTGGAGGAAATGTCACACATGGACATAGAGCAGGCAAGTCAGCACAAGACCTTCCTGGTGAGGAGCTCAGGACAACCCCCACCTTGTGGCAGCAGAATGCAAAGTGAAGCACTATGGGCATCCCAGACTTAATCAAAGGGGAGAGAGCTAAGTGGTAGTCTGGTTTGCCTGCAGAGGAAGAGGGTAACTGCTCATAAGACCTCTTGACATCCATAGGAAAATGACAGAGACCAGACATGTATTGTTTTAACCCTTTTCCTGGATGTTTATACACCTTTAGTTAATATGGCTTTTTATAAAACTGGTTTTTTTTGGTCACATAACTCTGGGAGAGAAATTTTTCAGTCCCTGTACCAGGAAGTTTGTGTCACCACTCCACAGGTGGCTCTGTCTTTTAAGGAAGATATATAGCAGGAGAGATGGGCTTACTAGGAGGTTAGACAGAGAAGGCAAACTGCAGTTTACCATGTGACTGACAGCAGCACTTACTGAAGTTCCTCCTTCCCTGCTCTCTTCTGCCACACAGCAGTGATTCTTGTGCCCCGGAAGGCCTTCCTCATCTTCTGGACCAGGGCCTAGACTGGAACATTGTCTTTGTGTTTCTGGATCTCACTAAACCACTGCTATCTAACTCAGAGCTGACCTTTTCCAAGTCTATGACAAGTGACAAAAGCCAAGTTTTATGCTTTAGAAGGATTAAATATGGAACAGCTTGAAATTATTAAATGCTTACATGCTATTAATGAGTTAATCTAGAACACATGCAAGGGAAGACAAAGAAAACTTAGGTATTAGCAGCAGTTTTCAGTACCTACCAAGAGAGATATGTTCTTGCTTAACTAAGCATGGCTGGATAGCAAAGTTTGCCTTTACCCAGTATATGTGCTGAAGTAATTTCAGATCCCAGCTCTTTGAAAGGTGTGAACCTATAATTGTGAGCTTCAGGGAATGCAGTATATTCTGTCTCTGAACTGAAATTAGGAGAATTCTTATGTTTTACATTGTGCTTCTGCTGGAGCCAGGAGCAAAATAAACGACTGAATGGATGAAGTCTCTTTACGTCAGTGGAGAACAAATTAACTAATAAATTAACAATAAATAACTTGCTAAATTACATTTTGTTTTCTTCAAATAGCCACAAGGAGTATGAACATTCAGCAGCAAGCTGATTGCATAAAATCAAAGACATCTTAGGCAAATGCCAAATATTGCATTGTTATATTTATATTGTTTAACATCCTGATACTCAGATGAGAGTTTATGAATGTTACTCAGACTTCATATAGGCATTCTCTCTTCTCTTTAAAGGAAATCAAAAGCAAGACTCAAGGCAAAACAATGCTTCAAGTCAAAATTATTATACTATTAAAACAGGATTTTATAATGAAAGCTGATTGTATCTTTCCCTATAAATATCTGCTTTCTTTCAGGGAGATGCAACCTACTCCTCACAATATTGCCTTGCCTATAGTTGTTTTTTCTCTACATGTACACATATATATGTGTACAGGTATGCATGCATTTGTGATTTAACATACATAGAGATACTTCCACACATCCTCAAGGGCTTTTTCAACTAATGGAGCATGCTCCAACCTCCTTAGGCTGAGATGAAATATTCAATATCTCACAGAGATGCAACATCTCACAGAGGTTATGCAATTCTTTTTCATGTGTAATTAAACTACTCAAGTTTACATGGATTAAAAAATTCATAAACACTTCAGTCATTTTGGTTAAAGCTTTTGCTAGTACAATGAAGTTGCTCACTGCAAATACGCTGTACAAGCTTTCTCTTAGTGCCAGGAAGCATTTTCTTCTTTTCCTCCAGAATAACTAACATGAAGTGACTGATATAAAAATAATGAGCCTTTTGTAATTTTTTTTCTTTTCCTATTACAGCAGTGTCTACATTTAGTCCATATCTAGGGCTAAACTATTGTTGCTCTATCACCTGATGACTCTTTCCCAGCAGAGAAGGGGAATCAGGAAAAGGAGAGAAGACCCATGGACTGAAATGAAAAGGAATTTAATGAAACAACAAAACTGATATCAATGCAAATGTACAGTGTATAAAGTCATGCTCAACCCAGAAAAAACACAGCAGTCTAAATGAGGCTGACTCAAAACTACTAAAGGCCTGCAGCCCATGGCTGGGCTAGGATTCTGTCCCAGCGAAACCAAACAGCAGACTCTGAGGCAAATTGTTTGTAAAAAGCAATCCAACTGATTTGCCATGTCTTTTGTTCCCTCATCTGCTTTATTCCAGAAGGTCCTAGCTCTTTAGCCCACAATGCACATTTGCCAGAGGCAGCACTACTGTAGCTCTCTGTGTGCAGGCTGACTCCCAGGCTATTGCCAAAACTGGTGTATTACACCTGAATTTTGCCAGACCTTTTCTCAGTGGAAACATCAATATAAGCCTTTCCCAGAACCACCAATTCTCACAGAATTTATCACAGATAAATTATTTTTCAGGTTTTACTGAAAATTGCAACTTTTTTTGGTGGGTGTGAGAGACATCTGGACACACAAGCAGGTAAGCAGAGCACTTGTGTGAATTCCTTTTGCCTTCAGAAAGCCAAACTACAAAAGAGAAGGGATATAAAACAACATGTTCAGGCCAAGTTACAACTGTTAACTGAGAGGGCATGGAAATGGGAGTCCCACTGTGGATTGGCAATTCTGTGCTTGTAAAAAATTACAGAATCACAGAATCATTTTGGTTGAAGATCATCAAGTCCAACCATTCTCTAACTCTACCAAGGCTAGTGCTAAACCATGTCCCTCAGCACCACATCTCTGCCTGTTTTAAACATCTTCAGGAATAAGGATTCAATCACCTCCCTGGGCAGCCTAGTCCAGTGTTTGTGAACCTTTTCATTGAAGAATTTTCTTCTCACGTCCAACCTAAATCTCCCTGGAGCAACTTAAGTCCATTTCCTCTTGTGCTACCACCAGATACTAGGGAGAAGAGATCAATCCCCACCTGGCTCCAACCTCCTTTAAGAGAGTTTTAGAGAGCAATGAGGTCTCCCGTCAGCCACCTTTTCTCCAGGTGGAACAACCCCAGTTCACAGTATCACCAAGGTTGGAAGAGACCTCAAAGATCATCGAGTCTAACCTGTCACAACAGACCTCATGACTAGACCATGGCACCAAGTGCCATGTCCAATCCCCTCTTGAACATCTCCAGGGATGGTGACTCTACCACCTCCCTGGGTAGCCCATTCCAATGACGAATGACTCGGTGAAGAACTTTCTCCTCACCTCAAGCCTAAACTTCCCCTGGTGCAGCTTGAGACTGTATCCTCTTGTTCTGGTGGTGGTTGCTAGGGAGAAGAGGCCAACCCTTTCCTGGCTACAACCACCCTTCAGGTAGTTGTAGAGAGCAATGAGGTCACCCCTGAGTCTCCTCTTCTCCAGGTTAAACAACCCCAGCTCCCTCAGCCTCTCCTCATAGGGCTTGTGCTCGAGGCCTCTCACCAGCCTTGTTGCCCTTCTCTGGACACGTTCAAGTGTCTCGATGTCCTTCTTAAACTGAGGGGCCCAGAACTGGACACAGGACTCAAGGTGTGGCCTAACCAATGCAGAGTACAGGGGCACAATGACTTCCCTACTCCTGCTGGCCACACTATTCCTAATGCAGGCCAGGATGCCATTGGCCTTCTTGGCCACCTGGGCACACTGCTGGCTCATGTTCAGCCTCCCATCAACCAGCACCCCCAGGTCCCTCTCTGTTTGGGAGCTCTCCAGCCACTCCGACCCCATCCTGTAGCTCTGCATGGGGTTGTTGTGGCCAAAGTGCAGCACCCGGCACTTGGACTTGTTGAATGCCATCCCATTGGACTCCGCCCATCTGTCTAGTCGGTCAAGGTCCCTCTGTTCCCTGAGATGCATCTCACCAGACCTGTTCTCCAGACCTTTCACCTGCTTTGTTGCCCTTCTCTGGACACTCTCCAGCCTCCCAATGTCCTTCATGGAATGAGGGCCCCAAAAGTGATCCCAGTATTCAAGGTGTGACCTCACCAGTGTCAAGTACAGGGAGACAATCCTTGTCCTGGTCCTGTTGGCCACACTGTTGCTGATCCAGGCCAGGATGCTGGTGGCCTTGTTGGCTATCTGGGCACATGCTGGATCATCTTCAGCTACTGTCAACCAATACCCAGGTCCTTTTGTGCTGGGCAGTTGCCAGCCACTCTGCCCCCTGCCTGGAGCATTCACGAGGTTGTTGTGACCCAAGTGCAGGTCCCAGAACTTGTCCTTGTTGAACCTCATTGCATGGACCCTGGCCCATTGATCCAGCCTGGTCAGGTTTGTCTGCAGAGCCTCCAACCCTCCAGCACATCAACTCCTTCCCAGCTTACTGCCATCTGCAAACTGGTTGAGAATGCCTTGATCCCCTCATTTGATCATTGATGAAGACATTAAAGAGAACTGGTCCCAGTACTGAGACGTGGGGGACACCACTCTTTGGGCCAGTTTTTCACTCAGTGAAGAGCACACCTATGCTGCAAGTTCACACCATGAAGCTGTGCATTTTCCTGCGGTCTTGTTCCAGATACTGCTGGAAATGAGATACAGGTTAGCTGATTTTATGGACTGATAGGAAAAGACAGAAACCCTTCCATGTTTTCTACAACATAATGATTTTAAGAAAAAAATGGAAAGAGGAAAAAAGCAACCAGTTATCTGGACAGCAAAATTGGTGTTTTCTGGTTTTCCCTATGTAGCAAAGGGACATGAGAGCTGGTTTTCCCCACCCCCATTCTAATTCTCCCCATCCCCTGGTGCAGCAGGCTGTGTTCCCAGCTTAGTCTGAGCTCTGTCAGGCTTGATCCTGTCATTCCCTGGCCCTTAAGTACTTCCTGTTTCCCAGAGGACAGCTTCTCCCGGGGATTTATGAGACTGAGAAATCACTACTTTTCCTTTCATTGCAGTGCTCAGCTGAGATCTTTTTCTACCCAGCCACTGACTTGCCTGGTGCCTGGTATATTTAAGGCCTCAACCGTTCTTTCATGTGATTGAAATTGGCTGGTAGGCTCAAAAATCATCAGACACTGAACAATTGGAAAGGTGAATACAGACATGGATAAGAAAGAGAAAAATACCTCTTCTATTGAATCTAAACCCGATCAAAGTTTAATTACAGTTTGTCAGGCAAGTCACCTGGATGAGAATCCTGATTTATGCTCCCATGATTTAATCATATCATTATCAGATTTTCTGCCTGAGACATGAAAGTTTTACTCTGAATTTATAGACAACCCACCAAATGTCTTGCCTATGGATCAATACAATACAATACAATACAATAATACAATACAATACACCAGGTTGGAAGAGACCTTCAAGATCATCGCATCCAACCCATCAACCAATCCAACCCACCCAACAACTAGACCATACAGCCAAGCACGCCATCAAGTCTTCTCCTGAACACCTCCAATGAAGGTGACTCTACCACCTCTACAGGTAGCCGATTCCAATGGGCAATCACTCTCTCCGTGTAGAACTTCTTCCTAACATCCAGCCTAAACCTGCCCTGGCGCAGCCTGAGACTGTGTCCTCTTGTTCTGGTGCTGGATGCCTGGGAGAAGAGGCCAACCTCTGCCTGGCTACAACCTCCCTTCAGGTAGATGTAGAGAGCAATAAGGTCACCCCTCAGTCTCCTCTTCTCCAGGCTAAGCAACCCCAGCTCCCTCAGCCTTTCCTCATAGGGCTTGTGTTCCAAACCCCTCACCAGCTTTGTTGCCCTTCTCTGGACACATTCCAGCAAGTCAACATCCTTCCTAAACTGAGGGGCCCAGAACTGGACACAGTACTCAAGGTGTGGCCTAACCAGTGCAGTGTACAGGGGCAGAATGACCTCCCTGCTCCTGCTGGCCACACTGTTCCTGATGCAGGCCAGGATGCCATTGGCCTTCTTGGCTGCCTGGGCACACTGCAGGCTCATGTTCAGAAGTCCTCAGGGTGGTTGTTTTGCAAGCACAGAGCAATATTTTAGCAAGAAATGTACCATAAATTTTATTTCCTCTTTTTGGTTGCTTTTCCTCTTGTTACTAAGCTGTATGAATTAAAACAGTTTTATAGATAGTGACCACAGAAAAGATTACGTAATTCAGAGGGGTCCTGCTGGGAGCTGCTTCACTCTGCTAATTCATTTTTTTTTTACTTTTTCTTCTGACAACTTTCACTCTTTAACTGTCTTTTAAAAATCAGTTTAGTGCTTGTTTTAGAGAATTAGTGACTTTGAATTCTGTGAGTGCAGTAAGGATATTGATGGGGAGTTTGTCCTGGGGAAGGTTGAAAAAGGGTGAGCAAATTGAGGACTATTCCTGGATCTCAATATGAAAAGGCCAACAACAAAAGATTTAATAAGATAACTGCTTTAATGAGACAGAACAGGAATAGGAATATAGATAGTGAGCAAATTGAGAGCTGGCAGATGAGCTGGCCAAGTCGCTCTCCATCATTTTCCTCCAGTCCTGGCTCACTGGAGAGGTCCCAGATGACTGGAAACTGGCCAATGTGGTCCCCATCCACAAGAAAGTATGGATGGAGGAACCCACAAACTACAGGCCAGTCAGCCTGACCTCAGTGCCAGGGAAAGAGATGGAACAGATTATCCTGGAGGCAATAACTGCACACCTGAAGGATGGCCAAGGGATCAGGTCCAGCCAACATGGATTTAGGAAGGGCAGGTCCTGCCTCTCCAACTTGATCTCCTTCTAGGATCAGGTGACCCGTCTGGTGGACGTGGGGAGGCCTGTGGATGTGGTCTACCTGGACTTCAGCAAGGCCTTTGACACCGTCCCCCACAGTAAACTGCTGGCTAAGTTGTCAGCTCGTGGTTTGGACAGCAACACTCTGCGCTGGGTTAGGAACTGGCTGGAGGGCTGAGCCCAGAGAGTGGTGGTGAATGGTGCCACATCCAGCTGGCGGCCAGTCACCAGTGGCGTCCCCAGGGATCAGTGCTGGGCCCCATCCTCTTTAACATCTTCATTGATGATATGGATGAGGGGGTTGAGTCAGTCATCAGCAAGTTTGCAGATGACACCAAGTTGGGAACAGATGTTAGTCAGTTAGAGGGTAGAAAGGCTCTGCAGAGGGACCTCGACCGACTGGACAGATGGGCACAGTCTAATGGCATGGCATTTAACAAGTCCAAGTGCCGGGTGCTGCACTTTGGCCACGGCAACCCCATGCAGAGCTACAAGCTGGGGTCAGAGTGGCTGGAGAGCTCCCAAACAGAGAGGGACCTGGGGGTGCTGATTGACACCCGCCTAAACATGAGCCAGCAGTGTGCCCAGGTGGCCAAGAAGGCCAACGGCATCCTGGCCTGCATCAGGAAATGTGTGGCCAGCAGGAGCAGGGAGGTCATTGTGCCCCTGTACTCTGCATTGGTTAGGCCACACCTTGAGTCCTGTGTCCAGTTCTGGGCCCCTCAGTTTAAGAAGGACATCGAGACACTTGAACGTGTCCAGAGAAGGGCAACAAGGCTGGTGAGAGGCCTCGAGCACAAGCCCTATGAGGAGAGGCTGAGGGAGCTGGGGTTGTTTAGCCTGGAGAAGAGAAGGATCAGGGGTGACCTCATTGCCCTCTACAACTACCTGAAAGGTGGTTGTGGACAGGAGGGGGTTGGTCTCTTCTCCCAGGCAACCAGCACCAGAACAAGGGGACACAGTCTCAAGCTGTGCCAGGGGAGGTTTAGACTCGAGGTGAGGAAAAAGTTCTTCACTGAGTGAGTCATTCGTCATTGTAATGGGCTGCCCGGGGAGGTGGTGCAGTCGCCGTCCCTGGAAGTGTTCAAGGGGAGATTGGACATGGCACTTGGTGCCATGGTCTAGTCATGAGGTCTGTTGGGACAGGTTGGACTTGATGATCCTTGGGGTCTCTTCCAACCTTGGTTATACTGTGAATGTTATGCCTCTTCAGATGCTGGGCACTCATTTAATGGATTTTCCCTCACCATGCTGCACAGAGCAGATCCTGTCTGTGGAGTGAAGCTCTCATTTTTTGATCATTCAAGATATTGTGTAGTGTAAGTATGGTGTTGCATACAAGAAAGCAACACTATTCTTAAAGAATGCTCACATGAGAACATATTGCTACCCTTTTAGATGAAGTCAAGGCCAGGCAGGGGTTGTGATCTCCAGTACCGAGTGGGAGCTTCCTGCAGGCTCCCCTGGTCCAACAAGCTGGCTGAGCTTATCCTGCTGCCCGGGAGCACGTGCAGCACAACCTGCCCTGAAGGTGTGAAGGATACACAGCCCAGCACAGGACTGGATTGTGCACGCTCAGGTTAACCATGGTCCACTCCCTTTGCAACAAGCAGTGCTCTCCTGGTCAGGCTCAACACACAGCACATCTCGATCCACATAGATTTTACCTTTCCCAAAGCTCTATTATTAGTTGCACATTAGATTAATAACCTAGGGTTTCTCAAGACCTAAGTATGAGCTCTGATAGAGCAGATATGGTCTGTCCAAGATCACTGACTCCTTGAATGCAGTGTCTTCAGCAAGGCTCCCAGTACAGATGTGTGTCTTTTAAGATTTTCCTCTATATCTTCCATTTAAAAACAAGCTAGTACATATAAATGTGTATGAATAATTTACAAATGTCACCAGAGAGTTACATTAAAGGGTACTGTAATACTCTGTGGCAACTAGTTTTCCTTAGCACGGAAAACTGATGTACTGTAGAACAGCAACTAGAAACACACAAAAGGAAACAATAAGTTTCGTGAATCTTCTGGCTGTGTCTCTGAACTTGATTAGTACAACCTCCAACCATGCCAAAATGCTTCATTAATAAACCTCTGAATCATTTGTACTCCTCTGTGGCTCATAATCATGACTCAGTATTAACAGCTACAGGAGCAAGCTGGGTTGCTGGTAAAGGCATGAAATTGCTTTCTGTCTCCAGATTCTGCCACAAACTTGCACAGAGAGGCTGTCATCTTTGTACCTCAGTTCTTCACTGAAAGGCAATGCTCCTCAACACTGTGACATTTATGTTAGTCATAGAATGGATTATGTATTGCAACAATCTGTGAGCCCATCAGAATCTTCTAGGTAGCCTCAAAGTGCTTGAGAAAGCAAAGAAAGTGTTCACAGACCTCACATGCAGGATGATTTATCTTTCCAAATGTTTCACAAGGAAGAAATTTTTGAAATGGCTAAGTTGCAGCAGTTGGAAAAGGGGGAGCATAGTTTTAAGGAAACAGTAGTTAAGAGTAGTTAGGAGAAGGACAGATAAAGGAAAAGGGAAGAAACATGGAACAGAAGTTTAAATGAACAGTGAAAAGACTGGGGTAGTTCAGGGAGAGGAAGTTACTATCAGGTTGTGTGGAGAGAGATTAATGAGAAAAGTGAATGCAGAAATGCTGGTAGAAAACCAGAGAAGCCTTCCTTAATGAATGGAAGAAATAGCTACCTCAGATAGGTAGTTAAAACAGTACTGCTCTCATAAGATCCTAGGTAAAACCAATATCCACAGGTGCCAGCATATTCAGATTGATCCTGATGACAAAGATACATTTTTGCTGCTGCTTTTCTTGCAGAGACACATCAATAATGCATACCTTAATCACATCGTCCTACAGAACCTGTGTGTTAGAGTTGTGCCACTTTGGTGATGAACAGAGAGGTCTGCCAGTTTGTCATACTGCAAAGCCCAGTACTGAGAAAAGCCCAGGCTGCCAGTGTAAAGTTATAAAGAACTGCTTGTAAGAGAAGATTGAAAAAGATGTATTACAAAATACATCATACTGAATAGTAGTATGTCTCTAGCATGAATAGTGTGCTGAATTCTGGCCTCCTAATTATGTCTCAAATATATTGTTGGATGTACCTGAAGTACAAAGAGTCCAAAAAGTGACAACAAAAGATGAGGCTCATACAACAAAAAAACATTACAAATCTGTTAGCCTGAAAATCAGGGGAAAAAATGATAATGCTTCAGGAACAAAAACCCTATTATAGTTTAATGAATTTAGACACTCTAAATAGGCTTATCTGTTTTTTATAATAGTTTTATAAATCCATCACAGAAAGAAAACCTGAAGCTGTCTTTTCATCACCTATTTTCAAGTAGCTTAAAAACCATCTGAACCAGTTCTGTTGCATATTGGCATATATAACACTTACTATGCTACACCGCTAACATATTTTCACAATACAAGGGTGGTAAGATTCTCTCCCTGAGAAGACATCAGTCAAAATCCTGCTTACTCCAGCATATCACAAAATCCAAGTATAACAAACTTTTCTGTTAGCTTTATGTTGTGGCTTGAGCCTTAACTGGAATTTAAGATCTCAGATGGGGGCAAGACTGAGAACCCCTTCCCCGCTCCCCCTTACTCTTTCCCAATAGAAAGAAAAAAAGGGAAGGGGAAAGAATAGGGAAAAATAAGGGAAGGGAAAAGAAAAGGGGAAAGAAAGGGGGTAAGGTAAAAAGAGGAGGAGGTAAATCTACTGAGAAATAATTTGGAGTTGGTTTGGAAGTAGAGAGGTAAAATTTTTCTTTAAACTATATATATATACACACAATATATATATATATAACAATATAATATATATAACAATCAGAGGAAAGGGTCCACAAGGGTAAGGAACAAGGATGGATAGGGAGATACACAAAACCAACAGTCCTTTGGGGAAACATGGATGTGGCAGGGAGAAAGACCAGGCCCAACCACGTGGCAGAGAACCGGGAAGCCAGCAGCAGCTCTTGATCCTCTCACACAGGTGAGGCAGGAGCAGAAGAGTGGGCAAATGGTTGTCATAATCTCCCCTTATAGTTTCGCTAGACAAGAAAGGGAACTGGAACAGACTAACTCAGTTTTCTGGGGGAGGAAGGAGAAACCAAGTCCACCTGGATCAGGTTTCCTTAATCCCAAGGAAGAGCAGGGCTCTCACAACCCCTGCTCCCCTTCTCAGGATGGGTTAACCCAGTACAGTCCACCTCTCTGTTGCACTTCCACTCTCCTGTCATAGTCCCTTCATCCAATCGTGAAATGTGGTATTCAAGTCCTCAATGCAAGTCCCTCTTATTCCTGGCTGTCTCTCTCTCTCAGGGCAGTCTCTCCCTCTGTGGTGCTGGTCAATGCAGGTGGTGCTTGAGCTGGGCAGGGATGCGGAGAAGAATCAGGAACCAGGAAACAGTCTGTCTCTGAAAGGGAACAGTACATTGCTGTAGGGAAACAGGAACAGTCTTTTGCTGTGGGGCATCAGGAACAGGTGCAGGTGAGATAATGCAGTGTTGACGACAGAGTTCGGAGTCAATATGGATGACCAGTATGATCTAAGTATTGTTCAGTTTAATTAAGGAAACTCTACAGCTTATATAGACTCACAGAGCATAGTTGGCATAGCTTCATTGGTTCCCCACAAGTGTCCACAGGTCCTACTGTTAAATACTATTGGTTAAACTACTAATATCACACAAGGTTGTTGATTGATGTGTGCACCCTGTTATTCCAAGATAACTCTTGGTGTTTATAGCTACCAGTACCTTCCTTTAGTTACATGCTGCTAGCACAGCACTATTTTGCTAAACTGCTAGCTTCTTCTGCACTTAGGCTAAGCATGGCCTACCACTATGTCAAGCTCCAAGCTTATATTGCCAGATTGCTCACACTACATATTGCTATGATTGCCACAATGCAGGAGCCCTCTGGATTGGTGTGCGGTGTGTTCATAATGAGTCCTGGACCCTAGACTGGTAATAAACTAGGAGAGAAAAACTTAGAACAACTTATATCTATTAGACAGTGAGTATATTACATTGATGTATGCTGCCCCCTCTGAGTTCAGAGATTTTAGCCGCCAGATCTGCTTGGTGATCGTGCTTGTGTTCCTCAGTGGCTCTGCTCTTGGGGATGTGTGCATTGATACGTCGTACCTTTATTGGCAGCCTGTCCAGGCGGGCAGCAATGTCTTGCCACAGGTCAGCGGCCCAAACAGGCGTCCCTTTTCTTTGCCACCTGTTCCTCTTCCATTCCTTCAGCCACCCCCACAAGGCATTTGCTACCATCCAGAAGTCAGTATAGAGGTACAGCACTGGCCAGTTCTCCCATTCTGCTATATCCAGGGCCAGCTGGACAGCTTTTACCTCTGTGTACTGACTGGATTTGCATTCTCCATCCCTTGCTTCTGCCACTTGCCTTCTCGGGCTCCAGACAGCTGCCTTCCATCTCCACTTGCTTCCTACAAGTCAGCATGGACCCATCTGTAAATAGAGCACAGCCCTTCTCATTATCAGGGAGATCATTATATGGGGGAGCCTCCTCAGCATGGGTCACTGTCTGCTCTGGTGGCATTCCGAAGTCAGCACCCTCTGGCCAGTTGGTGATCATTTAGAATCATAGAATCATAGAATTAATAATGTTGGAAAAGACCTCAAGATTCATCAAGTCCAACCTGTCACCCAAGACCTCATGACTACTAAACCATGGCACCAAGTGCCACATCCAAACCCCTCTTGAACACCTCCAGGCACAGTGACTCCACCACCTCCCTGGGCAGCCCAATCCAACGGTGAACAACTCTCTCTGTGAAGAACTTCTCACCTCGAGCCTAAACTTCCCCTGGTGCAGCTTGAGACTGTGTCTTCTTGTTCTTGTGCTGACTGCCTGGGAGAAGAGACCAACCCCCTCCTGGCTACAACCTCCCTTCAGGCAGTTGTAGGCAGCAATAAGGTCTCCCCTGAGCCTCCTCTTCTCCAGGCTGGAAGCCTTGGAGATGGAAGTAGTGGTGACTCAGTCCCAATTACCTGAGGCAGCCCAGACAACCTCATAAGCAGCTAGGATTTCCTTCCCTGTTGCGGTGTAGTTGGCCTCAGGAGCCTTCTACCACAAGCTCCACATAGGGCCATTCTCACTGGCCGCAGTGTACAGCACATTCTTGATCTCTGGTCCAGTTCAAACAGGTCCCAGAGCCATAGCATGGACCACCTCTCATTTTATCTGGTCGAATGCTACCTGCTGCTCAGGTCCCCACACAAAATCATTTTTCTTTCTTGTTACATGGAAGAGAGGTTTCACAATTTGACTGTACCCAGGAATGTGCATTTTCCAGAAGCCCACAAGCCCCCAAAAGGACTGTGTCTCTTTCTTGTTCGTGGGCTGCACCATAGTGGCTACCCTGTTCACCACCTCCTGAGGGATGTGGCAATGGCCATCTTGCCATTGAACACCCAGGAACTGGATCTCCCTGGCAGGCCCTTTTACCTTGGTCTCTTTATAGCAAAGCCAGCCTCCAACAGGTTATCAATTATTCTCTTACCCTTCTGGTAAACTTCCTCTGCCATCTCACCCCAGGAGACAGGAAGGGGGAGTGGAACAGGCTAACTCAGTTTCCCAGGGGAGGAAGAAAGGGACCAAGTCCACCTGGATCAGGTTTCCTTAATCACCAGGGAGAGCAGGGCTTTCACAACCCCTCCCCACCCCCTCAGGATGGGCTCACCCACCACTCTTTAGATTTTGCCTATAGCTGGACATGACATCAGTTCCCTATATAAAAGTTTTGACACTCAGGTTTTTTTATTATAAAACTTGCTTAGAAACAAAACTTATGTAGGAATTCTGCCTTTTAATTTCTCACCAGCTGATCACTCGTTGACATCTGAAATGACCCTACATGGCAGGAAGTAAAGTTGCTTACTGCCTTTTTTTCCCCTCTATCTTGCTTGATTTTAGACAAAGACACACATTTCCTCAGAGAGAAGAGAGAGCATCTTCCTCTGGGAACTGATCTGTAGGTATGGAAAAAACATTCAGATAGGTACATTGACATATCATCAAAATGCATCATGTGGACTTCATTGGCTATGTTTATGACATCTTGTAGGAGAATTTCTAGGAGCATTTTCAGGGCATGATGACTCGATATGTGGAGGTCCCTTCCAACCTCTAATGTACTGTGATACTGTAATACTGTGATGAGAAGGCTACGTTGTCCCTGAGGCTCTCTTGCAGAGATGTAGGAGTGGCTGCTTTTGTGAAGTTTGGCATCTGATCTCTGGTACTCCATCAAGTTATCGCAACATCACATGGAACACATCAGATGCAAAGGATGTTCCCATGTTCTTTCAAGGTGTGATGCTTTATATTGGGGCCTATGCCCTAATACTCAGCACTCCTTTTGATAGGTCCAAAGTACAAGATGCAATTTTCCCATTTCTAGGTGCTAGTGATGCTAACGGGAGAGGTAATTGCCAGGAAGGGCTCCTTTCCTTACCTGATGCACAAAAATTTTGATGCTTGACAAACCCACATCTCTACTGCATCCAAGGACTAACTCATGATGCCTGGAGAGCACAAATGTGACCCTGCCCTCCACAAGGGGGACTAAATACTATGACATATGTGCCAAGCCAGCCAAATCTACCTGAACCAACACAAACCCAGGGGCTGGGTTCAGTTGCTCACACGAAAATGCATATTGCCACTTCTGACACCCTGGGATGTCTGAAATGTCTCTACTAGGGAGGCAGATGCAAGGTAACAACTGAGAGGGATCCATGCCTTTCTTAGGGTGTTAACTAGAGACCAAGTGGGCAAAATATCAGAAATACTGTTCAGAACAGGGTGGATGACACAGATTGGCCCCACCAGGGACAGTCAGAACATGATACTTTCAGCCTCACTCCTCCTACCATGCATTAACCCCTTGGCAACCCCTATTATATACAGATCTCTGACAGATGAACCGACTCCTCTAATCCCACAGTCCAGCTTCCACATACACCTTAAGCCATGCAAAGTCTAAGTCCCAGGAAGCAACCGAGCTGGCATTCTCTTCACATGGAGAAAACTCCATGGGGATTAGGTGCTTCATATGGTGTCAGAGGGACCCCAAGGCTGAAAGGCACAGTAAGCAGAGTGCCTACATCCTGACTACCAAAGGTTTTCCCTCTCACATTCCAGGATGTCTTCAAAGTCTTCCCCATATCCTCACTCACAACTGAGTCATAAGCCAGTGCAGTAGACAAAGAAAATCTCTACCTGAACTTATTTATGTAGAGGAATTTTAAATGCTGATGAGAACCTGAGGATATGGTTTACATTGGTCCTGATAGCATCTTTGTCAGGGATCTGAATGCCTAATGTTTAGTTTTACTGTAACTCATTCCTCATACAAAACTATCTTGTAGTCATGTTTCTTCTCCTTTCATTCTGAAACTGCAAGGACCACTGATCAAACATAAATGAGGCTTTGTCCTCTCTGTCAGAATGCTGTAACATCTTATTTCACTTTTCCACTCTCGTCTTCCTGTTGAAAGCTCGTTCATACTGGCTTTTGTTTTTCTGGAAATACCTCAGCCTCTCCTTTCTAAAAGTCTGAGCTCAGAGCACTCCCATCATTTATCTTCATATGAGATTGCACTGGAGTGATGTGAGGTGTTATCTATGAATGATTTTTCATTTTGAGTAATCCATCATACAAAGACAGACAAGGCAAGTGCTGTGAGTTTTGTGTGGTAGCTGTCTGCAGTGGCAGCAGCACAAGCTAAAAAGGTCATATAGCAAGTCGTATTGTCCGTTTGTTACAATCTTTAACATTAAATATAAACGCTGGATTGACTTCTCTCTCCATATTGAGCCAGAAATACCTGCTAGTGAAGAGAAAATGGTAAGTTTTATGAATGGAAAGGAAGACTCAGGTAACTGAAGTCTTCTGTTGCTTTTTCCCTTCTATAGTATTCTAGATAGAATACAAAATAGGCAAGGCCAGAATCTTTGGTCTTTGGGACACGGCAGTAGATACCTGGGAGTGCAATTGATTTCTGTGGGAAAATGACTGATCATCTCATGCTAGTTCATATGTGGTGGAAGTCCACTAGAGCTGACACATGCTAGAATGAATGGGTGAATTTTGTCTTGTCTGGTCCTCTCCCAGGAACTCAAAGTACAATCAGGAAAAAAATTGCAGTTCACAGTCACGAAGCATGATCACTCACTGTTGAAGTAAGCAGGACAAAAAAATGTGCTTTGTAAAGATTGTTTCATTCTCTGTAGCTCATATGGTGCAGAACTGTTAATATTTGCTCTGCCATTTAAGCCTAAGACAAATATTTTAATCAAAATATTACTCTCACTGCAATTTAAACATAAAACTGAGGAAGGTTAAAAGCCATCAGCTGACATGAACGCTTTGATATTAAAAGCAATCTTACTTGTAGAAATTAAAGCTATGTGAAAAATACCATTTAAGGAAAGCACTCTTTGCTCATGAGAAAGTCTTGTACAAGTGCCACAATTACCAGTAGCCTTCACATTTAAAAGCATAAACGCCTCTGCTCTCCATAGCAATTCAACCTGAAGATACCATTGTTCCTTTCCACTTGGCAATGACACAAGGAATTATTCTTGTATTGGGAGGCTGAAGACAGAGAAATATGCTTTGTATAGAAGGAGTTATAGTTTGAAATGCTCCTTGACACACTGTAAGAAATATCACTAAATAGAGGGAAGAGTGGGTGGCTGTCCCAATAAAGACTTGCTGGTTTTGTCTTCTTCTGTAGTCAATGGAGAGAGGAAGATAGTCCTGCCAGGCCAGATGAGAACAGGAACCTACCATCATGTATTCTGCATTGCCCCACTTCTGCCACCTTAAGTTGGAGGTGCATGAAAAACTTTCAAATGAGGGAGAAATGGCAAGAAGGAAACAAAGTAGGAAAATATATGGAATGCTGATGGCAGAAGGACACTCAAATGAGGAAAGGAACCACAGCTGCACATCAGCTTAGCATGGATGCTCTCAACAGGAGAGACCAGAGTTAATGATTTATTTTTCAGAAAATAAGGACCCTGCTGCAGATTTGAGAATTCATGTCAGTTGCAATTTAAAGCAGAAATTAATTAATACTGCGAGCCAAACAATTGTAAAAAGGAAATATTCAGCAAGAGGAAATGGAGTAAGAGAAGGATGCTGTAAACTTGGAAAAACTAAAAAAGGGTTTCCTGGTGAAGATGGTATTTGAAGGATCTTACAAAAGTAAAACTAGCCACAAGAAGCACAAGACAGGTCAGAGAACTGCACAGCTGGAAATCTGAATTACTGGAAGTGCATCTGAAATGTCAATGAAAATAACATTAAAGAGGGATAGGAAGAAAGAAAATTTGATTTTAGTAGTCCTCAGATGAGGAAGTACAGGCTTGAACAGTATCCTGTCTCTTTGTCTGGAAAGTCATAGAGCATGACACAGCGTGCCTAATTTAGGCTTTAAACTTTCACTTAAAATTCAGGCAGACAGGGCCCTCCTGAAAGCTTTCACTTCATTAGCTATGCAGGAGACACATCCTATTTACAAGGAATGAAGAACTAGTAAAAGAAAATTGAGGTGTAAGTCTAGTTTGGTTAAAATCTGTTTAAAAATTTAGCCTCCCGTGTTTTCTATGCAGCTATTCACTGTTATGGTGAACTGAGAAGCAGCAGTGTGTGGTCACCTGGAGATTTTATCTTAAATAACAATTTTCATATTACTTTCTCACCAGCATAATATTTTAGGCAATACTGCATAACATGTTTCTCCATGCTATGATCTGTATGATCCCAACTATAAAGTATACATTTTGTAATTAATGATTTGAATCTAAAATCTTGACCTCCATAGGGAGGCAGGCAGAGGAAATTGCACATGGTAGCTTTGAAAGAGTGATTTACTAGTGGCAGCCTTTTTAGATTCAACCCAAAGGAAATATGAGAGATGAACATATCTTTAGAAAAATCCTTCAGCCTATTCCATTTGTGTCACTTTAAAATCAGTGAGAAGTAGTGACATGACACATTAATTTTTAATCAAAAATACTTTAACAAAAATCTATTTGTTTGGGAAGCTACAACAAAATAAATTATACAGTCCTTCCACAATGCAGCTTAAAAGAGAATATTTAATAGCACCAGGCAGCACTAAATTGTGCTTACATAGTGATTTTCACAGAGTGTCTTAAGGAAAATTACACATAAAGAATACAAACCCACAAATTTAGTTCATTCAGTGAAAGCCAAGGAGAACAAATAATATTTAGGTCTGGATTTACATTCAGAAAATGAATCAATACAAACCTCAGTGGAAAATACACTCCAGCTGTGAGAAACAGCACCCCAGCAATTCATGTCACACAGCAGTCAGAACTTCAGCCATTGTATCTCCTGCTTTCTCTTGCATAGTCAGAGATATCACCAATACTAAAGTTGAGCAAACTGGTCAGTGAACTAGACTATCACTCTCCAGTTCCCAAGAGCTGCTACTAGGAAAAAAAAAACCAAACCACACAACCAAACACCCAGTCCACTAATTTCTAGAAATAGCTACATAAGGAAAGATCCTAACACTTTGAGGTTGAATGAGACTGGAAAGCTAAAGGGGTAGGAGTTATGCAATATCATATAATTAATTTGATGCACAATGTTTTTTATTCTTTACTGTCTGGTAAGTGATGTGGTGTGATTGAGTAAAGGTAGGATGGGATCACATAGAATTTGGGCAATGCTTTTTACTACTCTTAAGGTATGCTATATTTTTCCTTTGGATTATTGATGTTTGCAGGAGAAGCGGTTGAAATTCTACTAAATCTGAAGTTATTGTTCATCACAGTTAAACAGAATGTAAAAAATATAATGGCAATTGGTTTGCTAAAAGAGAAAAAAACATGTAACACTTTAAAGAGAAATAAATACTGTTTTTATCAGAAGAAACCCCAAAGTAGTCCATTAATTTCACAGGCAGTAAGACTTACACAGTATTATATTAAGTCAAAACCAAAATGCTGCTGTCTTGGGGGATACAGCTTGTTTCAGATAAAACCAGTCTACTTTGCTGTGTCCAATGTGTGGTAATGCACAGGTAATGTGTGCTCCCTTAGGAAATACAGGATATAAATTCCATCTCCCCAGGGCTGACAATTCAGCAGATGATAAAACATATGTTAATTAATCAGCAGTGACTTGTGTGTTTTTTAAATGAGTAAACACTGGAAGATATATCACAGCTATGCCCACATGTTGCATAAGCGTGAAAGAATGAAAAACCAATGTCAATAGAATCAGTGACAGAGATTTTGGTTAAATGTTTCTCTATTTGAAATGTGGGAGCTGAGAGGTTATTTTTGGTGAAATTAGAAAAAAGAACTGCAGCTTTCCCTACTGACTTATTACATTACTTTGGCGATTCACCTACAGCTACATATACAAACATAACATTAAGAAACGTTGCTGACTAATAACAGTCAATTTACTGCAGTCAAAGTCATTCTTTTACCATGGAAATTTATTTATAGAATAGAAGAGTGATCACAAAGAGAAGAACAGATAGACCTTTTAAGCGTAGCACTGAAGATTAGCACTGCAGGAGAAACCAGTGTAGGATATTTGCTTCTTGTGCAGCATCTTTTTTGATTTACTTGTAGATGTATAAAGCACAGTAATGATGCTTCAGAAATCTGTTTTGTTCTCTCGTTGAAGGGTGAGGATTTCGTATTTAGAGAAGAGTGCTGGGAGATGGAAGGCCTGGGTATTTGGGGAAATTTCTTCAGATCTCAAAGTCCTGATGCCATCTATTTCCTCAGTAATCTTTGGAAAGTGCAAACTATATGAAATTAAACACTGACAAAAATACCATTCTTAAGAAATATTCCTTATGTCTGATACTTATGTGGTGGGTTCACCATTAACTGAGGATTAAAAAAACACCAAGTGGCTTTCTGCTGCATCAGTTTTCTTTCATCCTTCCTCTTTCTCCTCACACATTTTACAAATGTTACACTGGCAAGATTTTGTAAGTTCATTAACACTCAGATTAATTGTGCATTAATTATAAATAGCAAGAGAAGCTACTAGAAAAGTCTGGCCAACAGTACCATAGTATAACTCTGCAGTTATGATATTAAAGCACATAGAACACATGAGCTTAAACACTTAATTAAATGTTATCAGTATTATTAATGCTAAAACAGAAATTCAAGTTAGTATCTTCTATGTTCCTCTCCATATTAGGCCCTTAATCCTCAGTTCAAAGCAAACAAACAAAAAAGTGATGTCAGATCTTCATTAAATCACACCAGGGTTACAAGCCTCCAATATTTTAAAAAATGCCTTGAAAACTTTAGAATTTTAATGCTAGATTAATGATAACAGTCATCATTGCAATAATTATTAACTGTTTACAGTTGCAATCAGGATGCGGAATGCTCTGCTTATTGCAAGGAGGCTAGAAAAAGTTTAATTTGTTGCATAATCAGCTATCTGCTCTTCAGTACACAAGCTATATATAGTAGAAGATGTCAGTTGCTAAATATGTCAAACTTGACGAAACAGCTCCTTTTTAACCTCAATTCTTCCAAACAAGTGCTATCAAATTCTGTAGAATTTTAGCTTTGTTTAACTATCAGTATAGAAAATAACAGGCTCAGGGCTGTGTGGTTTAGATGAAAACCCCATGAATAAGAAGCAGGAATGACCAGAGCAATGCTGCCTTCCTTGTGATTACAGACACAGAACTGCCAGTGCTTTTTCTTCTACTTCCAGCTTTGCCAAGTGTTATGTTTGGGTGAGGTCTTTGGCACTTGTATCTGTCCTAGGTGTCTATTTTACAATAAGATGAATTAGTGGACATTGCTGCAAACAGTAGTAATGCTGGGAACCCTGGGGACAACTGAGCAACTGATTAAACTTAGGTCAGAGTCATCCTCCATGAGCTTTGAGAAGCTTTGGTGAAGAGTCACAGTGACAGTCTGGAACTATTTACAGCAGCAAGAGATACAAAATAGGATAAGAGAAAGACAAGCTGTATCTTCTTGCTGGAAAATAAATAGTTTAGCATTTCCAAAATCAAAGGTGGGAGAAGCAGGAAGAGAATGTTCCATCTGGCTTGAAGCAATTGGAAGGGCTGATGGGAAAGGTCTTTCTGTTAATTACCAGACTCTTACTTCTTGAAGAAAGCAAATGAAGGGTTTCTCCAGCAGGGACAAAAGTGAAGGCTTTATAAGAATCCCTGTGTAATGTGTTGAGAAGAGGAGACCTGATATTCCCTCTAAGCCCTGAGGTATTTTGTTCTAGATCAGTTTTCTGCAAAGTGATGAAAATGAGGAATTTTTTTGACTGAATTGTAGGGAAATCACAACTTTAAATTTAATGACAATGTTAAATAAAAAATTGTCTATATTATGGTTAAGGATGGTTTACACCTCCTTTGTACTTTAGATTGTTATTTCCTTGGATAATAACATATCTTTCAGACTTGGTAAATCCTTAGAGCTGGCAGATATGAGCAGACTATTAACCTTCTGTTTATTTGATTGTATAGGTATGAAACTGTCTGCTTCGGGTTCAGGTTCAGAACAGTATTATCATTGTTCTTAGAGAATGACATTAACATATCAGATAACACCTGCAAATGGAGGTGATGATTTTGGGAATTGCCCAGATTTCTTGGTCCTTCATCTGATAGTAAGGAGGATAGTAGTGAATAAATCCAATTGGGATAGGATTAATTTAATCTAACTTCATATATTTTAAAAACTGCAGAAAGGCCTCTCAACAAGTGGTAAAGGTTTTCATACCACATTTACTCATGGATTTAGTTCAAGACACCTATGTTATCTGCATGTCCCAAGAGGCCAGAATCAAGGACTACGGTATTTGTAGACCTTAAGGCAATGTCATGAGTCGAGTTGAACCTGCTGCTACTATTCATACCATGTTGCAGGTTTTCTGGTTTATGCTGTTTTTTTCTTCCCTGTGTACTTCACTGTGCTGCCTGAAAATAGGCTAAGCTAAGGTAATCATGCGTTGTATTATTGGATTAATTTGATTATCAGCTAAAGTAATTATGTGTTGTGATTATGATATCTCATGTTATATTTAACTCTTAGCTCTCTGTCTCGGCCCTGAGTTTCATGTGTTACTCTTCCCCTTACTTTTGTGTTGGGAGCGCAGGCAGAGTATCCCTTGTGCTAAACAATTACAGGCAAACACAGTAAAAAGATCTGTTACTTGACGTAAAACTTAACTGCAAAGAAAGCAAACCCATGAAGAAAAGCAGGTATGATTAACTGCACTAAGGGTGATGTAATGGGCAATTATCAGGCTCAAATAAGGAAAACAATTAGGAAGGATGCAGTGCTCATGCTAATCATGTCTAAAGATTCTTATATAGTGATATCTCCAGTAGGAGATGACTGTAAGAAATCGTAGGCATTGCTGACAACCCCTCCTACAGTTCGATTTGCCTGACACATTCCATTAGAAGACTCTGTTTCCAGTTATTTAAAATATTGCCAAAGATTAACCAAAGTTCTGGTCTAATTTTTTTTTTCAGGCTGAGAATTTGTAGTTCTTACAATATTTTACGTAAAAATGAGACTGAGGACAAGCTCTTTGTCTTTCTGCTATTACAAGTATTTTTGTGAAGAACATTAACACTCCCACACTATTAAGAAAAAGCTTCAAATTTATTGGTAGGGTGAATGTTTTCTCTCCCCTAAAGATCTGTGCAAATTTAAATGATTTAGAAAATTACTAAACATGCTAAATTTGTCGATAAAGGCAACAGAGTTTGATCATACCAGTAGCTGAATATGTTATCCGTGTTAAGCACTGGTTTAATAGAGCTGCAGGGCTTTCCATGCCACCCAGAATGAGTATGATGGCTTTACTTTAGAAATGGTTAAATGCTGGACTGAGATCCCAAAACAAGCACTGTAATGCTATCATGAAACTACACCCTGGCTAGCATTCCAAACTCTTTCCCATAGCCTCACACAATAAGTATTATGGAACTGGCCCTCATACCAGTGTGCCATGGGCTGTGAAACATGAACATTGTGGAAATACTAGTATCTGGCTGTCTTAGGCTGGACACTGAAATTCGTGGGTATGCACTCAGAGTACTTTTCTCCTTGATATCTATGCCAAAACAATAAAGATTATCTTCTACCTCCTGGATACAGGTCATTGTCCCAGCCACATCTGGACTGCACATTAAGAGGTCTGTTGGCTTTCCATAGAATCAGAGAATTGCCTCAAGATCATTGAGTCCAACCATAACCTAACATTTCCATGTACACAAGTGTCAGACTAAGTCCCTAAGCTCCTCATCCAAATGTCTTTTAAACATCTCCAGGGAGGTGACTCCACCACTTCCTTGGGCAGCCTGTTCCTGTGTCCAATAACCCTACTGGTGAAGAAATTTTTCTTAATATTCTATCTAAACCTCCCCTGGTGCAACTTGAGGCTATTTCCTCTCATTCTACCACTTGTTACCTGGGAAAACATCCTGGGCCCCACCTCCCTACAACATCAGATGATCTCCCCTCAGCCTCCTCTTTTCCAGACTAGAACAAACCCCAGCTCCCTCAGCTGCTCATCATATGACTTGTGTTCAAGATCCCTTCACCAGCCTCGATGCCCTGAATGTTTCCTCCATTTCCTACCCATAGTATGGTTTCCACTGTAAGACTGCACAATTTAAGAAGGACATTGATACTCTTGAACATGTCCAGAAAAGGGCAACGAGGCTGGTGAGAGGCCTCGAGCACATGCCCTATGAGGAGAGGCTGAAGGAGCTGGGGTTGTTTAGCCTGGAGAAGAGGAGGCTCAGGGGAGACCTCATTGCTCTCTACAACTACCTGAAGGGAGGTTGTAGCCAGGAGGGATTGGTCTCTTCTCCCAGGCAACCAGCACCAGAACAAGAAGACACAGTCTCAAGCTGTGCCAGGGGAAGTTTAGGCTTGAGGTGAGGAGAAAGTTCTTCACAGAGAGAGTCATTCACCATTGGAATGGGCTGCCCAGGGAGGTGGTGGAGTCGCCATCCCTGGAGGTGTTCAAGAGGGGATTTGACATGGAACTTGGTGCCATGGTCTAGTAGTCATGAGGTCTTGGGTGACAGGTTGGACTTGATGATCCTTGAGGTCTTTTCCAACCTTGTTGATTCTATGATTCTATGAAAAGGCAGGGCAAAAACTACAGGATGCCATGGCAGCTTCCTTGACGTGTGTGACTGGGGATCAGGGCTATGAGCTTCTCTGAATTAACCCCTTCCACCTCCTCTTCTCACCTCCCTTCAGTTTGGTTGCTCATGCTCAAGCCAGCTTTGGTATCGCCCAGCTCTGCAACCTGGGAAGGAGCTGAGTCATGGATAGTGTCCTACCCATCCCTTAACTTTGTATCTGCTTTAAAACCCAGGCTTAACCTAAGCATTAAACCTGAGCTACATACAGTCTCAGGCTGCACCAGGGCAGGTTTAGGCTGGATGTTAGGAAGAAGTTCTACACGGAGAGAGTGATTGCCCATTGGAATCGGCTGCCCGTGGAGGTGGTGGAGTCACCTTCATTGGAGGTGTTCAGGAGAAGACTTGATGGGGTGCTTGGCTGCATGGTTTAGTTGTTGGGTGGGTTGGATTGGTTGATGGGTTGGACGCGATGATCTTGAAGATCTCTTCCAACCTGGTGTATTGTATTGTATTGTATAATACAAAAGACAGTGCTCAGTCCTATACCACATTAAGCCCGGCTTTTCTGTGATAACCTGGCTTCCCATCTTGGCCTTGGCCCCGCTGTGAACTGCCTTGGCCATCTGGACTTTTGTCTGATCCAGGTGACTTTGCTGCCCTGGTCCTCTTGCTTGGCTGCTGTGGTTCTCTGCTGGATAAGGAAGCATCTGCCACACTATCAGCTTCTGCTCCTGGCTCTCCTGCTTGCATTAGCAGTACCTGCCCTGACACAGATGCTGCTCAAATGTAAGTAACAGCATATAATGTATTTTTCATTGGAGGGACCATTCTCACACTAAAATCAGGCTGTGCCACTCTGCAATAAATTCTGTCACCTGTATATTTCAGAGCTGTGAACTGCTCTTGAGAGTGACTGAACTTTGGCTGCCTGATAACCTCCACACAATGTGAGAAAAAGAGACAAGTAGAAATTTTATGGAGCTATTTACAAGCTTATCTCCCTCAGAAGGCTTTACTCTCCAAGTCAGTCAGTAGAAGTCAATCCAAGCCTGCCAGTGACACTATCCGTGTAGAAGAGTGTGTGCTAATGCATCTGGAAGCAAAAAGAAAGTGATGTCAAACTCCACTGTGTGCTAGCTAAAAAGCAATCCAAACAAAGGAAGAAGCTGGTGGCAGTTTTCTTTTTACCTGAAAATCTGCTGTTTATTTTTCTAAAGCATTGATCTACAAGTAGAAAATGAGAGTAAGCTCTCATTCTCTCTCCTCCAAGGTAAAGAGTAATCCTGAACATGCCTCAAAACCTGACACTTTGAAGAAAAGTCAACATACATTTCACTGAACATAGTGTTCTAAAACTACAGATTTATCATTGTAGCTCAGTTTCCTCCCCTACTGCTCTGTCCCTTTCCTCACGTTAGCTGACAGCTGCCCCTTTCTTTGAACTGTGATAATCCAGTCAAGGCCAACATAGAGCTGGATTTTACTCTTTCATGGCTGCTATTTCACCCTTTCTCTCACACTGGGCTGCTTTAATAAGGTCTTTACTAACGTTTCCTTCTCTGTGTTTATTAGACACAACACTTTGTGTCTGTCCTCAGTTCTAATTTTTCCAGTCCTTTTACTGCAGTCCTCCTTTACTCCACTACCTCTGGGTTTAATGCTGTGAATTTCTTCCTCAGCTGCCAACTGTTTCATTCACCTTCTTGCTTGCCCCTCAAGCCCTAGTTGAATTCCATCTTTCACCCACCTATGGAATTTCTGGATCTGTTTGTGGGGTGCATTTTCTCTAAGCACAATCCTGTTTTCTTTGCTGTAATTCCCTCTGCCTTAAACTCTTTTTTTTGCATCCAGCTTTTTCAGATTCAGACTTAAAATAGTAGCCCTAATACTCATTGTTTCCTTCACCTCATTTAAATTGAGATAATAGTTTAAAATTTTGTGTACAGATTGTCCCTACAACTGTTGCGTTAAGGGTGGGGAAACAGCAGAACCAACTACAGAAAAGAAAATTTGGTTCTTCAGCATTCAAGTGCCAGACCAGGTAACTTCACAGATAGGAGATCCACTAACCATATTTAAGGAAATATTAAGTCCTGCTGTCATGTTTGAAAACTAAATAAGTCAGAGAAACTAAAAGAAGATTGTGCTAGAAGTTTAGAATAAGCAAAGCTAAACGCCTGTAGCACACTTCTGTTGTGTTTGTGGGACTGAAGCAAAAGGAAATAAAAAAAGACATAAATTCAACTTAGACCATAAACTGATATGAACATAAATAGATAATCAATAGGTATAAGCTATTTGTATAATTAAAGATGCAACATGAAAATATGAAAATATGTAGCAATGCAGTAGCATTTCCTAGATCTCATTCAAAAGATTTTTTTCCTTTTCTCATGTCCATTTTACACTAAAGTTACTCATATGACTTAAATGTCTGCATAGGTCCCTTGCACACAGAATTCTGCTCTGCTTGAACAGTAAAACAAGCCACAAAAATCATTATGCATTCACAACTCCCACAAAAAAATCCCCAAAACCCAACAAAAAACACCAACAAAACAAACAAACGATAAAAAGCCACCACTATAGACAATGGAGAGGAGTATCAATACGGATGATCGATATGATCTAGTATTGTTCCTTTATTATTCCAGTGTTGTACGAATATAGTGCAAGCATAATACAGTTCTAAATAGTGCAAGTAGAAGGAGCATAGAAGAAGTGAAAAGGAATTGCGTATTAAGGGAACCTTTACAACTTATATAAACTTGGAGAGCATCGTTGGCACAGCTTCATTGGTTCCTCACGAGTGACCACACACCACACTACTATTGATTATTGGTTAAACTAGTAATAACACACGAAGTTGTTGATGTACGTGTGCGTCCTGTTATTCCAAGATAGTTCTCTATGTTTATAGCTACCAGTGTCCTGCTTTAGTTACATGGTGCAGGGACAGCACTATTCTGCCACACTGTCAGCTATTTCTGCACTCATGCTGGACATGGCCTACCACCATGTCAGGCTCTAGGCCTACACTGCCAGATTGCTCACACTGCTTGTTACCAGCATTACCACACACCACCACCCCCACCCCCACCCCCCCCCCAAAAATAAACCACCACCAAAAAACCCTACAAAAAAGCAACAATTTACAGTACTGCATTTGCAATTTCCTCCTGTTTTACGTCACTACTGGAAGTGAAAATGGTGAGGATGAAACAGTAACTTCAATCCTGAAAAAAACATCATTTATTCAGAATCTTAATGAGAGATAGAAAGGAAGCAGCCTCAATTGAGTAAAACATTTTTGATCACATGCTGCTTCACCAAACAGGCTTGTGACATAGCCATATTTTTTGTTCCCCAAAATAGCACTTCAGCATGCTTCAGTTTCTGAACTTTTTTTTTTTTAAACTTGTTTGAATTTAATTAGGCTATTCATCAGCTTGGTAAATGTAAAGAACCTTTTAAAAAGGGAACAGTGATTGATTTTTAAAGTGTTATAATCACTCCATCTAGCTGTAAAAAAATATTTTCCAGTTACATATCTGAAAGGATATTAATATTCACTTTTAAAAATGAAAAATTCTCTGTCCTTGTTTTAATATATAGCCACATGTAGCTGCCATAATGTCACTAGGTGAAGTCCTTCACTCAGCAAAGACTATTAAAGGTGTTTAACATACTTTATGTGATTAAAGGTGTCATTAACATACATACTTTATGTGAATTTTGTTGGTATATGAGGAAATCTTGGGAGTCACAGAATCACCGAACCACAGAAACATTCAGCTTGGAAAAGACCCTTGGGATCATCAAGTCCAACTGATTTCTCTACAAAGTTAAAGAAAGCTTGCTCTGCACAGCCTGGATTCATGTCTGAATGGACTCATATGTAAACCAAGCCATATGTCCACACTAGCACATCACTCCAGCAGTGTAAACTACCCTTTTCTTCACCTAAATGGCAGTATTAAGAGGAATCTCAAGCGTACCTGTGTGTCATTGCTCTGGGCAATGTTTAAAAACTGCAGAAAAAGGGAAGTCCAGATCTGAGTCTTTTGCCAGCAACCCAAAAGAATCAGATCCAATTTAACACATCCAAGTGCCGGTTTCTGCACATTGGCCACAGCAACCCCATGCAGTGCTACAGGCTGGGGTCAGAGTGGCTGGAGAGCAGCCAGGCAGAAAGGGACCTGGGGGTACTGGTTGATGGGAGACTGAACATGAGCCTGCAGTGTGCCCAGGCAGCCAAGAAGGCCAATGGCATCCTGGCCTGCATCAGGAACAGTGTGGCCAGCAGGAGCAGGGAGGTCATTCTGCCCCTGTACACTGCACTGGTTAGGCCACACCTTGAGTCCTGTGTCCAGTTCTGGGCCCCTCAGTTTAGGAAAGATGTTGACTTGCTGGAACGTGTCCAGAGAAGGGCAACAAGGTTGGTGAGGGTTTGTAACACAAGCCCTATGAGGAGAGGCTGAGGGAGTCGGGGTTGCTTAGCCTGGAGAAGAGGAGGCTCAGGGGAGACCTTATTGCTCTCTACAACTACCTGAAGGGAGGTTGTAGCCAGGCAGAGGTTGGTCTCTTTTCCCAGGCAGCCAGCACCAGAATAAGAGGACACAGTCTCAAGCTGTGCCAGGGGAGGTTTAGACTGGATGTCAGGAGGAAGTTCTGTACAGAGAGAGTGATTGCCCATTGGAATGGGCTGCCCGGGGAGGTGGTGGAGTCACCATCATTGGAGGTGTTCAGGAGGAGACTTGATGGGGTGCTTGGAGCCATGATCTAGTTGTTTGGGTGGGTTGGATTGGTTGATAGGTTGGACGCGATGATCTTGAAGGTCTCTTCCAACCTGTTTTATTATTATTATTATTATTATTATTATTATTATTATTATTATTATTATTATTATTAAAATCCCTCATTTTCCAGAGTCTTGCAGCAAGTTACATGAGAACAGTGCTTCACAGACTACACCATTTGTAACTTAAGCAGTCAGTTACCCCAGGAAAGGAATTCACTCCTGAAGGGTGTTCTTTCTAGATGTAGACAGCACTGCCAACATGCCCCTGCTGTAGAAACAGAGGTTATTCCCTAAATGGCAAAGAGTTCCACTTCAGACAATCAGTGTGATAGCTTTTAGCAGACACCATGAGCAGCAGCTAAATCATAAGTGTCACCAGTGTGACAAGGCTGACTGACCCTTGAGTGTGCTGTCATCATCATAAATTTGGCTGCTGAGATCTCTCACAAAGCTAATGAACACTGTTCTGCAGTATGAAATAACCTGTAGGTCTGTCTGTGGCTGTCCATTTCTGGAGTGAGCACTGTTACTTGCATCTTCCATGAAGCTGCTCCTCTGCAACTAGCAATTGCTGTCATATAATGAAGGAGAAGGCTGCAGGACTCCCATCAGCCTCTCATTTCAGTACAGAACCTGCTTCCTAATGCTCCATCATCCCTCTTTTGGACCAGCCCTAGTAGTTCGCTGTCTCTCTCTTCTGTCCATCCTCCTCATTTATCCTTCAGCTCAGTATTAGCTCTTTTCTAGCAATCTGTTGAGTATTGTCCTGCACTTTATCTTTGCTAAGTACTTTTCCCTTGCCTTGTACTGAATAAAATGTCCTCGCCATTCCTTTCATGTTGCTTACTCTGCTGCTGTTTATTTGCTTTCTTTACCTTCCTTTGTTGACATCTTTGCTTGAGTGACACACAGGCAGACTTGATCCTATTCCAGCCACAGCCTACAGCCCACTGAAATCCTATGTGAGCCATAGGGAGGGTGCAGAATTGTGGTGCACACTGGTAAGCTACCATACCTTTAGAAAACAAGCTTATGTTCTACCCAGCCCATGAGTAGAACACAATGTCTGTGGGAGCATAACTGCCATTCTTGTCATCTTACTCTTCCGTTTAAAACATGTTAAATTGACCACTGGAAAAGTATTTCAATTATCCCATTAACAGTACAGAGAATGCTAATCATGAGTCACACCAGTAAATTTTAGGGAAGGCAGACAGACTCATACTGTGTACACACAGTCCTCTTCTATTGATATAATTCTTCATAATCCCAAAATGCCTGCTCTGTGCTGCACACAGAGAGCTCTGCACGCAGCCCAGGAGCCTGCCAGAGCTTAGGGATGCCCTCACATTTTTTCCAGCCATGGATCAGCTCCCACTGAGAAGCCTGGAAGAAGCAGAGCACAAGTTAAACATTCGTCTTCCCATGCTGGGGAGGAGGGAAAAGTAGCACAAGACTATGTATGGTGTTTTGCAAGAAAATCACTTGCTGCATGGATTCTGGCCATGCAAGATGAAGCAGGCTTATAAAGCAGAGAACTATAGCCCAAACGTTTTCATTTCAGGACAAACCAGCATGCAAATGGGCATGAAACTGCAGCACGCATCTGCCAAAGGACTGCACTTTCTCTTCAGGAGGGATTTTAAACTCCCTTTGATGGAGAGCACTAACCAGCAAACAAACCCTCTTTGCTCTCCTCCATTTTATCTAACAGATTTAAATAATTCATGCAATAGCTACTGAAAAATCCCAGAAAGCAAAAGTGTTTTAAAATATGCTTCCATTTGTGTGCTTCAGGCTTCAGTGAAATGTTAAAAATATAGGCCCATTCAAGCTGAAACAGCACGGGCTTGGGGGTTCTTGCACAAGATACTCAGACTGCTCTGAGTGATCTGGTTCTTCCTCGATTTTGTTGTTACAAATACCAACCCCCCCACACCTCTAAGCTGCACCACCTTGACAGAAAGAATGCTTCTAACAGGATTCAGAGAGCTATAGATGCCATCAAAATATTACAATGTATTTCAAGTCTGGAGACACCACCATAAAAATATGCCCCAAGAATGCCAGAGGTGATGAAAGTCTGATCAATAGAACATGAGATGGAGAAGCTCTGCTTCTTTTACTTATTTCTTCTCCCCTCCCTGCACCCCTTCCCTTCCCCGGGAAAGATGATATCTTTTCTTTTTCCCAAAGAATAAGCTATTTTCATTTATTACAGTTCAATCCCCCTTTATACGTCCCCTGCCCCTGATGGCTACAGGATATGTAAGAGCTTAAAACACATTCTGGCTGCAAAACTCATGCCTGCTTTTATTTAGATTACAGGAAATGTTAGCTACATTTTTTATAAATAATTGACACGCATCTTTATTAATTTACTGAAATAATTTGATTATGTTCTTATATAATGAAAAACAATTTTCAGAGACTTTATTTATTTTTTAAGCTCAAAACTATTTCAGTTCATTAAAGAAATCAGTAATTATTAAGACAAAATACACTTTCAACACAAGAAATAAGAAAGAGGACTGTGTCAAGCCTGCCTAACCTAGTAAATCACTTGTACACATTTTGGACATCTAACAAAGCATTCTTCCAGAAGCAACGGCCAAATTTCCATGTGTAGGCTAATAACATGTGTGATTGACTTTGAAGGTTTCCAGAAGTAGAGAGATCCTGTCTCTCAAAGCTGAAGGGCCTAGATCCTGAGTGATAAGAAGCAGGAGATGACTCCTATTATCAGAGATCCTTTTATATTGAAACATATCTGCTTGCAACTTTGACTAGTTAATCAAGAAGAAAGTTAGCAAGGGTGGAGATCTTCATGCTTTTGCACATTTTGTTGCCTTTGGATGCTGGAGAGTTAAGAGAAGACACTTTTTCATCATGCTACACTTTGCAGAATAATGCTGAAAGCCAGCAGCTCATTCCTGACATCCTACATTGTGCTTCATGACATCCATTTATACCAGGCTTGTATTCCATCACATGACTGGGGATAATGAGGTTTGTGGCTGGTATGCCAGGATTTGATGTATTGCAACATGGCTTTATCTGCCTTGGGAAATGTGAAATGAAGGCATTGTTGTAAAATATGCAATTAAGGAAAAGGTTTCTAAGTCCTTAATAGCAGAGTGTGAACACTACTGAGACTGCTGTTCTTTTTTGAAAAGAAATGGAATCAAAGAATTTTCAGGGTTGGAAGGGACCTCAAAGATGGTCTAGTTCCAACCCCAATGCCATGGGCAGGAACACCTCACACTAGATCAGGTTCCTGAGTGCTCCATCCAGCCTGACCCTAAAAATGTCCAGGGATGGGGCTTCTACCACCTCCCTGGACATCCTGTTCTAGTGTCTTACCACCCTTATGGTGAAGAACTTTCTAACATCCAATCTGAAGCTACCCATTTCTATTTTTGCTCCATGCCCTCCAGTCCTATCACTACCTGACACCCTAAAAAGTCCCTCACCAGCTTTCCTGTAGGCCCCTTTAAGATACTAGAACTCTACAATAAGGTCTCCTTGGAGCCTTCTCTTCTCCAGACTGAATAACCCCAACTCTCTCAGCCTGTCTCCACAGGAGAGGTGCTCCAGCATTCTGATGATCTTCATGGCCCTTCTCTGGCCATGATCCAGCATGTCCATATCTTTCCTGTGATAGGGGCTCCAGAACTGGACACAATACTCCAGGTGGGGTCTCACCAGAGCAGAGCAGAGGGAGAGAATCACCTCCCTTGACCTGCTGGCTATGCTTCCCTTGATGTAGCCCAAGATGTGATTGGCTTTCTGGGCTGCAAGTGCACACACGTGGCTCATGTTGAGCTTCTCATCCACCAGTAACCCCAAGTCCATAACTAATGTCAAATGGAAATGTTTTTATTCTGATTTCTATCATTGAGAAATGATATGTTCAAGAAAATGAACTGAAGCAACTGAAATCAAGGCTATATAGTGCTCTTGAAAACTTAACTGAGGCTTTGTGTTGTCATAATGTACTATATTTTCATATCACCATTAAAAGGAGCTATTGCTTGAAAATAAGCATCCAGAGAATTCATATCCTCACAAAGGATGTGTCATGGGAATCAATAGGTTTGCTGGATGATCAGGATTCTGGGTTTTGTACTCCCTGCTCATGAGATCATCCTACACCACTGCTGAAATCACAAGACTTTCCTCATAGAAAAAAAGCACCACCAGAGCTGAGTAGTTCACAGTTATGCAACCAACCAACCAACCAACCAACCAACAAACAAACAAACAAAACACTAACCAGATGTTCTTATGACTGTTGCTTACTGTAATGCAGCAGCACATATGAGTGGCCCTAATATGTACTTGGGATCCATTACACTGGACATGCTGGAGTCAGTTGTTATACAAGCTTGTACAAAAGATGTGCTTGCAAGAGCTGACATCTTAACTAGACATAACAAATTAATGAACCTCATTGGTTGGAGGAACCATGGAAAGAAAGAATAAAATATGCAGAATATATGCTTATGTAAGTGAGCAGGAATGCCCATTACTTTCTCCAATACTTCTAAGAAAGACAAATCTAGATGTGTGTAAGAACTCAAAGCTCATTGTACATGGGGATGTGAGGGATGGGCTTGTGTTGAGCAGCTTCAATAACATGGTCCTAACAGGAATGCTGCACTTCCCATGAGAGATCAATGTATGGCAAACCCTAAAAAGAAACTGACATAAAAGATGAGAAAAACAACATAACACATGACTTAAAATGTCCCCAAACAAGAAAATGTTTGTGAAATCAAGGCCTTAGATTTTCATCCTCTTCAGAGTCCTTTACATAGAGTTCAGTGGAGTTTAAAACCCATTCCTTCCTTTTGCTCATGGCATAAAGCTGTGTAGAGGTATGAGGCTAAACACGTGTGAGATGAATACTATTTGGCCTCATTGGTCCTTCAGGGCAAGGATCTGGGAATTCCATTTTCACAGTGTGACAGAGTATAAATAATAATAAGTGTGGCTGTACCTTCATCATGCTCTAAAGCCCCTGTGTGGACAGCTAGGTCACTGTGAGAGGGCCTTACTGTAAATGAGAATTATACTGTGAGCATCTATGTTTTTCTCCAGTACTTTCCTCAAAGAGGTGAAGCATGCACACACCTCCACAGGACATCTTTGGGTCCAACACTTCAAGACTAGCTAGTTCACTTCTGCTTGATGTAGTCAGAAATGAATTCTTGAAGAGGCAGAAATAAGTGGAGTTACCCTGCTCTAATGCATCAGTCAAGGGTGTATTGATAAAACCTTAGCAAGTTCCTCATGTTGACTCTATATTTCATAATTCCTTTAGGTTTAAAATGTGCTGCTTTGGCTTTATGAAGACGTTGAAATACAACAAGAAAGCAAGGCACAGTGTCCCACTACATGAAGTGCTGAATATTGCTGACAACACAGTTGAAAGAAGAACAAGGTACGCAACAGAGGCGCCAGCTCTAATTTTGTCCTCTCTTCGTCCTGAATGCATTGGACATCCCATAATTTCTAAAGCAGTCAAATGACAAATTTCAGTAAAGTGGAATTGCTTTTTTCAGCTGTTACAAGCTAACAATCACCAGACATTGGGTAAAATTGCTGAAAATAGTGACACGAATACCACCACTCAAACACATGCTGCAAAACAGTTACTGATGTAAAAAAATAAAAGAAAGAAATAAAAATTGTTAAAGGTGTCATACTTTGTTACCTGCTGTCATGCACAAAATATGTCTGTTGTCCAATACAGTAAATGTTCAGCAAATTGGCTTTGCTGCAGGATGTAATTACTTACTTTAACAACAGTCATGAAAAACTTCCCAGGCGGCTTCTGAAATATTTCCATCTGTTGAATTTGCATTTTTTGGGGTTGTATAAGGAAATGTAACCACTAATATTGAATTCATACTGAACCGCTTCCTCTCACAGATGGGGTCTTTTACATGAAGAGGAAATGCAAATTTAGGAATAAGTTTTCAAGGTTTTCATGATATAGCGTTATCACTGTATAGCTATATTTTAGCAGAAATTGAGCACTAGCATTCAAATTCACATCTGGGCTAAACTAAGGAGTGGAGCTCCTGTTTAAGCTTTAAGCAAAGACTCAGTTCAGGCTTTTCTAGTGTAGAAATCTCAGAGCAGACCTTGCAAGAACGTGCGCGTGGCCAGATTAAAGGACGTAGGTGCATCTATGCGTTTGGGTGTCCTGGCCTGCCCCCTGGTGGCAGCCTATCAGCTGCCCGAATGCCCAAATGAGCTCTATATGCTTACCCCAGGGATACCCTCTCTTCATGCTGCATGAATCCTGCCCCTTAAAGCTTTGAACTTTCTGGCATTCAGACAAATGTTAAAGAGAGATGGCCATTTAATTACCACAATAGCAATCGCACTCATTAATTGCTGGTGTTGGTCTATCGTTAGAAATACCACATTAGCTCTGATAGTTCCAGATACATGCATCAGTTTGCATCAGCTTGTAGAGGTGAATTGCATTACAACACACTGGGTCTATCTGGAGGGACCACTAACAACAAGGAACCACATTTATCTTTTGGTTTGGCATGTGCAGAAGCATTTAATGCTAGAGGACAAACAGGAATGGGTTGAAGGAGACTGAATGAAAATGTTCGTCTGCTGTTTTCATAGGGAGTCACAAAATATGTGTAAGATATTTTTAAAAGTCTTCTTACCACTTCCATTCTTTTCCTGGTGGTTCACTTTTCAGCTGACAAAGTGATATATTACTTGTCTTTTAAAAGTTCCATTTCACCAAACAAATGATAAATATCAAAACCTGAAGTCTGACCCAACATCAGTATCAAACTGTCTCAAGCATGTGCAGGTTTAGTTTATTTTTCAAAGAATAAACAAAAGTATTGTGAATGAATGCTCGATTTAAGAATGTATTAGAAAAGAGTTATTGTTAGTTGTAGTGTCTGGAAGACACTTTATTGTGCTAATTCCACTGGAGGCAAAAGATAATCCCGTTTGAAAATTATGAATGAGTTCCTGTGCCTTTCTAGCTTGCCTTCTTCCCACCATCCACCTCCTGAAGCCCATGTGACAATCAGTATTTTCACTTTAGTTAAAGTCATGGAGAGACATTATTTGGTGCTCCTGAAAGTAACCACATGTGGTGGGTTGAAAATTCCCTCCAACATTAAATTTGCCAGACCAGCCTAGTTGGAAGTAAATGAATCTGTATTTACAAGCAAAACTACAATCTGCAATGAAATGCAATGAATATGTACAATATATACAGTATTTACAGCTCAAGAACCCCCTGGCCAAAACCCAGGGGAGCTGCAACAGCTTTTCCCCACCCTGCTCCTCTCCCTTCCCCCCATACACAAAAGGGACAAGAGAAAGAGCAGAGAAGTTGTTGTTAATACCAGTCACAACAAAAGCAATGCAGTCAAGGTCAGTAAAGCCAGGAGAAGCACCAGTCAGAGCCAAAGAACCAAAAAGTGCAAGACTGTTTTCATTACTAGCTTAAGTCTGTTATCTCTCCAATGGTTTGTTCAGAACCTATCATTATTTTCCTTGTTACACTCAGTAGTGATTTATTTACATTTTACCACTTACTGTTCAAGATCTATAAAAAATTTTTAAAGGTATTGCCTAAAACTATCACACCACAACAGGCAAGATGATCTCATTCCCAAGTTCATATACATACACACACATGTTGAATGTAAAGGCAAAAGCTGTAAGGCAATAAAAATTCATTCATTCATTAGAAAATGTGATTTCCTACTGTTTATGAATGTGTGAGAGACTAAAGCTTGTCTCTCCTGGTGACTCAACAAAGATAAAATCACTTGCTGTTAGTCCAGACAATAGCTGATGTGCGTTGGGCAGAGCCACTGGAAGGACTCTTGGAAGGTGCAAAGATAACATTGCTCACGGGACTGCAGCTGGCCTACAACAATGGCCCAAGGGCCCAGCATTCACACCTTCAGGACAAGATCATTTCCAGCCATCAGATACCCCAGGAAAGGACAATGGTTCCTGATGTGAAAAGAGTGTATGGGTAGCTAGATGGAGCAGGAGGAGGCGGAGGCCTTCCCCCTCCATCCAGTGGCTGCCCAAACTCACCTGAGTACACAGAAAGATTTCCTGGGGAACGATACCTGGTCCTAAAGATGATTTCCCAGAACGATATCCTGGGGAACAACACCTGGACACTTGCCTAAGGGCTAAAAAACTGTATAAAAGACTGGAGCAACTACTGGCTTTAGGAGGAGAAAATTGGAGAAGCAAGATGCAGAAGAAAGCAGACGGCACCACACGCTGGAAACATCCCGGGGCCAACACAACGGATCTTGGACTCTGAAAACCCTCTCTCCGTGCTCTAAATTCCGCCTGCTGCAACTCATGGAGCTGAAGAAGCTGCCCAGAGGACCTCATCCCTTCTACAGCCAAAGCCTCTGCACCCTTCCTCTACAGACCCAACATCTCCTGCAGCACCTTTCCTCCACAGACTCAAACTGTCTTGGGGGGTGAGGGGTGTGGTAATATAATTCCTTTCCTTTAATCTCCCTCTTCTCTCTTCTCTCTTTATTTTCTCTCTCTCCACTTTATTTATGTAATAAATAGTCTAGCTGTTGATATTTTGGCCTCGTTTGTGCCTCTAATTTCACAGCACGGGAATATTCATTAAAAACCTCAATCTCTTTCCCTCTCCGGATCGAGACAGAATGCCATTAATTTAACATAATCATAGCCTCATTTAAATAATGTATAACTTCTTTGATGGTTTTGTTTTGTTTTGTTTAAGCTCCAGTCTTCTGAAATGTATATTTTCCCCATTCAAATACTCCTTAAATATAGAAAGACATGTAACTATGAACATATTCAGAATTCCAGTGAAAATTGTTTTACATCTTGTTGATGATTGCTGAATTGCCTGTCAGAGAAGTTAAAAATGGAAGGTATCAAATGTTGCCCAGACTCAGTGACTCTGTAGCTACCAGTGTCAGTCAACACAAGCCCAGAGTCCTGCAAGAAAAATGGAGAATCCAGACAATCAGATGACACTGTTTACAACATCAGCATCAGCTTGTTTCATCATAAACATTTGCCATTCACTCCTTGGAAAATATTGAAGGGCTGAAGTGGTCCAAAACCTCACTGAATGGACCCAAAATTTCTGTAGGCTGTTGCTTTTTGAATTGCATTTCACCGTTTGCAGCAGAGGAGCAAATGGTGCATAGGTTTCATCTTTTGGGACTGTACATACAGTTTTCCCCAAGAAAATCCTAGACATTACCTAAAAGATGATTTACCAGCACAAGCCAGGCCAGAATACCTTTAGACTCTTAGAAACAGCTACTCTGCACATTTCCATATGGCAAAGCAGAATGTATCTGTAACAAACAGTTTTCAGGAGGAGTCTGGAAAAGTGCTTAAGGAAAAAGATTTTTGAGTAGAGGCAGATGGTGAAGAGTGGAGATCCTGCACTGAAAGGAAAAGCAAGAAGCTGGAGGCAGAGCAGTTTCCTTTACTGACACACACACATTTCCTCACATGAAAGATAATCCCTCAAGAAGACCATAGAGAAAGCAGGTTTAAACCACTAGCTGAAGGAATTAAAGGCTTTCTGTGCTCAACCTTTCCTAAAGGAACCATTGCACACAGATATTTATTTTACTCCTGAACGAGGGTAAGTTAATTTTACATCATCTTGTGATTTCCAAAAAAGATGAATAAGAAGAAAATTTTTGCCGCTCAGGGAAGACTGAATATCTTTATCTTCAGTCACTCTCATAATGGCCCTTGCATGTCAGAACCTGCTGGGAGACAAAGAATTGCCAACAACTGAGGAGAGGATAAAGAAGAAGAGAATGGCATTCTTCCTCAAGACAAAAATAGAGCACAGACAGAAAAAATGATGCAGTTTTGGACCTATCTTTTCTTGCACAGGATTAGTAAACAACAAGAGCAGCTTGTCTCCCTGGACCCATCTGAAGGCCAAAGCTAACACATCAAGCTTCTCCAGTGTCTGCTGGGACAGGGGTAACCTTCAGGGTCTGACTTGTCAGATTTGCTATCACAGGAGAATGTCTCTGTGGCTGCCATCATACCACTTTTTGCTACTTATCCAAGTGACCATGAAGAAAAATGAATTTAGTTTATCTGAAGCAGAAATGCACAAAACTTGTGTGGGTGGCAAGATGCGGAGCTGAATGGTGCTATGATTTCTTATAAGAATAAATATATTTACTGATGTGGCCCAAGTCTCCACCAATATTTAGCCTTTTTTTTTTTTTTTTTTTTAAAAAAGAAACTCAATTTATGTAAATGGATGTAGTTTCAGGAAGTTGACAGAGCATGTCACAGGTGCTTCTGGGGAAGGCAAACCAGAAAGAATCAAGAATAACTGGGCTATACAGACTGGAATCTTTCAGAGGCAAACCCTTTACTTTAAGGGGGATACTCAATAAGCTCAGAATACTGAAGTTGAAATCAAAGGAACTGTATTCTGAGCAATTGCATGTGTCATCCAGGTCCAGCTGAGTCACAATCCTTAGCATCTATAGCTGGATAGCTTCTCCACAATATTTATTCTCTGAGTTACTCTACTCCCCAGACTCTCCCAGAGAAGTTGTGGATGTCCCATCATTGGAATTGTCCAAAATCAGGTTGGACAGGGCTTTTTTTTTGCTTCCTTCTGGATTTGAGCCTTAGTCCAAGAGGTTGTAACTTCTTTTCACTGTAGTGGTAATAGGTCCATAATGACACGACATGTAGCAGTCAAGTAGTGCATTCCCCATTCTTTTTCAAACATTTTAGTTGTCTCTTTCATAATAAATAAAAATGGAATATGCTTTGGGGTTTTTTGTTGTTGCTGTTGTTTTTTTTTTCCTCCCCAGAAATATTTTTCTAGAATTCAGAAAAGTTTTTTTTTTCTTTTTGGCTTAGTGATCATCTTCACCATCTCACTGTCAGCTTTCAGTGCTACACCATCCTTAGAGGTATCAGCATCAATCACCCTTGATCAAGGGTGATGCTTCTCCTTGATCAAGAGAAAAAAGAGGGAGTATCACAGTGAAGGCAGGAGCAATACAATATAGCCTTTGCACAGAGGAGCAACACACTACTGTAACAGTTACACTTCTGCAATAGCTGTACTACTGTGCTTCAGTAATATGCTGGACTACCATAGCAGCTCTTCTATCCTCACTTCAAGAGGAAGAGTCATAAAATGAAATAGCTAAAAAATAACTCTTAAGATGAGAAGCTGGTCCTATTCAGCTTATAAAAAGGAGACTGAGATAAGATCTTGCATAGCTACTCACACATGTACAGGGAAAAAGGGATCTAGAAGTGTGTAGTTCTGGCTTTTAGGACAAAAAGTAAACCTGAAGGTCTTTTAGATTTTATATAACATAAGACAACCACATCCAATGAGCAGAAGTCAAGCAAATTCACCTTGACATATGATGCAGTTTTCTAACAGGGAGGATGATAAATTAACACTGATTTGGGAGGGTGGTGCAGTCACTATAATTGGAAAGTGACGTTAGTTGCTGTCCTAAAATAGGATTTAATCCAGCTTCTGAGAGCTTGAAGGCTGCATAGGCAGGTACTTTAGTAAGTCTAGGTGTCAGTGTTTCTTCTTGCCTTGAATCTAGTGCCTCCAAATGCCATCCTGCCATCCACTTCTAGCCATACATCCTTAGGGAAAAGAAGATTCAACAGTCTTGCTTGAACAATCCCAGAGAATTTGCAGCTCTGCAATAATTGGCTATAATCCATTCCTGGAGTCCTCATTTGAACAAGAAGAACAATTAGCCAACTTTTGCTTTCTCCATTTTTTCCCCTTACTCTGAATCATCAGACTTGACTCAAGCTGGATGAAGGACATCAGTTGGACTGGTACACTGGGATGTACTCACCAGTAGACCAATGACTGACATTTACTAAACGTCCAATTGAACATCAAATCTGAGACAATGAAGAAATGTTTCAGGGATGAAAAATATCTCCATTCTGAGAGGACCCATGACACTTTTTGCAATTTCAGTAAAAGAGCAGGTCCTTTATGTTGTAGTAGATCCCCTTCACTGTAGACTGATGCCTCAATCTTGTCGGTTCCCTCTGTGTGATACAAAAGGGTTTAGTTGCCTGAGGACTGAAATATTTAAGTCTAATTAAAGTCATTGTGTTCAGTACAGGAGTGTGTGGGTGACATTTACATGCCTTTAATACATGAGAAGTCAGTTTAAGCAATTTAACAGTCATCTCTGGCCCCGAAAATGACATATTCCATGAAAAGATGAAATCATCACTTCTCTTAATGATCTCCTTCACGAATACAACATCAAATCCAGCTGTCAAATGTCATTTGTTACCCCAAAGGTGAGGGGCTTTTGGGCCCTTACCCTCTGCTCCTACATTCAGAAGACAAAGGTAAATGGAGAAGGTGCAAGCAAACAGAAGAACAGTCCTCACACAGGCAAGACATGCCCACAACCTTTATCACATATGTATCAGAAAATGAAAAAATCTGCAACAGGGTCTGCTTTACCACTTCTCCCCAGAGCTAGCACAGTTGTCCAGCAACTCAGGTTCACCTCTCCCATAAGTTGTCCTACCTGGATGATCCATATCCTCACCTTGGGACATTGCTTCCCATCCATTTTCCCACAAGACCAAAATACCACCACTTAGTTTTGGTCACACCTTCAAAATCTGACTCCAAGCTCTTATTAAAATCCTCTAGGAATAGACTTTGCAGGAATTAAAAAATACCCCTCATACATAACCACATTAGTCATAGCATTCCAGAACTCCACTCCCTGCTCAAGATCCCTCTGAGCTATATGAAGTACAAACACAGAATAAAATACTGCCATGTCACAGACACTTACAATTCTTTGAGTATTAGCTCAAAAAAGCCAAGGAATCTGGTAAAGAGTGTTTTACATTCACTTTGTGCTGTGCAGACAGACCAAAGAAAGTGCAAGGAGTGGACAGCAGTCATGCTGATTCCTTGATCTCTTGGAAGTCAACGGATATTTCAATGCATCCTGAAAGGATGCTTATACCATGTGATATGACACAGTTGTTTTACACAGGGAGTTTAAAATGAATATTAAGTCGTCCTGTGGAAGGGAAGTCTGTGCAAGCAAAAAGCAATGTGTCTAACTGATGTGCAGAAATCTGAAGAAATGTTAGGCAGTTGGAACTGGAAGGGTAGGTGTTTCTGAAGATGTGGAAGTGAGAGACAGTCCCACTAAGTCAGATAATTATCTTTCTTTATTAACAGAACAAAAACTTAAATGCCTGATGACTTTGTCTATTAAGAATCCACTATGCGTAGTCCTCTCTGAAGATACTGAACTAATAAAGCATGACTAGCTCTTTAAAAAATAAAAAAAAGATAACCATGGTGTCCCACTTTCCTATCACAGATACTAACAAAGTGTTGAAAATGCTTGCTCCAAAGTGGGACAGGCTTTCTGAGATCTGGGAAAGTTTGTCTCCACCTTTCCGAGGAAAATCTCCTAAGAAGTATGTTCTGGAATACTAAGTAGGAGAGAAAATTTCTACCATTTCTTGTAAGGTGAAAATGTTGTGGACTACCAGGTGAAAAAGGAAGGGGATGAGGTTTCTTACCTTGGACACCATAATACAGGCAGAGTTCAAGGGGATGAGATCTAACACATCCAAGTGCCGGTTTCTGCACATTGGCTACAACAACCCCATGCAGTGCTACAGGTTGGGGTCAGAGTGGCTGGAGAGCAGCCAGGCAGAAAGGGACCTGGGGGTACTGGTTGATAGTAGGCTGAACATGAGCCAGCAGTGTGCTCAGGCGGCCAAGAAGGCCAATGGCATCCTGGCCTATATCAGGAATAGTGTGGCCAGCAGGATCAGGGAAGTCATTCTGCCCCTGTACTCAGCATTGGTTAGCCCACACCTTGAGTCCTGTGTCCAGTTCTGGGCCCCTCAGTTTAGGAAAGATGTTGAGTTGCTGGAACATGTCCAGAGAAGAGCAACAAAGCTGGTGAGGGGTTTGGAGCACAAGCCCTGTGAGGAGAGGCTGAGGGAGCTGGGGTTGCTTAGCCTGGAGAAGAGGAGGCTCAGGGGTGACTTTATTGCTCTCTACAACTACCTGAAGGGAGGTTGTAGCCAGGAGGGGGTTGTTCTCTTCTCCAGGCAACCAGCACCAGAACAAGAGGACACAGTCTCAAGCTGCACCAGGGAAGGTTTAGGCTGGATGTTAGGAAGTTCTTCAGAGAAAGAGTGATTGCCCATTGGAATGGGCTGCCTGGGGAGGTGGTGGAGTCACCATCATTGGAAGTGTTCGGTCGGAGACTTGATGGGGCACTTGGTGCCATGGTTTAGTTGATTAGATGGTGTTGGGTGATAGGTTGGACTTGATGATCTTGAAAGCCTTTTCCAACCTGGTGTGGTCTGGTCTGGTCTGGTCTGGTCTGGTCTATTCTATTCTATTCTATTCTATTCTATTCTATTCTATTCTATTCTATTCTATTCTATTCTATTCTATTCTATTCTATTCTATTCCCTGGTTCCTCTTTCTGGCCCATCTTGTGGATGGGCATCACGTTGGCCAGCTTCCAGTCATCTGGAACCTCTCCAGTGAGCCAGGAGTGTTGAAAAATGAAGGAGAGTGGCTTGGCCAGCTCATCTGCCAGCTCTCTCAGCACCCTAGGATGGATCCCATCCGGACTTGTGGGGATCCAAGTGGCTAAGCAGCTGTCCAACTACGTCCTCCTGGATTACAGGGGAACTATACTGTCCTCTGACTCCATCTGCCAGCTCAGGAGGCCAGTTGTCTCGAAGACAACCTATTCTGCTATTAAAAATTGTGGCAAAGAAGTACCTCTGCCTTTTCCTCTTCTTTTGTTGCAATATTCCCCTCCATGTCCACCAAGGAGTGAAGGTTGTCCTTGCCCCTTCTTTTTGCCATTAATATATTTCTAGAAGGATTTTTTGTTGTCCTTCACAGCAGTGGCCAGTCTAAGCTCTAAATAGGCTTTTGCCTCTCTAATTTTTTTCCTGCATGACCTAGCAACATCCTTAAACATTCCATGGGTTACCTCTCCTTTCTTCCAAAGATGCTACACCCTCTTTTTTTCCCCTTAATTCACCCAGAAGTTAGTTGCCCATCCAGGCTGGTCGTCTGCCCCGGCGGCTCATCTTCTGGCACATTGGCACAGCCTGTTCCTGAGCCTTCAAGTGTTCTTCCTTGAAGTAGGTCCAGCTCTCCTGGATCCCTTTGTTTTTAAGGGCTGTCTCCCAACATACCTTCTGAGTTAGTTCTTTGAGTAACCTGAAGTCCACCTTCTGGAAGTCCAGAGTGGAGGTTTAGTTGCTGCCCCTCTTAGCTTGACTGCATATTGAAAACTCAATTATCTCATGGTCACTGGACCCCAGACAGCCTCCAGCCACCACATCTCCCACCAGCCCTTCTCTGTTTGTAGAAAGAAGGTCAAGCAAAGCCTTACCCCTGGTAGGCTCACACATCAGCTGGGATAAGAAGCTATCCTCCATACACTCTAGACTTCTAGACTGCCTCCTCTCTGCTATGTTAAGTTCCCAGCAGATATCAGGCAGGTTAAAATTGCCCATAAGAACAAGGTCTGGCAATCTTGAGACAGACTCTAGCTGCCAGTAAAATAATTCATCAACTGCTTCATCCTGGTCTATAACAGACTCCAATCAGGATGTCTGCCTTGTTGGTCATCCCTCTAATTCTCACCCACAGGCACTCAACTTGATCATCCTTAATCTCTTGTACTATGGTGTCTAGATCCTCCCTGATGTACAGGCCCACCCCTCCACCCCTTATCCCTTGCTCGTCTCTCCTGAAGAGCCTGTAGCCATCAATTATGGTGCTCCAGTCATGTGAGTCATCCCACCACGTTTCTGTGATGGCAACTACATCATTACTTTCCTGCTGTAACGAGGCTTCCAGGTCCTCTTGTTTGTTACCCATACTGTGTGCATTAGTGTACATGCACTTCAGCTGGGCTGCTGGTTTCACCCCTGACTCCAGCTTACCATCCTCTGACTCCTGTCTGGGTGGACTGGTTTCAGCCCCTTCCCCCTTCTAATCTAGTTTATAGCCCTGTCAAGGAGAGCTGCTAACTCCTTTCCTAAAACCCTTTTTCCTCTGTGGGATAGGCTGTTCTCATGTGCTAGGATCTTTCTCCTCCTCTGGGACCTATGTACTCCATCTGTTGCTAGCAGATCTGGTGCCATAGAAAGTTCCCCAAGATTGGAAACAGCAAAATTCTGTTGGTGGCCCCAGCCTCTGAGCCACTTGTTCATTACACCTGCTTTCCTGTTCCTTTCAGTATTCCTTCCTGCAACTAAGGGTATTGATGAATAAATTACCTGTGCCCCTGACCCCTCAACCAGTTTTCCCAGAGCCTTGAAGTCCGTTTTGATTGCCTTTGGACCTCTGGTTTCAACATCATTGCTCCCCACCTGCATAACTATCACGGGATAGTAATCAGAGGACTGTACCAGACTAGGCAGCCTTCTGGTAACATCTCTGACCTGGACCCCAGGGAGGCAGCAGAGTTCCCTGTGGGAAGGATCTGGCCAACATATGGGGCCCTCTGTTCTCCTCAGGAGAGAATCACCAATGACAGCTACTCTCCTCTATTTTTCTAAGGGAACAAGTCCTGATGTGGGGGGCAGGCTGTTTGGATTTAGGCAACAAATGTGTCTTCTGTCTTTTCATTCACCTCACTCTCAACTTCCAGTGCCCCATATTTGTTTTGCAAGGGCAGCTGGGAAGGTGAGTGGAGCCATGAGGGTTTTACTTTGGGTCTCCTATCAGGGACCTGTATCCATTTCCTGCTGCATTTTGGGTTACCTCCCTCTGCTAGGAGAGCCTGCAGAGCCTGGTTCCTCAAATCCAACTCCCTTTCACATTCCCTTACAGTCCTAAGTCTGTGAAATGTGAAAGGGAGTTGGATTTGAGGAGTGTGTGCGTGTGAGAGTTATGCAGTTTGGATACAATTTCCCTCCTTGGATCCTGGATGTAACACAGGTGATTGAGACTGCTCCCCTTCTGAATTACAAGAAAGATCTGAACAGCTGTAATTTTGTGGTTAGTCACATCAAGAAGTTGCCAATATGTATGAATTGGTTGTGACACTAGTGCAGAGGACAGCGTAACACATGTAATATAGTGAAAGCTTTAACGCAACCCCTGAGTTTTTGTGACTAAAAAAGGTAGCTAACTTACCCTGTGGGACTGTTGATCTCCATTTTGCAGTGATGTGATATCTTCAGGTTTGTCAGCTGGCTTTCTCCAAGTCTTTCCAACTATTAGGAACGTGAGCACGTATCTGTCATATTGATCTGAGGCATTTATAAAGCACCATTTTCCACACCAATGAATTCAGTAATGAACAAAATGAAGCAGAGAACCAGAGCAAAAAGTTATTTTTTGCAAAGGAGAAAAAAACCCCCAACCTTATTTTAAGATTTTGCATTAGAAGGTTCCTTCTTCCCTTCTTTCTCCTCCTGACAAAAACAAAAGACAGTTTGTCATTAAAGCCCCTCTGTGTGTGGGCTTGCTTGAACAGGCTTTATAGGGACGTACAGACACGGAGGGAGAATGAGTTAATGAAAACTGCCAGCTAAAGGCAGCAATGGAACTGAGAGGGCCTGTGTGAGGGTCTCCTATTCTATTCTATTCTATTCTATTCTATTCTATTCTATTCTATTCTATTCTATTCTATTCTATTCTATTCTATTCACCATACCTCCCTCAAGCCCACAGGGACTGATATAACACCATGAGTTGGAAAATTTGAGAGTTGTTGCCTGCATGCATTGGTCTCATTGGCCTTATGAAGGCTGCATCCACCCCGTGGGGCCAGGATCCTCAGAGGATGGCCATTTAGGGCCTGCCCCACAGCCCTTGGCTTTCAGAGCAAGTGTGTATCTGGGGTGGTCAATGGATAATTACCTGGTACTGATTGTAACAGTCTGCCACTATGAAGAGTAATGGCTTCAGCAATAAAAGATTTCCTAGCAGATGGTGGCTATGGTCTGTGTCTCCATTGATTTGGAAGCTGAGGGAAGGGATTTTTTTAATTCTTTGTTCTGTTTTTCAGTGGAAACCGTTGTTTTTTTTTTCCCCTCTCTTATTTTTATTACCCAAAATTAACAACAACAACAACAACGATTCTCAACTTTTCATTTTTTAGGTTGTCTTGACTATTATTTTGGGATTTTAGTAATTTATAATACTTCTTATCACTTTTTTTGTTTACCTCACTGGAAAAACTGTAGCTGTAGGGAAGAAAATGCATCTTGTCAAAGCATTAAATACTCTCGTTTCAGTTTTCAGAGAAAAATAATAAAATGTTATTTTAAATTCATGGCAGAGTGTATCTAAAGAAGAACCAGCACTTTTCAGTTAGCTCTGTTAGGAAATAAAATTGAGATACCTCCTTGAGTGTACTATGGCAGGAACAAATCAATACAGCTGTGTACCTACCACATGTTCTGGGTAGAAATAATCTCAGGTTAGTCTATTAGGAAATGAATAAATAGCAAAATCACTTTGGAGGCTTTTTTGTAAAATGGAGGTTTCAGCAATCCTAAATATAAACCTACACTGCTTAGTACCAATCTTGTCCTGCTCTATGTATGGTTAGAGTTTGTCTCTATATGGGAACTTAGCTACAAGATAAAACAGTCCTTTATATAAATATCTTATGAGTCAGTCCCAGCTGTAACTCCAAAGCGGTGAAGTTGTTAAGTAAATGCTGTTAAGAGAAATGTAAAATGAGCTATGATTTCTTCACAAGAAAATGCTTTTATGGCATTAATACAAGAAAAAATGCTTTTAAAAAGCAGCATTGTACCCTGTGTCATGACAATTTTAAAACTAACAAGGTTAAAATAAGATAGAGATGTGAATCAACACGTCTGGTAATGTTACTCTGATGGGTTTATATCAGCCACACTGGGGCATCCTATGATGCTTTTGTAGATCAAATCTTACAAATCTTACAATCCTTTCATAAGAAGAGAAACAGATCTTTTATGAACATGAAAAATGATGTGCCCTGCGTATAATGTGTTTCTGTCTGTAGATAAATCTTTGTATTATTAGCTCATCAAACCTAGTCTGTTATTTTATTATAAAAACTCATAAATTATGTATATAATTTTAATCAGTTGAATTAATGTTTAGTATTAACTTTGATTTCTGCTTCTTCTCGCTATGAATTTGTAAAAAAGTATAATTAAAAGTTATGTAATATTTCTAACTTTCCTCTTTAAGTCTGTGGTATTTCTTGGAACTGTAGTATTTTTCTTTTTAATTTTTTGTCACAAACCAGTCAGTTTCTTTATAGCTTCATCAAAACTGGACTGCCTGGGGAGCAAGCCAAATTTATCAGCAATGAAAAAGGTCATTCTTTTAGATTTTAAAATATACTAAGTAATGTTGCCTTTTTGTTGTTTGTGTTGTTTGTGTGTTTTAAATGGGCCATACTTCAAAATACAGTCATGTTCTAATAAGTGCTCATTATGCACAACTGGTTTCCTGGGATTCAAATTTTTACTGTTCTTCAGTGGTTTCATTCCACATCTGTCACTTTACAATCAAATTGTGGTGGAGCATATGCTGTGCTTCCTAGGCATGTACAGCTGATGTGGAGAACAAGCACCATCACCAACAAGTTTTATCCAGTTTCATTGTCATCTATGGATGTTCCTGGCTGTTGCCATTGAGTTGCTTTATAAATGGCCAGTAGCCTAAACCTGGTAACAGTGTTGTTCCTGCGTGGTCATACCTGGCCTGCATTGCTAACAACAGCAAAAAGCTTATGATCATTCTCTTTTCATCTGATGGCTTTTTGTGACTCTGAATTGGCACTGAGAACAGATCTGTGGCTGATGGAGGTCCAGATGTCAAAGGTCTTTTCCAACCTGGTCTGGTCTATTCTATTCTATTCTATTCTATTCTATTCTATTCTATTCTATTCTATTCTATTCTATTCTATTCTATTCTAAAAGCAGGTGAAGCTCACACTGAAGTCATCAAGACATTGTATCAGAGGAAAGGTCTGTCCCTACAAACCATGATGACCAGAGCCTCAGCATGTTCCTCAACTGCTTGCACTGTGGTGGTAAAGACCAGTGGTAGACCAATAGGAAGGCAACATGGTGAAGAGTAGCTTTGATGAAAAGGAAAGGAACTGTTTAGCTTAAACATTCATACTTACTGGGGGTGGGGGAAGCAGCTAGGTTGCAGGGGAGAGGGTGGAAAGCAGGAAACCTAAGGTCCTGTTGTATTTTCCTGAAAAACTAAGGATCAGACCAAACTTAAACCAGTTTTCATTTATTTAAAAGTAGAAAGTCGGGCAGAAAAGATGAACAGCTACAAAACTCAACTCAAGACCAGATAAGAAGGCTGCAGGAACAACAAGGAAGAAGTATGTGCATAAGCAAGGCCTATGCAAACTGGTCTTTGTCCTACAAGAGGAAATGATCAAGCAAGTGTTATATGTGATGTTCAGCACAGTGAGTTACTCAGGTTGACCTACTCAGTGGCTTAATTGCTTGATTGCAAATGGCATCAACTGCTTACAGAGAGAAGCAAGGAAAAGTAGTGTAATCTGCCTGAGCTAGCAGGCAACCCTCAGGCAGAAGGGAGTAGATAAGGACCAAGAAGTAGTGGAAATTAGGAAGTGTGTCTAGCTGAGTCACTGCTTGAGCCAGTGTGGAAACAGTTTTGCAAGTCTTTGCACTTCATGGCAGTGACATAAGATTCCCTATATGGAAGAGGTATCACTAGGAAAGCATGTCAAAAAGCTAATTAGCTTTCTTTGATCTGGTTCAGATCTGGAGATAAGCAATGCTATAACAAGTGGCACTGGTCAGGTTTCTGTGGAGTGTTGCCTATGTTCTCTGAAGCACCACTTTCAGAAAATACGACCTGCATTCCCAGAACTGTTCAATTTGACAGAAGCTATTTCCAATTTATTTCTTTGAATATGAAATGAGTGTCCCTTTGGTCAGTGTCATGCCCTAGTCTAAGGGAAGATAAATGAGGATTCAATAGTTGTGTTTCTTTCAGGATGAAAACCTATATGTTGTAAAAATGGCTGCTCAAATTTAAATCATCTGAGCTGAGGATGAAGCTGCAGAGCTGGATGATAATAAGAAAATGTTATTTGCTAAGGTTAGTTAACATGTAAATGCTTTCCAAGTGTTCAGAAAACAAGCAGCAGCTGGTGGGTAGTACTGTTTCTCTGATCTGGATCCCTGCAAGATACTAGGGGAAAGGATTATTTATCTAAGAAGCTGCTTTCTGTCTCAGAAGTATGTGGTCAGCATTTGTGATGCCCTGAGAAAGATGCAGTAACAGAAGATATCATTCTGGAGAATTCATTACTCCAGCAGATGAGTGAAGGAGTTTCCCCTTTTTTACCTACCCAAAAGACTTAGGGGGAACTCGCAGAATAACTGCCAAGTTGCCATGTAAGATGACCTATCTCCTTTATGTGGTTGTGGTGGTTTGAGCCTTAACTGGAAGTTAAGACCTCAGATGGGGGCAAGGCTGAGAATCTCTTCCCCCACTTCCCCGCCCCCCTCTCCTTCCTCCCAACAGAGAGGGGAGAAAAGGAAGGAGCAAATCCACCAAACAATAATTTGGAGTCAGCTTGGAAGTAGAGAGGTAAAGAGTTGTCTTTAAGCAATATATATATATATATATATAACAATAACAGAAGAAATGTTCACAAGGGCAAGGAACAATGATGGATGGGAAGGGGACAAAAACAAGAGAGTAATACAAAGCCAGCCTTTCTGAGGAAGCATGGAGGCAGCAGAGAGAAGGATCAGGTCCGACCACGTAGCAGAGGAGCAGGAGGGCAGCTGCAGTAGCTCTCACCCAGCAGAGGCAGGAGCCAAAAAGCCGTGCCAACAGCTACGATGTCCTGCTTTTTATATCCTAGCGGGGCAGGGAGGGGGGAGTGGAACAGACTCAGCTTCCCAGGCGAAAAATGCTCTGCAGGGAGTGAAAGTACCTGCAAGTCCTCCACCCTGCTTTGTTCTTTTGCTTTCAGAAAAGGGTGTTAACCCACCACAGTGGTATGCTAGGGTATGAATGATGTAGATCTGGGAAGAATAATAGAATCATAAAACCATAGAAGGGTTTGGGTTCGAACTTCAGGTAAAGTTCACTTAGTTCCAACCCCTTTGCAGGGGACATGTTCCACTAGACTATCCAACTGGTCTTTGAACCCTTCCAGGGATAGGCTTCTGCAGCTTCTCCAAGTGGAAGGTTTTACGTGTTTTCTTGGGACACTTCTGATTAAAAGAAAATAATCACCACAAAGTGGAAACGATGCATTCTTTATGGAGGTCTGAGTGTCTTGAAGACTTACTGGCATCAATGAGAATACAGGCAAAGATCCACAAATGAACTTAAATGCTGTAAAGAAGACAGTAATTGAGGCAGATGTCTATATAGCACCCTAATAGTTATAACATTGACTAGAAACATACCTGAAGTCAATCTACTGAGTGCAGGGTTGTGAGGCAAGAGTCACAATGAAAATGCTTTATACCTAAGTACATGTTCAGTCACAGTTTTGACAGAGACATCCTACACCTTTTGCTTTTCTTCTCAGAGGATCATGTCCTTAAGGAAGAGTCCTTCAGTTTCCTTTCAAGCTGGGCAGGCGTGCTCCAACCTGTTAAAATTTACTTGCTGCTGCTGACGTCCTTCTATAGGATAGAGTGCTGGACAGAGCAGCTACTCAGGATGCAAATACTACACTCTCTTCTCTGCTTCAGGGGTTTCCAATCCCCTTTGTGAACATTTAAGCATCCTAATGTCATGCAGTTAAGAATTACAAAATCAGACATAAGTGTTTTTCCCAATTTGCTTCATTCTGCGTCAAGCTAAGGAAGAAAAAAAGTAATGAATAGAGACAGGTGGGTGCATGTGGGTGCATAAATCTCTCACAGTGACATAGGTGTGCATTAAGAGTCCCTCAGATGTCAGTCCTACTTCCATGTAGACTCTGGGGAATCTTCGCAAGCTGCTTGCATCTGTGTAGGGGGAAGAAATGGTCTCACAACAGCAGAGAATGGAAAAGTAATAAAAAAATTAAATTAGATAAAATTAGTTTAAATAATGAGAAAGAATATAAAGGAAATGATCTCAGAGGCAGGTGCCCTTTTGAGAAAGTAGCTTTATTAGATTTTGATTTAATTTATTAAAGCTAGGTTGGCCATGTCCTTTTTTAATGCTGTGTGGAACATTATCTTCTACTCCTGTTGATGGCCAATGACAAAAAGCACAGCACCTAGCACTGACTGTGGTGAGAGTGAGTAACTTCAAGTTTTATTCTCTCCATATTTGGCCACATTTGGCAGCTATTACCTGCTGAATAAGCTTACCGCAGAAAAGCCCTGAATCCTTTCAATTTCACAGTATCACAGTATGACAGTATATAAGAGGTTGGAAGGGACCTCAAGAGATCATCAGGTCCAAACCCCCTGCCAAAGCAGAATCAGTTAGGGTAGTCCACACAGGAATGCATCCAGGTGGATTTTGAAAGTCTCCAGAGAAGGAGACTCCACAACCTCTCCAGGCAGCCTGTTTCAGTGCTCTGTCATCCTCACTGCAAAGAAGTTTCTCCTCATGTTGAGGTGAAATCTTCTATGTTCAAGCTTGGACCTGTTGCTCCTTATTACTGTGCACCACTGAAAAGAGCTTGGCCCTGTCCACTTGACACCCACCCCACAGATATTTATAAACATTGATGAGATCCCCTCTCAGTCTTCTCAAGACTAAATAGCCCTCAGGGATCTCAGTCTCTCCTCATAGGGGAGGTGCTCAAGTCCCCTAATCACCCTTATGGCTCTCTGTTGGATTCTCTCCAGCACTTCTCTGTCGTTCTTGAACTGGGGAACCCAAAACTGGATGCAGTATTCCAGGTGTGGTCTCACCAGAGCAGAGAGGTAGAAGAACTTCCCTAGACCTGCTGGACACACCCTTCTTGATGCAACCCAGGACACCATTGGATCTCTAGGCCACAAGGGCACATTGTATTTCGTGGCGAACTTGCTGTCCACCAGCACTCCAAGCTCCATGGAGCTGCTTTCCAGCAGAGCAGCCCCTAACCTGTCCTGGTGCCTGCTGTTATTCCTCCCCAGATGCAGGACCCTGTACTTGTCATTATTGAACTTCATGAGGTTTGCTTGCACCCAGCTCTCCAGCCTGTCCAGGTCACACTGGATGGCTGCACAGCCTGACAGGGTGTCAGCCAACCCCCCAGTTTTGTTATCATCAGGAAACTTGCTGAGGGTACTCTCAATCCCCTCATCCAGGTTGTTGATAAAGATATTGAACAAAACTGGACCCAATACTGATCCCTGGGGAACACCGCTGGTCGCAGGCCTCCAAGTTGACTCTATGCCACGGATGACAACCCTCTGAACTCTATTGTTGAGCCAGTTTTCAATACACCTCACTGACCAGCCACCTATGCCACGTGTCCTGAGCTTTTCTATGAGGATGTTACAGGAGACAGTATTGGAAGCTTTACTGAAGTCAAGATATATGGCATCTGCTGTTCTTGTCTAGTACTTTGTGGCAGCTGACTTGGAAATAACCTCAATAACACAGTAAGACTTAGACCTGGTGCCTAAACAGTAAAAAAAAAAAAAAAAAAAAAAAAAGGTCCAGTTTTAGTAGTTATTTTAGTTAAAGGTATTCAGTTGTTTCCACTTGGCTAACACATGGTTAAGCTTCCTTCCTCTTTCAGATGAAGTCAAAAGCCACATGAGGGTTTTCTCTGCCTAGATCAAGGATAATCTAAACATTCTTGTTATCAGTCTTTATTCCTGTAAGTCTGATACATTTCAGGGATAGTTAGACTCAAGCTATTTAGATATCTAGACAAGTCTCTTACTTCCTGTGGTCTCATTCTCAGCAGATACTCCTCTGCCCTATACCACTGAAGAAGGAAAAGCATGGAAAATAGTTCCCTCCTGCCCAGATTCAGGTAGTCCTGAGATGGGATTCAGAATATACTCCTAGATTATTTCATGAAGTATAACTGTTTTCTTGTTTGCCTGGTTTCCCACAGCAGTATGTTCATCCTCGCCATCTGCCACCTGAGTTGGATTCTCTCTAGAACTTCATTGTAACATAATACCTGTTGGAGGCAGGATTAATATAATCATTAACCTATTTACTCTTAAATTACTTCTGCAAGCCTTATGTTGCCAGCATCTAATGTGAAAATGAACCTTAGCTGAAGAACTAATAAGAGAATTTCTGCAGTTCCTGCATCACCTGAACATGCATTAATTTTGATTAAATCAGTTTCTAAATTTCTTGATTTTGGTGCTCTAGATCTGACATTAGATGAGTAAATGGGATTAACCTAAATAGATTTAATTCTGTTTATTAATGCTTTGTTGCTTTCTCTCTTAAATGAAAACTAACAAAAAGTTGCCTCTGAGCAGTACTTTTTATATTTAAAAAACAATAGCAGAATGTCTTAGATGTCTCCACAGAGGGTGAAGAGAATATTATTCCATGCCACCCTCTGCTCTTGTATTAATTTCTAATAATGAATAGTAACTCCAGTGATTTGGCAGCTATTCCAGATTGTAAAAAAATGCATACAGCAAACAACCTTTGGTTTTATTTTTCCATGGCATTCTTGTTTTAGCACACTTTATTTTAATGTACCTTGTTCTACACTTCTATGACACAAGCAACACAGGCAAGGTCCAAGATGAGTGGCAGATACATTGTCCATCTCTCTTGTAATTTATTATTTACAATATGTTCTAGTTCATTTTTAGTATAAAAGTACATCACTCTGTGTTTTAATTTATTAAATAGTAGATTGTTACCTCTCAGGCCCATGCTCCAAGTACAAAGCAAAGCTTTTAACTAAAATATTTCTGATGATCACTGGGCAAACTCTGGAGTACAAGTGACTGCTCAAAAGAAAAATAACATGTTAATGTAGATGAAGAACTGGTGATGAGCCCAGATCAGACCTGAAAGTAATAATTCAACTGAGTAAAAAACAAATCAGTGAACAACACACAGTGAATATTTTTCCATTATATATAATTGAAAAAAAATATGTTTTAAAAGATGTTTTAGATTAACAGCTTGTTCAGCACAAACACCCACTAGATATTGATACAAAGAGAAGGAACTACATAAAGAAGTTATGTGCTTTATTTAGCACCTTTCATTTTAAGGCAAGATTGTATTCATTTTGCCTTCTCTGTCTTCATTGGAGTTGCTAAATTATTTGTATGGGTATAGCAAAAAAGCACCCATTCTAAATGCCTGTTTAAAAAAATAAAGCCAGAAAAGGACTTGAGACAACTTTCATCCATAGAGAGGCCTTGCTGCTTGATTCTTGCAGTATACAAGATGTTAGAGTGAGTGCAACTGCACATTCATTTCAGATTAAAACCTTCCATACACTAGAGTGACAAGTAAGGGGGACTGAGTGTAAATAAGGATAGTAAATGCCTTTGGAAAAGCCTTGCTTTCCATTGCTCTGTGGACATTCACACTGCTTGTACAGTCATTTAAATCTAAGAAGAATAAATACAACAGAATGGTAAGTCAGAGGTCTCAACTTAGCCAGTCATTTTCAACTTCTTGGGTGTGTGACAGCACAAGGAAAACAAGGACCTGACTTCTGTGTGGTGCAAAGCCCTACTTTAAACAATGACAGTATTGAGAAAATACCTGGAAATGGCAGAAGTGTCAAAGAGGGGCCATTACTGATACAAACCAACAGAATACCATGCCAGAAATAGTAGAGGAAAAGACAAAGACAAAGACTCTAAATGGGATAAAAGTTAGCTGGAAGAACAGGGAATAATTACCATACAACCAGATAAAGAGCCTTTCACTGGCTATCGTAATGAGTTGCTTCCTTTCCTCACTGAAGAAACCATGGCAAATTTTTTTCAAGCTTAGTATTTAAACCAAAATGGCCACATAGCAATCTAAATAAACATCCAAAATTTCAGATTTTATGTACTGTTACAGCTTTTCTTGGCTCTGGAAAGCATGAATTCTCAGTGCCTCAGAAGATCAAGCTGTTTATGTGGGTGGTGATCATAGTATAAAGTTAAACTAGTGTATCTTAACTTGCACGTGCAGAAACCAGCATGTTCACACACACAGTATTTTGCAAGAGTAGATGCCTGACCTACCTACTGTTTTATTCACTTTATTGCCAAAATGCTGATTTTGAGATTAACCCAGCTAATTTTCGTTTTCTGTTTATTGGCATATCACCCATATGTAATGAAGGATTGGATTCAATGTGCAGATTAGGGCTCTTAAATGTAATCTCTATTATGGCAAACTAGTCATTAGAGTCAGTCAGATCAAGAGCAGTTTTCAGCAGACCTGAGACAAAGCTGTTCTGAGGTGAGCAAGAAAATCCTAGACTAGAGTTTACTTTTCTTTAAAGTCCATTCAACGTGCTGAGGAAATTGTACTGACTGCTCTGGGAACATAGACAGTATCTTCCACATACATATATACAGATTATGTGTAAATACACACTGACATCTTACATTTAGGTCTTTTAAACTAGGAGCTGAAATACACTGGCTATGACCAGCATCAGGTATCAAACTCTGAATTCCATCATGAATAGTCACTTTATATATCTATTTCAGAATAACTCCCTTCCTAGATATAAAACAATTAAGTCCTATTACAGCTGTCTTCAGCAATATTGATATGCTAATAAGATCTCGGAACCAGACCATATAGAAAATATACAGTTTCCTGAACTAGAGAGTAAGGCTTTGGAGATAAAGAATGGACTGTTTTCCTGGTGGAATCTTTAGCAAGAAAAGATTTTTCTTTATTTAGACAAGAAGAAAGAGCAAAAGTGCATCACCTGGGAGGACAGATTTTCAAATCTCAATGGCAGAACAAAATTGCCTATCAAGGTACTCAGGCTAGATCTGAATTGGTTCTGTCTCAAGTAAGTTTTGGCTACTTTTATGATTAGGGGAAAAAATAAGGAGAATAAATATCTTTGTTCTTCTTGATCATTTCTGCTGTAGAAACTGTTAGTGATAATGAAATCTGGCATGTAGAAAGCTCTCACTGAAAAAAAAAATGAACTGCAGCAACTCTTGGCAGTGTCTTTGCTTAGTAAGCTCTTTCATTCCTTCAGCTCTTTTGGTGGGTTTTGGTTTTTTTGTTCTTATTTACCTGGGCTAATCGCAAGTTGTTGTTTTATAGCATCTGACATGCACAAAATATACAGCTGAGGTAAAGACTGTGATCTTGGGTCAAGTCCTCAAAGTATTACTTTCCATGAGAAATACCTAAGCATCTGTAATGGTAGGGTTGCAGCTCCTGATGTTAGATATGAAACAAATGGAGTAGTGTTAATAATTCCTTCTAGCGAGCAATTTAGTGGATGGTTCACTTAGTTTTTGTTCTAATACTCACAATAACAGATGCATAGAAATTTCTCATCATTCATTATGCTGGTGCAAGGAAGGGCAGTGTCAGGAACTCTACTGGCAAAGGGATGAGAAGAACTCATTTGTTTTTTCTTTACAATGACAATTTTTTATGGAGCATTTCTATGCCTTCCTCTTCTGAGTGAAGGAGCTTCACCAAATCTCCAGTAGAGTTCTGCATTTGTAGATGCACCCTGCTCCTGAAGCTATCAGCCTTTGCCACGACCTGGGAAATGAAAGGGAAGGCTCCTTATCCTCTTCCTCAGTTATGTTTAATACCATGCTTTTATTTGTAGGAAGAGGTTGATTTTGGATAACTTCGGAAGGCTATAGGGAAGATTTGCCTTTGCTTGAACTAGAGAAAGATATGTTTTGTCTTTGACTTTGAAAAGAATGTAAACACCTTGTAACTGAAGGAAACTATGTAGAATTTGGTTGGATGTGTTAAAATATTGTTGCTATTTTAGCCACATTCATCAAGCTACTCGAAACATGCTTCTTATTTTTACTCAACTTGAGACAATCTATATGTCCCTGCAGAGATCCAGAAATAAAATAAAGGAAGAACCAGAAATCTGCCCCAACTCTCTCCTGAGTTTGACATGTTTATGATCATCGTAAGGAAGAGAAAGCCTGAATCTCCTCTAGGGCTCAAAGGTCTTCAGATAGGTAGAGAGATCTAGTGCCTGGCTCATGTGTGCTTTGCTATATTGGACTGTTATAGGTAACAGCAATGATAGGATCTAGTGATTAGATAAATCACTCTCTTTAAGGTGAAGAGTCTCTCCCAGGTGTACAACTTTGTCTGCTGGCTGGTTTTATGGGTGGGTTAGATTCAGCAATCTGCATAAACAATGGAAAGATAAAGATACTCAGGTAGGGCAGACTAGATTTCCCCTCTTTTCTCCCATGGCCAAGCATCTACAGTTTCAGTGAGATTGGTTCCTATGTCAGACAATTAGATAGGTCAGTTGAGTTTTCTCTCCAACTGTTTCTTACCTATTTGAAGGGTACCGTTTGCCTTATGCCAGCTTGATATTGCTGTCTGAGTTCAATACACTATGGTGCAAGCCAAGTCTGGAAAAGAATGTACCCCTGTACATTTCTTTATCTTGTTAGGATCTGAGTCTCTGTCTGAGTCTCTGCTTTCTGTATCAATTACATTCTCATTTAGATCAACATATATTTTATGCTTCCTTGTTGGGTCATAGGATGAAATTTAAGGTACAATGATTTACTTATGCTTTCATCAGCATTTGTCAGTTTTCTGTTCTAAGGAAGTTTCACAGACTTTGTTAATTCTATTGCTCAGTTCATTGGAAAAAAAACCACTGTGGTCTCTTCTGTATTGTTTGATTCTTTCATATCTTTCAAATACAATAAATATAAACAGAGACTCAAAAGCTTTGCTGAAGCAGAATTATTTAATTACACTTAAGCATTTTCCTGTCCTTCACTGACACCATTTTTAGTTTAGTCACAGAGCTGTAACACAAATATTTTGCCCTTTACAAACTGTGAAAGTTTCACTAGTCAGTCTTCATAGCCATTACACATATCTGAAACGAAATCAAGCAACTACGATACCAGACCATTGTACCACCTAAATAACTTAGACTAACATATTTTAAGCCTTTCCTCTGTCCTAAAATTTGCAACGTCTTCTTAGAATCACAGTTAATTGCTTCTTCAGTGTTACTGCCCTTAAGTTCTTGAGACATTTCTTGCAGGGTTTTTTTTTTTTTTCATCTGAACTGTAGCTGCTTCTTCAATGTTTGTATAGCTCTCAGATTATTACCCTCTGCCTTGTAGTACATACTCTTGCACTTTATGAAACTCCTGTCATGAAGGGAAAGAAAAGAAGCACAATGAGCATTTGAAAGCAGTGTCAGAACTCAGCTTGCTTGAAAATTAATACTTTCTGCTGTAGTACCCATACCTGTATTTTGTTTGTATAACAACAGTGATGTCAGATTTTCTACAGATTATGGTCTTTGCAATAACTGACTTGTGTTTCCACAGAGCAAACCACTGCAGTGTGAGTCTTGCAATTTAAATGAAGGTGTTGCCCAGTAGCCTGCCATAATCAGAGTGCTTTATAGTTGCTCATACATCATGGAGTGGCCAGGGTTTCACTTCTCCAAAATTTTGGTCAGTTGAGCCAGGCTCTGTGCTGAAGCCAGCTGAGGCTGGTACCAAGGCAGCCCCCAACAGCATACACAGAAGATGGCTGCAAGAAGAAAAGCTCAATCTGTAAGCCCCTCACTTATCTAACCCCTGCCAAGTGCCTTAAATGTGGTCACTGCCACCTGAGTGCCACAGGTTAGGCAGAGAGGTAAGTACAGCCTGCTCAAACTATATAATCTGCTTGGACACATCTGTCCTAAGTCTGATGGAGGAAATCTGAATAGGACTCCTGAAGACAAATTCTACATGCAAAGATACATGGATTCTTCCCACATCATGTCACCCTGTTTGCTTGCTCTGTGTTCTGCCAGACCATCTACATTTATCTTCTCCCCTGGAAAAATCAGGAGTGATACATACTCTGGTGGACAGATGCATGTTTATGGCCACCAGACCACATTTGTCAGGGGAGATGTTCATATGGTTAAGGCATACAGGAACATTTCTGTGCTTCTATGACTCTCTCTTATTTATTTTTAGAGATTGATGAATTTCTGTTTATTATGGGACAATATCTGAGCTGTCTCAATTTGGCTGTTTCTTCCAACTCTTTTATTCTTTCCTGCAAAGATAGATTTAGTCCAGGCACAGTGTTTTAACAGGCCCAGCATGCTGAGACCTCGATCTTTGACTAAATCTCTTCACCATTACTGTATTAATGACAACAGACTGTTCAATATTGGTATCTCCTTGTAAAGCATTTAATTGTAGTTCTATTTCAAAACAAGATAGACCAGGCTTCCCAATCTCAGTTTCTGAGTGCCTTATAATTTCCTGTAACACTTGGTCTGCATCACACTCACATCTCACCCACTACACAGGACATGAAGGCAACTCAAGGTCCTTTTTCTACCATTCTTTTTCACGCAGGCAATGCCATCATGAGATACCAAAGTGATAAAATAGAGAGAGATAATGGAGAACACCACTCATACACTTGGAAATATCCATGTGCCTTAGTAACCTAAAACAATCCCAGGACCTCAGTATATGTTCACCTTTACCCAGGCTACCCTATCAGGAATCACCGGTACAGGGCACCAGTGCACCACTGCCTTAGGATGTTATTCATCTGAGTTGCCCTAGGAACTCCCTGCAGCTCTTTCGTCACCTTGGAACAGCAAAGAAATCCTGTTATTAGATAACTAGTTTTTGTGTTACACAGTTATGGATTTGTCTAATATCTGCTTTTCAGACTATGGTCTGTTCCCTATTGTCTCTCTTCTTTTCTCAGGAAAGAAATGTGTCTTTTACAGTCCTAGAGAAACTGGAACTGGGCTGGAACTCTGGAACAGCATGTTTTACTTTGTAAGCTCAACCAATGCTCAAACTCATCCTCTTCATTCCCTCAAGATGAGTGCAACCCATATGCTGAATAGAGGGAAAATGACAATCCTTACTTCTTCTTTTCCCCACTGGGACCAAGGTGACACTTCCAAAAAGGATGGACCCCTTTCTCTCCATTTTCCTTGGTACTTGGGCTCTTCTTTTGATGTTCTCTCTGTGGAACAAAAAAATCTACCTTGAGGCATGACGAAAACTTCACCCTCTTCTACTCCTCCCTACCCCCCAGCCTAGAAAGGGAAGAGATGAAGAAGGTTTCAGAACTAGCTGACTCCAAGGATGCCAAGAGTCTACACTTATAAACATTTAGTTTGGAATACAATCTTTGGGCAAGATGCCTAAACTGAATTACTTGTGTGTATGTAAATTTATGAGCTGAATATCTAAACTCCAGTGTAATCAATGGGGCTTTAGGAGCTCTATACAGTTGCCTACACAGAGATAGCCATCACTGTCTTTTTGAGATATCCTAGGATATATACTGTATGGCCTCTACCTGCAGGTCCATAAGGGCTTGGATCTCCCATAGATCCATAATAATACCTGCCACACCTGAAGTTGTAAGATATTCTAGGAAGTCTTAGATTACTTTAGATTTAGATGACATCAGCAGTCAAATCAGGTTCCAGATCTTCACTGATTATAACAGAGTATAACCAGGTAGACATCTAGATGTCTTGTTCTGTCAGCTCAGTCTCACCAAACAGTAGGTACTGTCTTTGCATTTCCTAGACTATATGGGAATTATACAAGCTTTATTTCTACAAGATAAAGTAGTTCACAATTGATGTGTAAAGAGCTAGCCTTGTCTAATTTACTCTTGCTATCAATATATATTAAAACTGAGAGTTGAGGGAATTACTCAGTCCACAATCTTAGTGACTAATATACAAGCTGCTTATACAGTAGGTGTTCTTTACTATCTTGGGAAATTTGTCTCTGTTCTCAAAGGACTTACAGAACAAAGCTTTGCTTACATTTTCCTGCATAAAAATAAGTCCTCTGATGCTACCACCTCATAAGGATGGGTTACCTGGCATTTGGCTCCTCCACTACCATCACATGAAGTTCCACATGAAGTCCCTAGGTAATTACTTCTTTTCTTTGATCCAGAAGACAAAGACTCTTGGTGGGACACCATTAAAGCAAGAGGCCTTTATTTTCTTGCTTTGTTCCCCTATCCCAAAACTACAATAGTCTCTATCAATCACAGGTCATCTTGGTACAGCCTGAGTGACCAAAGTATTCCACTGATGCTTTGTCCCTTTCCTCTAAAGGGGAAGCTGAAATCCTTGGAAGAACCAAATATCACCTGTTTGTTTTTCACTTCTCCTGACTTGTAAGAATTATGTACATGACATTTTCTTCCACAGGTTTGCCCACCTTTTATGCATATAAACCTCTTCAAGTAAAGTCATCTTATTCCATGGTCCTGAAAAAGATAAGAACCTTTGAGGGAATGTTTCCTTCTCTTTGTCTAGGTATTTTTTGTTTGTTTGTTTTGATCACTTGCATGTTGTACTCAGTAAAGTATGAAATTTATTTTTGTGCATGAATCTTCCTGCTGTAATAAAATGCTTACACTCAGTTCAGCATCAGTTAAGGATAGGCCATTTATAAATTAACTAATGTTTTGGAAAGGATAGTTTATAGTTAGGCTAAATAGGTCTAAGTATATGCTTTAGACTTTTTAAGGTTGCTATACATATTTCACCTGAGAAGAAAAGACTTCCTCTAATTTTTCCACATTAGGTCAACTCTTCTTTCAAAAGGCTAATCTTTCCATGATTTTGACTTTGCACAAAGAAAAATTCTTACACTTGCTCAGGTTTTTCTCTGCAGGCCTGCCATGTTTTGGAGGCCTCTTCAAGGGCATTAAGTTCCCAGACGAGCAAAGTGAATATTTTTCACTCAGCTGAGATATGAAGTTCCTACTTCTGTTCTACTTTCAGTAAACCTTAAATGGTATATCACCATCAGAAATAGCCTCCTTCTGTAGCCATAATCTCTGACAGCTGAACAACAGTGAGATGCTAAAGAGAAGTTTTACTTTCGTTTATAAAGCAGGGAGCTACATGCTAGCCTGAGGGAGGTGTATAACCAATTACTTGGATGGAAAGCTTGTCAATGACTTTTTGTTTTATACACATCACAGACTGTTCCCAGCTATATAAAGTTGGCTCTTGTGGTCAAGGGAAGATAGACACAGACCTCAGATATTTTGGGAAGACTCTAGATCAATTTAATGTTTGCAGGGAGCTATGACATATGAGCTACGATGAATAGCACCAAGGCTGCTGTGAACTCCCAGCCAGCTGGCTGCAAGGGGACCAAGCCAGCTCACCTTCCCAGCAGCCCGTGTGATGCCTCGGTGACCATCAGCTCAACAGGCAGCACAGCCAAAGGGATGGGACAAGGGACTAAGCCACTTTTTAGCACTGATTTCTTCTGTGACTTTTTCTCATTCTCTACCTTCTCTTAAATTTTAGTAAAAAAGTTTTGCTTATTTTCAGTTTTGCAAACTTGGGTGCTAAGAGGTAGGCACCTACTTCCCCACATAAACTCCATGGGCAACTTCTCACAATATGGCCCTTCATTCCTGTGCATCATTCTTCATCTCTGTAAAACAGGGTAGTGCTGTTCACATATCACGCAGAAAAGGATCTGGCAACCAAGCAGTTCATCTATATGTATATATTCAGAATCTCACCAAAATTAAAACTACTGGAAAATTTTTGGTTCCCAGAGCTTTTGCTGGTGGGCTGACCAAATGTTTACTGCAAGAACTTCCCAAACATTGGTAACCAGATAGAAATCCTGGAAGAGCAACAAAAACACACACACACAAACCTCTGCATTTTTCTTAGTTTAATCTTACACTTTGTGAAGCAACAGCAGCTTCCACGACTTTAGGAGAAAACACCAATATCTAACCATGTCCAAATGAATGAAAATGTCACTGTGAAAATAGTGTCGTGGTATTTCTGTTTAGTACTCTGTTAATGGGAAAAGTTAACGGTCAAAGAGCACACCTTTGTCCAAAGAGGCAAAGATGATCATGAAGGTGGCAAGATGACTGTGCCAATGAGAGACTGAGGCAAGGCAAGGCAAGGTGAGGTGGAGTTCACTGTCCCGTTTCTACAACCTCTTTTACCCCTTCTACTCAACAGCTCCTTTCTACTACTACCTCAATATAATTTTTTCTCCTTTTTTCATGGTCTCTGTCCCATCACTTCCAACAACTTCCAGTATACACAGCATCCAGTGAAGTATTTAAAGGGGAGAAGAAAAACATGGGCATAGTCTTCCAGCTCTTCCAATGCCACTGCTGCCATGCATGGATATAACCACCGTGGACTTGGTTGGCAGAGCCATCCCACAGAGCCCTGGAAGGACTGGTGAAAGGGTAATGGTCTGTGCTTGAAACTCTGGAGAGCAATGAGTGGCACTGCTCAGGAGTTGGTCCATCTTCCTGTGGATATGTTAACTCAAGGTGTGCAGCAGGTGCTTTGCGGGTTTATTTTAGCATTGCCTCTGTTGGCATTTGCAGTGATTGGGGATCCCAGACATGGCCCTGAACTCACCCTCACATGGAACCTCTTCTGGGGCAGTGCCGGCACTAGCAGGCACAACATTAAGAAATACCATTTTCAGGTTGATATATATGGCTTGCAGCTGCATTGGCCGCTCTTGTTCTTTAAGACCACGGCACGACTGAGAGGGGCAAAAGTCAGCCTTGGGGGAGGGATGGATTTCAGGGGCCAGGACACTGCACACTGGGGAAACGGTCCGTGCTTAACGGTGCTTTGGCCCGCGGGGCGGCTTTGGAGCAAACCCACCTGTCCTCCTCGCAGGCGGTGCCGTGCCGAGCCGTGCCGTGCCGCACGTGGGTCCGTGACGGCGATCGGGGCCGGCGGGGCTCGGCAGCTCCTCCTCCCCGGCGCCCGCCGGCGACTGGGCGCCGAGGCTGCGGCGGGCGGCGCGGGGCGGGGGTGCTGCCTCCTGCGCGGCGGTGCGGGGCGCAGCGGCAGCCGGGGCCGGGAGGCGAGCGGCGGCCCGCGCGGGCGAGGGCGGGCGGCGTCGCGGGGCGGCGGCGGCGGGGGCTGCGGCGGGGCATCGGCGGAGGCTGCGGGCGGGGTCCGCGCCCGCGGCCGACAGCGGTGTCTGCGCCTCAGCCGGCTTGGCCGGGTGCTGGTGGTGCGCTCTCCCGCCGCGGGGCTGCACAATGGCAGTCGTTCAGTAGGATGGATCCTGCCGTGGCTTTTGTTCTGCAGATCCACCCATCCTCCTAGCAGTCAAGTACCAGGCTATGGTTTTCTCTCTGGGGATCTTTCTTCCGCGTTTTGCTGGTGTCTCTGATGAGGTTTTGGCCTCGGCTGGGATTTCACTACCTTACTTTTCGTTTGGCTTCATGCTGAAAAAAAAAAAAAAGGGATTAATTTTATTTCCTCTACACGCTTTTGGTTATAATCCAGTGTTGATCTAGGGGGAATAACCATTCAGCCTGGCTGAAAAAACAGCATCCGTTGAAAAGTCTCAAAGAAATATACCACGTGAGGAAAAAAAACTGGGAGAAGATCGGAATATAACCATTTTTTCTATGATAAAACTGGTGCCCCTCTTCAGGAGAACTGATCTCAATTTATTATTATGCAACCACAAGGATCTCTTCTTTCTCAGGGTGTATAAGCTGCTGGATTGCTTTTCGCCCAAATCAATGTGGTTTCTTTGGAACATTTTCAGCAAAGGATCGCATATGCTGCAGTGTCTTTGTGGCAAGAGTCTTAAGAAAAACAAGAACCAAACTGGTAAGCAATCCATTGCACTGCGTTGTTTTTCTTTTATGCTACCCTGTCCGTTGCTCGCCGAGGTAGATCTGCAATCCTGCTGAGGGGAGAAGGGGGAAATATAACGAGGCCAGCACGGATATGCATGTGCATACGTGTATGAATAAGCAAGGAGAGGTATGGATTAGCCTCAGCCACTGTCACCACGGAAAAGAAAAATAATGTGTATCAAAGGCGACCCTAACCCAGCCTGCATCTCCTAGCTTTCCAGATGCTCTTTCCAAGGTGGAAACTTTTATGTTGCTATCGTTCTTGAGGGAAAGCCGATAGAGACCCCCCTCTCCCAGCTCTCATCCTTGATGTGAGCCCCCTTGCACACCTCCAGTCAGTTTTGGGAAGAGGAGCCCGGGTCTCCCGTGCTAGTGTGAGCTGGCCCTGTCTGCCGTGATTGAGTGCAACGGGGCTCAGGTCCTGAAGAGCACTTTCTGATTAGCTTGCAATATGTCAACCCCCCCCACACACACCCCCCCACCCGCCTCGCTCGGCTTTCTGAAGTCAAGCCCGACACCCCCCGGTCTCCGGCTGGGGGCTCCCCCTTATCACTCATCCCCTGGGCCTCTGGGCCGAGAAGGTGGAGGGGAATGAGGAAAGGGGTGGACACTTTCTTGAGGCTTGTGCCCAGACGGCAACTCAGCCAGCGATGCCAAGCGGCAGCAGCAGCACCGCCTGGGTGGCTGCGTCTCTCCTCTGCCTCTCATCCTGCCGGGATGACCCCTCTGTGCACGCGCCGGTGTCTCTGCGTGTGTCTCCATGCCTGCGTGGCAGCCAGAATCATACGCTTCGGTTCAGCCCGGCTCCGAGGGGGAAACTTGCAGTACATTACATAAGAAATGCAAATGCAGGTGCTCTGGGCTGCCCGGTCCCGGGGGTCACGCTGCTGCTGTTGCATTCCTGTTGCTCAGGGAGTCCGTGTGGCTAAGCACCACGGTTTGGAGAGCAAGGTGGGCGAGAAGGGATGCTCGGCAGGCGGGGGAGCCGGGACCTCTTCAAGGGAAATACTGGCCCTCTCCGCCCTCCTCACACTGAGCTCTGGTCCCCCCGCCGCCGTGCTCGCTCTCCCCGCCCGGCAGGTTGCCTGCAAGCTCTTGCGTGCCTGGCGAGTGTAGAGCTGCTGAAACGAGGGCTGTGAGGGGCGGGATGTCGTGTGTGTGATGCTCTGTGTGTGTGTGTGCCGGCTGCCCTGCAGTGGCAGCTCCTGAGCAGGAGACTCCTGACGCTGGCACTGCAGTGTAGTAGATCATAGGCTCTCGTTGCCTCTCTGACACCCCAACATTACCAAGCAGAAGCCCTATTAGCAGCTCTCACCCCTCTCCGCCACCGCAGCTGGGGCGCCGGCTCCTGCTTTGCTCAGTTTAGGGCCGGTGCAGAGAGTCGAGGTGGGCACCTCGAACGATTTTTTTCTCTCCACTCCTTACTCCTGTTTGCCATCTCGTCTCGCCCCTTGCCTACCTACGACTATCGCTGCCGCACAGCGCAGCCACTTCTCAGCATACCAAAGAGGCCGAAATGCCCCGTTGGAGGCTGCGCTCGGCCTTCCGCACAGTGCCCTTTGCTCGCTGCAGCGAGCCGCATTCCCCGGCCGGGGGCAACTTCCAAATCGTATGCCCACCCCGGAGCGGGGTGGGGCAGGCAGGGGCAGGCCACTTTCTCTGGGGACGCCCCCTCACACCTTGTCCGAGCCGCGCAGGCAAGGGCTATGACCGCAGGGGGTATTGCAGAGCTGCGGTGTGGTTCTGCCCGCTGCCCTCTGCCGCCACCGATACTCCCCCGGGGGGTGGCGAGCGGCTCCAGCCCTGTATGAGAGGCGATGCTCCAGAGGAAGGGCTTTTGGGGGTGGTGGGTAGTTTGCAGAGCTTTCAGTTTGCGTTCCAGGGAAGAAGAGGACAGACGTATAACGCCCGCCCCACTGCATTCCTCTTTCCCTCTCCTCTCCGCTCCTTCCGCCCCCTACGACCACTATCAAAGGCCCGTGTCCTTTCCTTGCACCGGGGAGGCTAGTAAGGAAACGGTTCCTGGCACCGAGACGCATGCCTCGGAGTGCCATGTCCCGTAGCACAGCACGGCACACCTTTCCCCCTCCCCAGGAGGACTTTGCCGCACTTATCCCCTTTGCATGGGACGAGTAGCTTCTGGTGGCAGGAGCGGCGCTGCGTTCCGCCGCCACTGCCAACCTACCCGGGGAGGGCTCAGCTCGTCTGGAGGGTGCATGAGGCGAGAGAGTCAGTCTGAGCAGGCGACGCAGACTAGTGTCCCATAAACCTGGGGGTGTGGGGAAGCTGGGGGTGTCACTGCCCCCTTTGTGCCCCCTTTGTCACAGGTGGCAGGGAGTCACAGGGCGGTCAGAGATTTAGGCATGAAGGTGGGTACTCGAGGTTACAGTCCCTGCCAGCCAGATCCGAGGTCTGGCTCTCCGCCCCGAGCATTTTGCGCCCCTCTGCTCCGGTCCGACGTGATCCCGGCGGAAGAGCCGGGACGCCGAGACCAAGCCAAGCCGCATACCCTGTCGTGACATCTCGCACCCGGCAGCGCTAAACTGCGGCTGACTCTCTGGGGCAGCTAATAATACTCTTGGCTAGATTAGATTAGATTAGATTAGATTAGATTAGATTAGATTAGATTAAAATGGTTCGGTCACAGGCGCTGTTGCTGGGCGGGCAGATCACCTCCATCAATGTTGGGGTCACCCGCTGGAGAGCTGGGAGTCGGTGCCACCATGCACTACCTCCCCTGATGCCCCGGCTCCCCAGGCCGTCGAGCTCCCCCTCTGCAGGCAGTTCCATCCCAGCTGCGGCACGGGGCTGCGACACAACCCCCGATCCTTCCCCAGCCCTCTTTGCCCGCCAAACTTTTCAGGGCTGATTAGGCTTTTCAGTCTCAGAAAACGCCACATGAGCGAGCAGCTGCCGCCGATCAAACCGTGCGGAAAACCGAGCAGGTTAGGCAGCAAACGCTGGTTGCTATTTCAGTTTATTGAGTTTTTTTCGGACTGCTGCACTTTTGGGGGTCTCTTTCAACAGCTGGTCTTTTCCCAGAAATGGGATTTAAATGCCTCTTTTTCAGATGTTCTCTGCTTTGCGTTTCCACTCCACTTCTGGCTGTTTCTTTCCTTTCCATGTGAGACCCCCTCCCCAGCCTTCCCCGGAGACCCAAACTGGCCCCACTGGGTTTGTAGGCACCAAGGAGAGCTCTGGAGAGAGGAGAGAGTGGGGTAGGGCGTGACGGTGTATCCAGTGAGGGGTGTGCAAGTCTATGCCGGGGTTGAATCTGGAGGCTTTGTTTTTTATTTTGGAATAACGCTGCTGTGTTCAAATTTGTTTCAAATCTGATATCCCAGAAAGAGAAGCTGCCTTTGCTGCTGTTATTTACCTCTTTACATTTCTCCATAAGGAGTAAAACTTTGGGAATGAATAAACATGGCTTTGTGTGCACTGAGTTTTCCTGAGTTTAATGGTAAAAAGTGATTAAGCTCTAAATATCTTCACTGTCTTGTCCAGCATGAAAGTATTTGCAATGTGTTAGGTTCCTGGGGCTTCACTTGTTTTTCTGTTTATTTCCATCTATCTCTGCCATTCTGTCTTGTCATACACACAGAGAGAACTTCACAGAGTGTGAGACATAAGAAATTTTTTCTCACAGTTAAAAATTGCTTGAGATCATAAGGCCTGAGCCAGGAGTTGCAATGATAAGATGCCAACCTGGTGGCTTCTCCTCTCCGTGAGGTTCTAAACTGGGTATGATCAATTAGGGTATAATTACAGCCATGAGGGAGGATTTGGAGCTTAAAGGGAAATGGGGAAGGAAAGGTACCTCTTTGAGATTTTTTTAAGCAATACCACAAGTGAATAGGTTGGATTTTTTTCCCTTTTTTTTTTTTTTTTTTTTTTCCCTTCTCCCTCCCACCTGTTAGGGTGCCCATGAGAGATGAATTAAGATGCCCCCATAGTAGGAATTGCTATCACATTTCACCCTGGTAGCAGCCCAACAGACAGAGAATGTATCAGGTTTCCTCTCCATTTACCTCTAAGAAGAGGCATCTCTCCAACTCAGGCAGGGATGTTGACAGGAGAGTAGATGGAAATTGGCATTACTATAAATATGTTGCTGATAGAGGAATTTGGTTTCTGTTGGTATCAATCCCATATCAACATGAAACACAAAGCCTGTTTATAAAGAAGAGCATGTGAGATGCAGGCTGTGGCTGAACTGGGATCTCTGCAGAGTACCTGTTTAAACTCCCTCTCTGTAAAACAGTCAGACTGTTCTTTCATGGTTGCTTATCATTTTGAAAAAGTTTCTAATAACAGCCATGCAAGACTGGATGTGTTCAAAGCAGAATCTTGGGTCCTGACTGTAAAATATATAGTGTGTATCTTTATCTGAATTCTAAGTAAATTGGACCTCTTGTTGTCTTCCTTACTCATAGAAAACAAACCTTCCACCAAGAGACAATGGGTATTTTGCCTCAGGAAGAGCTGCAGGATTGGGTCCTTGAAGTTTCTTTCATGCAGCAGCTCTGATTGCCTAAACACTGTACTTCCTGTACTATTAATCGAGTTGCAGTATGTTTCTGTCACTTAGATGTAAAATTGCCTATTCACAACTTCACCTACTGAAGTATCCTCTGTGGAATAAATTTCCTGAATTTATACAAATTTAATTATTCTTGATCAAATTAAATTGCATAGTGTACTTGTTAAGAGGTGAAATTTATGCCTGCTCATGCATCTTCCTACTGTGATATAATGCTTGCACCTAACCTAATGTCTGCTAATGACAGGCCATTTACAAATGAATTAAAATATAAAAATGATGACCTAGACATAAGGAAAATACGTAAAACATATTTGCAGGTATCATTGGATTAAATATTTATGTGCATGTGGTTTTCATTTGAGTGTGACATTTATTCTACTTACCTGCTTTTATTATGTTAAGTATATTAGTTTTGAGCTAAAATCCTTATTGACTTCAAATTTAGTAAGGCATGATTTAGACATTCAGAAATCACCCCTTTGTGCAGATTTTCTGTCAAGTAAATTCCTGTAAATATGTAACCTGGAGAGGAGAATGTTCTTTAAAACCATAAACCATTTTTTTCAGGAAGACTTCATAAAACTAAAAAAATAGGTAGCAGAGCATTACTCTGACTCTGAGGATGGTATTTCCTAGTTGAAGGGGTCACTACTGAGTTTTTTGGTATAACCACTCAATGTGTAGGATGAAATGTGGTGAGTTTAGGATGTAGTTGGATAAATGAAGTGGCTGTGTGCAATTTAAACTCTGCTGAATATTTGCAGGTGTTTGTGAAATGTGACCACAAGTACTGATTCTTGATGGAAGAGGTTTCATTCAAATGGGCATAACCCTGTTACTTCAGGAGCAATGATTTGTTCCTGTACATAATTCTGTTTCCCGTGGCTTTTGTGATTTTGGAGACACTGTTTTTTTGGAGACACTGTTGCTTCCCCATGCCTTGTTTTCCTGCTTGTTAGAATCACAGGCAATGTCTGAGCACCACTGCACAGGTGTGCTGTTGGTCCTTTTGTTTGCTTTTCATATTTCAGTGAGCAACATCTTTTCAAAGACAAATTATCAGTTTACTGGAAAACTTACCGAGAAACAAAACACTGAATGATCTTAAAATTTCACTATTTCCATTGTGAGAAAGAAATTTACTGTGGTGTAGCACAAGGCTTGATTTACAACTAACATGTCCGAGAGCAACTTGCTACTGTGCAGAGTGAATACAGTAGAAAAACTGTGTTACCTGGAAACAAACTTTGCAGAACTAAGGCCATATTTAGTTCCAAAAGAGGCTGCCTCTTGCACAGTGTGTTTCTACTGTCAGAACAAATGAAGCAACTGGGAAGAAAATATTTTCATTGGAGACCATGTGATAAAGTGCTCAGAGGAGTATATTCATCTTCAGACTGATTTTTCATTTATTTTATATTGAAGTGGATCCTTTGATGTGCTGAGCCACTCCTAAGTACTGAAAATTGTAATTGTAGAGGGAACTGAAGGGGTTTAGCACCGTGATGGACTGAACTTGCAGAGAGCGAATTGTGATGTATTATTTTTAATATACTCTGCAGTGAAGGTAAATGTGTGACCCACTAACAAAGTTGTTATTTAAATCAGGAGCATGCTGACTTTGAAGAATGTCTTTTTGAGAGCAAAACCTCAAAAATCAGTAAGTGAAAGGATTTTAATGGATAAATGGAAAGCTTTTTTTGTGTGCCTGCAGCATACTCTTTTAGAAACACTGATATTAAATAGTAGCATTGAAAGTAAATAGCTGCTGATGAGACAGCATTAAGAAGTCAGAATAATAACACCTTCTGTAGTAAAACTAAATGCATTAGTTTAAGTAACACACTGTGTTGAACATAAGCAACATTTTAATAGTTTGAGAGTTAATGTCGGATGGTTGTGTGGTTCAAATGACAATAAATGATGGTTGCTAGCAGAAACTGATGGTGTAATTTTTATGTCCGTACATTGTGTATTCACTCTGACACCTGCTTATTTTACTTTTATCTGGAAGCAGTGTGAGGATTGGCATTGAACAAGTGTTACATTTGCATATTGAAGTAGTATCTTGAAAATTCCTTGGCTTGATCATTTTGTGGCACTAAAATTAACCTGGTCCCATCAGTAGAATTGAACCAAGGTTAAATGCTTTAATTCTATTGGAATTGTTTTGACTTTTGCTCTCAGGCAGAGATACAAATAAGCTGTAATCCCCTATGAAAAAATTTGCTTTAAGGAGATTCCAGAAAGGTCTGGATTTCACTAAGCTGATTGGGGAATAGACTTTGCTGATCCCTGAAAATTCATCATGTCATCCATGGGTGTTTTTTTCATGCAGCTTTGTCATTTGGAAAGATAAGAACACTGTGAGGATACATAATGGGCAGAACTCACACCTTAGCTCTTGGACACGTCCTGTCTCCAGCTCTGGGCATTAGGTTGTGTAAGAAAAATATAAGATGTGGCAAATATACGTTTGATCCTTCCCCTAATCTATCCTCTCAGTTTTCATCTGTCACTAGACTGTCTTAAATCAGAGCTTTTATTCAGGCCACTGCTTGTAGTAGCTGCTGAGATATACACCTCAGCTTGTCCAATGGCATTTCTATTTTTGGTGTCAAAATCCTTTGTATGACAGAAAGCTTGATGTAATGCCACACTGTGCAGAGAGGATGTGTGGAAGGCTTTCAAAAGGTGCTCCTTATTTCTTCTCCTGTTGAAAAATAGAGGCTAATGCTCCATCTACTTTTAGCCCATATCTGGGACTAAACTATAACAATTGCTCTCTTACCCAATGACCCCCTTCCCAGCAAAGAAGGGGAACTGGGAAAAGGGCAGGAGACCCATGGGTTAAAATGAAAACAGATTTAATGAAAGAGCAAAACTGATAACAATGCCAATATAAAGTACACAACATTATACTAATGCCAGCAAAGTTATACTAATGCAAGTCACATTAAATAGGAAGACAGCATGAAGGAAAAGGAAGAGAAACAGGGTCAAGGGAAGCCCAGTCAGAAAATCCCTAACCTCAGCAAACTTCACCCTTTACACTGAGTGTGACATTTATGGCATGGGATACACCTGTGAACCAGGTCAGTCAGCTGTTCTAGCTGACTTGAAACTGCTAATGTTCTGCAGCCCATGGCTGGTCTATGATTCTGTCCCAGCAAAGCCAGGACACACTGCTATTCCTGCTCTGTGTTTTTGATTACTGATCACAAGTAGCTTTTCACAGGTGACTGTCTAATCTATAAAGTGAAGAACACCTTCATCATGGTGCTTTCTTCTTCCTTGCACTGTAGGAAAATCCTGAGAATTTCCATCATCTCAATTCCTACACAGTATAATTCACCTTTGCTGAGGACAGAAGATGTCTCAGGCTTTGGGGGACAAAGATGAGCTGACACATCCCTTTGCATGCTCTGCTTTTGTCCAGCTAAAAGGAATTAATTCCTATGGATTTTCTAGGCCTTTGGGATAAAGAAGTATCATCTCCTGCAAAGGGCATGTTTTCACAAAGACCTTTCTCTTGAGGGAAGAAGCAGGATACTGCTCCCTTGAACAAGCTTTTAAAGAATTAAGCTCTAATGTGACTGAAAACTAGAATTTTGTACTAGCATTGAATGGTTTGAACAGGAGAGAGGACTTGCATAAAAAGCAAAGACTTCTGTTTACATATAAATCTCTTGGTTCTCACCAATGCTGGCAAAGGAAATATACACAAATTTCATTGCCCTTTAATGAAGTTTGAGCTGAAAATGTTAATTTAAAGAAGGCAAGTTTACCCAACTTGTTACTTTTCAGTAAATGTATTTCTAAGGATGTCCTGCCACGTTTAAACAAAATGAACCAATGAAGCAGGTCCCAGTCCACGGCTTCTCATTAGAGAAGTGCCTTGTGGAGCATTGCACTTGCCCAACAGTTTCTATAGATATTATTCATTGCTAATGTAGGCACATTTATTGACATTTAAAGAAATGAACAGAAACTACCAGTTCAATACATAGTGGAAAACATAGAAGTAGTTGTGGAAAAAAATTATAGAGTAGGAAATATTTTTAAAAGTCAGTCAAATAATGAGTATAGAAGCATCTTATAAAACAGAATATCATATCAGGAAAATATAATATTAAGGGTTAAATTAGTAGTAGTGCTTATTAATTCATAGTGCTCATTATAAGAAAAAACACTTTACAGTTCTGATTCAATCGCAAGTTGAACCCAGACTGCTAATAGCTCCTGAGAAACTGAACCTAAATGTGATTTAAGCAGATTATCCCACTAGGAGATCAACCCAAGATCTCAGATGTGAATTAACTTCTGGATGTCTAAAACCCAGGTGCAATTCTGAGGCTTGGACTCGTTCAGCTTTTACTAAAATCCATGTTTTAAAATAGCATTAACAGGTGGATTAAAGTTTACAAAACCTTGTGCCTCTGAGACATGTCCTCCTAGCTTCTTCCCAGTACTATATATATATATATATATTTTTAAATGGTTGTCCCCATGTTAAGGAGGGTTATACAGATTTTCAGTACCAACATTTGGTGCTCTCACTCAGGTCTGTTTTATCTCCGTGAATATATGACCTTGACATCCCAATCACAGCTGAGCTTCTCACATCTCTTTCAGTTCTTTCATCTGCTGCTTGCACAGCCATCTCATATTTTTACTTCAGGATAGAGACTCTGAAGAAAATCAGCCCTTAATTACATTTATTTATTTCTGATATTTTTAAATCCTCTCCACTACTTTGAATAATTAGCTGGTGGAAGTAAGCAGAATGACTGTACAGGTTATTACTGATGCAGTAGATGTTTATGATGGGTGAAAAGTAGACTGATGGACTATCCTTTGTTTTATTGATCGTGAGCTGTATGAATGATTGGCTTCTCACTGCTAATTTACAGTAGGACAATTACATAAATGTAGAGGCAATAAAGTAACTGTGATCGACTAGGAAAAGACAGTAAAATGAGCAAGAGGATTCAGAAGACCTTAGAACAAATGTTATCCCTTTCATTTGTTTGAGGATTGTTTGAGGATATTACTTGCTTGAGGGGAAAATGCTTTATCTTGGATTCTGCTGTTAAACCTGAATTCCTCAGCGTTCGGGGAAGTGTTCTGGATATTGCTGAACAATTGTTGCTTGACCAGGTAGGGAACTGGTTCCAGATCCTGGCTTAGCCTCTTCACATGCTGCTACATGTCTTCTTGAAGCTTGTGGTTGTGGTACCCTGCTGAAGAGTTCTCCAAGAATTGCAAAACCTGTGTGGATGCAAGGCGTGCCCTATATGTCCATAACTTCAGTAGGGAAGAGACAGAAGCCCTTGTGATCTCACCTTTGATTCACCCTGAGAAGATTATAATGTGACTCATCAAAGGAACATGCTTTTGTGTCCCTGTTGACCAGAGACATTTGTGGCAAAACCAGCAACTGTGTGTTATTAACCCCTGTGTTCTGAAGAGTTGAACTCTGCCTGCTCACACAGAGTTTTGCAGCATGTCAAAGATAATTCTTCTACCTTTGAAACTTGTAGCATGGACTCTTATTCCATGGAACAGGGCACTTAAAAGTAGAATGTGATTGTTCTACAGCGAATACGTCATTACATAGTATTTGTATAGAAGAGCCATATGTTTGGAAGGAGGTACCATTTTGTTTTAGAACTGAACTTTAAACCCTCAGTGGGGTGGAGCTGTAAAAGTATAAGGAGGGGGAAAAAATTGTAGTTTTCTAGCTATTATGTATGTGGGTAATATCAATGAGTTTGCCCATGGCAGGAAGAGTGTGTAACAAGGTAGTATGAATGGGAATCACTGTGATTTTGTGTTCTAGTGTCTTTCCTCAATTCAGTTCATCTTTGCAGTTTATAAGAAATGAGTATGTGGGGTATTATGACATGAGGTGGAGATGAGTCCTGTGATATCTGAACCACAGGAGGTATTATCTCCTCATTGAAGGTTTCTCACTGAAATAATATCTTGGAATACATTGGCTTTCTTAGCACTTAACATCATGCATGTTGATTGTGACCATTGTAATACACCATTAAAGAAAACATAATCTAAGAGTTTCCTCAAGATATCTGAGTAAATATGGTGCTCTAGATTAAAAAAAAAAAAAAAAAAAAAAAAAGAAGTAATAGCCTTTAAGCACAATGGAAGTGAATATCATGGTGGTTTACTTACTTAGTGTGAGTTACTTAGTTTCACAATCTCTTAAATGCTGGATAAGAATGATTTTATAATGATTTTATTGTGCCAGTTACTCTCAGGATGAAAGTGGAGGCAGCAGTTTAGGACATTATAACCAAAGCAGAAATAACCTGTAAGGCATGAAGACTAGGTTAAAATATTTTAACAAAATATCAGGAGAAACAGCAACATGAGGGTTCGTTATGTTTGCTGAGACCATTAGCTTTAGTGGCTGTCTGGAGTGACTATAGTCTATGTTGTCTGCTAAAAATAATATCGGCTAAGACATTTAAGATGGAAGATGAGGACATGAAAAATACTAAGTTGCCACAGTCATACATACAGGTTAAGAATTTGGGGATGGAACTTGATGAAGTTCGAACAAAAGTAAGCCAGAATGTGATGCTAGTACCTTAGGTGAGTTTTTTTTCAAGTGCTATGTGGATGATACATGAATAGTGTGGGTTGCTCTCTCTCTCCCACTTACTCTCAGAGGGAGATGAAAAACCACAATGACAAAAGAAATTGTAAAGTAAATAATAAAGAGATTAAAGGAATCTGTAGTCATTTTAGACAGGTTAGTGAGAAGTAGTCCTACAGGCAAGCAGAATTAGAAATTGTTTAAGCTACTTATCAATTGGAAAACAAATAGATCTGAAATTTAAGGACATTTTCATGGAAAACATCTATTTCTAGAAGTGTTTCTTTCCCAAGGACATCTAAGTGAGTTACATTTGAGAGTCTAGCTTCTCTCAATTTATTCCATTTATAGCTATCTTGCTAAAGGTGAGATATCCTTGTAAATCCTGCTTTGCTTTTGTAAATGAAGGTGCTCTCACACTCTCGTGTGTCTACCAGCTGTCACTGCACAGCTCCAAAGGAGTGGCCTCCAGGGTGTCCTTAGGCTGAATGTCTGGTACCTCCTGCCTGCCTGCATGCTGTCACGCAAATGGTCTGCAAGACACGTATATGAGCGTGCCTGGCAGTCCTTGCTGTTTTCGACCTGTGTGGGTATGTCAAATCCTACCTTTGCTACATCTGCCTGGGCTAACAGCTGCAGGCTCACCTGCAGGAGAGATGGCATATGAGTCTACTCACAAGGGTGGCCCTCAAGCTAAAGTGAAACAGTCAGTGTAGTTGCCACAGTAACTGCTGTTGAGAGGAAATGTACTATTTCCCTCCCTCTGCCCCACAACTGAATCACAACACAACTTTTCAAAAGGAAGTGTATGTGCTTCTATGGATATTATGCTTCATAAACCTTTGCATCAGAAACTATACACTGGGCAGTATAAACTGCAGAGGTATCTGATGCTGGAAAAATTTTAATAACTTTTGTCTCTACTAAGAGGTTTCAAAGACATTTCTGTGCAGCTGCAAGCATTAGGGACGGTGGAAGAGGGTATTATCAATTTGCCTTTTTCTTCCATTAGCTTAACAAGTTCACAGCCAAGTAGGCAAAAAATGTTAGGTGCCATTCAGACCTAGTAGATCTAGATAAATCTGCATAAAGAAGCTTATACTGGAGATCATAAAGTAACTTGAACTGGAGACCCAGTCTCTCCTTGTTAACAAATTGCAAGTAAGAATTGTGAGTAAGAAATTTCCACCTTCAATTTGGCATTGATATCCTTCCCCCACCTTAAACTCCTCCTAAATGTTCAGGAAGCTAAGACTGAATTTATATTGCTTTATTAAAAAGTAGCAGGGATTGATTCAAGTCCAAATGGCTCCGTCTGGCTCATGTCCACATTACTTACAGTTACCACCCTCCCTAGCAGATTTGGCTTGGAAAGAGCTAGCTGAAATGGTCCAAAACTGCCTGGGACTTAAAGAACAAATGTGGATGACCAGGGTCCAGCATTTTTATTTGGCAGCATCAACACAGCAAAAGATCAGAACATCCTTTTCACCTCCATTGAGGAAAGTTAGAGCAGGCTCTGCTTGTAGAGTGATTTACTTGTGCCCCTAGCCTCAGTGTGAGAACGTCTGGACTAATAACAGCATCTAGCATTCCACCTAGGCAAAAGGAGTATTATAATTTCAGTAGAAGTGATGAATCCCAGCTTCATCCTTTGAGGAAAGACCATCTATAAAGGGGTTTCCTATGGGTTCTTAGTTAATCTTGTGACAAGGTAGTGGAGGAAAGAGACCAGAGTAGCCTTCTTTGGAGTGAGTCTGGCAGCTGAGCAGCAGAGATCCGAATATGCAAGGAATGAATCATAACGAATTTCTGAGGAGAGCATACCAGACAGGAAGGGAAGCTCAGTCTTGCTGGAGAAAGCAGCAGATTTCCCCTTTCTCCTCTCTGACAAGAAGATGAAGCTCCAGGACAGGGTGTTTCCTCTAAATAAACCCTTTTTCTTCCACTTCACTTACTTGTATTTGCTTTCCTTCTCACTGTCCTTCCTAGGGATCACCTCTTCATTAGTCTGAGCATGCGCAATGAAACCAGTCAACACTATTGGTCATCTGAGTAACCTATTTTTTACTGTACATCCATCTTCTATTTGCTGAGTTATATGGACACTGATCTGAGTTGCTCCAGCATGTGCCTCTGGTTCTGCCTTTAAGTGAAGGGTTTATATTTCTTCCCACATAACCAAGAGTTGCTCTCTTCCCTTGCATAATTGTGAGGAGCACAAATAAAGAAAGATTCTTACTGATTATTGATGCTTTAAATATTTTGCCAGGCTTTATTTGGTCACAGTCTGTGAATTAAAAGGATCTGACTTGTAGTCCAACTGTATGCTCTGGTATATTTGTGTGTATTTTGCCTATAGTAATGAAAATTAGAAATCATAAAAGCATTTTGGGGTTTGGTTGGTTTTGTTTGTTTACTTTTAATAGTTCTACAGAATATTATTTTATAGTGCTTGGAATCTCTTCATTCTTGTCTCTGAGTATACAAAGAATTTCTTTATTCTCACATTTAATGTTACATATGAAAAGGTTGAATTTAAGTAGTGGATTCTCCTCTTTTAATGAATTCCCTGAAAATCCCTTAAGGTAGCTCTTCCTTCACGAGTTAAAAATCTGCTGTAACCCAAGTATCGCTATTTAACCTGGAACTAAGAAGGGTGTTGAATTCAAGAACAGATATTTTTGTGTTTTCATTGACTACAATAATGCCAATTGTGAAAAGACATGATGACAAGATATAGTTGTGTGTTGCCTTAAAATAAAAAATGTGAGACTGTGCTCAGCCTGAGGTCATGCTATGTAGAGCTGTGATTTCTGAATTAATTCTAACCTCTCTGTAAATATGGAAATTGAGTCAAGTCTTGTAAGATGCTAAAGTCTTTTTAGAATGAGAGAAAGAAAAGACTTTCAGTATAAACTCTTCTCAACTTATTAGGCATCTTGGAAACTGTTTCTTCAGTTAGTAGCACATTAATGTAACACATCTAGGACCTTTCACACAGCATGGCAATTGAGCCAACTTGAGCCAGACAAACTGTTGAAATGCTTTTCCAAGAGTGAAAATGCATTTTCTACATTCCTTCTCACAGGCCAGGGAAATTAGGTATTTTGGTGTTTCCTTATTTACAGTGTCTTTCTTTTTCTCATGCTACCTGAAAGTGACAGCTTTAATCCTTCTTCTGAAAGTTATTTACTCTTTTCTGTATTCTGCATTGCTGCATAAAGTTCATGAAAGACCTTCCAGAGAAGGTCTTTACAGGAGGATAAAGGGAGCATGCTCTCCATGGCCAGAGCATGGGACCATTCTTGTAATGGAAGTGATCTTTGCCCTCAGAAGAAAAGAAGGGAGAAGGGTTTTTTTTTGCCTTGGTGCAGTGCTTTGGCTTTTAAAAAACTCTAGCTAGATTTAAATACTCAGATCCTTTCTTGCTAATCTACAACTACTTGGTCTCTGTAAGGTGGAGCCTCTGTTTCTGTGGAAGACAATACTTTTCTTATACAGATTAAATGGTTCTGTGCTTAATCTACTATTACTTGAATAATTCTTACATCATCAGCCTCCGTCTTGTCTATTTTAACTTACGGTGGCTAATTTGCAGAACAAGCATGTTTTCCCCAGTTTGCATTCAAGGGCATTAACGGATAATGAAACTAATCTAGGTTTACAGAAACCAAACAGAACACGCAGCAAATGGACGATTGAGACAGAACAATTTCCCCCCACATGGACATGGTCCTCTTGAGTTTTCCTTCTAAAAATAATTGAGATTTTTCCCAGAATCCCAAAGTTCTTGCTTTTTTTCCATTGTGCTGTAAGGTACAGGCAACAGTGGAAACCAGAACAAACTGAAAGCTGTGCAGATAGATTTCAGAAGTCTCAGTGTGTCTTTAGTGAAGGACCTCAAAGGAAATCTATAAAATGAAAGGCTGAGTTGGCAGGATTTTCTAATCCTTTTAAAAAATACATCTAAAAAAAGGAATATCAGAGAATGAAAGTTTGAACTGCAAACATTGCAGTATACAAATTAGTGAGCAGGTCACCTGGTAGTTTCCTAGCCCCTGCTACATGGCACTAAGGTTTTCTCTCTGAGGGGTAGGTTTAACAACAGTATTCTAAATCCCTAACTACCTTTTTAATTATTATTATTTTAAATCCAGTATAGAAAGATTGAGCAAGTGTACAAATACATGACATTGATAGATATTAGCACTTTTCAGAGTAGTGCTAAAGATATTAATTCTTTTAAGATTAGACAGAATGGTGAGTTTATACAGCTTTTAAGGGCACTGGTGGAATGGCCAGCATGTAACACACGGCCAGGAAGGCCCATCACTGAAATAAAATGTAATGTAACAATTCTTGCTTTAAATTCAGTGCTATATTGACTTAAGAGGGCGGTTAAGCCATAAAGATCCATGATACTAAACTCTGTGCTCATAGTACCCTCTGAGTGCCTAAGCCTTTTGAACTGAGAATATAGTGAGACAGGCAGCTGAGCTAGCGAAGCAGTGTTTTCTGGAGAGTTTGTAGGAACCAATTATATGCAATTTGTTTAAATTAGTGGTGAACTGTTCTATATTAACAATTGTCTTAGTGCTAATAAGTAGGAGTGTCTGAAGTGTGGTACTTTGTATGCTCTATTCTTATTGGCCCTTCAAGAGGAACTAGGTCTTTCATTGAACCCAATGCTTTCATACCAAATGGATGGAACTCTTAGTCTACAGAGGGCATGGGCAGGGGAAAATTACTTTAGCTAGTGCGATGGCTTCTACTACAGTCTGCTTATTCACCTCCTTCCTCTTTCAGCTCTCATTCCCCATCTTCTTTTCAGATACATTTGTTAGGGAAAGCATGAACATCCTCCTTTAAAGCAGCCATCAGGAAAATGTTTCCACCTGATGATAGGATTTGGAGCAAGGCTTTCTCACCACTCCCTCCACTTCTGTTGGTATAATACAAGTCTCCTGTCAGTTCACATCCATTGCTGTGGTGCGGAGTCTCAGCAGCACTGTGTGCTTTTGTGTATTTAAAATCTTAATCAACACTGAAAAGCCTGAGAGCTTGGATGTCTCTCCTGCGGTCTGTAAAAGGTATCATGGTCTTTCTCCTACAGTGTGACAATTACTGTCATTCTTGGACCATGGCATGTGGCTCTGTAACCTGATAAGGTTCAGTGTGGCAAAGCTATTTCATAACAGAAGAAACCTTTGCTTCAGGAATGAAGAGTTTTTGAACTTTGAGTTTATGTTACTGTGGGGCAAACACTGCCCTTCAGAGAAGTTGTTCTGCTCAGAACAAATTAGGGTGGATTTGAATAGCAGATGGAAAAGTCATCTGAAATTTCTCTAGAGAGAGTGCAAGCATTGCTCATTCTAGCATCCAGCCTGTATGCTAAGGGATTTGTGTGAGTGGAGCAGAGGGAGGAAAGAACAAAGCCAGTAAATCCACTGGTACCCAGATGTCCTGAAAATGAGCTTCAGGTTTTATGTCTGAGATATCAAAATTTGGACTTTTATAAGTTCATCTGTTCTACAGAAGGTGAAAAAAGAAAGGTAATTTTATTACAGACAAGCTTCCTCCACTTCCATATACTATACTGACACTATTCACTGTGTACTCCTCTCCCTTCTACTCTTTCACGCTCGTGGAATCCAGGAGTCTGTTAATACTTACAAAATGGCCTTTATTTTGATTCTTCTTCATCATGTGGCAGCCACGTCAGCTGTGTTCACTCGACTTTGCTCCATTTTTGGCAATACTGTAATGAGGCTTTAGGAAGATAATGTCTTAAACAGAAGTCAAATAGTCATATTTATGATGAATGTACAAGGACCTGAAAGAACACTTATAGGTCAGTTTTAGTAGTACTGCCTTGATAACTCATAGTTTGGCATGTACAAAGAAGCATGAAGGATTTTTCAGTGGATGATAGTTCTATTAGATATGGGGCTTTTTCAGGCAGTTTTTGGTTTAAAAGGTCTAGTGATAATCTTAGAGATAAGTAGGTTAATACACCTCATACAAATTCCCATTCTGCTGTTAACAAAATGCAAAATGTTCTTAAAGGCAGAATGTAATATTAATGGTGAGGTTAGGCTTATGGTTGAGTTGTCATACCTTAGAATATCAGTTGTGTTACAAAAGAAACCTGTTTTGTTTGGAGCATTTGACCCCAGCTGAAAGGTCTTTTCAGTAAGGGGAAACACTGCCCTTGGTTTGGACAAACGTTGGAGATAAAATTTCCCTATACTTAGTTAATAAATAGAATCTATTCAGTTAACAACAATGTAAAACTGAAAGTTTGGTTTTAGGGGTAACATTAACATTCAGTTTGTTAACCAACATTTTCCAACTGTTTAGTTTTACTATTTCCTCTCAGTATTTGAATAGGTTTAACAAAGCTCAATCATCAAAAAATTGTATTGATTCAGAAATAGCTGACTCAAGGCCCTGCCTGTATCTCAGTTTTTACTCAAGTGAAGATGCTAACCTATGACAATTTTCAAGTATTAGAAGAAAAAACTGAGTACAGATTCACTGCCTTTAAGATTAACTGTTCCTGCAAATGATCCTGTTTTATTTGTTCTTCAGAAACTAAAAAAAAAAAAACAAACAAAAAAACCCCACACAAACAAAACCCCTGAGTATTTATATTTTCTCTTATATATTTTTAAAAAATAGTAATTTTTTCTCTACTCTTGGAAACTGGAACAGTACAGTACAGTATTACCAAGGTTGGAAGAGACCTTGAAGATCATCGAGTCCAACCTGCAACCACAAACCTCACAACTAGACCATGGCACCAAGTGCCACATCCAGTCCCCTCTTGAACGCCTCCAGGGACGGAGACTCAACCACCTCCCCGGGCAGCCCGTTCCAATGACGAATCACTCTCTCAGTGAAGAACTTTCTCCTCACCTCCAGCCTAAACTTGCCCTGTTGCAGCTTGAGACTGTGTCCCCTTGTTCTGGTGCTGGCTGCCAGGGAGAAGAGGCCAACCTCTTCCTGGCCACAACCACCCTTCAGGTAGTTGTAGAGAGCAATGAGGTCGCCCCTGAGCCTCCTCTTCTCCAGGCTAAACAGCCCCAGCTCCCTCAGCCTCTCCTCATAGGGCTTGTGCTCAAGGCTTCTCACCAGCCTTGTTGCCCTTCTCTGGACACGTTCAAGTGTCTCGATGTCCTTCTTAAACTGAGGGGCCCAGAACTGGACACAGTACTCAAGGTGCGGCCTAACCAAAGCAGAGTACAGGGACAGAATGACCTCCCTGCTCCTGCTGGCCATACTATTCCTAATGCAGGCCAGGATGCTGTTGGCCTTCTTGGCCACCTGGGCACACTGCAGGCTCATGTTCAGCCTCCCATCAACCAGCACCCCCAGGTTGCTCTCTGCCTGGCCGCTCTCCAGCCACTCTGACCCCAGCCTGTAGCACTGCATGGGGTTGCTGTGGCCAATGTGCAGAACCCGGCACTTGGATGTGTTAAATCTCATGCCATTGGACTCTGCCCATCTGTCCAGCCTGTTGAGGTCCCTCTGCAAAGCCTCTCTGCCCTCCAGCAGATCAACTCCTGCCCCCAGCTTGGTGTCGTCCGCAAATTTACTGATGATGGACTCAATGCCCTCATCCAGATCATCAATAAAGTGTTGCAGATTTCCAAATGTTGCAGATTGCCTTTCCTCCCTTTCTACAGGTGCTGATTCTTATTTGCTGTTATTTTACCGTAAGAAGGCTAGATGAGGGCTGATGTTACTGCAATGCTACAGGCTTGGGGAAGTGTGGCTGGAAAGCTGTCTAGCAGAAAGTGACCTGCGGGTTTTAATCAACAAGCAGCTGAATATGAGCAAGCAGTGTGCCCAGGTGACCAAGAAAGCCGATGGCATCCTTGCTTATATTAGAAATGCTGTGTTCAGCAGGAGTAGGGACATGATTGTCCCCTGGTGAGGCCACACCTCGAGTATCATGTCCAGTTTTGGGCACCTCAATACAAGAGAGTTGTTGAGGTGCTGGAATGAGTGCAGAGGAGGGCAACAAAGCTGGTGAAGGGCCTGGAGAATAAATCTGACGAAGCGTGACTGAAAGAGCTGGCGCTGTTTAGTTTGAAAAAGAGGTGGCTGTGGGGAGACCACATTGCTGTCTACAACTACCCGAAACGACATTATGGAGAGGCTGGTGCTGGTCTCTTCTCACAGGTAATTAGTGATAGGATAAGAAGGAATGGCCTCAAGCTGTGACTGGGTAGGTTTAGACTGGACATTAGGAAAAATTTTTTCGCGTAAAGAGTGGTCAGGCATTGGGAGGTGGTTGCATCACCAACCCTTGATGTGTTTAAAGGTTGCTTGGATGTGATTGAGCATATGTTTTAGGGGTGAACCTTGCAGAGTAGGGTTATCAGTTGAACTCAGCGATCCTGAAGGTCTTTTCCAACCTGAATGTTTCTGTTATTCTGTATCAAGTGACTCACAGTACACTGTGTTCATACCAAGCTGCATGATGTGTGCCACCTCATCGAGTCTCAGGCTGCAGCTTTGAGGAATTGTATATGCAAACGTGACAATTCTTACAGTTCACAAGCTCATGTCTGAACTGATATTTGTTATTCGCATACTGTGTTATAAATACCACAGAAAACTATTGCCTACATGCAAGTCTGAGGAGGTACAAGAACCACTGAGATTACTGAGCCAGAATTCTCACTTGTGTAAACAGATCAAACTGTATAGACTTGTTAAGAATTAATTAATTAATAAACTGTCATTAAATGCTGTTAATTTTTTTCTAAAAGATCCAATGAGGGAGTGGTCCTGCAGCCTAATGCAATCAATAAATAGTAGAATACAGCCATTTACAGGACCTTATTAATAGGGGCAACAAACACACGTGTGTGAAAGAGAAAGTGCACCAATTAAGGAACAAAATTAAAGATTTTAAGATATTTTTATTGCCTAAACTAAGAAAAATGTTCACATTTAATAAACAGCATGAAAACAGAAGAAAAATTAATTCAATTTATTTTGTTTTGTTTATTACTATTTTAGCCTAAGATATACTCATATAAATAGGAAGATTCTTCAGTAGGAAATAAGGAAAATGTTTGCAAGATAACAATTACTCACTCTTTAGCTAAATTTGATCCTAAGTAAATTTCTTTGTTAGTCTTTATCTTTCTTTGAAAATACTCCAAATTGTTAAAGTTAGGTAGTGCTTCATTTGTCTTATCATTGGCTCACCCTCTTTTATTAACTAAATAGGTCACAGTAATTAGAAGTGGAGGCACTGAAGTCATGGTCATATATATCTTTTCTTTTAGAACCAAGACTGGGAGCAAGTTTTGCTTGAAATACCTTTTCATGGACAAAAATGATTAAGAATAATATCATCATATAGTTAAAATAAAGTTTTGGATGGTCATTGTTCTTCAGCCCAAGACCCTACAGCACTTAGTGCTTTCTGTCCAAACATAGCATCTCACTTGGCAGTGGCAAAGGACAGGATTTTATTATTGAGTGCCTCTACTTTAGCTGCATAGTATTGGCATGGTCATGGAAAAAAGCACTAAAAATATGTGCTGACTGTGCCAGATGCATCTCAAGAAAATCCCCATGCAATACTTTACACTAATTTGTATGGTGTAGTTCATAGGGTAATACTTGGTTCTCCACTTGGCATACTAAGTTCAAGGCAGTACTTTGCTTGTTATCTCCCTTCTTTTCCTGCAGAGTGGCTGGCACAAATATATTCCTTCTCTTCTGGGCATAGATGTTTGTCCAGGAGGTTGATTCTTTACAAGGTGGGAAAAGCCATATCTTTGCTCCTTCTGCAGGAGCCAGAAGGCTAGAGGCAGACCTGTGGGCTGCAGAATGTAGAGTAGTACATTTCTTCTAGTTACAAGGAATCCTTCTCTGATGCCACACAGATTGGTGTGATTCTGCAGATTAAAAAAGCACCTGATTCCTGTATTCCCAATGACATGTGGGACAACCACAAAGCCAGTTCTCTGCTTTAATGTAGATAGAAATTAAAACTGACAACTATATCTCACTTATTCATAATATTTTTTCCAAAGCACTGTTAGGTTCTTCCTGTACCTTACTCATGTGTCCCTCTGCTATAACAGGCAATTCTACTTAAACTGCAACTAAAGTCTTCTGTTTTCCTAATTTCCCCTGATCAGTTGACACATTCCAAGAATTAAAATAACAAGTTACAGGATGTTATTTCAAATCTTTGACAAATAGTGACTTCTAATGGCTACTACTTGTGGATGTAAGCAAGCAGGAGAATGGTGAGGGCTTTTAGCATCTTTCATCTCAAAAGTTTATCTGTGACTCACATAAAGCTGCTAACATACAATATTTATGCAAATGGAAGCAGTATTACCTGTTCTATCGTACTTTGAGCACCTATTCAAAGCTTGATGTGGTTAATACCCAGATGACTCAAACACAGCACACGCAAGGCATGCAGAAAAACTGGAATACATTTTTTACTGTTTATTTTGGCCATCAACAAGGTGTGGAAACAAAGAGCCACTTCAAGCTTGTTGCAGAATTGAGATCACTCCTTTTGAGATCAGTCTTTTAAGACTAGTCCCTTGATGATGAATATGGTATGAAGCTAACGCATAGGCATATAATGTAAATAAACATCTTCACTGCAGACATGCATTTCTTGACTGGCTTTCTAGTTTCCTGGTTCAGGTTAGAAATGCTGTTCAACGTTTACCCAAGGGGGTTGAGATGACAGTGGGAAAACAAAGAAAAGAAGCCATGCCCCAGTTCCTCTGACTGCAGCCTTCCCTCTGTGAACATGTCAAAGAAAATTGCCCAGGAGTTGTATGCGTTTCTCTATATGCAGTGGTGACAATGTTGACGATTCTCCTATGTTAAAGCTACTGGATCTGCAGCCTCAGGAGAGAAATTAGCCGAACCCATCACCATAGAACATCGTCTCAGCTGATGAAAGCTGAAAGGATTTCTTTCACATCAGTGATGCTGTGGAGATTTGCTTCAGTCACAACACCACTTACCTCCTAGAAGGACTGCCACTTAATCTCTGAAACAAGTGCATTACCTTTTTTCCCCTGTATGAATAGAAGTAATGAAAAGTGCTCCAGAACATTTTGTGACTATAGTGATTTTAAGGAGAGAAGGGTAAAAGTTTTTATCTGCTTTCATTGATAACACTAAGATTTTATTTTTGTTCCCCTTCTCCTTTCTCCAAGGGAAAAGAGTGAAAGTTAAAATTAGTGCTATGGATACTATCAGATGTGTGGTATATTTATTTCCCTTTTAAATCAAGTCAATTTAAATCCATTCATTCAGTTGTGTGCTGAAGGCTCTGAGAGAACAGAGCATAACTAGGAGCTCTGTGTTCCTTTGCTTTCTGTATGATAGACAGAAATGCCAATTTGCAACATGCAGCTTTTATTCAGATGTGCTATAGATAAGATAGCCAATAAAAAAAAAATTGCTTCCACATAGTTTGATCATAAATTATTCTACAGATGTTCATTAGGACTTCTAGAATTTCAATGGGTTAAGGGAGCCCTACTAACCTTTATTTAGAGATAGAGAAAGGAGAACTAGAAAAGCATAGTGATTTAACATTTTTGTACAACACTCTAAGAATAAAACTTTACATTTCAATGCTTTGACCTTAAAAAGCATTCTTTGCTCAGTAGTCTTCATTCACACCCTGGCATCCAGATTTCTGAAAACAATAGCTCCTGCAGATGCAAGGCAGTTAAACCTGATGCATGCAGTCACAGTGCTTGTTTTCAGTTTGGTTTTGTTGCTGCTTGACAATATTTGTAAACACATTAATTAAAGAAAGAAATTAAACCCCCCAAACAAACAAAATCAAAACAAAACCCAACACCACCAAATAAATTACTAAAAGAAGATGCAAAAGCAAGCATTCAAATGTTAGGTTTAATTTGCTTTAGAATGCTGTAATGCTTCAACTACTGCAGCAGGATTAAATACCTTCATTTGTAAGCAATTGTACTAGGAAGAAGAAACCCAGGTATAAAGCAACCTCCTGTTGGTAGAGCAGTTAACTTTCTTCTTAACCTATCTGCATTATATATGTGTATTAATTATGATAGACTCAGGCCTTAATTACATGATTGCCTAATGGTTTTCATTCTGTCTTCACTGCCTGAGCATTGAGCGTTGCCTGAGCACTGCAGGAGCACCAGAGGGAGTACCTCCCAGACAGCTTGAGAAAGGTGTTAACAGGAGAGAAAATCCTCCCTGCTCACCAATCAAAACCCTGGGCTGAAGCATGCACATCAAAACCAGAGTTTAACTGCTAAATTCTAGTAAGTCTATTATAAAAACACATTCTCTGGTGCTTTTGCAGACACCTGGTCTACTTCATGGATGCACCAGACCTTTTCAGAGGAATGACTGAGAGATTTTTTAAACATGGGCAAGACATTTCCAGACAGTTCAGGCTGACACTAATAAGTCTCAGGAGGAGTTATTAGCTCAGATGTGATTAGAAATCAAGCTGTCTGTGTGTACTTGTGCTGCACTGTGCCCAAGTGAATAATCTTTCTTATTACGTAGTGTGCTGAAGAATGCAATGCAGAGATGTCCATGTGGCTCCAACTAAAGCTGTCTAGACTCATTTGAAATTGGTGCTTATGTGGAGCTAATAACCCAGATGAATGTAAACTGATGCCATGTACCTCCTGCCATCTTGTTACTGGTGTGAGCCTAACTGAGGAGAAGAGGTGTCCCCTCCCTGTGCATAGTTACCAGTTACTAGCAGTTCAGTGTAAAGACCTTTCAGAGTTGAGGACTGCCACCTGGTTAACTGCAGAAACTCTGTGGACTTTGGGAAGAGAAATGGATGCAGTTGCCATTTGAGTTGACAACTATCACTGTGAACTGACAAAAGTACGCAGGATTTGAAGTTTATTTGTTCCCAGATTCTTCCTTCCCCCCCCCCCCCCCCCCAGTTTCTTGCTTTCTCACTTATATGTCCGCATGACCAAGCACAGAATGTTTTGGGGTTTTTTGGTAGCAAAACTTTATGCTCTGTTTTTATGAACTAGAGCATAAAGTTTTACCACAAACAAAATGGACTGTGGTGACCACATTATTTAAAGTTATAAGAGGATAATGAAAAATAAAAGGTGAAGCTCCACCACAGAAGTGAATGGATTATATTATGACACTGGGAATGGTTTATTACTTTGGGCTTTCTGACCCTCTAGTCTTTATGGAGGCTTCTTTTTGTCAAACGTATGCAAGCACCTATGTATCACAGTACTGAAGCAAAATCAGTGTAGCTGCTTTGGCATTTTCCTTTGTGTACTTTCTGAACAAAAGCCTGAGTTTTGCATTGCTGTTCTTTTCAGAAACTGTTATACAAACACACCCAAAATGTTGTATGGAATTCCTGAAAGGAGGTCTAAAAATGTTTAAAATACTGTTTTGAGAAAGGAGCTCCAGTGCTCAGATATTCACACTGAGCAAAATACAACATTCAAAATGCTGCTTGAAATACTGTAAAGAAAATGTAACCAATTTGATACAGCTTTTCTCATAGTATTGTTTTGCACTTTGCATAACGCATATTTATGGAATAAAGAATGTATACCTTTGGAAACACAAAAGAAGGGAAAAGAGATGTTTTAGTTTTAGCTCACGCACATAGACATGCATATTTTGTTTGGGGTTTCTTACCAGAACAAGGGGACACAGTCTCAAGCTGCACCAGGGGAAGTTTAGGCTTGAGGTGAGGAGAAAGTTCTTCATTGAGAGAGTCGTTAGCCATTGGAATGGGCTGCCCAGGGAGGTGGTGGAGTCACCATCCCTGGAGGTGTTAAGAGGGGATTGGATATGGCACTTGGTGCCATGGTTTAGTCATGAGGTCCGTGGTGACAGGTTGGACTTGATGAACTTTGACGTCTTTTCCAACCTTGGTGATTCTGTGATATAATATCAGTGATCACATTTGTTTGTGTATTGTTTGATATTTGCATGTAATCTTAATCTTTCTGGGTACGTGCAGAAGAGTCTGCTCATTGAGCTGTGAGTGTCTGGAAAGCACTGAGGAGGGTGAGATGAAGGTAGATGTAAGCTTCTGGTTGTTGTGAGGACCCAGTAATTGGGAAGATGGCTCAAGTGGGCTTAGTCCTGTGCGACTGGTAAGAAAGTTTTGAGGCATGTTTGAGATGGGGGTAGGCTTGAAGGGGAATTTCATGTGCAGTAGCACATGAAAGAGGTGGGAAATAAGTTTGGTCCTTCCTCTGAGTGGTTTTTTTCTTCCTTAATTTGGTTTCCCAAATACACTGAGATGACGAGTTGTGGTGATCCCATGTGACATCATGAGCAGTGCCAAATGTATCATCTGCTTTCACAAGCAGCTCTTCTGGGTGCAAGAGGCCGAGCTGAGAGCTGACAGATGAAATGGCTGGTTGGCAGCCCTAGTCACCTTCTGAAAGACAGCATTTGTCATCCAGGCTTTCACAAGCCAAGGTGAAACAGCAACATTTCAGAAACAAATTCTTCTGCAGGGTCAAAAAAAGTGACCCTGGCTCTGCTCTGTGAATCTTCCTGCAACACCCTGGTTTCCAGTCTCAGGAAACGTATGCCAACCAGTCTTGCAAACTGACAAGGATCTTGTCTATTGCTGGCACACTGAAACTTTTTCACTCACCTTGGATGGCAGCTATGGTTTTGGCCTTGTAACACTATCTGCCTACTTGTTCCAGGGCAGGTCTCACATTAGTGCCTAGATCTGTAATGTCCTAGTTCCTCTCTTGTATGGTGACCTCAGTAGTTTGGACTCTCAGGCTAAGGACATGTAGATAAAACTACCGCCAAGATTGATTTCTATAAGCTTTGCCCTTTCGGAGCCTTATTTTCTTGATATTTTCTGGGAAAGTGGATGGAAGAAGAGGAATAACTAGGAAAATGTCCTATTTCATACTCTGGCTGCTTAAATAAAGATGAATCTGGCAAATTCCTTTTACATTCCTATTACTGTTTTTCTCTTTTTGTTCATAACTCCCAAGCAATGCAAAATGTTACAGTTTCAAAGGAAAATTGGATTATACTCACTTGGAGGGAGGGTAGGAAGAAGAAAACAGGCTTTATATTTTGACAGAATTCAATCCAGACTTTAAAAAAAAAAAAATTGAATAATTTTGCAGTATTTTGTAAGACTGTGTATTCTAAAGACACAGCTAATCAGATGTGCATGCAAATTTAACACAGGTTGCCAACTCTCATGGTTTTTTGTTTTTAATTTATATTTTGCTACAATTATGCAGTGTAAAAATTGGCCTGTTGTGAGAAGTTACTGACACCTCAGCAGTTCTTCAGTGGTGGCTGCAGAGGATGGGATGAGTGCCAGAGTGGGAGGTAGAAGATGGCTTTGGACAGGGGTGCAGGATGCTTCTAGCTGAGGCATCTGTTGCACAACCTGCACTGGTTTCTGCTGTCCTGGGATCAGCAACCTGTAGGGCAAACGAAGAAGCCTGCTTCATCATGATATCCATCCTTTTCTTTTAGTTAGGGTGGACTGAGAGAGAGAGAAACAAAGGAGAATATGTAGCAGGTACCCAGGATCTGCGTATTTCCCTATGTTACCCTGGGGAAGAAAGGGGTAAGAACATGAAAGTCTGCATGGAAAGTTTTCCCCAAGCACTCAAAAAAAAAACCCAAAAAACAAAAATGTATGTTCTCCTCCAAAGAATGTTTAAAACCAAGATAAGACTACTCTGTTCAGCATTTTGACTGTATTTGGGTTTCTTGTGTGCTATAATCTCATAAGGCTGGCAATGCTATGTGTGTATATATATCTATATATATATTTAAAGGAAATTTGCAAATTGAAAGAGAGTAAGAGGCAATAAAGCATTTTAGGATATTTCTCCATTAGTGTGATATTTAAATGCCAGAGGTAGCTATGCCCTTATTAATTTGATGCCCTGTGTATTTGAATTTTGGACATAATATCTAATCACTCTTTTGAGGTATTAGTCTAATGATATTAACAATCATACGGACCTGTTTACTGTAATTATTTCAAGATAATAGTAAGTGTTAGGCAATGTAACCATGGAATCATAGAATGGTTTGGATCAGAAGGGGCCTTAGAGATCATCTAGTTCTCACCTCCCTGCAGTGAGCAGGGACATATTCCACTACATCAGGTTGCTCAAGCCACATCCAACCTAGCTTTGAACACTTCCAGGGATGAGGCATGCCCAACTTCTCTGGTAACCTGTTCCAGTGCCTTACCACCATTACACTGAAGACCTTACTAATACCTAATCTAAATGTTCCCTCTTTGAACAACCCTAACTCTCTCAGCCTGTCTTCATAGAAGACATACTCCAGCCCTTTGACCATCTTCTATGCCTCCTCTGGATTCACTCCAATCCTTTAGTGAGTTCTGGTGAAGAGGTGTCCAAGACAACCCAGGAACATAACTCTGTACAGGTGGCTTTGTGGCTGGGAAATAGACCTTCAGTCTCATCACAGGTTTCCACTTAATTCAGGGGTCAGATTGGAAATTTCACACCATGGTAAACAATCGGTAGGAGCCAGCTGAAATGAAGAAAAGTTGAGTTGTCATTTTTAGCTGTCTGCAAATATGTGGGAGTGAGAGCCAGCTGGTAACCAATGTGGAAAAATGTTAAGCTGACTTCTTTATTGCTAGGCATTGTCTGAGTCCTCCTGTATTTGTACAAAACATAAATACTGAATCTGACCAGTCTGCTTACTGCTTTCTCATTTTACATGATTGTGAACTGTATGAGTTATGGGATGAGAGCTGGTAACTGAAATAATGTATGAGCTGGAGATGCGCCACATGGACCTGAAGCAGATTGACATTTGTTGCATTGTGACACTGTCGTCATCAAGCTGACACTGCTCCCCCAAGTCTGTGGGATGGAAGCTGGATGTAGTACAGCATCTGTGGCACCATGTTCTAGCTGCAGGCTCAGACCCCTCTTTACGCCCAAGTTGGAGCTGCTACACCTCCTGAGTCTTTACCTAATAGGGAACATCCCATTATGTTAGCTTTTCGGGTGTTGCAGAAGAGTGTTATCACATGTTGTAACTGAAATGGTGAGATTTGTTGCTGGAGCTATAATTCCTGAAGTGTGAATATTTTCAAGTACTAATTTTAACTTAAAGACCAAAGACTTGAAGGCTATTTTTAATTTCAAGACTTGATTCTCTGTGCTAGGAAACTAAAGCTGGGATGCAAAGGACATTATAAATGCAGCATGCCTATTCTAAATCCTCACTTTCTATTTTGGTCACATAATAAGTGTTCAACCTGAGTGATTTCTGTTGTATGAGGGTGTTGACTTTTTTGCAAGTTATAGTTCAAACTAAAAAGAGAGAGATGGCACACTGTAACTTTGAAGTAGGTGTGTGGTTATATTATGGCTTGAAAAAGAAAATGGTTCAGAAGAACATGTTGTCTGTGGTACTGCAGAGTCTGTATGTATTTTAATAAGGTCTTTGAGGGTATCAAACCTGATGCATAGCAAACGAATCAGTTATGTATTTGCTATGAAATTATTAGTGATTTACACTAATTCTGTGTCATGAAGAGACTGTAGCTCATATTTTTCTCTTGCACAAAGAGAAGAGAAACAGAATGATCTTAATTTCATAGCAAAGACACCGTATTTTTCCTCCTTAGGCCTTCATAGTCAGATTTCAAGTACATAGACTCTTGGATTTGTACTTAAAGTAGGAACACTGCTGCGGGAAGCTGTTTCCCTGATTTACCCCTGCATACAGCTTGATTCTGTTCGGAACAACATGATCTTAGGAGTAGTTAGAAATACAGGTGAGTTTTTTTAATTATTGGAGAATATTATTACAATGTACTTATTGGATTCAGGCTCAGGAGTGGGCATGCTGCAGGTTAGTTGTATTATGTTTCCTTAATCAGCAAGAGACACATTTAGCTTGAGACTTGTCACATTAGTTTTGAATTGTGAGCATCCAACTTATGATACCTTCTTGCAATGAGCAGTTTGTCAAAACTCTCCAGGAGAGAAGGTGCATGCATTAGAATGTGCTCAAAAGAATTTTGAACAATGAATTCCTTTATAGAAAACATGTTCTGTTCCTAGGCAATTCTTGTTGCGTACTAAGTGCTAAATTTGACTTAATTGTTAGCTATTATTATTTCTCAGTTTCATGTGGTAAACCCATTGAAAATGACCCAATTTTGTGAATTAGGGATTAAGTGAAATAGCAAGGATGATTTATTACATTGTGTACTGAGAAATACTTTCTAAAATGTTGCATAAAAATAAGACAAATCCAAAATATCTTGGAACACCTCTGAGAAGAAGAGGGACTCTAATATATTGTGATGGCTTGAGGTCAGATGATGCAGTGCAGTCAGTACGCAAAAAAAAGTGAGAGTGTGAATCTTGCTCTGAGTTTTTGCCGAATTTGATCCAGTTCCATCTGGGCAGTGGATCACTACAGCTTGGGAAACAAGGGGAGTCAGATGCCATACGAGCTATAAGGAGCTATCTCGCTCTCCTGGTTAGCTTTTTTTTTGGTGACAGAAACTGTATGCCCTGACTAGACTCGTTGGGCTAGATTGGTAGCACATACAAATTAGACTGTGTTTACGTGGGGTTTACATCTCTATCTTCTTTACTAAGTGGACGTGGACACATGTGGATGGGTGTGTACAAGATACAAAAAGCTGTAGTGTTTTATACAGTATCTTAGCTAACTTATCCTATAGAGAAAAACCCAACGTGGTACTTATCCCATTTTTCCCTACTGATATTTATCAGTTATGGTACCTGAGCAAAGCAAAGCAATTGCTGAACAAGGAAAGGGAACAGACCACAACCTTATCTTGCACTGGAAACTTCCTATGTACAAAAATAGTTTCTTCTTTCATTGTTACTCCTTTCAGAAATGCATTAAAAGTTACTGTGTTTTGTATAACATGATGACACATAAAATTGTATTAATAATATAATTAATATACTAATTTGGTGTATTACTTGCAATATGATGTTAGCCATGTCATCTTCTTTTCCTGAGATGAGGATTTCATACTGTGAAACTGTTCTGCTTTTTAGAAAGATGCATATGGTTGTTAGAGAAGAGTCAAAGAAATGCAACTTGCATTTGAAGTGGAAGGTGAGCCCCATCTCCAGTGTCAATGCATTTTACTGAAAAAAGGTTTACTGTAGAAAGTTACATTTTGCCAGAAGCATGATATAATTTGCCAGATACTCACTGCTTTTGAACTATTATACACCTTGATGCTCAGCCATTGAATTTTCCAGAAATAGGGTCTTGAAGCTGATACAGCATGGAAATGCATGCAATCCCAAACAAGGTGTAATAATTCAAATGGGTATGGATATGTGCTGTATTAAGCTGTGCCATTTGATATTTACCCTTCTGTATAGATTAAGTTGATGATCTGCAGCTGAGATGTGATGAAAGTATAAACACCCTAAAGAAGAGCAGAATGCAACTGTTAAGAAGTGAATGTTTCACAATTTCAGTTTAATAAGGGACCAAGTAAACATTATTGTCATCATTTTTCTAGACTAATAAATATCCACTAATCTTTTGTAGTCCTTGTCTCTCTGTGTGTATATATATATATATATATATATATATATATATATATGCACATGCACACACATATATACATATATATACAATTTCTTTACATATGCATCATCTTTTCAAATCCAGTCTGGAAGGCAGTAGAAAGTACTTTATGAAATTATATTTGCTGTCACATGTTCATATATGGAGCTATATATACACCAGAAGGTAGGCATTACGGTTATATACAACTTGATTATGCACTGCTGCCTTTGAACACAATGCCTGTACAGGGTTTGACATGTCAAGAGGTGCAATTAAAAGGTGAGTTTTCAGATTAGCTATTTGTATCTGGTAAGAATTGAAAAAGGAGGGAGAACTTTATTGAATTTACATTTGTAAGTCTGTACACCTGTGGATTTGATAGATGTGAAGGTAGTTATAATTAAAATGGTCTTTCTATAACGTTTTCTGTTCATGCAATTAGAAGAAGAAAGGTAACCTTTGTGTGAGGCTTTCTTCAAGAATGGTTTCCTTAGGGAGAAACCTATTTTTACTCCCAGGCTTAATTACTGTTGCGTGTAGCCTACATGGCAAACCTCTCCTTTTTGTGTGCCTTTTTTTTCCCAGTAATTGTTGGGGAAGATATCTTCTTTCTACGGGTGAGTGAAGAGTCATAGGACAGAGTGGCATTCCTTCATAGCTGAGACAATACTGCAAAAACAAATGAACAGGATTACGAGGAGTCATCATAAAGGATGAAGCTCTTATTCTGAGTTTCAAAAGACTGAACTTTATAAACGGCAGGGATCTTGTTAGGCAGTGTCCAAAGGTTTTTAGTTTGATTTAATATAATGTGGAATAACTTGTCTAAGTCAGAGGGGAACGACAATGTACTGCTGACATAAGCAAAGAGACCTTTCAGACTGTGTTGGAGTCATTAACTACAGACAAAATTATTTCTCTGTTAATGCCTTAACCTTAAGCCCCTTCTATGACTGTCTTATAAAAAATAGTAGCATACTAACATTTTAGCTGCATTATGAAAATACTATTTTATATTTCTTTTGTGTTATTCATTAGAAAACACTGCTAAATAGTTAAATTCACCAGAATATCTTGTTTTCTTTTGTACTAACAAAAGCCTTTATGAGTTATTTTGTAAATAAGGACCTGGTTGTCATTGTTTCTTGCTGATTTAATTCTTTAAGAGACAGCAAATACCAGGAGAATCACTCCTGCACACATGAAATCATCCATAGAAGCTACTTAAAAAAATTCTCTCGAGAGGACAGGCTCCAAATACATGATTAATATTGATTTTTTAAGTATATGAATGTGTAACTTAAGTGAGTTCAAGGTTTCCATTTCTCCTGAAATTACAGCTAATAAAGTACTTCTGTCAGAAGGCAGTTTTTATGTTGCAGCAGAGCTGCTTTTACTACAGCTGAGGGGGAGGTGGGATTCATACACTATGATTCATCTGGCACACTGTGTGTGTCTCCATTACTGACTGGTGCAGCAAGGAGCAGGAATGATGAGGCAAATCCATTTTGTTTTAAGGGCTCTAAGTGCACATCATATGTATATGGGCAATGAAGTTGAGGCCATATGCCAGCTGTAGGCACAACTGTAGACTGCCCCAGGAAATTGTGTATGCTCCATCATTGGAGGTGTTTTGGAACAAACTGGACAGTGCCCTGAGAAATCTGGTCTGATCTTGGAGCTTAACCTGCTGTGAGTGGGAGGTTGGAATTGGACTAGAAACCTCTTGAGGTCCCTTCTAACCCAGATTACCCTGTGATCCTAATAGGTGATCAGCCTATAGCTGTTCAGCTACACAATATTGTCTCGGAACTGGTAAAATAATCTTTTCACCCTGTGGGCAGCACCATCTGCTGGAGGACCCTGTATCCATGTCAGGAGGTGCTCTGGCACACAATTTAAACCATAGGGCCACTGGGAGCATGGAACACTCCAGCGGTGCAATAAAAATCTCAGCCTAAGCAGAGACTCTCCTTCGTAGTAAAAGGCTGGTATTGGCATGACACTGGTAAGGGATGAACTGGATCTTAATATGACTTGGAAAAATCTCAAGGTTTTTCAAAATGCTGTCAGACTGACAGAGATCCAACAGGTTGTTGTTGCCAACAGACGTTGCTGGAATGTTATTTTTTTCCATTTTAAAAAAATCTCAATCTTAGTGATTGGAAGCAGTAGGACACAACTTGTTCTATATTTCAGCTATAAAACTCACATATTTGCAGTCACTGGTTAGTCACAGGTTAGGCAAAGCTAAATGGTTGCACTTGAAATTTCTGAGGGGATTTTTAATTTTTTAAAAAAAATATTACTATTAGTATTTATTTGGGATTTTTTCCTTTTTTTTGTGTGGTTTCATTTTTTATTTTTGCTTGTTTGGTTGGTTTTGTTTCTATTTTTGTTTCTCTTTAAACAGTATCAGGCATAGGAATTAATTCCCATTCAGTTAATTTACATTGTGTTTTGTTTGAAATAAGTAGTAAAGAGTGGTTCCCTCATTTGGCTTTGTTTCAGTCCTTGGCTTTATAATATTATACTTACAATATAGAGTAGAATAGAATAGAATAGAATAGAATAGAATAGAATAGAATAGAATAGAATAGAATAGACCAGGCTGGAAGAGACCTTCAAGATCATCACATCCAAACTATCAACCAATCCAACCCACCTAAACAACTAGACCATGGCACCAAGCACCCCATCAAGTCTCCTCCTGAACACCTCCAATGATGGTGACTCCACCACCTCCCCAGGCAGCCCATTCCAATGGGAAATCACTCTCTCTCTATAGAACTTCTTCCTAACATCCAGCCTAAACCTGCCCTGGTGCAGCCTGAGACTGTGTCTTCTTTTTCTGGTGCTGGCTGCCTGGGAGAAGAGACCAACCTCTGCCTGGCTACAACCTCCCTTCAGGTAGTTGTAGAGAGCAATAAGGTCACCCCTCAGTCTCCTCTTCTCCAGGCTAAGCAACCCCAGCTCCCTCAGCCTCTCCTCATGGGGCTTGTGTTCCAAACCCCTCACCAACTTTGTTGCCCTTCTCTGGACACGTTCCAGCAAGTCAACATCCTTCCTAAACTGAGGGGCCCAGAACTGGACACAGGACTCAAGGTGTGGCTTAACCAATGCAGAGTACAGGGACAGAATGACCTCCCTGCTCCTGCTGGCCACACTGTTCCTGATGCAGGCCAGGATGCCATTGGTGCTCTTGGCTGCCTGGGCTCAACAGGTAGACATATCAACAGGTGCTGATAGCTTTGGCCATCAGGCAGAAACAGTAAATTCTTTACCAAAATAAAGTACTTACAAACACAGTATTAGGATTATCTTTTTTTTTTTTTTTTTTTTTTTTTTTAATGTATTCCAGTGAAATGTCTCTTTTCTGCTTTACAAAGAGTTCCCAGGTTCAGTGACATAATGCAAGAAGTGTTTTACTTTGAATTGCTTAAAAGCATCATAAATATATCAGTCTGTAAAATAACTGTATCTCCATTTGAGGTGATATATGTGTTTTTCTGGGTAGTTTACAATTATGCAATTGATTGAAAGTTTTACTCAAATGTATCTGAATGAAAAAAAGAAGTGTATTAAAGCCTTTCTTGTTTGTCACACGGTAGTATCCTTCCATGTTTAAATTATTCTATTATTATTTCTCAGAATAATTCCTTGTCTTGAATAAGTGGAATATCCAGCACTATGCTGACTATGTTAAATGCACAATAGTAAGCAGAAATCCTCCAGGTCAAGACAGATAGTATTGGTGCAGATGGCAACAGCTCAAATCACTGTGTACTGATCATGTGCTGACCGGCGACTCAGCTATACTTGAAAATACCACATTAAATTGTTTCACAATATAAACTGAACACAAGGAGGACAACTAATTGCAAAATCTTGTAAGACTTGCTAATTCTAGAGATTCAGAGGAAATGGTGGTGCAGTATCGTTACCTTTATAAGGTTAAAACCCAGGAAGTGTTGGGGTGTGTAGATAACAATGTATGTGCATCTACACCCACTTCCATATAGCTTAAGGGCAGACATCATAAAGGACAGAGGCAAATTGTAAACTTGCTGTTACCTTCCAAGTAAAATGTTCAAATGTTGGACATCAGAAAGGGGTGATCTAAAGAAGGTTCATTCTGTGCAGCAGCTCAATAAAAGTCTGCTAAGTTTGTAACAGGTTCTTATAATTTCTCTGGATTTCACTTCTAACTTGTGAACTGTAAGGAAGACACTAGATCTGGGGATTGCAGATCTGTGATCTACCAATAGCTTTCACTTCATGGCTAGCAAAAGCATTTTCAAAATTTGCCAGTATCTATAAGAATAATTTGGTATTTTCCCACAGAAATATACTTAATGCAGCATGTTAGAGTCACTAATTTTTTTCCCCCATAGCTTATTTATTCACGGTAGGCAGGAGGTATCACCTCAATTTTGTAAGAAACTAAACTCTAATTGGCATTCATAGGAGTAAAAGTCATGCAGTGCTTTATAACACTCAGTGTCTTGCAATATCACAGTTTATGTTGTTGGAATGAAATATGACATGATAAATTGAATGGGATTTAAGCAGTGTGTGTTATTACCAGTTCTTGTGCTGGAAGGAGGAATGGTGTGTAAAGCTTAACGCAATGAAGCCAAAGCTTGGTTTCAGGAACAGCTGTTTGTAGTTCTGATAATAAAACCATCCAAATCATAGTAATTCTTACCAGCAAGTACTTGCCTGCTTCTCAGAGACTTGCTGCTAGGGTAAGTAAGTCACCCAGTAATCTTCATGATCTGTCTGAAAAAAAAAAACAACCTATTGATTTCAGGATAATCACTGCATAAATTAAGTCTCTTTCCCTTACAGGTTTACAAGACTGAAGTTTAAAGTACTGCTATGATGTTAGAGAAGTTAATCAGGAAAAGAAAGTCAGGACTGGGAATACAAAGAGCAGGAGAACTCGATAGATTCAATTATGTGTAATTCTAGTGTAAGATAGTGTGTACTTCAACTAGTAGGTAACATACTCTTTATACAGACAATATTTAAAATGTCCTTTCGGGATGTTTATTTTCTGGCTCCTTGAGACTTGTAGGTATTTCCAACAGTTGCATAGTTTAGTTCATTAGGTGGTGCTGGATGATAGGTTGGACGCGATGATCTTGATGGTCTCTTCCAACCTGGTCTGGTCTATTCTATTCTATTCTATTCTATTCTATTCTATTCTATTCTATTCTATTCTATTCTATTCTATTCTATTCTATTCTATTCTATTCTATTCTATTCTATTCTAATGGTGTAATAGTACAATATTTCTTTAACACATCAGCTAAGAGAACTCACATTTTATTTTATAAAGTGGAACTCTGCCTATGTTATACCATAATTTTGTAAATATCTTTATCTGAATTGTGGGACATACTGTATCTTTCTCCCCGGTCAAACACCAGAATACTTCACATTGCAGAGTGTGGTATTTTGGTGCTTAGAGTTTATGAAGTTTTGCTGTTATATTGGATTACATTTTTGAATGAAAATAACACAACAATAAATGCAATCTGCAACCTGCCCCCAGCAAACTGCTTTGTGAATCTGAGATCTCACCTGCATGCACAGGCAAAAGGAAATTTAGAGATTTGGTGCACACAGTATCTCCTGTGTCTCAAGAGTATGGTAAATTCAGCCGTTCAGAAATTCCTTCAGAAATCAGACAAAAGGAGTGAACCAACAGTGTCTATCCACTACTGTTAATGTGAATTGTCATATACGTTGTACTGAATTTTCAACTTTAAAAGTCAGAAATTATGTTAAAAGTAATAGGAAGGATGGCAAATGGCACTGTAGAGATCATGTTTATTCCTTTTCCTTCTGTAGATTTCCTGGAAGGTTTGGCAAAATAAATCATATCTCTTAGGTCCTCAACTACAACATGGAGAGAACACTTTTTTACCTTACAAACGTACTGAAAGGATAAATGTGCTAGATGGCATGCTCAGAGGGATTGCAATCTTTGTCTGTATTTTTAACATGACTTTTGCAAAACCTGTCACTTTGGGCATGAGATTGCCATTTAAATACAAACAAAGGTTAGCTATTTATTGATGTATATGATTATGGGTATAGTGTTTTGAGGACTTTAGTTTCTTGCTTTCATAGTATAGTGAGCATGTGAAATAACTTGTGTCTGGGAGTCACAGGAGCTTGGTGAGGGGTTTGGAACACAAGCCCCATGAGGAAAGGCTGAGGGAGCTGGGGTTGCTTAGCCTGGAGAAGAGGAGACTGAGGGGTGACCTTATTGCTCTCTATAACTACCTGAAGGGAGGTTGTAGCCAGGCAGAGGTTGGTCTCTTCTCCCAGGCAGCCAGCACCAGAACAAGAGGACACAGTCTCAGGCTGCACCAGGGCAGGTTTAGGCTGGATGTTAGGAAGAAGTTCTATAGAGAGAGAGTGATTTCCCATTGGAATGGGCTGCCTGGGGAGCTGGTGGAGTCACCTTCATTGGAGGTGTTCAGGAGGAGACTTGGTGGGGTGCTTGGTTGCATGGTTTAGTTGTTTAGGTGGGTTGGATTGGTTGATAGTTTGGATGTGATGATCTTGAAGGTCTCTTTCAACCTGGTGTATTGTGTTGTATTGTATTTTTGAGGGGGAGGAACAATGCCTCAGGGATTTCCACGCATTACTTGTGTGTCTTGTGAAATATGTTTCTGGAAATCCTGCTATGTAAAGAAAACATGACAGAAGTCAGTACTGTTAGAGGAAACCTGCTGTAGTATAAAGGATCAGTGCATTGTATGTATATCCATATACCAATATCATGTTGTGAGTTATGTATCTCATTTGGGAGTAAAATGTGCCTATGCGGATCATTTAGCAACCTTAATCTCATTTTATAAGACAGCAATTTATAAACGTCATGATCTCTGAAGAAATGAAATTGCTTTTGTGCACACTGTGTTTATACAGGGTAGATTCGCAGCTAAAGCATTGCATCTATTGTAACTTATTTGTGTTAATTCTCTCTAATTTAAAACACCTAGTAAAACCCAGTGTTGCCAATAGGTCTTACTAGGATAAGATGGAAAGTCTGAGAAATCATGTTTATATCTATATCTTTCTTTATATCTCTATATCTTTCTATATCTGTCTCCCAATTGTTTCAGACTCTGGATAACTCTGGCTCTTTTAAAGTTCAGGCAATCTTACAATTTATTGACAGATAGAGCAGCTTTTGGGTGCATTGCAGGTACTTTGCTTGCATTCCCTTAAGGTCATACAATGCTGTAGATGCCAGAATTAATTATATATATTGCTTATGTTTTAAATATTCATAGCAGTAATGTGTTCATAACAACAGTAACCGCATGCTGATACCGCTGTGTGATTCCTTTGTAGCATTTTATGGTATATAAAAACCTACTAGAGGACAAATATTTTATGAGAGTGGCATAATGCTTAGCACACTGTTTTTAAAAACTTTTAAAATGAGTTATTTAAGGTTTATCAGTTTCAACTGTTTTTCCTGTATTGATGTCTAGCAAACCTGTATATTTGATAACACTTTGAAAATGTGAGGTTTTTGTTTCCTTTTGATGTGTATCTTTATAAACAATCATAATATTTTGAGTTCTCCAGTTTAGTTCATTCCTTTAAATTACACTGTTTGCATCTGAAATACTGCTAAATATTGTATTCTTCCACAGATAAACAATGTCAAAGCAACGCTTTAAGTTACAAATTACATGTCACTGAAACAAGGCCAACGGCATCCTGGCCTGCATTAGGAATAGTGTGGCCAGCAGGAGCAGGGAAGTCATTCTGTCCCTGTACTCTGCATTGGTTAGGCCACACCTTGAGTACTGTGTCCAGTTCTAGGCCTCTCAGTTTAGGAAGGACATTGAGACACGTGAACGTGTCCAGAGAAGGGGAACAACACAGCACTTACAGGATGGCCAGGGGCTCAGGCCTAGCCAGCATAGATTTAGGAAGAGCAGGTCCTGCCTGACCAACCTGATCTCCTTCTGTGATCAGATGACTGCCTGGTGGATGTGGGGAGGCCTGTGGATGTGGTCTGCCTGGACCTCAGCAAGGCCTTTGACACTGTCCCCCACAGCAAACTCCTGGGCAAGCTGGCAGCCCATGGCTTGGACCGGATCACACTGCATTGGGTTAGGAACTGGCTGGAGGGCCGAGCCCAGAGAGTGGTGGTGAATGGTGCCACATCCAGCTGGCGGCCTGTCACTAGTGGTGTGCCCCAAGGATCAGTGCTGGGCCCCATGCTCTTCAACATCTTTATTGATGATCTGGATGAGGGCATTGAGTCCATCATCAGTAAATTTGCGGATGACACCAAGCTGGGGGCAGGAGTTGATCTGCTGGAGGGCAGAGAGGCTTTGCAGAGGGACCTCGACAGGCTGGACAGATGGGCAGAGTCCAAGGGCATGAGATTGAACACATCCAAGTGCCGGGTTCTGCACATTGGCCACAGCAACCCCAGGCAGTGCTACAGGCTGGGGTCAGAGTGGCTGGAGAGCGGCCAGGCAGAGAGGGACCTGGGGGTGCTGGTTGATTGTAGGCTGAACATGAGCCTGCAGTGTGCCCAGGCAGCCAAGGCCAACGGCATCCTGGCCTGCATCAGGAACAGTGTGGCCAGCAGGAGCAGGGAGGTCATTCTGCCCCTGTACACTGCACTGGTTAGGCTGCACCTTGAGTCCTGTGTCCAGTTCTGGGCCCCTCAGTTTAGGTCTCTTCTCCCAGGCAACCAGCACCAGAACAAGAGGACACAGTCTCAGGCTGCACCAGGGCAGGTTTAGGCTGGATGTTAGGAAAAAGTTCTATATGGAGAGAGTGATTGCCCATTGGAATGGGCTGCCCGTGGAGGTGGTGGAGTCACCTTCATTGGAGGTGCTCAGGAAGAGGCTTGATGGGGTGCTTGGTTGCATGGTTTAGTTGTTTAGGTGGGTTGGATTGGTTGATGGGTTGGATGCGATGATCTTGAAGGTCTCTTTCAACCTGGTATATTGTATTGTATTGTAACAAGGCTGGTGAGAGGCCTTGAGCACAAGCCCTATGAGGAGAGGCTGAGGGAGCTGGGATTGTTTAGCCTGGAGAAGAGGAGGCTCAGGGGAGACCTCATTGCTCTCTACAACTACCTGAAAGGTGGTTGTAGCCAGGAAGGGGTTGGTCTCTTCTCTCTAGCAACCAGCACCAGAACATGAAGACACAGTCTCAAGCTGCACCAAGGGAAGTTTAGGCTCGAGGTAAGGAGGAAGTTCTTCACCGAGAGAGTCATTCGCCATTGGAATGGGCTGCCCAGGGAGGTGGTGGAGTCACCGTCCCTGGAGGTGTTCAAGAGTGGACTGGATGTGGCACTTGGTACCATGGTCTAGTCATGGCCTCTGTGGTGACAGGTTGGACTCGATGATCTTTAAGGTCTCTTCCAACCTTGGCAATACTGTGATATTGTGAAACATAGTCTTACACAGCAGGCTGCTAAACAAAGCATGTATATTATCCTGCCTCTTATTTAATTTCAGTCACAATTACCTTTCTGGAGAATGATGTGTTTCTGATTTTCATCTTTGCTATTGCTGTAGCTGCAACTGCTGCTTTTTACTCTTATTTTTGTTGCACTCTCTGGTTAAAGCCGAGCTTTGTCACTAACAATTTTTGCACCTGTGTGCTATAAATAGCATCCCTCGGTTATTCGTAATTTTATTTTATTATTCATGAAAAACTGCAGCCCCTTGATCTGCTTGCAAGCTACCATTCATTCCTATTATTTTGCAAAAGGCTGAAGACTAGATGCATTTCCATCTTCCCCAGTGACTGGAGAGAAAGATCAACCATGCAGCTGCTCTTGAGTCAATGCTACTTGACCAGCATTTAGCCAAGCACATAAACATTGGTTTCTTGAAGGCCACATAGATGCAGCTTAGAGGTGAAGCTAGTCACAGGGCTCAAAGCTAGCAGAGTTCAGGCTGTCTTGAATACACCGCTACCTATGGAACCCTACCTGCTTGCAATCCTCCAAGTGTGACAGTAATGCCAAGGAGTGCTTAAAAATGCAGAGTTAGCGTAATACCTGGTTTACAACATGGCCTCTAAGTCACCTTCTCCTTTCACATGTGGTTTTCCACACTTAGGCTTTTTTTTTTTTTAAATATGTGGTGGTGAGAGAAAGTTTCCCCCCCCCCCCAAAGAAACCACAGCTAACTCAGTCGGAGAAGCAGATGAATGTGCTATATTTACTAGCAGAATGAAATGCAGAGAATATGTACACAATATACAGTATTTAGAATATATACAGAAATATACAGCAATGAATGTAATACAGAAGACCTTTTCCCTCCTCCAGCCAGGAGGGTCCCCCCGCTGAACCCCCTGTCTCTCCCTACTTCCCTTTTTTTCCCAAAAAGGGGTTATAGAGAGAGAAAAAGGTAATTAAGGAGGAAATTGTGTTAGCTCAAAGTGTATGCAAGAATTAGTTTTCTTACCTGGTTAACTTTGTTAATTCAAGGTTGACTCCATCCAGCAGCTGTTGCTCAGAGAGAGAGAGAGAAACAGACAGGCCGACAGGCCCAGACAGAACTGAACTGAAATTCAAACAGAACTAAAAGTTGCATTCTGCCAATCTACCAATTAAATTAGTTTAGAATATCTGAATGCTTTTCAAAACATTCAGCTAGAGTGTTCCAGCAACTGTCCCTTTCTTAAAGGCACAGCCTAAAACGGTCACATCTGAGAAGGCTGACAATCTGTTTTGCTTTGTTTTTTCTTTTTTTCTTCTAGAAATTAATTTCAGCACTGATTTTGATGTCAATGAAAAGATCTAATACTTTTATTAATTTCACTGTTGAAAATGGAAATGGCAGTCCTATTGTAGTGGGATCTAGGTTTTCTGGAGAACCACATGAAGATGATTGCATGACAAGCACTTTTTAAAGAGGAGGTCTTGATAAATATTGAATTTGACTCATCATTTAACAGGGCAGGCAGGTAGTGGTGCACTTAATGACATGATATTGATTTTTTTGTTATGACTGAATTAGTTCCTTTAAAGATTAGAAGTGTCATAAAGAGGTGATTTGTAAAGACTACTATGAGCTAGTTACAGCTATGTAAATAATAAGGAGGCTTTACATATAAGGACATTACAGTTCACCTTTCATTTGACAAGATGAAGTCTGACCTTTAAGTCCAGGAAAGTAGAAGGTGTTTTTATAGCAGTGGCTATTGCTAGATATTCAGAAACAGACACAAACACAGGTGAGCAGCCTAGTTGCTGCACATCTTAGTGATTTCAGGGCAGACATTTACTATAGAGAGTGCTGTTATGGAAGAATTTGTATGCTTCTGTCTGCCTTTACTCCTCCTAACACTCAGTGATTCAAGAGATTGGACTAGCAATGCAAAGTGTATTGACCAGGAAACAGATATTCATAGGTTTCTATGACAGTCCTTGTTTTCATATTGTTCGAATCATGCTATGCTTTATTCACACGTACATGTTGGAGGCAGAGTCATACCCTCAAGAGAGCTAATGTGCTTCACCTGACAAAGAGTTTCTAGTAGGAATGGGAACATCACAATCATGAGCAATTCTACAGTACAGCATCCTCTTTCTAGTGATTCATGCTGAAAGAGAGGAAAATCATCTTTTATTAGGAGTCTTGTATTTATTACATTGTTCTTAACAGGAGAATGCATTTTGGTTGGGTAAGGGAGCTCTGGGGTCTTTTGCCTCTCCCAGGCAATGGATGGCAGCCTCTGAGCGGTAATACAGTATGTATTGTAGATCTTTTACTCTGTTAAACTTCTAGCATACCTTTTCTACTCTGAAGGCTCCATGACAGAGAAGTGCAGAAGCCAGCTGCACTAACTTCATGGTTACTCTTCAACTACCCCTTTAAAGGTTGCTTGATTCCTTTTGTGTACTGCCAAAGAAGCATGAAAGTCTAGAAAGCAGAGTGAAGAACTGAAGGAGTGCTGTGGATGAATTTCATATGGACTAAGGGCATAAGTGAAATGGTAACAAATATAACAATATTCACCAAATTCATAATTCTGAATTAGTTTATCACCTGGCTGATTCCTCTTATGGCCTTGGAATGTTTGCTTTAACACAGCAAATTTACTGCTATATTTTCTATCTAATGTGACTAGTCAGGGAAAATAAATTATTAGATTCTTTCGCTCTTCTCCTTATGTTTATGCCACTGGCTGAGAGTATGATGTGACTAAGAGCTCCCCTGAGTTACAGCAGTGTGCTGTGGTTAGTTCGTGAAAATGCAGTGCAATATTTTGTGAATGGCATAGGTGGTAAGGTACCTTTTTGTTTTGAAATACAAATCTTCATTGTTTGCTAAGAGTTCATCCTGAACATTTTGCTTATTGCAGTCCATTGGATTTGTGGAATAAAAGTAAAGTGCGGTCTAATATGGAAAGTGTCCAAGCAGTTACCATCAAGAACAGGAGAAAAACCAAGGGCTAAACTTGGAAAGCAATGAATTAAACTTAGCAATGAATTAAATTAGGAGCCACTCAAAAACCTGCCCACATTGCTTATGCCTCAAAATGTGCCCTCATTCTACACCATACAGGTGTATATTTATCTCTTGAAATAAAAGATATAGATGTTTAATAGGCCCTGACTGATTGTGGATTTACTAATACATAATTCTCTGCCTCTCACAGGGTTCAGTTCTGCCTCTCTGCACCTCTGCTCTCTGAACCTTTGTTCACAGTTATGTGTTGGAGGTGCAGGTGGATTTAACAAATGTCAGAAACTGACTTTTCTCTCAAGCACACACAGCTATGTGATTTTACTGCTTCTTCTAGAAAAGGATGAAAGACTTGAGGCTGTTTAGTCCAGAAAAGAGAAGACTGAGAGATCTTATTAATGTTTATAGATACATGAAGGGTTTGTGTCAAGAAGAAGGTGCTAGTCTCTTTTCAATGATGTCCTGTGGCATCATTGAACAAGGGGCAATGGATACAAACTAGGACACAGAAAGTTCCTTCTCAACATGAGGAAAAGCTTTAAGGGTAATGGAGCACTGAAACAGGCTGCCTAGAGAGATTGTGGAGTCGTCTTCTTTCAAGACCTGTCTGGATATGTTCCTGTGTGACCTGCCCTAGGTGATCCTGTTTTGGCAGGGGTTTGGACTGAAAGATCTTCAGAGGTCCTTTCCAACCCTTACCATTTGATAATTCTATGCTGATTCTATGATTTGTTCAAGAACTCTACACATATATTTAAAAAAATTCCTGCTTGCCAAGTCGAGAACTCATGTAATAGGGGGATTAAAATGGCAGTCATAATGGGTTTAATTAAACTATGTTTCTGAGAAAGAGGTAAATGTGAGGTCTATTCTAGGATTTTGATTTGCTGTTACTGTTAAGAATGCATCAGCATTTTCACTGCAGAGATGTTTCATGTTTTGATGGAAAACAATTTTCACCATTCTGAAATTTGGCATGCTAGTTCAGTACTTATTTAGACATCTAAATAAATGGATTGGTTTTATCAAAGTATTCATCATACTAAAGTCAACATGTCACAGAAGTAGAAAGCATTGCAGCAGGACGCGCTGGTGTTCAGCGCTTTGGGATATATGGCACTTATATTTGATTTAGGAAGCTGACTCCAGACAATAATATTTTAAAAATTCAAGCCTGAGAGCACAATAATAATATCTAGTGCAGAGTTTCTCTCTCAAGAAGACACTGTCTTAAAATTATCTACTCTACCAGCCGGTACGTCTATGTCTATGGATTGTTTGTTACCATCATAGCCTGGCTCTTTTTAATGAAACATTCTAAAACTGGTTGCTCCTGTATTTGGAATACATTTTCCCCCACTTTTTTCTAAGCTATGTAAAATCTTCTGCCTTACAGCCTGCACTGTCAAAACATCATCAGTGTCTTGACACAGTTTTAAAGCGGGAAGCCTTGGCAGCTCAATGCAGGTTGGCAAAGCAAGTAATGCTGTCTGGGGACAAAGAAGGTGGGGAAAGGCTGAGAGATTTAGATAATAATGTAACTCAGAGTTGGTTTCAAGGATAAAGTAAGGAACCTTTTGACTTTATAGGTGCTAACTTGTATATGCTAGTTTAGCTGGATCTACCAGTCTTTGAATTGTTGGCAGATCCCTGGAGGTCTTTGAGGCTACAGCAATTGGTACAAAGCTGTCCTGTGGAAGTAAAGAACTGATGGTCCTTTGCTGACACTTCCACTGGCTCTGATACAGTACAACAGAGGCTTTAGGCCTTAAACTATACCTCAGAGCTTCAAACTCTCTGGTGCCAGTGGCTGAAATGGAAAAACATAGAGTAAGACATAGAGGTAAGAAAGACACAGGGTAAGTTCTTATCATGCTAAGGACACTTAGCATTGACTTTTGGAGACCTTTTATAGCACACTGTGAAAGTTATTGCCTTTCGTGTTTCACCTAGAACAAACCAAAGAGAGGTATCAAGGGAAGAAAAGACAAAATAGTTACAGGTAAGAAATGGTAGGAGGAATAAAATTTTGGTCTACAGAAGTCTCACAGGCTACCAAACAAGATCATGATTACAGGAAGCACAGACTATAAAAATCAGGCTCAAGCTTAGACTGAAACTGCCTGGAAACAGGGTAATACCATAACTGCAACAACTTATCGTATTTGTAATAAAGCAGCTCAATTTTAGTGATTAGGTAATAAAAGATGGGCTTTGCCCTGGAGCAATGTTCCTCTGGTGGTGACTCATATTCATGGTCAGTTCCCAGCTGCAGGCACAAAGGGAAACCCACTTCATCCCAGAAATAACATCTTTAGGGAGGCCAAGGGAATAATCAACACAAAAGGCTGATCTCATGTTAAAGTTTATTTGCATCTTTCAGGTTGAAATAAATGTAGTTGTAAGACTCTTATTTTTGACAACTTTGATTTATTTGTGTTTTTCTGCAATTAATACTTCACGTAATAGTCTCCTAGAATAGGTCCTGTAGATTACTTCCTTTTGTTTGAGTGAATACTTTTACTTTCCTTCTCATCTAGAAGCCACCACTTCCACCTTTAGCTCAATATGTCCATTGCTTGGCAGTAGGCACATTTGTTAGGGGAATAGTGCTTAGTAGCTCAGGGCAAATGTCAAGGTTTGATAGCAGTCTGTTGGTCCAGCCTGCTTGGGAACCACTAGTTAAACTAAAAAATGTTTTTCATAGCCTTCTCAAGCTCTTTCTCACCAAACACTAACTATGCAGGTTTCTAGTATTGAAGCAGGTCAAAGTATACGCAGGAAGGTGTGGAAACGGTGCTTTTGAAATACTGAGTCAAAGTGAGTAGTGAGAGCTGCAACAGTGTGCCAGAGGTAAAGGCAAGGTAGCCCACAACAAACAGTATGCCTGTTTAATGTGAATGCTGACTGTTGGCCTTGGTTTGCTGTTTCTGAGTGTGGTGGAGTAGGAAGGTTCTCCCCCCACACACAAAAGAATTCCACAGCTAACTCAGCCGGAGAAGCAGATGAAAGCTGTATTTTACAAGCAGATATGGAATGCAATGAATATGTACAAAAATATACAATATTTACAATATGTACAGAAGTATACAGCAAAGTATGTAATATAGGAAACCTTTCCCCAACCCCCCTGCGGCCAGGGGGGTTCGACCTGCCCCTCCCTTCTCCCTCCCTACCTCCCCTTTTTCCCAAAAGGGTTAGAGAGAAAGAGAAAGGAAGGTAATTAAAAGGGTGAAAACTTGTTAAAGCTCAAAGCGGATGCAAAAGTTAGTTTTCTCTTATCTGGTTAGCAAGAATCGTAGAGAGAAACGAGCCAGCTCACAGTACAGGGGAAGAAGAAGACGACCAACTGACTCCCCCGACTGAAAGACTAAACAAAAAGCTACAACCGGGTTCCACCAATGAAATTGGATTAGCATATCGTTGTTTTCATTCTAATATCAAAACATTCGGCTAGAGTGTTCAGAAAGTGTCTCTTTCTTAAAGGCACAGCCTAAACCGGTCACACTGAGGAAATTAGCACCAGTGGCTATGTCAGTGTGTTTAAGAGAAGGACAAGATATAATTACTTTCTCAGAAATAGTCTGCAACTTCAAAGTCTCTGATTATTTCTCCTTCAAGAAGTAAAACTTATAAAGTCATACACTACAAGCATTTTGAAGAAGTAAAGGAAACTAGTGGAGCATGCTGCTGTAATATTTCTTGTCATTAGGCTTATTTAAAAAAAAAAAAAGAAAGAAAGAAAGAAAAAGAAAAGAAAAGAAAAGAAAAGAAAAGAAAAGAAAAGAAAAGAAAAGAAAAGAAAAGAAAAGAAAAGAAAAGAAAAGAAAAGAAAAGAAAAGAAAAGAAAAGAAAAGAAAAGAAAAGAAAAGAAAAGAAAAGAAAAGAAAAGAAAAGAAAAGAAAAGAAAAGAAAAGAAAAGAAAAGAAAAGAAAAGAAAAGAAAAGAAAAGAAAAAAAAAGAAAAGAAAAGAAAAAGAAAAGAAAAGAAAAGAAAAGAAAAGAAAAGAAAAGAAAAGAAAAGAAAAAAAGAAAAGAAAAGAAAAAAAGAAAAGAAAAGAAAAGAAAAGAAAAGAAAAGAAAAGAAAAGAAAAGAAAAGAAAAGAAAAAAAGAAAAGAAAAGAAAAGAAAAGAAAAGAAAAGAAAAGAAAAGAAAAGAAAAGAAAAGAAAAGAAAAGAAAAGAAAAGAAAAGAAAAGAAAAGAAAAGAAAAGAAAAGAAAAGAAAAGAAAAGAAAAGAAAAGAAAAGGGTGGGAGGGTGAAGGAGGTGGGAACTAGCCTGAAAGGAATTGTATGCATTAAGGCTTCACTGGCCACGTGAGATGTCATGGAAAACATTGATTTGACTTCCTTCATCTTCTTCAACTCAGACAGAGTGCTTATATATATCAGCTACTACTTCTGCTCCTCTGGGTTATAGCACAGTGCAGAATGAAAGGGCAGGGGCCAGTGGTTTTCAAGCTACTTCCCACTGAAATGGTTCCTAGTGTCTTGCTGCCCTACATACAGAGAGAGCTATGTTACATATGCTGTGCTGGAATTGAGAGTAAAGGCTCTGGCAACTGCAGTGTGGGCACTTCTGAAAGTGTTTGCAAATGAGGCCATATTCTCTATGTGCTTCCCAGTGGGGAAATAAAGCAAAGGCTGAGAGGCTAGAGACCTGCTGGGGAAAGATGTGTCATTGCTTTTCTGCCATGTGCCTGAATGGTGAGAAAAGTCCTCCAGGGCTCAAGGCAGTTAGTTCCTGGAGGGAAAAAAAATAACATTAAAAAATTAAAATTGATGTAATTGAAACTAATGTAGCCTTTTGTTTTTCATATGGATGAGCAAAATGAAGTGTCAATCAAATGGAACAATTATGTCAAATTATGGTGGCTTACCTTTCTTTATCATGAGGAAAAAAAGATAAATCCTTGGGTGTTTTCCTTACTTTATCAGTTTAGCAACTGAGGTTGCTTAATCACACAGCCATACTTTCCTGAGTCTGCGTATGGCACAAGAACATTGCAAAAGCAAACTGTACACTGCAGTCTTTCCCTTTCTGTAATTTATAGAATAGAACACTTGGAATAATAGAGTAGAATACACTATTTCAGTTGGAAGGGGCCTACAATGATTATACAGTCCAACTGCCTGACTTCTTGAAGGCTAAACAAAAGTTAAAACATGTTAATAAGAGCATTGTCCAAATGCCTATTAAAGACTGACAGCCTTGGGGCATTGACCACCTTTCTGGAAAGCCTATTTCAGTGTTTAATCACCCACCTGGCAAAGAAATGCTTCCTAATGTCCAGTCTAAATCTCCTCTGTCACAGTTTTGAACCATTCCCATGTGTCTGGTCACTGGGAACCAGGAGAAGACCTCAGCATCTCCCTCTTCACTCCCTCCTCAGGAAGCTGCAGAGAACAATGATGTAGCTCCTCAGCCCCTTCTCTCTGGGGTGAGACTACCTCAGCATACAGCAGAATAATCACCTCTTTTGGCTGTCTGGTTATACAATGTTTGATGTAGTTCAGGATGCAGTTTGCCCTCTTGACTGCCAAGGCACACTGCTGTCAAGCAGCACCCCCAGATCCTTTTCTGCAGGGCTGCTCTCCAGCCTCTGCTCTCCAGCCTCTGCTCTCCTAAATAATACTTGTGGACAGCATTACTCCATCCTAGGTACAGAATCTGGCATTGTAATTTGTTAAATTTAATCTCATTAATCACAGCCCAATGTTCCAATCTATTTACATCCCTTTGCAAGGTCTCCTGCCCCTCAAGAGAGTTAGCATCACCTCCCAGTTTTGTATCATCACCAAATATGGTAATGGTGCATTCAACTCTTGTACCCAAATAATTGCTAAAGACATTGAACAGAAATTGCCCTAGAACTGAACCCTGAGGAGCACCACTGGTGAGTGGTTGCCAGCCATATCTAGCCTCTTTTGCAACAACCCTTGGAGATCAGCCCTTCAGCCAGTTCTTCATGAAGCTTGTTCTCCTTCCTAGGTCTTAGAGTGCAGGAGGATGTGCCAGACGTTAAGTGGAAGCAGGTCTGTCTGCAGAGTATGCCCCAGTCCTGCCTTGCCCTCGTCCTGCCTAACTGTATAGTTCAGAGGAGGGTTTACCATCTCCCTGTAAGTCTCTGCCTTGTGCTCTCCGTCTAATACCAAAGCAGCTGAGGAGTTAAAGATTCTCTGAGTGATTTGTCCACCTCTGAGATGCATATGTGCAAGGCAAGAGAAGTGTCTTTATGTCTGTCAGTTTTAATAATGTTGTGCTTGGTGAACAAGCAACAAAATGATCAGTGCAGTTTTTAGGGCCACGGGTACCCACAGGGCCAGGTGACTACTAAGCAAGTGGAGTTGGGCTGGGGGAAGGGTAACATCCAGGGCTACCCATGTCCTCTGCTACATCAGGCAGGGCTGATGAAACTCTACCTTTTGGCATGCACAGAATGGCACATTAGCTGAAGAAAGAAGGACTTTCCATGGGGATGTATTTTCCTCATGCGCAAACCGCTGGTGGTTCATAGTGTTACTTCCTGGCATATGGATTGCACATTAGCTGATGATGATAAGACTGTAGGTTTGCTAGGAGTCTTTACGAAAATATCATTGGCATGAAGAGCTCATAGAGAACATTGGTGGTCCTTAAAGCATCCCTCCCAGAATGAATAAAAATACAGTGGTAAAATTACTTGGTCATAACTGATTTAGTCTTATCATGCCGAACATCAAAGGTTTTTTTAGATGTAATCATGCAAATACTCTTATCAGGTCAGAGATATCTGGTGAGTGCCAGGACAGGCACATTCAAATGAATCATTGTGTCTGCTCTACTCTTGGCACTGCTGTAGAGATATTGTCTACATAATATGGCATGACCCTCTCTCTGTCACCTCCAGATCTTTTTCTGATGGTCACTGAATAAAACCATCAGGAAAATCTGTCTGTGATGTGGAGGAAAGATCAGCCTAACAATTCAAAAAGGCAAAGGGACAAACGTAAGAACTCTACAACTGGTGGAAGGAAGGAAGTACTGAAGACAACCACCTTTTTGTTATAGCAATATCTCTTATCCTTATTCAAAAATATTTCTGTGGTTATATACACTATACTGATTTTACTGAGGATGATGATGAGGAGGATATCCATGACAACATATATATATATATATATATATATATATATATATATATATATATATATAAAAAGAGATTTTTAATATCACCCTATGCTTGGCTTTCATTTGTCTTCTTTTCTTTTTACAAAGGTTACATCTTTCAATTTCTTCCTTTTCATCCCTTCTCTGTGCTCTCCTGTTCTCTCCTTGTTCTAGTATGGTTCTTCTATTGTATAAACCTGGCTATACTTATTTTTATACAGTAGCTGTTAATCTAGTGGTGTTACTGGAATGTGAGAAGCTGAAGCACTGAGCAGTGCATCACTGGTAGACTTGACCTCATTTCTTTTTAATACATTTCTTTTAGTGCGATTAAAAAACAGACTACTCTGAAGAGGGCACACGTGCACTTTCAGGACCTATTTGCATATGTGAAGGCAGCTGAGGAGATCTCTGGTCTTGGCTACCTGTTCCCACCTTCCCAGCTCAGCTACCCAACTTAGTGATTGTAGTGGTACAAGTGGTCTGTGTATCCATTCTTCACACCAAGACTTGGAAATGATCTGGGTTAAAAATAACTTTTCAGAAAAAGTTCACAACTGATACACCTGAAAGCTGTGGTGGATGCACAGGGACCAGGAGCCAAAGTAGGAGTCTCATAAACTGACTATGCCTCTGATATTTGTGGAGCTATGTCCTGACATAGGGAAACACACACAAGCACATACATGTCTCCTTCATGCAATCAGGTGAAGACTGTTCAGCCCTCTACCACCCCTTACACTATGCTTCACAAACCAGTTATTTGGGGCACCTCCCTTTGTCATGTAGGACCATCCCTTTTTCTCTGCACATGTAAGCTGCAGTCAGCTGAGCAGCATGGTCTGACTGCAGACAACGGTAGTGGGAAGGGCGGGCTATGATGGGGAACCACCTGGGGTCCAAACAGTGCCCATCTGGGCTCAGAATGTCTCCTGTAGGGCTATCTGTAGGGCATACTTCTTTTCCTACCATCCTGCTTTGACTCTCATAGCAAGCTTCAAAGACTTCCATTTTTGAAACTGGTGTTTTTAGAGATAGTGAGGAAGACTTAATGTGGCTACCAGAGCAAAGAAATATATTTGGCAAAGCATTCCTAGACTGTTTAGATCAATGATAATTTTTTTTTTTTCTGTGCAGAATTGCAATTCAGCATTTATCATTGAAACCTTTAGGTTAGAACATAGGACTCTGTTCTAAAACTACTACTGTCAAAAATGGTCAAAATAATATTTATCATCTCATACATACTGTTACAGTGACATATGTACAGTTTTGTAAAAGTAGTTTCCCTACCTGAAGGAGATAAGATGACCTTTCCTGTTATTTCTGGTTTTTTTTTTCTCCTGCTAATTGAATATTTTGAGACTTAGCAGGATTGTCTTGTTTCTAAAATAGTTTCTTCATGTATAGAATGAAATCTTTGCCTTTTTGTCATTGTTGTCTAAAGGAGGATTAATAGAACAACTTGCAAATTAAGACCAAATTAAGTTGTATTTGTGATAGGGCTAATAGGGGCAGGACCCCAGTATCTGCATTGCATAGGTGTGGCCAGCAGGAGCAGGGAGGTCATTCTGCCCCTGTACACTGCACTGGTTAGGCCACACCTCGAGTACTGTGTCCAGTTCTGGGCCCCTCAGTTTAGGAAGGATGTTGTCTTGCTGGAGCATGTCCAGAGAAGGGCAACAAAGTTGGTGAGGGGTTTGGAACACAAGCCCTATGAGGAAAGGCTGAGGGAGCTGGGGTTGCTTAGCCTGGAGAAAAGGAGACTGAGGGGTGACCTTATTGCTCTCTATAACTACCTGAAGGGAGGTTGTAGCCAGGCAGAGGTTGGTCTCTTCTCCCAGGCAGCCAGCACCAGAACAAGAGGACACAGTCTCAGGCTGCGCCAGGGCAGGTTTAGGCTGGATGTTAGGAAGAAGTTCTATACTGAGAGAGTGATTTCCCATTGGAATTGGCTGCCCGTGGAGGTGGTGGAGTCACCTTCATTGGAGGTGTTCAGGAAGAGGCTTGATGGGGTACTTGGTGCCATGGTCTCGTTGTTTAGGTGGGTTGGATTGGTTGGTGGGTTGGACGTGATGATCTTGAAGGTCTCTTTCAACCTGGTGTATTGTATTGTATTGTAAAATGGAAGGATAAGACACTCCAAAGCAAAGATACTCATCTTTCAGGAGATAACTTCTTTCAATAAGCTTCCACATATTCTCAGATCACATCATAGATTTTTGTGCAGGTTGATGAAAAGAGATCACTAGGTGGAAGTAATACATCCCCTTTGTATTTTACTTTGGTCACCTAAATCATGTATTATAAATTATAAAACCTATTCTCCTTTGTGGTTTTTTGTTGTTGTTTGTTTGTTTGTTTGTTTTTTCTATCCATCCATTTTCTTTTTTATCAGTTTCACTGATAGAATGTCATGTCTCATTTAAAATCATCACAGTTTCCTAAAGTTGTGCCTTGGAAACTGCCCACTGATTGTGTTAATATATAAAAAATTTCTATCTCAGCTGCTGATAAAGAGGACTTTTAAAGTACTTCTCACTGTGATATCTAGATGCTGAGCCTTGATTAGAAAGATAACCAAGACTCCTTGGCTCCTGTAAAATGACAATGATGATTTTGAGAACTGTGAGATTGCATGATTTCATGAGATTGACAGAGAATCACAAATGTTAGTCACTTTAGAAACAATTTAGAAAGCATTTGATCTCTAAAGATATTAATGTTTGTTGGAACAATTTTACTGATCAGTGGAACTTAGATGTCCAAACTATGAAATGCTGAAAATGTGGTATTTCAATGTTATAATAATGAACAAGGAACGTATTTAAAAAACCCAGTCTGACAGCAGTACTGCTTTTGAAATGTTGTTAGCTTCTTTCTCCACTCTGTACAAACACTGTGCCATCAAAGATTTGAAACCAGAGATCTTGTCCCTACATTTCAGAATACCAGGACCTTGCTGGCATGCTAAAGAGGAGACCACTAATATGCACCATTTGTGCATATCTAGGTTTACCTCACCTTATGTTTTCTCGTGTTCTGTTAGGAGAATGAAGGCTCATACTGAGATCCAGTAGAGACAGATCTTATCTGACTATAAAATCTGTGCTTTCTCATTCTCATCCTATGCATTTGCTTCCATTGGTTTAAATGGGACTAGCTAGAAAGAGGACTCATACATTCAACTTTTTAATCATTGGGCACTGATACGTATTGTTGAGTATCATCTTGCTTCCCCATTAACTTTTTGTTTTGTTTTTCAGGGGTGTAAGTAATAAACTAAAATTGCAGTTATGCACATTTTCTAACATTTGTAATAGCAACAACAATAAGAAGATATAATATTACATAGAATTAACAATTTGAATTCTAGAAGGATGCATTTCATAAAGTTTACTGGAAGAAATTAAAAATTTGATTCTGCAAGAAAGAAAAAAGTATTTGCCCTTGAGCTAGTTTGTAGTGAAGCCTAAATTTAATCATAAAATAAAAAGAAAATAATTTGCCACATTCTTGATGAATGTGCTTATCTGAGAGGAGAGAGACTTTTTTATTTTTAAAGAATCAAATATAAGAGGCATATGTTAGGAAATGCTGTTCCCTCACAAGTACTGCAGAAATCTCATAGCAGAATTTCAGTTCCTTAAAAGACAAATAAATGAAACAGGACATTGAAGTCTGGTAGGGTCACTCCAGACATTTTCTCAAGGGCTATCTGATGCCTATAATTCTTTCTTTGCTGGGATTAATTCCCACTTCCCACTTTTGATCCGGGTAGAGTGGATCAAATTTCCTTAATTAGGATCAGATTGCTGGTTGTCAGCATTATCATTACCTACACATACTGATGAGGACTGTTGGAAGCAAACAATGCCAAATCATGGCTTCTACCTCTTGGAAAACTCTCTTGGTTGGAGAGTTTTAACAGGAGTTTCCATGTGCAATAAAAGAAAAGAGCTGCTGTTATCCAAAACCCAAAATGATAATGTGTTTATGAATCAATTTGGAGCTCAGCAGTGGTGCAGGGAAGTACGTTCACAAAGTTAGAAAATGCAAATAACATTGGGTTAATTTTTAAACTAAAACCAAATAGTTGAACAACTGTTTTTTCTAGTACACACCTGAAAACAAAGCAAACACCCTGAAAAGACATCAGAGATGTGTTGAAATGAAAATATGAACAGAATTTTAAGATCATGTTTTCTAAAGTCTACTTTTGAACAGGGAGATGAGGAGAAAGCAGCTGTCAACTGGTGGAAAGCAAAGACCAGTGGAGATAGGGTAGACCAAACAATACAGCAATCTTCTGGAAGCAAGGACAGGTGTTTGAGGCATCTGTGTGTTTGAGCATGGTACATTTGCAAGCCCAGCTTTTCACCCTATGTCATCTTACCAGCAGCCAGCCTTTGTACATCTGGTAATGATCAGGCTCTAGGCCTGTATAGAGACATGGAGAGAATTTGCCCTTATGTTATAATACAGTTGTTTTGTTCTTCTCATGTACTGCTTCTAGTTGTTGTTATACAGATGTTCAAATCACCTCGAGTAATGCTTCCAGGACAAGATGTAGGCAGGCGAAGACGTTTATTACGTTATATAGCAAAGTTATCTAGTCTATCAGAAGGCACATGTGTCACATCTTAATTGGTCATTTTCTACTGGCATGTGTGTAATTAAAGCATACAATAGGTCAAAATAACAAAACAATATTCTAACACATCCAACAAAATTCTGCCCAGTTTCTCTCCTTCAGTTACAAGGTGTTTACATTCTTTTCTGAGTCAAAGAGTAAACATAGCTTTCTCTAATTCGAGCAAAGGCAAATCTTCACAGCCTTCCAAAGCCATCTGAAAACAATCCTTCTCAATCATCTCCCCTTTATTCTTTTTCTAATAAAGCCACACTTTTGATTAACTTTTTGTGGTAGAGTAGGAAGGTTCCCCCCCACACAAAAAGAATCCACAGCTAACCCAGCCGGAGAAGCAGATGAAAGCTATATTTTACAAGCAGATATGGAATGCAATGAATATGTACAAAAACATACAATATTTACAATATATACAGAAATATACAGGAATGTATGTAATACAGGAAACCTTTCTTCCCCCCCCTGCAGCCAGGGGGGTTCGGCCTGTCCCTCCCTTCTCCCTCCCTACCTCCCCCTTTTCCCAAAAGGGTCAGAGAGAGAGAGAAAGGAAGGTAATTAAAAGGGGAAAACTTCGTTAAAGCTCAAAGCGAATGCAAAAGTTAGTTTTCTCTTATCTGGTTAGCAAGAATCGTTCCTGTGTAGCAAGCTGTTGCTTCAGAGAGGAAAAAAGCAGGCCAGCTCACAGTACAGGGGGAAGAAGAAGACTGACTGCCCCCCCCCCCGACTGAAGGACCAAGCTAGAACCTACAGCCGGGTTCCACCAATGAAATTGGATTAGCATATCTTTTGTTTTCATTTATATACCAAAATATTCAGCCAGAGTGTTCAGAAAGTGTCCTTCTCTTAAAGGCACAGCCTGAACCGGTCATACCTTTCTAACATTCTTTGCATACATAGAAGTAAGCAACTTTAACTATATAGCAAAAGCAGAAGCAGAAGTTCTGTAACACAGCGTGTCTACCAGACTGATATAACCCATACAAGACAGAATGCTCAGGTTGAGCTAATTAGAATATTCTAATAGAACTGGCATAATATATGATTAAAGATAACAAAACTTCCAGCTCATTTCAGTAACAAGTTCACATTCCTTTCCACTTATCTTACAAGGTCAGAACACAAACAGTTAACAGTTTCTTCCAGACAGAAAGTTTCTTCCCACAGCTTTGAACTTACTTCTCTGTTACCTGCCCAGTCTCTCAAAGGAGAACTCAGATCTTACTAGTTCCAATTATTACATTTCCCTCTTCTTATCAATAAAGGCAGCTTAATTAAGCCTAAATAAAGTGTACACAAGGATTAGGATACAAAGATCTACAAATACAGCAAACCCAATCTTCAGCACTGTCCTTTACAATCTCCTTGAAAGATATGTTACATTTTTATTTTTCTAAGATGGTCAAAAATCATAAAATTGTTTAATGTCAGCAGCATTATCCTGGCTGTGTGTAGCTGTGTGATTCTGGTGCAGGAGAGTGGAAGAATTTCCATAGCCATCTGACCTCCACCTGCCAAAACCTTAGTTAATCCCTGGTAGCTGTCTGACGGGCTTATGCAGAGGCTTATCCAGACCATCTTCTCCCATGTTTTTGCTTTAATTCAGGAAGTGTATGACAGAGAGAGAAGGATTTTCTCTGTAGAAGGGAGGAATTCCTGGTTCAAGGTGTAAAATTATGGGGGAACAATACAGGGATGCTAGCTTTTCTATACAGGGATGCTAACTTTTCCACAACAGGATTTTAAACAAGCTGCCACAAGAGCACTGAGGTTTTGCCTTTCTAGAACCACAGAATTAACCAGGTTGGAAAAGTCCTTTGAGACCATCGAGTCCAACCTATCACCCAACACTATCTAAACCATGGCACTAAGTGCCTCATCCAGTCTTATTTTAAACGCTTCCAGGGACAGTGACTCCACCACCTCCCTGGGCAGCCCATTCCAATAGCCAATCACTCTTTCTAAGAATTTCTTCCTAACATCCAGCCTAAATCTCCCCTGGCACAGCTTGAGACTGTCCTCTTGTTCTGTCACTGGTTGCCTAGGAGAAGAGACCAACTCCCACTTGGCTACAACTATCCAGTAGTTGTAGATGGCAATAAGGTCTCCCCTGAGCCTCCTCTTCTCCAGGCTAAACAGCCCCAGTTCCCTCAGCTTCCTCACAGAGCTTGTGCTCCAGACCTCTCACTAGTTTTGTTGCCCTTCTCTGGACACATTCCAGCAACTCAACATCTTTCCTAAACTGAGGGGCCCAGAACTGGACACAGGACTCAAGGTGTTGCCTAACCAGCGCTGAGTACAGGGGGAGAATGACCTCCCTGCTCCTGCTGGCCACACTATTCTGGATATAGGCAAGGATGCCGTTAGCCTTCTTGGCCACCTGGCCACACTGCTGGCTCATGTTCAGCCTACTGCCAACCAGTACCCCCAGGTCCCGTTCTGCCTGGCTACGCTCCATCCACTCTGACCCCAGCCTGTAGCACTGCATGAGGTTGTTGTGGCCAATGTGTAGAACCTGGCACTTAGATGTGTTAAACCTCATGCCCTTGGAGTCTGCCCATCTGTCCAGCCTGTCAAGGTCCCTCTGCAGAGCCCTCCTACCCTCTAATATCTGGGACAGATGTACTCCATCTGTTGCAGCGGACCTGATGCCATAGAAAGTTCCCCAAGATCAAAAAACCCAAAATTCTGTTGGTGGCACCAGCCTCTGAGCATTTTTTTAATCACACCTACTTTCCTCTTCCTTTCAGTATTGTTTCCTGCAACTCAAGGTATTGATGAAAAAACTACCTGTGCCCCTCAAGCAGTTTTCCCAGTTCCTTGAAGTCCCTTATAATTGCTCTTGGACTTCTGGTTTTGACCTCATTGCTTCCCACCTGCATAACTATTAAGGGATAGTAATCAGAGGACTGTACCACACTAGGCAGCCTTCTGGTAACATCTCTGACCCAGGCCCCAGAGAGGCAGCAGACTTCCCTGTGGGAAGGATCTGGCCAACATGTGGGGCTCTCTGTTCCCCTCAGGAGGGAATCACCAATAACAACTACCCTCCTCCTTTTTTAAAGGGAACAAATCCTGATGCCAGGGGCAGGCTGTTTGGCTTTAGGCAACCCGCTGGGTGGTGTCACTTTTGCCTTTTCATTCACCTCACCCTCAACTTCCAGTGTCCTGTACTTGTTTTGCAAGGGCAACTGGGAAGGTGAGGGGAGCTGTGAAGGGTTACCTTTGCCTTTCCTAACAGGAACGTGTATCCATTCCCCTCTGCTTCTTGGGTTACCTCCATCTGCTAGGGGAGTCTGCAGAGCCTGGTACTTGTGGCCATTCAGCTTTTTCTGCTTCCACTGCATTTTTTTTAATATTTTTTGGTAATTAGTTCACCACACCAAGGCTTTTCTTCTTTTTTTTTTTTTTGTGTGTTTTGTTTGTTTTTTGTTTTCTGGAGGCAGAAGAAGGGGATAACAAGTTGGGCTATATCTGCTCTGACTTGATGTCTGGCAATTAAATCATTCTTCAGGAAGTCCTAAGAATAAATAGTGTACCTTACAGGTGGAAACAATTTGTATCAGCAAAATGAAGGGACATTTTGAATAGGATAGAATTAGAATAGAATAGAATGCAGAATATAGAGTTCATTTGGAACTGACCTACAATAATCATCTAGTCCAGCTGCCTGACCCTTTCAAGGCTGAACAAAAGTTAAAACATGTTAGACATTGTCTAAATGCTCATAAACAATGACTGGCATTGACATTTGGGCTTCAGCAGGACATAGGTACTGGGGCATTGACCACCTCTCTAGGAAGCCTGCTCCCTCTTTGTAAAGAAAAGCTCTTAGTGTCCAGTCTGATTTTGCTAACTGAACTGTAGAGCTGTCATGGGTTGAGGCAGACCCCTCCCCACCATGGGCAGAAATAACAACTCTGACAAACGGATTGCAAAAGTGATGGAAAGTTTAAATAGAAAAGGGTGAATGTGCACAGAGAACCAGAAGCAGTGACAAAAGAACCCCCAAAATAGACCCAGTTGTATCCCATCCCCACCTGAGGGTGGGCTCAAGACCCCCAGGGCTCGTTCTTCCCCCACACACACTGCTAGGCTAGTCTCGGCTGGCCAGGCCTGAGGCCGCCCATCCCCCTGGCCTTGGGCCTAGCCAGGCCCAAGGCCGGGAGATGTCTCCCCCAGTTACCGGGTGCCAGCGAGGGAAGAAAGAGGCAGTGCCAGACCCCGCGCTGGATTATATAGCGGTGCAAGGATTATGGTAGGAGATACCTGGTTTCCCGTGTCCACCCACTGGGCTGGACTTTTGGACACAGGAAGTGCACCATGTAGCAGAGGGCACCCAGCCCAAACCACCACAAGAGCTCGGCTTTCATGGCAGATGGGGTGCTATGCCTGACGCACAGGTTTTTCTGAGGTGGGTCCATGCTTCAGAGCTGTAGTGTCTTACTTTGCACTCCTGAAAACACAGTGGAGCTCATGCCTCAGTTTGAGAGGCTCTGGGCTCCATGAGCTGACTCATCTGAGGACATACACTGCTTGAATGCCAAGTGAGGCAATGTAAATGAGTTGTCTTTCAGAAAGATGCAGAATGTTTTAAAAACTATTTTGTAGAAGCTGACCTGAAAGTAACTGAAATGAGATCTCTTTGTGCATCATGCATATCCTTAGGAAAAATGTGCATCAGGATGCGGGCATAAGAAAATAGAATCCAAGTCTTAACATTTTTTTAGGGAAATTTCAAAGGTTTTGGAGCCAAGAATTTTATTCAGAGTCAGGACATCCTACAAAGATCTGCAAGGGGTAAGCAGATGGATGTTCAGTGTGTTCTCTTTCCCACTCCCTTGAGCGTGGACCAATTTTATGACAATTAGCATGTATTTACCCCATTCTCTCTCTTTTCCATTTCTTTTTTCCTTCTGTGCTGTTGTAAACATATAAGTATTGATATTTTACTACCTAAACTATTTAAAAATACTGAGTTTTCTTCACGTCATTGTAAAAGCATTCAGTGCACTCACTCTCTACTTCTATGTCTTATATTATCTTCTTCACTTTTTTGAAAAAAAAAAAAAAAAAAAACCAACCAAACCCAAAACCCAACAACCCAAACTAGTCCTCACAGGAGATTAGTGTGACAGAATTATTTTATGCTATGATTACTTCACGAAGGAAGTTGGACTTTGTTGTATTGTGGCACCCTAATTAGTGGCTCGACTGTAGTTACTTGTTAACCAATTCCAGCATGCTTCAGAGGGGAAACCAGAGAATAGGCTCAAGTTCTGCACACGGTGAAAGACACTGCTGTAAGAAGCCATAATTTTAGGGATTAAATGCACGTGATTTTTTTTTTCACACGTGGAGCTGAAATATCTCATAATCACTTGACATTTAGAGCTGTTTCTTTTATAACCCTTAAGTTTCTGTAGCTGACTACTTTTACTTGGTCAACTGGCTTTTGAAATACTCAAGATTTGTATTCATTCACACCCTCTTGAAGACAACTCATCACTGATTTAATGTATTTTTTCAGATATAATGCAAAAACTATGAAAACTCTCTCTTTCCTGAGTCATTTAGGTTCAGGTGTTATATTTGTCTTCACTTATAGTAATTTTCTGTGATGTCTTATTTCATTACCAGGCAGACTAAATGATCTAATTTTATTTCTCAGATTCTCCTGTTGCTTGCTAACATTTACCTCTTTTTCTTCCCCCCTATTTTTATTATTATGGATACTACAATTATTTGCATAAAACCCCTGCTGTCTCACAGTGTGTTTCATTTCAGATTTTATGTCAGATGTTCTGCTGTCATAGTTTCAGTACACATTATGATTTCTCCCCTGTCCCTATGCAGTTACAGCATTTTGCTGTCTCAGTGTCACACAACAAAAAAGAAAACATTAACATTTTTGAAAAAGGTAGCATGTAATATCTCAGCTGGAGCTTATTTCCTCTGGAACAAAGTAAATTGTCATCAAATCCTAGGATCATAAAATCATTTATTGGAAAAGACCCTTAAGCTTGTCAGATCCAGCCATTAATATAATATTGCCAAGCCCACCACTAAACCATGTCTCTAAGTTCCACATTACATTTGTGCACGTCTAAATACCGTAGCAGGCTGTTAAACATTTCTCCTTCCATTATAGTGGCTTCATTCTGTTCCTTTTCCCTGTTGTCCAGCTCAGGGTGCTGGGTGCCCTGAGAACAATTGGTCTTACTGTTGAAAGCTGAGGCAGAGAAGGGATTATGTACCTCACCCTTTTCTTCATCCTTTGGTCATTGCTATGATGGATAAAGAAGCAACCAGAACAGGAAGCCGCTCATGTTGCAATCTGAAATTCAAACCCTATAACACTTCGCTGCAGCCGGCGCTTTCATTTTCAAGTTGGCATAAGGCAAGATGGTATGAATAGCATCAGATTAAAACTCAACCAATGACAGTTCCTTATAGCTTTTATTTTTTTCCTGCCCAACTTGATGAACCCTTATATTTTCAGCTGATATGTCTTCCCACACTCCTAAGTGAAAAAACAGCCTAGAGGTCAAAATAGGTTTTCTTAGCCTTAGAGAATCATGCTTTACTAAATTAAGCACATATGTTGCCATTGATGTTGTTTGATATACCTTACCTGCCACAGTATTTTTCAAGTAATATTTTACATTTCTTCTGACCTCACCCTTTAGAACATATCCTTATTTAATAAGGGATCTTTGAGATTTCATGTCTTAGGAAGTCGGTAAAGGATTTCTTAGACAATCATTTTTCTGTAGCTATTTCTAGGGAAAACAAGACCATCCAGGCTTCTTTTGTGTTTATCGTGAGTACATGAACTTATTAATCAGTTTGGACTACAACACTAATATCCAAGAAGGTTTTTTGTTTGTTTGTTTGACTCATTATGTTATCACATGTAATTAAAAGCATAATTTGACATGTTCACAGATACACCTTGTTTTTTAAGGTCTTGAATTCACTGAAGTATCAGATGAGGATATACCTGTACTTTTTCAGTGGATTCTCTGTTATATAATCATTTTTCCTACTTTTACCCAACAGCTAGAAGGAAACAAATGCCTTAGTAGGCAACTTCTCTTTTCTTCTTCCCTAAATGCCTTCATTTTGGCAGGGAGGAAGCATCTGTATGGTACTGTAATTTCTTCCCACTAATGTTCACTTTGACAAGAAACACAGAGGAGAAAATCAGTCCTTGTTATACACAGATTTAGGGGTGGCATTTACTTCACTAAAAGCCTCTTCACACAGCTTTTTTAAAGCTCCGTAGTGCTAGCATTTACCACAGATGTAGCCTGTGTCTGACTGACCCTGCCACTTACATGAAAAGTGATTAATGACAATGTTTTGTTATTCATGCAGGCTCGTGTTGCAACATTTTGGTAAATATTGTCTGTCTGTCACCAATGAATGTTTAGACAGGCATGGTCACTTTCAAATCTAGTAATTGCATTTGATGCCTTCATTCCTTGACACTTGAATCTTGACATTGTATTTTACATTTTTCTTTGAAATTCACAATTCAGAATTAGCCTTATTTAGTCTTACATTCTAAAACATAGACATGTTTCTTCTCCTTTCTGATTTGTGAATGAATAACAGACTTTCCCTTCTTTTAACTGATTCTTTTTAGTCCTTAGGAGATTCCTGTCTTTTCTGTCTCCATACTCTGAACATGTCCTAGTTTAACAAAGGCTTTTGTGATTTCAAGCTGTATTAAGTTGATATAGCATGAAACATAGTCAGATAGATACTTCCAATAGGAAATACAAAAGAAGCTCATATAGCCAGGAAGATGTTATTCTGAAATGTAAGAGAGATTGCAGTTATAAAACTTAAAACAAAGATTGTTTTTTCAAGAGCATGTCATTATGGCTTGTAGTAAATTCATGTGTCCCCTATTTTCCCTTGAGCAAGGGATAGTTTAAAGGAGGAAAAACCTTGAATTTGAGTGTTTTATTCTCACAATAGCCTTGGATGGTCTGTAGGTATTGTGTCTTTGATTTCAGGCCCTCTGTTCTATAAGCACTATATGGAGATTATTGATACGTACCTCCTTCTATGAAAGAAGATTGAGGCAAGGTTGGCAAAAAAACTCTACGCTGCCTTTCAATAAATCCAAAATGAAGCATTTAAGACATGTATTACAGAATCATGAGTTAATTTAGGTTGGAAAAGCACCTCTGAAGTTCAACGTGTTCTCACTGTGAGCCCAACCAAATGAGGTTGCTCAGGATCAATTGTGGAGTATTTCCAATACACAAATAACCTCTCAGGGCAACATAGCTCTACACTGGAAGTCCTTCTATAGACAAATACAGAAATTTAATAGAAGAACTCTTATTTTACTCAGGTTGGCCTTACAGACCCTCTTCTTCTAAGGTGCTACATCTGCAAATGACAAAAGGCTAGAAATAAAGGAGTTTCCCATCTTGCTTTCCCCACTATCAGAGCAGTGTGTTCTTGTTGCTCATGGATAAATCATATACTAGAATAGCAGAAGTCCAGATGATGCCTCTCTTTACCTCATTCCATTTAACTGCGTCACCTATACACAGGGCAGACAATTTTGTCCATAATTTTTTAAGGCACAATTTTGTATGTTGTCTGTAATCATCTGGAAGGATTTTCAGCCTTCTTATTTTTAGTTTGAATTATGTCTGATCAAAGGAGACAGGGTTAAGACTGATGCAGGAGAAATGCTCCTTAAGTTAATTCTGTGATTACTCAGGAGAGCACCTCTTAAGAAAAATGTTAGAGTAAAAGCAAAAATGAGGTGTGCTTGGCAAATCACAGAATTGTATAGTAATTGATGCAACAGAAGTGCAGCTATGCATATTTTTGATCATACCCTGAAATAAACACAAAATACACAAATACAAGAAGCAATTATACAGATAAAAGAAGGAATTGTACAGCTACAAATCACCTTCTTGAAAAAAAAAAATGGGAGGAAAGAAGCAAGGAACAAAAATCCTGGATTTAGAAATGGCAATATAAGGCACAGACAGGTTGTGGGGTTGTTTTGTTTTGGGTTGGGTTCTTTTGTTTGTTTGTTTGTTTTGTTTTGTTTTGTTTTGTTTTTCCCAGTGTGCTGTGCCAAGGAGAGAGCAACATGCTGCTTGTTTATTAATAACAACAGAAAGGTCAAATAATATTTTTTCTGCTCTTAGCTTTATGTTCTGGCTGCTACCTTCCCTAGAAAATAGCTAGGGCCTACATTAAAAGGATGAAGGTCACGTTGCAGGTTCACATGCATAAGATAATTCTGTCTGCCTTAATACATTATTTGGGAAATTAGAGGTAGAATTAGCACATCTGACAATTTGATTATTGGTGATGTGTGCCATGGATCACACTTATGAGTAAAATTCAGATTCAGGGTTGTGTAGAGTGCAACAAGGTTGGAACTTGCTCTTCAGTCACCTGGTCCCACAAAAAGGTCTAGAAAGGTTGAAACCTTTCATCCATGGTAAGAATCCCCTTTCCTGAGCCTGAAATGAGGAGACACGTGGGACTTCACTGCATGTTAGGTCCACCAGTAAAGCTGTTTTTTTGCCTGGGATTAATCTGGGGAATTCTGTGCTCTGTGTTCATTAATATTAGTGTCTGATGGATTTTTTTTTCCTCCACTGTTAAAAAGGGGACTGAAGAGCAATAATAAGAACATTTTTTTAAACTGACTAAGAGAGTAGAAGGAGGGAAGTCTGGAAAAGAGAAAATTATTTGAAAGATTGTGACCATTCAGTTTAGATAGGAGATAGATAGAAAGGAATGCAAAGGGATTTAAAAGGTAAGTTAGAAGCTCTTATTACTCAGAAATGCAGGAGCAAGAAAATTAAAAACAGAGTTGAAAAACAAATTAAGTATTTGTGCTTCAAGAAATACCTGTAGAGTTACAGTGCATATCTGTAAAGAAAAGAGTTAGGGTTAATATAGCGTATAAAGCATTCAGACATACAACAGGAATTAAAACAAAACAGTAGTAACTGTTTCAGTGCCTCAGGCATGGTCATTTCATTGCCTTCAGTGCCTGCATGCTGAGGATCCATTCTGGGACTCCGGAAAATTCAGTATCTGAACACTTTAAGACATACTTGAATGCTTACAGGGGAATTAGGAAGATTTTTTTTTTTTTCCCAGAAAAGAGTAATTTAATAGTTCTGTATTTTAGAATTTGCTTTGTATTCCTCTGGAGAGATTTGAGGATGCTAATGTAGGAGACGTTAGTGGACTAGTCAAACCACCAACCAGGCAACCAACCAGGCTTAACTTAACGTTCCTGGGCTATGCTGGAACACAAACTCTGCGTTTAAAATGGAGCTTGAGCCTATTTAGCTGTGTAGTGTGATAATTACAGTGTCACCACAATGCTCCTGAAATAGGATTTAAAATTCTGCAGACTCTCACGGCAGCTTTCATAGGACCAGATGCTTCAGCTTAGTCTGTGTTGACTCAGCTCAAATGAAAACTATTAGAAGTTTTTGCAGTTGAGGGAAAGTTGCTGTCTCCAGAAAAAAAAAAAAAAAAAGAGAGAAAGAAAGGAAAAAAAAAAAAAAGAAGTCCATTTAAAACCTTCTTTTACTGATTTAAGAAGCTACAATTTTAGTTGGAACAAACTTATGCTTTCCTGTGAAAACCTAAACCTTGAACTGGATTTAAAATAAGTAAAATGTATAGCAAAAAAAGACAACAAAAAATCCTTCTATAAATATATTAACAGCAAGAAGAGGGGCAAGGACAATCTCCACTCCTTGGTGGACACAGAGGGGAACATGGTAACAAAAGATGAGGAAAAGGCAGAGGTACTTAACACCTACTTTGCCTCAATTTTTAATAGCAGGATAGCTTGTCTTCTGGACAACTGGGCTCCTGAGCTGGCAGATGGAGCCAGGGAGCAGTATAGGTCCCCTGTAACCCAGGAGGACGTAGTTAGAGACCTCCTTAGCTGCTTGGATCCCCACAAATCCATGGGAACGGATGGGACCCATCCTAGGGTGCTGAGAGAGCTGGCAGATGAGCTGGCCAAGCCGCTCTCCATCATTTTTCAACACTCCTGGCTCAATGGAGAGGTCCCAGATGACTGAAAGCTGGCCAACGTGGTGCCCATCCACAAGAAGGGCCGGTTGGTTGAGACAGGGAATTACAGACCTGTCAGCCTGACCTCAGTGACAGGCAAGATTATGGAAGAGGTCATCTTGAGTGCAATCACACAGCACTTACAGGATGGCCAAGGGATCAGGCCCAGCCAGCATGGATTTAGGAAGGGCAGGTCCTGCCTGACCAACCTGATCTCCTTCTATGATCAGGTGACTGCCTGGTGGATGTGGGGAAGGCTGTGGATGTAGTCTACCTGGACTTCAGCAAGGCCTTTGACACTGTCCCCCACAGCAAACTCCTGGCCAAGCTGTCAGCTCGTGGCTTGGACAGCAGCACTCTGTTTTGGGTTAGGAACTGGCTGGAGCGCCGAGCCCAGAGAGTGGTGGTGAATGGTGCCACATCCAGCTGGCAGCCAGTCACCAGTGGTGTCCCCCGGGGATCAGTGCTGGACCCCATCCTGTTCAATATCTTGATTGATGATCTGGATGAGAGGATTGAGTCCATCATCAGTAAGTTTGCAGATGACACCAAGCTGAGGACAGATGTAGATCTGTTAGAGGTTAGGAGAGCTCTGCAGAGGGGCCTTGACAGGCTGGACAGATGGGCAGAGCTGAACAGCACAAGATTTAACACATCCAAGTGCCGGGTTCTACACATTGGCCACAACAACCCCATGCAGTGCTACAGGCTGGGGTCAGAGTGGCTGGAGAGTGGCCAGGCAGAAAGGGACCTGGGGGTAATGGTTGATAGTCGGCTGAACATGAGCCAGCAGTGCACCCAGGTGGCCGAGAAGGCTGATGGCATTCTGGCCTGTATCAGGAACAGTGTGGCCAGCAGGAGCAGGGAGGTCATTGTGCCCCTGTACACTGCACTGGTTAGGCCGCACCTTGAGTCCTGTGTCCAGTTCTGGGCCCCTCAGTTTAGGAAAGATGTTGACTTGCTGGAACGTGTCCAGAGAAGGGCAGCAAAGCTGTTGAGGGGTTTGGAGCACAAGCACAATGAGGAGAGGCTGAGAGAGCTGGGGTTGCTTAGCCTGGAGAACAGGAGGCTCAGGGGAGACCTTATTGCTGTCTGCAATTACCTGAAGGGAGGTTGTAGGCAGGTGGGGGTTGGTCTCTTCTTCCAGGCAACCAGAACCGAACAAGAGGACACAGTCTCAAGTTGCACCAGGGGAAGTTTAGGCTGGGTGTTAGGAAGAAGTTATTTATAGAAAGAGTGATTTGCCATTGGAATGGTCTTCCCAGGGAGGTGGTGGAGTCACCATCACTGGAGGTGTTTAGGAAGGGACTTGATGGGGTGCTTGGTGCCGTGGTTTAATTAATTAGATAGTGTTGGATGATAGGTTGGACTTGATGATCTCCAAGGTCTCTTCCAATCTAGTTTATTCTATTCTATTCTATTCTATTCTATTCTATTCTATTCTATTCTATTCTATTCTATTCTATTCTATTCTATTTTTCAAAGGGTTTTTTTGTTTCTAAAATATTTACAGTTATGCAAAGATTTAGTAAACATGCTTTGACCAGATAACAACTACAGAATGATAAAGAACAGGTGAAAGATCTCTTGTAGTTTCCCTCTCTTATCAGTAAGCTCTGTATATGTCTCCCTCATCTGTGGAGCTCCTTTCAGCTGGAGTGCAGTTTGCCAGGCTCAAGTGGAAATATTTTAAAACCTAGATGTGACTTTAGTGATTCAGGCTCTACATCATTTTATGGTTGATGACATTATCTGAGTAGGAAGCATAAGGTCTTTGTTACTGTAAATTCACTTGTGTTGTAATAAAGTTATTGGTATTTTCAAAATTTCATACAGTGCTTTTTTGTAGGGGTGGTTTGCTTGAAAGAAAGGATCATGACTTTCCTCTCAAGTATCATTAAAATGTAAATCATTGATTCCTTAGAAAGAACAAACATGAGTTACTCAATGATGATTCACTCTGAACTATATATGACCAATCTTCTGGAAAGACATCTTTTTTTCCCTCTTTGCTACTGCTTTGAGTTGGTAAAAAGTGGAATATTTTTTATACAATAAGTCATTGCAGCTTCCTGACAGATCAGATAATTTTTGTAGCATCCTGTCATCCAAATGACTTTATGCACTCAGTGTGAATAGAGATAGAACATTTTGTAAGTTGTAACTACAAGGTAATTTATTCATATAGAGAAGGCATTGTATTTGGTAACTGATAAACTTCATTCTGTTTTGATGATAAAAACAAGAAAGGGTGTGTGGATTGCAGCTGCTTGCTTGATAGTGTTACTGATTACTAAGTAGGGAATGGATCTTTCTGAGTTATATAATATCAGTTTAAAAGCTCTCCATGTTCTGTCTATCACAGTTTATTTAAAAATAAAATTTAAAAAAATCTATGGAATAGAGGCCTTTGTATTTTTTAAAAAAAATGAGTTCTAGATGAATATAACAGCCAGTTAAAGATCAGGTATGAATTAATTGAACAGTAGCTCTAGGAATATTATTAAAAGTAAGCATTGAATTTCCTCTGCATTTAAATGAAACAAAGCATAATGTTTATTTAGGCTCAGAGAGTCTCATTTAGGAAACTGTGAAGGAAAGGTTTGACATTGAGCTCACGCTAATTGAGAGCTTGCTTGGAATTATAATAATTACTAACAGCTGAGGGAAGTAGCAAATAAGACCTCTTTTCTTCATAAACCAGGGGTTAGTGTTTCCTAAAATGGAGCAAAATTAGACTTAGTGATAGCCTAAGTAAACACATAATCTGCAGGGCATTTGGGTTGCTCTTTAGCCTATGGCTTATTATTGGCTCAGCAAAATACCAAGTGCATGCTTACCCTCTGCCTCACTGAAGGTCTTCTATATATGTGACATTTAAACCTAGCTAGCTTCTCTTTAAATGGAGCAGTGTTTAGAAGGCATGGCTGAAAAAGCCTAGAGAGAAGAAAAGGAGTGAGTCTATAAAAAGACGCTGCTCAAAAAACAAACAAACCAACAAACCCCCACAACAACCAACCAAAACCACACACAAAAACCCGCACAAAACCAACCCTAAAAACAAACAAGCAAACAAAAAAACCCCACCTAACCAAACAAAAAATGAGATGTTTCAAAAGATGTGGGTTTGGATAGATTTTTTTTGAGCAAACACAATCTCAGAGCAGATGAAAAACCTTTTATAGTCTAAGTCCAGAGTTTCCTTGACATCATCATGGAGAGTGGAGATGTGTTTTTATCACTGCTTTTCTTCTCTGGACCCCAGAGAAGGTAAATCCAGATAGCAGAGACTGGCATTAAGGTGGCAATAGGAGATTTCTGCTTTCAGTCCCTTGTGTGGAAACAGATTCTATCACAAACTGACCCAAAGACAGGAAAGAGAAACAATGAAGAAACAAAATAGCTGTCTAATTGTGATTGGAAACAATTTAAAAATATATAGTCGGAAGAATTCACCACAACTCAAGCAGTCTTTGGCCCTCCTCTGACCTTGACCTTCATCCTTTGACCAGACGTGTAACATAATAAAACAGCTACTAACTGCACTTTCCTTTGTGGTTTTTATTAAGCAAATCACACAAGGTTTTGAGATATTTGCTACCTCTTGTGTAGTATGGAAAAATTATTCTGAATATCTAGTAAAGCCCATTACCTCCACCCATGAAAATAAAGGGTTGACACTGTATTGTTGAACACTCTTTTTGGGTTATTTTCTATCAGGCATTCAGTTTTTCTTACATGAAAAGAAAAGTGTCAGCACTGTATTGTTGAACACTTTTGTCAGGTTATTTTCTATCAGGCATTCTGTTTTTCTTACATTTTTTTTTCCAGTTGAATTTTCACCTGTCATCACAGGATGCTTTAGCCCCATAAGGTCCTTTTGTACTTTCCATAATACATCCATAACTTCACCTTTTTACAAAATAGCGACAAAACACAGCGACATCAGCCTTGAAGAGCAATCAGTGAAGACTGATTGAACTATGCAGCTCAGTGTGTATGAGATGGTGACGTGTGTGTGGCATCTCCCTGCCTGTATGTGGCAGGGAGAAAGATGAGAAACAAGTGATCATAATTTTGTGATGGCAGGACAGGAGACACTAAAAAGAGTGGGAAAAACACCCATAGTGTGGGATTTGTTCTGTTCATTTCAAAGTCTTTTTATGCTCATTTGTGTTTCTCATGTGTGATACTGGAAACATCCACTTATCTCTGGCAAAACTGGGCAAGTTTGGAAGCAGTTCCAAGCAGTTTGGAACCAAATTGATTCTAGAAAAACACCTACCTACATATTCAGATACTATTTCTCCAATTGTTCCATGTGATTTTCATAATTTCAGATGGTATTTTTAAAGATTCAGAATGTGGTGATGAAACAATGCTGTTAGCAGTACTGACATCAATCAGCAGAGTAATGCTGTGGCATTGGATGGTTTCAAGTACCTCTGGAGATTTAACTTAATAAAACATTACTGGAAACCATATTGTAAGCTGATATTTTATCACTATGGCCAAGTTCAGCAAGCATGTTGCAGCAAAGAATTGCAGTAATCATAGTATCATAGTATCAGTCAGGGTTGGAAGGGACCACAAGGATCATCTAGTTCCAACCCCCTCTCATGGGCAGAGACACCCTACACTAGATCAGGCTGGCCAGAGCCTCATCCAGCCTGGTCTTAAATACCTCCAGGGACGGGGCCTCAACCACCTCCCTGGATAATCCATTCCAGGGCTTCACCACTCTCATGGTGAAGAACTTCCTCCTCACATCTAGCCTGAATCTCCCCACCTCCAGCTTCATTCCATTCCCCCTAGTCCTATAGCCTGAGAAGTCCCTCACCAGCCTTCTTGTATAGCTCACTGGTATTGTTATTTCTTCTTGGTTCTGGATAAATATAGTAGGTAAAAGTGTGTGCTGCAAGATTACCCAGCATAAAGTCAGGCGGTTTTAATTTTGTAATTAAGGGAAAAAAATACATTGAACTGCATTTGCTTTATACCAAAATATTTTGGATTTACAATGAAAGAAGAAACCAAACAGACCTGCTTCTGTGGTCAGCAGATAACATTGAGGTTATGGTTTCAAACAAAGCAGCTTTCCAAAAATGCTAGAATTTGTCACATGATCTTATCTGAAATTGCTAAAAGCTTGGAGCTTTTTATCAAGTAGGTTGTCAAATGGCTACCACATTATTTATTGTCTTCTAAGATAACTGGGGCATGCAACTGAAGTTTGAAGGCACTAATAGTTCATGTATTGCATTTTTTGGTTGGCTTACAGAGATTAGAAAACAATTACCAGTCTTGATCATTCGTTCAACTGCCTTACGTATCATGCAGTTATGTGAGATAACATCTTTGACATCTGTGCAATAATAAATGCATCATTTAATAAAAAGATTGTGAAATGGCATATTTAGTGCCTGATACGAACATCAAAGCAGGCCATTACCTACTGTGATGAGATCATTGTGCTGCATTGATGTGCAAGCCGGAGCAAAGTTGTAAATCATTCATCTCATTCTTTACAAAAGTAATGCTGTAAGATGTACACAAGTGGGTCTGGCACAGAAAAAAGAGTAAATGCAGTCATTTTGGGCATCAGTGTTACAGGAAGGAGGATAAAGAGGAGAAAATAAGACTTGCATGGATCTCTGGTATTCCCATCATGCTCAAATAGCTTTGGTAGAAGATGGTCCCATTGTACACAATAGCATTGCTGTAGCTACAAGGACAGAGGATTCATCATGCTCGTCTCCTGGAAACACAAGATCATTTCTTGTATTTCAGTAGGGAATTATTGTATTATTACTGTGTCATTGAAATACTGTGTCTATTTGAAAAAACAAACAAACAAAAACCAACAGTGTAAAAAGGGATATTTGCATTTCTTCACAGATTATTCTGTGGCTGAATAAATGGTGCTTTTTCTGGAAATGTGCACAAATGTGCTTCTTCCTGATTTAATTTTTCCCCCCCATGGTGTTTTGTGGCATTGCATATTAAAATATGTCTTTTCCCCAAAATGGCTTTAGTAGTCTTCAAATACTTGTAGGACACAGCCTTACTCACATAAAGCAGCAGGTATTTTACAATAAATGCATCTAATCAGTTTCCATGCTAATCCACTTTGTGCTCCATCTTATTCTCTATCTCTGTTCTAGCATTGCTCTTTAGGTAATAGGGTGCTAATTGAATTTGATGATTCAAAGGTAGTCACACTGAAGCGCTAAGGAAAGACACACACCAATAGCTAAATGAGGTGTTTTAAAAGGTAGGAAAGGATTCAGTCATCTAAAAACCTGAAAGACATCATAGAATAATTTGGGTTAGAAGAGACTTTTAAAGGTCAGTTTGTCCAACCCCTCCGCAAGAGCAGGGACATCTAAAGCAGGTTGCTCAGACACCATTCAACCTGTTTCCAGGGCTGAGGCATCTACCACCTATCTAAACAACTTGTTCCAGTCTTTCACAACCCACACTGTAAAAAATGTCTTCCTTATATCTAGTCTAAATCTACCTGTTTTTAAATACTATTACTCTGTCCTGTCGCAGAAGGCTCTGCTAAAAACACTGTCCCCATCTTCCTTATAGGCCCCCTTTAAATACTAAAAGACTGCAATCCTCCTCAACTTTACTAACTTGAAGTTCAGGGTCAGCAAACATTTTCTTGGCTAAAAGAGTGCAAGAGCCATTTTCCTTATATTCTGAATGTTAGCTATCACTAACAATTCTTTTCAGTTTTAGATTTGGAGCAGTCAGTAATATTATCTTCCACTGTTCAGTATACTTTAAGTGTCCCAGACTTGTGCGATTCATTTTCAAAAGTGACATGTGGTATTTCAGCACTTAATACTGTTTGAGTTTGAATACCACAGATAAAAGTGATATTAGTCAATTTACTTAGGTTCTATTTTTCCATTTCTTCCAAAATCCAGGAGTGGCTGAGTTGAAAGCTGAATGTGCCTTCTTTTTTGTCAGTAAGGGTACAAGATTGCTTAAATATTTGTTTCAACACCCTTACTAAAACTTCAAACATTTTAGAATGTATTTTTCTTACGATTAATGTGTAGATACTATTCATTTTAATGGTCTCTCTCTCTAATGAGTGCCAACAACACTGAGGATGTAGCATATTCCAAACTGTTTATTCTTTTCTATTAAAGAAATAACTTTATCTTCTGGAATAAACCGTTTCTTGCTTCTTCCTATCATAAAATCATAGAATCAATAAGGTTTGAAAAGACCTCAAAGATCATCAAGTCCAATCAGTTCACAAGCTTCCCTGCACTACACATGACTTTTGAAAATTCACAGTCTCCATTTGTTTTCCTTTCTGATATTTAGTGCAAACAAATTTAGTTAAAATTACAAAGAACCTTTTCTGAAGCTGAAACTTTAAGGGGATATTTTGCCATGTACCTTCACCAGTTTTGCAGCAGATATTATCACCAGAAACAGACTGTGAAAGATACTATATGGACCTCCACGAGAAAACACTCCACAATCCTTCCTTCCCCATTCTGGATGGAAATTATGAGATTCTTTGTAGTTACAAGCAGCTTAAGTTATGCTGTAACTTTAAAATGTACAAAATTTTATGAAGGTCCATTGTAGCACTTCAGAGTACTGAAAATATACAGATGACATAAATGCAAGAACATAGACTACTCCTTTGCATAATGAATATGTTTTATCTGTGATAACAGTAACTGTGTATGTGCCATTTAGCTGATCTGGGCATAGGCAGAAAGTCTGACAAAAATAAATGCATCAAATTTACTGTATTCAAATGGCCAAATGGACATAGCCTACTGAGTGCATGGGCAGGCATTCTGAGAAGGGAAAACTTTATGCATGTGCACTTTGGAGCTGATCTCTGTCTATTAGGTGGAGATATGCCTATGGTTTTCTGACCATGTGACAGTATGGGGCGAGCTCCTGCTATTGTACCACTCAGTCTCTGCTCATAAACTCTTACAGGTATTGCATAAACATAATTTCTAAGTGGAAAGAGATGTATGCAAAGGAGGTGTACTCTGTGATATTTGTTTTGTGTCTCACAGCATAGTGCTTGGCACACTGAACTGGAGAGAACATTGTTTCGCATAGGATCCGGATAGGCGGCAGCACTGGTGAGATAATTGTTCCTATGGTGGGTCAGGAAACGTACAGTTTGCTGCAAATGAATAGGAGAATTTAAACTTGCCTATAGGTCTGTTTTGATGATAACACAACTTCAGAATCACTGAAGAATTCACACCGAAAAGCTAGCATTTTCAAGTACTTGAGCTGTTTGATCTCATTTCCTTCAGTTAGTCATTCCAGAAATTTTAAACTCAGACCATAATTGGTGTGCTTTGTTGTAGATGTGTAAAACTATGCTTTTACTGTCACATGCACTAGCCAAGGATAGCTAGGATAACTCTGATCTGGTGAATATATTAATTGCTGTCCTCAGGAGTATTTTGAAGCATTTCAGCCTGGGAGGTTTTTGTATGCCTACCTATAATATATCACATTGATGATCCTTGCTGTAGCTGTCATTTTCTTCAGACAAGAACTTTATTTTAAGATTTTTTTTTTCTCAAATATAAAATAATATTTATTCTGATCTAGCTCTGGAAAAAAGATTTTCAGCTGCAGTTTTATTACTTGTCCAAACCTGCTGAGAAATTTCTTCACTGAGAGAGTCGTTCGCCATTGCAATGGGCTCCCCAGGGAGGTGGTGGAGTCATCATCCCTGGAGGTGTTCAAGAGGGGATTGGACGTGGCACTTGGTGCCATGGTCTAGTCATGAGGTCTGTGGTGACAGATTTGACTTGATGATCTTTGAGGTCTCTTCCAATCTTGGTGATTCTGTGATTCTCTGTGATTCTGTGATTCAACAGCAGAGGTGTGCTGGAGCCAGTTCCTAAGTTTTTCGTATCCTCGGTTCCAAATTCAACCACATGCTTTAGTAAGGATGCATACAACTACTTTGCTTTTGTGGGACAAAATGTTTTTTAATTTACTTGTATGATATCAAAATTTGAATTCTCAGTGATGATACTGGAATGCTTTCATAAAATTACTTCAAACAAGCCTATGAGTATAGTGGAAGACAAATATATCAGGTGTTGCATGGGAGGTTATAGACAGCTAACCCCTGAACACTGCAAAAGCTATTTTTTTCCTCCTGAAAGAAATAAGTGCTTCTTGGTTTCTTGAAGTAGCTTATCCACAGATGGACATTGTGCAAAATAGATAAAAAAAAGGCAAACTGATTGCTAAACAAAGTGCAGGGTTGTTTTTTTTTTTTTTTTTTTTTTTTGGGGGTTGGTATGGTGTTTGTTTGTTTGTTTGTTTGCTTTGGGGTTTTTTTTGTGTGTGTACAGCTATTGATTAACTATTACAAGGAGATCCTTTTATGACTTTTATTTACTCTTGTGTAATGTACCACCTTAAATTCCAGTGCAGAAAAACTGAAATCTTAATGAAACTAGAAAGAAATTATTTTTTTACATGGGTTTGCTCTACAGCTTCAAGAGAATGTAAGGACTATGAGTGGAATCCGTTTAGTTTAATTATTGATTTCTTGAAGACTGCTAGGTGTTAGCTTTTTCTCCTAGGCCCTGTTAACAGTCAATAAAGAGGAAAACAACTAAAGAAGGTGATGTTTTTCATGCTAACATAGCTGCATGTGTTTTATTATATGAATATCAAATATCCAACCTATAAAAATCTTATTTGTAGACATCTAAGCTAAGTTAGATGGAGTCCAACCTAAGTCAGGAAGCCGTTCTTCTAGTTCCGCAGCACCCATGTGGGGAGTTCAGGTAGCATATTACCTTCAGTGGGCAAAGTTCAAAAGTGACCTGTTGTGTGGTCAAGCTTCTTCAGTGTTGTGTGCTTTGTTGTTGAGGCAGCAGGCCAGGCAGGGATTTACAAGATCAGTGTGCACTATAGCTTTTTGAAGAGGGTCGTTATTCTGTGGAAAGTTGCATTTGGTCTTTGCTACTTAAGAAAGAGAGGGGAAATACAAATTCTAATTCAGAGTGTTATAAGAAACACATAATAATTGAGAAATATTCCCTATTGAATTAATGTTTACCAAAGTTAAACATAAACTTATGAAAGGTTAGTGTTTGGTAAACATAGATTTAGAATCTTTACAAAGAATTTGGTTTACTGGCTTAGTCTGATTTTCATGAAGTTATAATGCCTCATGTATGGATAAAGGGAACCATTTTTTAGTATCCTTCTACATTTTCTTCCTTAAGGTAGTTTAGGCATTTGAATCTCCTATTTTCTTATAAACTGATGTAAAGAAAATGGTAAAATAATTTTATCTCATTCTACAGAGTATACTCTAATTCATAGGAGGGGAAAAAGAAGACCTTATAGACAGCGTTACATATAGCTAGAGGAAACTGCCTTTTCAGTTTGCAGAGTCCTCAGAAAGTTCAGGGTTCATAAGACACTGGTGCAGGTTTGACTTGCTTTGCAGAGCTAGAAAAGTAACATATGTCTACAAAAGGAAATTGTGGTACAATGAAAGGAAATTGTGGTACAATAAAAGGAAATAAGAGCTCATCTAGATGAGCCCTTTGTTACTACTGCAGTATAACTCAGAATTTAATGTGAAGAACTACATTTATCATCAGTGTTCCTGTGTAGGAAGTCTAGGGCAGGCAGTACCTCACTTGCTTCCATACTGCCACTAGCTCTTTGCCTCTGTGCCATGCAGGAGTATTGGGGAGGGCAATGCAAAAGACCCTGCTTACTTGGGGTAGCTTGAGATTAGATCAAACCAGTCCAGTGCAAAATTTAAAGTAATGCCAAAGCAGGAGCTTTGGTAATAGTGAGAGCAGGAGAAGGCAACAGCAGTGCCTTCTTTGTACAGCTCTGCAGACAAGGCTCTGTTTATCTGGTTGCACATTCAACCATGTTTGATGCTCATTTTCTACCATTTGGACCAGCAAAGCACTGCAGGAGCCATGTCCACAGCTAAGCTTGAATTGATCTGCCTGGCAGAGCTCACGGAACTGTTTATTGGAGCACTTTTTGAATCAGACAGGAGGGCAAAGAGAAGCAACTTGAAAGTATCTGTGTAGTTTAAGAGCTTCAACACATAATCACAATGAAAAAGAATGATCTGGCTGGTAAAATAAGATTACTGAATCATTATATTATGCTATCTTATTTTCTTTTATTAATATATTTTGTTGTTATTTTCTTACTAACTCTTTTCTTTACTTGGAGGCTGCAAGGAAACACTGGTTTTGTGAGTATCTGACCATAGCTTTTACAGAAAGAAAATAGACTTTATAGGGAAACCTTTAAAAAAAGAATTAGTAATACCATGAAAAATCTGCTAGTCTGTGTACTGGAGTTTCTGGAAAGCGTGAATGTTGCACATATGAATAGAGGTGATCATAGTTGGCATCTGGACATCAAACGAACAAAGGTGTTCCAAAAATACCCAGGAGGGGTCAAGTATTCTTTCAGTCACTGTATGTGATAGGTTAGCTTATTCTTGCCTTACTGTCAGAATAATTCATCCTTTTTCTTAATGTATTGGCTGCTCTGCAGTTTTAAGTTTTCCTAAGGCTTGATTCATTTAAGCGTATGCTGTATGACACTGGCCATCTGATGCGACTCCTTAGCACTGTGGGCTTCCACCCTGCAGGCAGTATTTAGAGAGGACTGCAAATAGAGCTATACGCAATGTTTTCTCCAAGACAAAAATACTCCAATTTTTCTACCCTCTAATGAACAACCTGTTTAGAGGAATATGAAGTTATTTGCTGAAAATGTTTTTGTGCCAGGGAAAATGTTTATCTAAGTTGCCTGCCCAGCTCTTCTACAGAAATGCTAATGCTGTTTTATGAGATGATTTTGAGCTTTGAGGTAGAATGGGATAGGCAGCTACGATGGTTCAAATTGTTTTGTGTTTCTTTATCTTTCACAGAAGCCTGAATCTATTCCATGACATTTCAGGAGTCTCTATAAGCTACTGTAATGCCACTTCTTAAAGGCTGGCACTTTTGGAGTATTTTCTTGTATTCAGGTTGATGAATCATATTGCATAGACTTGTCAGTGTTTTAGATGTGCACTGTTATAATTACATGGCTTTGAACTGTTTCCTTTCCTTTCTCACATTTTCAGGAATTCAAACAAATTGTTTTGGCCTTCAAATAAATTTTACAATGAACTAAGGAGAGTGAGACGTGATCTTGTCAAGTGTCACCATTAGGATGTACATATATAGGCTAGATAAATTTAAGTAAATAAGATGGTAGCCAGTAATAAAACATTCACTCATCCTCAGCACTCAAATTTATCTTATGATTTTCCTTGTTCTTAAATCAATGCATATGCAAAGTTCTTCACAAAGGGAGCTATCAAACACTGGAATGTTCTGCCCAGGACAGTGGTGTAGTCACTGGTGGTGTTTAAGCAGCGTGTAGACCTGGTCCTTAGGGACATGATTTAGTGTTGATCCTCACATGCTTGGTGGAAGGATGATCTTCGAGCTCTCTTCCAACCAGATGGTTTCCTGTGATTCTGTGATGTTGCTGATGAAGAAGGCAGCATTGAGGTGATTTAATTAATTTCAGAGTTAAATCAGGTCCTCGTGACTTCTCAGAATACAATAAAATGGCATTTCTAATATTTATATCTCTCTCCCCTCTTTCTATCCTTCAAATATTGAGGTTCTTCTCTTTTCCTACATTTTCTCTCTTCCGCCCCTACTATAGAGGGAAACAGCTCCTATTATTTTTTCCTATTGTAGAGGAAAAAGTTTCAAAACTTGCACACAATCACAAACAGCAGTTGTGAGCATTATTTTTTGGTATAAATTAGGTATCTTAGCATCCAGCAGTTGTGGACCTAATAATCACGCATCGCTGTTTAAAGGCAGAATATGAATTATATGTAAACACCATTGACTATTCACTAATTTGTCCCTGTCAAAAACACCAATATCCTAAACCTCTCACCTGTTTCAGGTGACTGACCGTTCATAAATATACAGAGTTACAAATAACTTTCTTTATTCTGGCAATTTATGGTACTCTGCCCCTGATGGTACAAAAAACTCACAGTACAACCACTGTATTTTCAACTGATGTTCAAATTAGCTGAGTAAGAATTTAATGTCCCACATTCCTGAAAGTTTTGTTTATAGTTCTAAAAGGTCTTAGGTGCATGCATAGCAAATCTTATATAATTAGTTGTCTACAGCTAGAAGGACAGTATGCTTAAAAAATGTAGCATTTTTGTATGCAAATGAGGGTTTTATGTACAAATGTGTAGGGCATACACCAAAAGAGGTACTATCCTTCCATGTTATACATTTGAACTTCTTTTGACTAAAAGACCTTCTTTAGCAAACAAGTCCTAAACAAACATCGTATTGTGAGAAATGCTTACATAAAATATGAAATAAATATATTTCTCAAAAAGTAATGAAAGAAAAAGGTTAATAACGATAACTGTCTAAACACAAGCATGCTTAATGTGTTAGAATGATAAAAATAGAACTTATAAAGATAAGGCAAAATGATAGTAGTTAAAGGAGCTAATTGTGTCCTAGTTATTTCGTATTTGATGTTTCTGCTTTGTGTGTTAGTTAAATACCTATCTGGTAAATCAGAATATTTAAAAGAACTAAATGAACCCAGGAAAACACAGGAAGGGAGTGCAGATGAAGATAGAAGGGGTAAACTACTATACAGAAAAGTGATACAACTGTGGTTTACTTCTGAAATTTGCAATTTACAGGCTCTTCAAGATGTCTCATAAGATGCTTCCTAACTAGGAGATGATAACATAATACTTATCTAGGTTTTCACTTCTTGAGAGGGGTGTCATTTATCAAAAGGGCAAGGAGGGAATGATTTTTGTTTAACAATATTTGGTTTATTCTTTCCAGTGTGTTGCAGTTTAGGCTGGGTCCCTCCTGTTGCTGACGCATAAATTACACCTCCTGTGTAGAATCCAACCCAGTAGGTGTATTTCACACCCATAATATCCTGCACCCTATAAATCCATCTGCAAAGTCATTCTCTTACTCTTTCTTCCCTCTCTGCTCCCGTGGGAGATGCTCCCTATCAGGTAATGCTAGGCTAATGCCAGGAGGAGAAGGGGGAGGGGCAGTCTTAGACCTGGCCAGCTGAGACTAGGCTAGCAGCAGGGGAGTGGTGGGGAATAAAGAGCCCTGGGGGTTTTGGGTGTACCCTAAGATGGGGAGATGGGAACTGTTGGGAGGGTTTTGGAGGTGGTATAGGGGACTCTATGCTTTGGGATTCTTTTGTCACTGTCTTGAAGTTTCTGTAAAACACTTGCTGCTTTTCCATTTAAACTTTCCATCACTCTTGCACTCCATTTGTGTGAGTGACATTGTTTTGTCCCTCTCAGGGGCAAGAGAGGATCTGCCTGGCCTCAAACCAGGACACAGTGGCATGAGAATGTTTTATTTGAGATTTTTATATATTGCCATGTTGCGTTTCACCCAGACTGTAAGGCATCTTGGAGCAGTAAACCCACCCAAATGACAGAAGAATATAGTGAGAAAGATGATGACATGCACAGAACTGCTACTGTTAAAGCAGCGACTCTTTAATCATACAAGGGATGCTCAGTGTGCAGGGAGAGGCAGTCATTATCTTTTGTAATGTGCTCTGATGCAGTCAGAAAAAGAGGTGAACTCACATTTACTTTTCACACTGGTGTGTGAGGCTGAAAACTGAATCACAGAATCAATAAGTTTTGAAAAGACCTCAGAGATCATCAAGTCCAACGTGTCACCCGACACCTCATGGTTAACTAAACCATGGCGTCAAGTGCCATGTCCAATGCCCTCTTGAGCACCTTCAGGGATGGTGACTCCACCATGTCCCTGGGAAGCACGTTCCAATGGCCAATAACTCTCCTCACCTCAAGCCTAAGCTTCCTCTGGTGCAGCTTGAGACTGTGTCCTCTTGTTCTGGTGCGTGGCAGAAGAGACCAACTCCCACCTAGCTACAACCTCCCTTCAGGTAGTTGTAGGGAGCAATAAGGTCTCCTCTGAGGCTCCTGTTCTCCAGGCTAAGCAACCCCAGCTCCCTCAGCCTCTCCTCATTGGGCTTGTGCTCCAAACCCCTCAACAGCTTTGTTGCCCTTCTCTGGATACATTCCAGCAATGCAATTCCTAAACTGAGGGGCCCAGAACTGGACACAGGACTCGAGGTGTAGCCCAACCAGAGCAGCATACAGGGGGAGAATCACCTCCCTGCTCCTGCTGGCCACGCTGTACCTGATGCAGGCCAGAATGCCACTGGCCTTCTTGGCTGCCTGGGTGCACTGCTGGTTCATGTTCAGCCTACTATCAACCATTACCCCCAGGTCCCTTTCTGCCTGGCCGCTCTCCAGCCACTCTGACCCCAGCCTGTAGCACTGCATGGGGTTGTTGTGGCCAATGTGTAGAACCCGGCACTTGGATGTGTTAAATCTTGTGCTGTTCAGCTCTGCCCATCTGTCCAGCCTGTCAAGGCCCCTCTGCAGAGCTCTCCTAACCTCTAACAGATCTACATCTGTCCTCAGCTTGGTGTCATCTGCAAACTTACTGATGATGGACTCAATCCTCTCATCCAGATCATCAATCAAGATATTGAACAGGATGGGGTCCAGCACTGATCCCCGGGGGACACCACTGGTGACTGGCTGCCAGCTGGATGTGGCACCATTCACCACCACTCTCTGGGCTCGGCGCTCCAGCCACTTCCTAACCCAGCACAGAGTGCTGCTGTCCAAGCCACGAGCTGACAGCTTGGCCAGGAGTTTGCTGTGGGGGATGGTGTCCAAGGCCTTGCTGAAGTCCAGGTAGACTACATCCACAGCCTTCCCCACATCCACCAGGCAGTCGCCTGATCATAGAAGGAGATCAGGTTGGTCAGGCAGGACCTGCCCTTCCTAAATCCATACTGGCTGGGCCTGATCCCTTGGCCATCCTGGAAGTGCTGTGTGATTGCACTTGAGATGACCCGTTCCATAATCTTGCCTGTCACTGAGGTCAGGCTGAAAGGTCTGTAATTCCCTGGCTCTTCCAACTGGCCCTTCTTGTGGATGGGCATCATGTTGTCCAGCTTCCAATCATCTGGGACCTCTCCCTTGAGTCAGGAGTGTTGAAAAATGATGGAGAGTGGCTTGGCCAGCTCATCTGCCAGCTCTTTCAGCACCCTAGGATGGATCCCGTATGGTCCCATGGACTTGTGAGTATTCAAGTGGGTCAACAAGTCCTTAATTACTTCCTCATGGATTTCAGGGAGACTATACTCTTCCCCGACTCCACCCACCAGTTCAGGAGGCCAGTTATCTTGAAGTCCTCCTGAACTGTCCTCATGTAATGGGAAGGTGTAATGGCAACTGGCTTTGGGCTGGGAATAGGGCTAGATGTCTTCTCAGGCTTCCTTCTGGGGGAGTCCTCAAGCACTGTGCTCTTTTGAACATGGGCTTTTTTCCCACTCATACCCATTAGACTATCCACAGCAGCTCCCAAACAGCTAAGAGATTTTTGAAATAAATTCAATTCTATGATCAGTTCAATGTGCACTGTTTGCCTTCCAAATGAGCATGGACTGCTATGCCTTGCCTCCTGTCTGCTATGTATCCATTATAGTTTGTGTACCTGTAAGAGGATCACTGAGTATTACCAGGAGGCATTAATGTACTTATATACTCATCTCAGTTTACTTGATTATAATTTTTTTTGGGCTAAAATCCTCTGCTTTGGAATCAGAATAAGATTATACAGATTATTGTTGGAATGAGTTAAACGTTTGCCGGCTCAGAATTTGATCCCTCTGTGGGGATGAGGCTCACAGAAATAAACAGCACTTGGTGAATCCACCCGCTTTGACTCACTAAAATGAGAAGAGAACAGATAAGGTACTTTCAGAAACAGGCCCTCTCTAATCTAATCTACTCTGTGTATAATTTGATTTCATTCTGATTTAGATAAAGGTGATTTATTTCTTTTGTGCAACATCTTTACAGAGACCAGATCAGCAGTCTTGCCATCTTGGAGACTATATATTTTAATGCTGCAAATGTTCTTTGATGTCAAAGATAGGGAGACAGGCAAAGGAGATATCACAAAGAATATCCATGGTAGATACATAGCCTAGTAGTAGTCACCAAATTCTAATGATTCCACTGGGGATACTGCACCCTTCTAAGGGTTTTGCAGCCACCCATACTCAGTCTTATCAAGACTATTGTAGCATATTTAAGCCCTCAAGCAGCTGTCTCAGCAGGACCTCTAAATAACTTCTATCCAGGCCTGCCCAGATTGGTTCCTAGATCCATCAAATAAACAAAATGAGAACCAAGGACAGAAAAACCTTTACAAGAAAATACCACCTTCTGCCCAGACAAACCTGTTTGCCTACAAGTTTCTCAATTCTCCTATGTAATTTGGCAGCAAATTTAAGAGTTTGGATTCTTTTTCTGTGATGCAGAGTTAATCTTGATGTTCTTGCCAAGGTGCCTCTTTGTTATGGGGCACCTTCTTCCATGGCAAAGGCCTGCATCCTCAAAATATTGGCTCAAAGATTTTTCAGACACTTATTGAGACACTAAGGCTACATCTACTTCTAAATAATAAAAAAAACCCAACAACAAACAAACAAACAAACAAACAAAACAACAAAACATAACAACTAACAAAAACCCCCCAACAAACCACAGGAATGGTGTTATAGTTCCTAAGCGTTTTCTTTAGAATTGGTTTTTCTAGAGCAGACTGAGTGTCTGTAAACAACGTGGTACTTAATCTTGGTTCTCCTCCAGACCCTGCATGGAGAATGTCTTGCTGCCCTTCAGTGCAGCATTTCTATGTGTGGTACCCAGGCTTTGCAATCTTGGGGAAGGAAAAAGTGCTTAATCTTGCAAAACTTGGGACACAGAGCACACCACATAGTGATTGTTTTGCTTGCCTTTTGGCACACTCTGTACTTTATGAAGTGTCCACAGAAAAGTGACTAGGATAGTTTTAGAGAAGGTAGTAAATGCAGGATTCATCTGTGTGAGGAAATATGAGGAAATACTGAACAAGCAAAGAGAAAACTTCTGTGATTCAGCAGTGTAGAATCTGGTAAATGGCATTGCAGTGTTCAAACACTCCCTTTGAGCTGTGTGGCTGAGAGGACAACATGGGCTCTTGAAAATTTTAATTTTCCTGCAAGCAAGATATCTGAGAGGTGTTAACATTAATGTGACTGTGCTCCTTATGATATCATAGAATCCTAGAATGGCTCAGGTTGGAAGGGACCTCAGGGATTATCTACTCCAACTTCCCCGCCATGAGCAGGGTTGCCTCTCAACTAGACTTGGCTGTGCAAGGCCTCAGAATGGTGACATACAGGTACAGCTGTCTGTTTCCTATTGTCGGAGTGGTCTTTGCCTTGTGGTTCTTAGATGGGTCTAGATAAAGCACTAAACTTCCTTATTGCTGCCTTAAACACCATTGTATCCTCCTACAGGCCATGACCTGTAGCATCTGTACCTGTAGCTGGATTGACTCTTCAAGGCAGATTTCTCCTTCTAGGACTTTCATATAGCCTTTTAAACAGCCTATCTCTATCAGTATACCCCCTGTATACACTACATCTCCATTTGAGGAGATCAAATAAATGCACAGTACATTGTTGCCTTTTTTTTTTGATTGGTTGCTCTGATGAATTAAAATGATGAATTAGGAAGTCCACACAACCTGAAAGAGTAGTTTTGTTTTGTTTTGTTTTGTTTTTTTTTCTTTTTGTCTTTCACTTCTCCATATTCATTTGGGTCCTGTGCATGCTTCATCTTGGTAAGGGTAAGTAGAAAATATGTAACTGTTACAACTAACAGCTTTCCAGTTATGTACAGTGATTTCTGATGTCTAAAATTCATGCAGTGAGGTTTGAGCCTTGCTGCAACACAGTTTTTGACTCTCCCTGACCTTTAAGAGAGAAATGCAAAACAGTCATTACAATTTTTCTGCTGCAACAGATTTTTTTTCTTTCTGCCATAATACGTAGAAAGTGAAATGGAAAAACAAAGTTGTATTTGTTGAAAATTCACTACTGAAGCTGGAGCTTGAAGATGCTTGTGCAGCTTCATCAAAGAATGGAATTAGAGAATCTATTTTCAAAATGTAACAATACACCATCCTCCAGTACAACGGGAGGCTTTCTTAATCAGTCTGGAACTACTGAGGCATGAGTTTGATTTAGATTTCTGGCTTTGCTCGCTTGTTTCCTTTTAATATTCTGCAAGCTCATAAACTACTTTTTCACCACCAGGATAATTCCTTATCCTCTGATAACCTCCAAACTGTCAGACAGTTTGTGGCTAAACTACCTTGTTCTCTAGTCTGCTCTGAGAAGACAAGATTTCCTTAGCTACTTTCTCTCCAAAGACAGTTTTTCTCAGGTAATTTTGTCCACATTTGCCTTTCTTTCTTAATCTCCTTAAAAACAGCGAGTGGATTTCACTAGCAAGTTAGCAGATGTAAAATCTCTCCAGCCATGTAAAATCTCTCCAGCCAGCACTGCTGCAGTTGAACAGCTGCTCCTTTGCTCTTCTCTTCAGCCACTGAAGAGATCTCACCTGTGAGATCTTACAGCTGCCCCTACTCCATAACATGACTCTGTCTCATCTTCCAGGTTATAGATGTGGCCCCTAGTTGGATGGTTGTGGTCAGATTTAAAGGTTAAAATATCAGGATTGTCATTCTTTGCTTTCAAAGGTAACAAGTCCAACTGGTATTAAACAGAGCCTTTTGTTGTCTCCAGGAAAGCATCTCTGTAATCACTGAACTACACCACTGCTTTAAGTACATACTTTGGTTCTTTCAGCCAAATCCCATTAGATAATGAGGAAAATATGGCTCCTAACAGTGAATTCACTTGGTAGCGGACTCATTTTTTTTTTTTTTGGCGTGTGCTCCTAATGGAAGTTACAGAACAGATTCAAAACTATAATCACATCATCTTATCTGGCCTTTCTTTCTTTGACATAATTTATTACATCCACATTGGTGAACTCAATGTGCCAATGCAGGGTCAGAAAAATTGCAGATGCCAATACTCAATTTATTTAGATTTGGTAGCTCATTTTCTGGAGCCTTTCAAATGGGTTAGATTTCACTTTTACCACATATATCATGGTGCTTGACAGCCCAAATGAGAACTGTGCATTCAGTCAACAGCAGAACTAGGGATGCACCCTTGCAAAAACCAGATAAAACCAAAAAGCTGGCTGCCATATCCTGATGATCTGTACAATTGTGTAGGTTTTTATTCCTTAATATTTTCCTGATTGTATCAAGTGTCTGCCCTAAATGCATATGAGAACTGGGAGAAAGTATTGCATAAATGGAATATTAGAATTTACTACTGCCATTGAGAAAATAGTGAATTTGACCAGGTCTCTACAGGCACAGTTAGCTGAGATTAATTTATTCATCATTTAGTCTTTGCTTTTTCCTCGAAGTTTAATAGGTCCTTTCACCATTTATATCCTTCTATTTTTAAAAAATTATTATTATTATTTTAAGAAATTGATTCAATAACAAAACCCAATATTGGTTCCCTGCTGCATGTTTCAAACCCTAAACAATGCAGTATGCACTGAGACATATGGGAAATATATTCTCTGAGATGCTGGGAATATCAGAGTTTATACACATGATTTACAATAGGTACTTACAGCTCAAACTTCAAGACATAAGAAAGTAGATGAGGATGACAGATATGCTAAAGAATAAAATGTATTTCATTTCAAAAGAATACAGAAGTGACAGTTACATATCTTATTTCCTTGAGTGTGGTTGACACCAGTCTCCCAACAGAGTTAGATAGAAATAAATAAATAAATAGAAAATGTATGAGGCTATTTTTGGAGTGTTGTTTTCCAAACCAACAACCACAAATTACAAAAGAGGGTAAATGTCAAGTTGTATCCCATCTCAGCACAGGCCTAGATAGTTTAGCTACCAGAAAGGGACATTTTCCTGCCATGTTTGCACTGCAAACCTGCCCACATTTTCCCTGAGTTTCTTTTGGTTTGAGCATCCAGTCCAGTTCCAGTCTCCTTCTTGTCTCCCCCTTAGATCAAAAAAACAGAGTTTTTGGTCTCTTGTTTTAACATGATTGCGTAGTTTTGGCCACATGATGAGTGGTGTGAACTGGGGTCATGGGAGCAAGCTGTTGTCCAGAAGTGGTGCCACACTGGCTTTTCTGCAGTTTTCTGAGACACAGAAGTACCCAACACACATTTTCGTTTACTGCTCTGTATGCTTAAATGCCTTCCTTTCTTGCCCCTAGAGATAAAGGACAGTCTACCTTAGAAAATGTCAACTTTTTTTTTTTAGTTTGGTTCACTGGAGGATCTGGATTGCTGGACTGATGTTCCTTTTCTGGTAATGAGTTACTATTTACTTTTAATCTTCCTGGCTTTGCTTTCTTGATATGACTATGTTCTTGGATGATGCTTTCATTTAAACAATTTTCAATACTTGAGCATCTCCATTAGTTAGTATTTTAGATTTCATATGGAAATGGAAGTTAAAATACTAATAGATATATCAGGCTATTATCACAGCTAAAATATAATTTGTCATTTGACAAAGATATACACAGGGAGTTCACAAACTCAGACTAGGATCCACACCTTCATAACACAGTGTTCATATGGCCACATGGTAATTACGTTTTATGAACTCCACACATCAAACTGTGAGCATCTTAAATTTCTGCAGATTTGATTACCACCTGCAGTTTATCAAGCAGAGAAACCTAATAAATTATCAACACAGGGATTCAGCCAGTAATAGAAAGAGAGTGACTGTGAAATTAACATCTTTCATTACAACTATGCAAACCCTACCCCCCCCCAAAAAAAAAAAAAAAAAAAAAAAGTAACCTGTTTTTACCAATAACCTATGGCAGAGCTGGGAGTTTCCTGAGGTTCAGCCATTGTGTAGCAGCTGGTTACTGGGAACTATGGCCAGTCCAATGACAGGTCTTCACTCACTGAAATTAATGAAATTTCAGTCCCTAGATGCAGCTGAAATTCATATAGGGGCTCCATGCTGCTTCAGGCAGCTTGGAGTTTAGCAGTTTGCCCTTGTCTTCTTAAATGTTGTATGGGGATGAGATATTGGCTCAAAAATTACCTGGGCTGTCACTGAAAGTATTGCTGTTTGCTTCCAGTGACCTTTTCATGCTGTAATCATGAATAATCATGAATATTAGATCTTTGCTGGATTTTTGTTTGCCAGTCTGAGCCCTCGACTTGCCTGCACCAAAATAACCCTTGGGATGTAGAGGCAAAATGACTATATGCTTTGGTAGGACTGACTTTGCTTTCAATTGAAGTCAATCCTATTAATTCAAATAATATATTTTCTTTCCATCAACAGAAAATAGGTTGTTGAAGCTCAAATAACAGCAGGTTATAGCTATCTGTACTGAAGCAAAATCCAGTGCTAGGTATGGTGGAGAAGTGATGCTTGAATCACTTGGTTTTAAAGCTTCTTTCATTCAATGTCTGTGTCTGCACAAGTGCATACTCAGATATGCAAACTATGTTCTCAAACATACTCAAGAAATAACCAGAAGAAATTAAAACTGAATGTGCTGTCAGTAGTGTCTCAAAGATGCCAGTTATTTGGAGCCTCATTTGTCTGTAAATGTACTTTTTAACTTTTTTTGTTTGAGAAAATGAGAGTATGTATGAAGATAAAAATATAAACCAGCAAAACCAAATGAACTTATACTACATATTGATTATTCCTGCTTGCCTTCAAAGAACAATAAAAAACAAAACACCAAAAACCACTGAGAAAGTAGTTATAAATATGCTTTTCGTGCTGCAAGCTTCTTATGTTTATGTATTTATTATAGGTGTTATAGACATAATTTATACTATTTTTTTTATTGTTACAAATTATTTTGTAGTCTGCTGAATTATCAGTACACAGCAATAAATTTTTCTCTCCTTTTGTGATGCAACCCCTGCATCATCACTTTGAGTATCTGATTCAGAATTGCAGGATGCTGATATGTTATGGAGTTTGTTGAATTAATCTTAAATATCGTGGAAGAAGAATGAAACCTTTTTTCCTATGTGCTGTTAATAAAAATGTCCTGATTTCAGTTTATTTTTGAATTATATTTTAATTGTATGGCAAATAACTTTTACAAATGCATGTTAAAAAGACAATTTTTGGCCAGAATGAATTATTCAATATGCTTACGTAGCAAGGGGCCAACCCGGGCCTTACTCAGGTACTTTAACAAAGCTGGTGAGGGGTTTAGAGCACAAGCCCTGTGAGGAGGGGCTGAGGGAGCTGGAGTTGCTTAGCCTGGAGAAGAGGAGGCTCAGGGGAGACCTTATGGCTCTCTACAACTACCTGAAGGGAGGTTGTAGCCAGGTGGGGGTTGTTCTCTTCTCCCAGGCAACCAGCACCAGAACAAGAGGACACAGTCTCAGGCTGCACCAGGGGAGGTTTAGGCTGTATGTTAGGAAGCAGTTATTTATAGAAAGAGTGATTGCCCATTGGACTGGTCTTCCCAGGGAGGTGGAGGAGTCACCATCACTGGAAGTGTTTAGGAAGAGACTTGATGGGGTGCTTGGTGCCATGGCTTAATTGTGTTGGATGATAGGTTGGACTCGATGATCTCCAAGGTCTCTTCCAATCTGGTCTATTCTATTCTATTCTATTCTATTCTATTCTATTCTATTCTATTCTATTCTATTCTATTCTACTCTACTCTACTCTACTCTACTCTACTCTACTCTACTTTCAGAGGCACCTACTCCATTGATTATGTAAGAAACTTTGGTACTTAGTTCAGTTGAGATGCTTAAGCATTGCTTTAAAACACATACACAAGTTGGAGAGACTGGATTCCTGCTAACTTCTTGCTTTTCACAGTATGAATCCAGCCTTGGTTATTTTTTTGATGCAGATGGTCAAGCAGGTGAAGGGAGGTTCCTGTTCCTCTCTCCTCTGCCCTGGGGAGACTACATCTGGCATATTGTGTCCAGTTCTGGGGTCCCCAGTTCAAGAGGGACAGAGATACACTAGAAGTGTGCATCAGAGGGCTATTTGGATGATTAAGAGACTGGGACACCTGCTTTATGAGGAAAGACTGAGTGACCTGGAGCTGTTTAGTCTGGAAAACAGAGGACTGAGAGGACATGTATGTTTACAAATATCTGAAGGATGGATGTCAAGAAGGTGCTAGTCTTTTTGTCAGTGGTGCCCCTGTGATAAGGACAAGGGGCAACAGATACAAACTGAAACATGAGAAGTTCCACCTCACCGGAACAGGCTGCCCAGAGAGGTTGTGGAATCTCCGTTTCTAGAGACTTTCAAGACTCGTCTTGATGTGTTGCTCTGTCAGCTGCCCTAGATGATTTTACTTTGGCAGGGGGTTTAGACTTGACTTTCAGAGGTCTCTTTCAACCCTTACCATTCCATGATTCTATGATTATATGGAAGATGTGGTCAGAGATACAGATATCACCAGACTTGTGCAGAAATGCAGATTTAATGATAGGCTGTGCAACTACAACCTTATTACCAACTACAATCTTATTACTGTACTTTATCGTTATTAGCACATGAGCACACTAGCGTACTCAGCTATGCTTCTGCCTGCGTCACACAGATTTGTCCAGGGAAAGTGCAGTATAAAAATACTGAGATTCTCCATGATAACAGCCATTACTGGCTGCATGGGTTGTCACAATTTATGATGTTGGCTTTTACTAATCATAATGTGAACATGCAGATCTCTCTGTTCAGACATGGCAAGCCCTCTGTATCCTACATGCGAATTTGCATGCTATTCTCAGCAAAGTCAGTGCATTGAATTTCTCAGTGGCTTCAGAAGAAACAAGAGAATTTCAGCATATACATGAAAGAAGACAAGATGGTGGAACTAAAAAAAATTGATACTGAGATTTCTTAAAACTTAGATTTCTTAAAACTCATCTTCTCCCCTTTTGTCCTCTCCATGCTTTTACACTTTCTCTATAAACTCCTGGTTTAGGGATTGCAAAAGCAGTAAAATGATGATTGTCACCCCATATCTCCTCTTCACAGCTACTATGTCAGGAACAGAATTTTTTTTTTGTATTCATCATTCCAGCTGACCTTTGGGCAGAAGAGATGTACTTTGAAATAACTTACAGGAAAAGTAAAAAGGTGTTATATATTAAAACCTAGTGAATTACACAAATATTGTGTAAATCTTGCTGATTTTATAGTTGTTATTGGATAAACAATTCTGTTTCCCTGACTGTGGAGTAACTTACATTAAAGGTCAGTTAAAATGGTCATCCATTGTGACATCTTGACACAGAAGAACTCATGATTATTCTTCTGGAGGAAGATGTCGCTCAGTATTACTCTGTCCTTCATTATCTATCTGTATAGTACACAACTGCAGTCTCAATGTGAGATCTGATTTATATGCTGTGTTTCATATCTTACAAGACTGAGTAAAATCAGATGGCTACTGTGTAGAGACTATGATCTTTTTATAATCACCATCGTTTGGTCTGTTGCATTGCCTTAAGATCTTATGAGATTTAACTTCATGATGGGGATCTTTGAACTGAATGTGATAAGGACCTGGGCTCTTGATGCTGACTTTGATGCTGTTGTGGTATTAAACATATTAATACTCAACAGAGCATCAATATTTAATATTTTCCCATATCAATAGATAGCACTACCTCTAGTGGAAAACCATTTGCCCTTTGTCTTGTCAAATTACAAGGATCTGCTTCCTGCTGAGGACTCAGATATTTTGTGGTTTATGTAACTCCTGGTTTTGATTACGGTGTCAGTTTTCAGCAGATGCTAGAAATCAGAACTGTGGTTAGTCCTTACAACTGTCTGCAGCTTCAGAGCAGATCCACTCTCCACCCCCTTTGAAAAGAATTTGCTGACGTGAAACACAGAGAGCGTGATAGCAAAAAGCTATAAAGAGGAGATGACTACATATATGAGTAGAAAGTGTAATAATGACTCTATGCATTGCATTTTCTCTTTCATATTTAGGGCAATTTGTCATTCAAAACACCTTTGACTTTTATATTTCTGATTTCCTCCATTTCCTTTAAAATATAAACAAAAGATACAAAATGCCAATGTTGCAACTAGCTGATTACTTCTGCTCCACTCTCCAGACACTGATATTTTAGTCCAAAATAATGTGATGTCTTAAACAGTTATAGTAAAGCAGCGCTCAGGTGTCTGAATTGTGTATATAAGGTATACACTGAGGCTTTGTAATATATATTTGGTATTGTTTTTTATTTCTTTACATATCTAACTCAAAAGTAGATTACTGTAGTGGAATCTGAGGGCTGTGTTGCTCTTTGTCATTTCAAGTAACAAAAGTATTGGTAAGAGAAAACGCAACTCCCATGTTTGATTTGCCTTGGCACTTTAGAGGATTATGTCATTAACCCTGATGGAACGTTTCATGATGTCACTTCACATTCAAAAATAGTTTGGTGTATTTTTTGACTCCTTGACAGAGTATTTTGAGATAGGACACACTCGAGCAGACTTGGAGCTGCACATTCAAATGTAAGCATCCCATTAATGCTCATTGTTCTCTGAGAAGACTGACAGCACTCACAGATCTGACCATCCATTTTACAACTAGGATGATGTTTAAATAACTGGCATCTGTGAGAAGATCTGACAAATTCCTGGTAACCTATCTGGTTTGCCATGCCTTAGAAAATGATTGAATGTGAATTGTTTTTTCTCTGAATGCATGGCTTCTGGAAAGGGTGGCAGTGGGGTACTGCAACATTACTCTAGATTGTGCTACACACCGCTGTATCACTGTATCATAATAGGTAGCAACCTCCCATAATAAAGCAATCTATTATTGCCTTAGCCTCTATAAACAGTCTGTCTGCTGCCTGTCTCTCCCATGTTATTGCAAATGAGAAACTCAGACGTATTCTGACATCTGTGCTAAAGTGAGGAGTGTATAACAGTATTATATCTGGCAAGTTGTATGGATGTCTTGTTTGAACACATCAATCACTGACTTTGTGCCTGAGACTTTTTAATGATAGTACCATATTTGAGAAATCTGACTGAAACAAGAAAGGCTGGACCTAAAAAGAAGATATCAAAATCTAAATGTATCTCAAGCAGAATTCAGAAGCCAGTACACAAAGCCGTAACATGGAAGCTGCTGTTCATCTGCTCCCTAGCCCTGGAAAAGCAGCAAATGTCTTGTTCTCTTTCACTGTAAAATTTCTGAAGCATCCAGAATATGACTTCTGTGACTATACAGGCTCTTTCTTGTCTCCTTAAACCTCTGGAACACTGCTAACATAGCCTGAACACACTGAGCACAATGCATTTGTGCCTCAAGCTGATGTTTGAAACAGCTGGAGAAGCCAGCAGAATCCAGTTTCATGATGCCTCTGAAGCCAAAGCCCCAAACTCTTAATAGTTAGAATTAGATATGAGGAGGGTAACATTGTGCAAAAAATGAGTCCAAGATGCCAAGCTCTACTCATAACACTAGCTTATGCACAGAAATTGGTCACAGGGAAGAGAATGAGGAGAAACCTGAAGCAATCTGGCATAGGACAGACAGCATGAGAGTGTGTAGGGAAGGTTAGGGACCATGCCAAGAGGTCTGGGAATAAAAAGGCAGCTGGGGAGTAGGAGGGTGAAGGAGACAGGAGAATAACACTTTGCAGTGAGGCCTGCCAGGCAAAGTGCTCAAACAGTAAGTAGCAAATTGGCTCAATTTCCTAATGAGCAAAATCTTCCACCTCCCAAAGATGTGTCCACTACCACTTGGGAGGCATGATTCAATAAGGAGGAGGGAAGCTTCTCTGCTTTTTCACTTCAAACCTTCATGCAAAACAAGCTCACATGAGAAGAAACTACTGTGGTCACTGTCTCGGCTGAAAAATAGAACCAATCATAAAATGCATTGGCTTGGAAGGGACCCTTGAAAGTCATCTTGTCCAACCCCCTTGCAGCAGCATCCTTAGCTAGATTACTAGGTTACTCAGGGTTACTCAGGGCCCAATCAAATTTGACCTTGAAGGCACGGGGCCTCCAGCACATCTCTGGGCAACCTGTTCCAGTGATCTCCTTCTGTGACAAGATGACCTGCCTAGTGGATGAGGGAAAGGTTGTTGATGTCATCTACCTGGACTCTCATAAAGCATTCAACTGTGCTTCTCATCAATTTGTCATGAAATATGGTCAGCTTATGGCTTGGATGGGCATACAATCTGATGAGTAAAACGCTGCCTGAATGACTGGTCCCAAAGGGTGGTAGTAAACAGAGTTAAATACATCTGACAGCTGGTCACAAGTGCTGTTCCCCACAGGGCTCAGTGTTGAGACCACTTGTTAAACATCTTTATCAATTATATTTATGAAGAGATATAGCACACCCTCAATAAGTTTGTGAATGACACCAGGTTGGGTGGAAGTGTGGATCTGCTTGAGGGTAGAAAGGCTCTGCAGAGGGGCTTGGACAGACTGGATTAATTGGACAAGGTCAATTGTATGAGACTCAACAAGGGTCCTGCACTCGAGTCACACAAGCCCCATTCGACACTACAGGCTTGGGGAAGAGTGGCTGGAAAGCTGTCTGGTGGAAAGGGTTCTGGGAGTACTGATTAACAAGTGGGTGAATATGAGTCAGCAGTGTGCGAGGTGACTAAGAAGGCCAACAGCATCCTGGCCTGTATTAGATATAGTGTGGCAAGTGGGACCAGGGACGTGATTGTCCCTCTGCACTCTGCATTGGTGAGGCCACACCTGGAGTATTGTGTACAGTTTTGGGCACCTCAGTACAAGAAAGACATCAAGGTGCTGGTGTGGGTCCAGAGAAGAGCAATGAAGATGGTGAAGAGTCTAGAGAGCAAGTCTTACGAGGAGCAGCTGGGGGAACTGGAGCTGTTTAGTCTTCAGAAGAGGAGGCTGAGGAAAGACCTTATCACTACAACTACCTGAAGGAAGGGTGTCATGAGGTGTGTGTTGGTCTCTTCTCCCAGCTAGGTAGTGATAGAACAAGAGGGAATGGCCTCAGGCTGCACAAGGGGAGGTTTAGGCTATACAGTAGGAAATTTTTTTTTCACTGAAATAGTGGTCAGGAGTTGGAACGGGCTGCCCAGGGAGGAGGTGGCATTGCCTCCCCTGGATGTCTTTAAAAGCCGTGTACACATGGTGCTTGAGGATATGGCTTAGTGGTGGACTTGGTAGAATAGGGTTAATGGTTGGACTTGAATTTGTTTTCCAGCCTAAATGATTCTACGATTCTATGATTTCAAACAGTCCAGACCCAGCCTTCCAGTAGGATTCCTTCATATGTTGAAATGCCACTATGAGGTCTCCACGAAGCCTTGTCTTCTCCATCCTGAACAACCCCAACTCTCCCAGCCTCCTCCATGTCTGATGCTCATCTGATATTACTGAAATGAGTCTTTGGAGCAGGAACTAGCATTTGGAACACTATCAGATATGTATTGCAGCTGCAAAATACAGTGTTCCTAGTTTTTTGCTGACGTTGCTTGATGTGAGGCAGAGTAACTGTCATAGGTGAAAAGATGGATTGAATTGTGAATGCCATGAGGCAGCAGATAATTAGATTCATGCATATGTGTGGCTGCCCCAAACTGAACCGCTGAACTCTTGAGCCTGCTACTTACTAGCTACAACCAGTATGACTTGATTGTAAACTTTGATAACACTTGGATTAAACAAAAAAGGCATGTCCTCAGTTGTCCAATTAAGTGAGACATGAGCCAGAAACAGCAATTAGGAGGCCTATCACACGCTGTACTTCTGCCTGTAGACAATTCAGATCAGGAAAACTGGTGGCTTGGTGTGCTGGAAGGAAAAGCTGATGTCGGTAAGGGTTTCTAAAAAGAGGAAACAATCTCTGATAAAAGAAGGGAGCCTGGCAAGATGAAGGTGAAGATCTTGGTTTGAAGAAAGATCCTGGAAGTGATGTTGGGGATCAAAGATGTCACTGATGACCAGAGCGGAGATGAATGCCAAGGGACATATAAGGACCTTGGCCTGTTATAACTAAGATAGGTCATAGTGTGCAGCAACAACAGAAAGTGACTTTCTGAATGTTCTGAACCAGCAGCTACTTCCCTACTGCAGAGGGATGGCAAGATCTAGTGACTATAGTACTAGGAGCAGTGAAAGGGTTGGTGTCTCATAATCAGGTAGAGTAAAACTCTTGTATCCCTGCTTATTAAATAAACCCCAGCATCCAAATCCACTGTGGGATGTTCACTGTCTTGCCTGTGGCACTCTGAAACATGGATCCTGGGGCTATCAGAGTTCCACTGACTTGATCTGCCTTACAATTGCAATTCTGCCTTCCCTTAGGAAGGAGGAATTTCTGAAGCTTGAAGGGTTTTTGACCACATCCATTTTTCCCTTTGTCATGCCTTAGCAAAGCCTACAGCTATTTCAGGCCAGGAACTCATATCAAGTTAGCATTTTCTACTAAAACTGGGTCTTTGGAAGGGCTTATAATTATCTAACTGAATGATGCGACCTGAACTTTTGTGAGACAGATGGTTTTAAATATAAAAATACCCTGCCTGTAGATACATAATATATTTTTGACTTATTTCTCCTCTCCTCTTCTCTCGTGAGTGACAAGTACTTAACACTTGCATATTCCTCAGTACAACTACAGCATGATGTTCTCATTTTCTTCACCTGTTTTTCCTTCCTTCTTACTTTAATGTCTTACCATTCTATAGTTTGTCATCCACCCTATTCTTTTTCATTGTTATACAATATGTTCAGATCTTCAGTATGCTTCCCTTTTCCCAGCTGTTCAAAGGGCTTTTATCACTCTAAGTTCATTGTTGCGGAAGAGTCTGTGGAATACTTCCAATGTCTGCGTACACTCTATGTCAAGGATTTATAAGGAGAAAAATTCAGTGCACCATTAAAAGAAGAAAGCTATTTATTTTCTTTAGTTATGGGAAATCACTAACAAACTTGGGTCAGATAAAATAACCTCATTAGTGCTATGCAGGTTATTCCATTGTATTTGAGATTTAGATTTTCTGACTGAGATGCATCTGTTAGAAGTCATAGAACCAGTAAAACCACTGGATTGGTGGTGGGGTATTGGTAATGAGCAGTGTGTATCAAATGAGAGCTGAAATAGGCCTAGCAATACCACTGGAGGTATTTCTGGCACAAAAAGTGTGCATGTGGTAGAATTAGGTCATGCTCCTTGTCCAATTTCTAGCACAGAATTCTCTGACCCTGGCACTTGCCCCAGTACTCCCAAGGGGGAGCAGTCTGGCCTGACTTCTGTCGCCAGTTTCAAACCTTAAAATGGAGATATATGCTAGTCTGGAAAAATCAGTGCTTCAAGAACATCTGCCATGGTCTGCATTACCTACCCTGAGGGTGTCTGTGCTTCTCAACAGTCTTGGTTGTTAGAAAGGAAAACAGGAAATGGAAAGGGGTTTGTTTGAAGCAAAAGAATCTTACAGGGTTACCTTATGTAGAACATAATGAGAAAATATATCCCTGTGTAGACTCCAGGTGCAGAGGGTAGGTTCTCCAGCTTTGACAAGCACAGACCTTGAGGATTTTCTCTTTTTATTTTTCTGCAACTTGGACCGCAGATCGCCAGCTGAAATAATTTTGTTATCTCTATCTGATGGGCTCCTTACCATTTCAAGAGTCTTAAATGTTGTCCACATGTCAAACTCTTGTCCTCTCTATATACCAAGTAACTGCTTAGTCTCTTTGTGGGTTGAATGGTTTTGTTATGTCTATACTAGCAAACAAAATGAACCAGGAGACAGCCTCTGGCCCTGAAACCAGCTTGTGTGGCTTGTCTTGCATCCTTCAGGTGATGCTCTTCCTTCCTAAAACCAGACTATACAGACCTGGCTAAAAACTTAAAAGAAAATGCTGGAACATTTTAATACTCTGAAAGAAAGTCTCTGCACTTTTTTTAGAGGTGCTAATTAGCCAGCATAAAAACTGCCTGATGAGCTGCATATGTCCAATGTTAGGGACATGGAGGATGCCAGTGCAATCTAAACATAAGGGCAAATGGGCAGACCCAAGCTGTAATAAACCAAAGATGCAATGTAGGGTGTACATGTGGTATGTGACCACAAATGTTTGATGTCCTGCATTTACAGTGGTGGGGTAGGCAAATGTTGCATGCTTCTCTTGTGAAACATTCTCCAGGATTCTCCCTATTACTAATGCTTTCATCTAGATTTAAGCAGATTTCAATGTTTTAACTTTGCAAAAGTTGACATATATATTATAATTATTTCAACACCTTTTCCCCCCTTTAATTCCTGCAGTGCAACATGATATTTATTCTATTTATTGTCCAATTGATCCTGTGCTTTGCTGTAGAACTGTATGAGCCTTTATAATAGGAAGTCCTTGTGGGTCCAGCATCAGTGAGGCAGGTGAAGAAACACTGTCTTTTTGCTCACAAAAAGAAGCTTCCATGCAGTAGAAAAGCACAATTATTCTGTATTTTAGTTTTACATACTGCTGCAATGTTGGCTACATAACAATGAATGGATAGCACAGCAGTATAAACACCCTTTAAAAATGATTAAATGAATGTATCCTCTAACTGATGAACAGCTTAATGCTAGAAATCACTTAGGAGGCTCTTTTATGTCAGCCTGCTTGTGGAGAGAGTGTGGCGGTGTTTTAAGTAGTGCAGTATGTTCTGCAAGTTTGGTGCAGTGCAGCAAGCTTGTATAATATTAGCATCATCTTGATGTTACATTTGGATCTTCACTTGGAGAAATGGAAAGCATCCAGTCTTTTGCTTTCCTTTCCTGTGTCTCTTCCCTTTGTCTTCTTTTTAAAAAAATAAAATTGTAGCTCAGCATTGCTACCAGCAAGCCCACCATTTGCTGAGGTGTGAATTTTTTGTTTATGGGGTTATAGACTCTTGAGGAAACTTTCTGCTAAACCTGAGAAGTCATAGGTCATTTCTTTAACCCCCATATAGACGGGAAATATATGCTAAGGTGCTTCTATTCTTTTCTCTGTTCAATGCTGTCCTTAGAAATCAGGTTTAGGGGCAGATACCGTCTTTTTAAAACATAATCCATATCCTCAGAGTTAGTAGCTGTAGCAGTGTTAACATTTTTTACTTTCTCTAATATCTTTGGAAATAGGCATACAACACATTTTCCTTTGGTTACTAGGTTTGCAATTTTCTCACTTGCATTTGTTTCAATGTAGTAGAACTCCAGAACTGGTTTCTTGAATTCTAGAATGTGAAGATCTCTTGAAAAAGCAGTAATCATTAGCTGCTATCTTTAAAACTCGTCCTGCATCAAAGATATGTTTTTCCAGGCCTTTTTCTGTAGACCTGCTTAGTCTCATAGTAATCTTTTCTGCTTACTCATAAAGGAGCAATCTAATTTAGAAGACTGCTTCTCCTGAAAGGTAATTTTTTTATCTGCAATTTTAGCATCTCTCTCTCTCTCTTTTTTTTTTTTTTTTTTTTTTTTTTTTTTTTTTTTTTTTTTTTTTCAATGAAGTAATCTTTTTTAAGATTGAGGTCTAAAAATGACAAATGATTTAATGTATTTATCCAGGCAGAATAATGTACCTTTTTTTTTTTTTTTTTTGAATCAGGATTATTTCAAAAATTAATGCACCTAAGACACAGTCAGCAGGCACCTTTCTTGTTTTCCTCATTTCCTTGTCATTATCATTAATTTAATTGCATATTTTAAAGGCAAATATACTGCAACAAAGTAAAAGTTGTTTGTGCCCGTAACTGTCATGGGTGCTGTTCCTAGAGTGTTTATGCACACTGTCAATACTCTGCAGCCCTTAGGAAGGGTAACAGTTATGCAGTAACTCATAATTTCATAAAATTTAGTTTGCCAATCATAAGATTCAGATGCTTTTTGATAATGAAATTTTTGCAATGTGTCTCCCTTAACATTTCCTAGTGGCAGAAGCACAGAAGGAAAGAAGATAAATGTCTCAGGCAGGTTCTTTTTGGTATTTTGGATAAATCGTTATATAATATTTTATACATGTTCTAATATGTTTTCAATTACCCTGTCAGCCTCCTTTCTTCTTTTTCTTCCTTTTCTATTTTTTTTTAAATTACTGTTTTTTATTCCAAATAATAATTTTTAAATTTTCTGCTACCTGCAGAAGCAGCAATTTCTGATCCCGTTCCATGTTACACAGTTTCTGCTAAAGGAAGTTTGTTCTTAAATTAGGTTCATAAATCAGTTTCCCAACGGAAAGTTAGCCTGAATGTTAGAGTATGGAGCAAAATCTAATGATGCAAAGACATCTGGGCTAAGGCAGCCAGGAGGCTTAAAGCTGACTTTTTTTCTTCATCTGAACTTGTTCTTTCTCACATATATACACGTATATTTTTGCTTGTCTGCCTCCTAGTACATTTGCCAACCTCCTTCTTCCTTAGTCTTTGTTTTTCTCCCTCAGTAAATGCCTGAAAATTGGAATTATAGACCAATTATATTCATGTTGCATTCATTTTAAAGGGAAGCAATGGCTGCCCTGCCTAGGTAGCACAGATTAGTATTTCTTGAAGGACATGGCATGCAGTGGTAAGAAAAAAAATTTCCATTGAAATTCCACTCAAACCTCTACTCCATATTTCTGATAGCTTCTTATCCTCAAAGTTTTAATGTAAACTTTCTTTTTTCTTTTTTTTCTTGTCCTACCATTTTTATCACTGATTGTAAAGGGTGATGAATTTAAGGATGGCCACTGCCCAGATGGTCTCTCAGTTCTGTTAACAAAGACACTTTTTCTCAACTCTGTCTATGAATGTGCACCACAGAATGAAAGCTGCACTCTTTTTTAGCTAAGATGATGCAAAATCCCTTAAGGGGGTTTTTATACCTCTCAGTTACAAAAACAGATCAAAGGATAGATTCAGGTGGAGCCTAGAAGACCTGAAAGGTTTTTGAAACAACCAGAGTCCCGTCTTCACCAGGACTTCATCTCAGAGGTAGTTACCACAAAAATACCGAGTAGGCTTGTGCTGAAAGAAAGCCTGTAGGGTAGAAATGGGATCTGTTTGATATTCAGAAAACTTTGAATTATTAGCAGCCTGGATTACAAAGGCTTGGGAAGAGCAGGTGACCACTCTCATTACTTATTCCTCAGAACTCCACTTTTGAGGGTATTTTGCATATTTGCTTAAATGGAAGAATCTAGCTGATGCAGTCGCAAACCTTGAAAGCACGAGTTGAGTGCAAGTTACATCACACTGCATTTCAGAAATATGATGTTAGAGGTAACATTAGAAAGCCTTAAAAGTGCCATCAGATCTCATTCTAATTAGTTGCAGTTTCCAGAGGTTAAATTCTCCTGTTTCTCAGCTTCTGAACTTCTCAATCTTCTTACGTTGTTTTTTTTTTTTTTTTTTCTCCTTCTCAAGGTCTCTTAAGAAATTTGATTGACCTCAGAAGGAACATTTTTTTCTTTTTTTCTGTGTTATTTAAAGGAATTGACTTTAGGAACGCTTCTGCATTCCTAAATATCTTTCATTCTCTTTTACCTTTGGGGCTTTTAAGGTTTAAATGTCCTGGCAACTGTGTCCAGGTCTGGGCCCCTCCGTTTAGGAAAGATGTTGACTTGCTGGAACGTGTCCAGAGAAGGGCAACGAAGTTGGTGAGGGGTTTGGAACACACATGAGGAGACGCTGAGGGAGCTGAGGTTGCTTAGCCTGGAGAAGAGGAGACTCAGGGGTGACCTTATTGCTCTCTACAACTACCAGAAGGGAGGTTGTAGCCAGGCAGAGGTTGGTCTCTTCTCCCAGGCAACCAGCACCAGAACAAGAGGACACAGTCTCAGGCTGTGCCAGGGGAGGTTTAGGCCAGATGTTAGGAAGAAGTTCTATACAGAGAGAGTGATTGCCCATTGGAATGGTCTGCCCAGGGAGGTGTTGGAGTCACCATTATTGGAGGTGTTCAGGAGGAGACTTGATGGGGTGCTTGGTTGCATGGTTTAGTTGTTTAGGTGGGTTGGATTGGCTGATAGTTTGGATGCGATGATCTTTAAGGTCTCTTCCAACCTGGTCTATTCTATTCTATTCTATTCTATTCTATTCTATTCTATTCTATTCTATTCTATTCTATTCTATTCTATTCTATTCTATCCTATCCTATCCTATTCTATTCTCTCCTATCTGCTGCCCCTTTTTTTGTGGTTATCTTTTTGTGGTACAGAGAAAAGAGTACACAGTACATGACAGCTAGACCATGGCAGACAGAGCAAGATTACTGTTAAGAAAAAAATCTTCAGTACAATCTAGGATGTCAAGATGTGACAGAGAAACTATGTGACTGCATGACCTTACTATCATTACCCTCCTATATGTCATCCTCTTTATCAAACTTGCTGTAGCATTTTGACACATATAAAACTTCAGGTGTTTGAAACACAGTTTATCTCTGCTTTTGTCCAGTGCTAAGCAAAAAAAATATAAATGTCTAGAGGTTTTGGTACCTTGAGAGACTATACCTCCAATATTTTATTCTATTCATTCTTCAGTTTCTCTCTGAGAGAAAAAAGAGCCTCTTCAGTTACAAAGGACACAGATTTTCTGATTCATTTCTCCTATGAGGAGCTGGAAGGCTCAATTTATCAAACCTTTCTAGAACAACCTGAAGCAATGTAAATGTTGATTAAACCCTTCTCTTCAGGCTAAAATCCAGCCTGAGAATAGTGTTTCTGATAAAAATGAGCTTCAAAGTTTTAAGGAAGTGAGGCTGTCCATCTGTGTTTTTGCTAGTTTGAATTAAATAGCTCTGTGTCTCTGATACAGAGATCACAGCTGTGGATTTACATATGAAACTTCCACTTACTATGCCAGTAGGGTGATGGAGAGCAAGGGAATGAACTCCTGAATGTGGTCACTAGTTGCTGTGCAAACAGTATATCTGTGCTGCCTTAGAAGTGGTATTATGATTTATTGAAACGGTGTATGAGTACTTTGCTCTGAAATGTGATAGGCCTGTGAATCAAAGGGTCAAGACAACTCTTTCTAGCAAATCTGAAAGTTTCTTCCTGCACTAGCACTCTTATGAATTTTCATCCAGACTCACCAGGCCATGTGCAGGAGTATGGGCAGATAATTACTAAATTTTCTGAGTCAGTAAGAAGGTGCCAAAGCAGTAAGCAAAATGGGCACCCAAAATAGTAAGAACCAAATGTAAGTCTTAGGGGAGAATGGAGATGAAAAGATTCTGATAAACAATTCCTTCATTGCTGTAACAGGGACTACTGAAAAACAGGTTCATAGGGTGCAGAATCTTGAGTCGGTTGGATGTGAGGGAAGAAAGAAAGGATAGCTAAAATCGTTTAAGTCTACATTTTGATATTATAAATACATTTTTTGTCAGTCTGCTTATATTCATATTCAGTGCTACGATGGTGGCAACATTACATAGGTGAATTGAAGTACCAAGTGAGAGGCTTAATATTTTCAAAAATGAGCAGGAGAGCAGTTTTCATACAGCTGTAGTGATAGAAGGAATTGTCACAAGTCTTACTGGACTTTATACAGAAGAAATGTCTTAGTTGTTTAGAAATGACTGCCAGATACCAGGCAGAGTGCAAACCAAGCAGATCACGAAGGCAACTCTGCAACAGCTCACAAACAGAATTCTTGAAACTTTTGCAGTACTAATGTGGTGAAATTAGAATATTCAAGTGATAAAGAGGATTCTGGAGAAAATAAGTTGGTTTGCTATGTATTATGCATAAATATTCACATTGATCACTTAAACTGTGGATGAAAATTAAGTACTGCTGTTTGCCACACAGTAGGATAGAAACTTTATGCATAGTCAGTCATGTATCAGTTCTTAAAATTAATTACTTTTTTGACAGAATATATTTTTCCTCTGTGGCCACTGGTGCCTCAAACCAAGGAAACACCAAAATGTTTACAAATTAATTGTTATCGCACAACTTCAGTGAAAATAATCTGTGGGGTTTTTTTTAATAGTATTAGAAATATTTTGAACTATAACAATGCAAACAGTATAAACTAATTTCAATTTTGACAGGATATCTTTATCTGAAGTTAATAATAAAACTCCTTGTAGACACTATTTGTAGACACCGTCTTGTCTAGACACGGATGTCTTGCACTGTAGTGTTCAGCAAAGCTGAACATTAACTGTCACTTGAGAACTGTATAATAATTTTGTTTCTTTTTATAATCTCCAAAAGATTCTGAATTGTTCATATGCAATGAAATTTTCTCTCACCTCTGACCCAGTCTTTCTCTTCAGCTTGCAGTTGAAAGTACACAAAATACTTTCCAAGCGGTTTCAATTGCTTTCTACTTCGTGTGAAAATAATAATTTTAAGTCCTCCTATGGAAGACAAAGGTGCTGTCACTGACATAATACTAATTTCTGTGTCTGTCACAGTATGTTCAAATTTTTTTATGAAGTAGTGTGAAAGCTGGAAAAAATATTTTATTCAGGACAATGTTTATGACATAATATACTCATCTGAAAGGTGAATGTTAGCAAGTCACTCCTGAAAAGAATAACCCAGTATATGAAACCTCTGTAGAAACAGATCATTACAAAGCAGAAAGACACAGAGAGGCTTTAATTATGCAGCATTTAAGTATCTGCCTTAACACTTTAATTTCAACAAGAATATTTACCTTGAATTGATTAGTTTACCTTGATTTGAAGAGCCATTTGCTGTTCCCTCAATTTCTTACTCATTCTGGAGTTATAACATTCAGTCTTCAAACACAGCAATGCAAAGAGCACATTAGATATATTGCAGAACCTCCTGCATATGAATTCTGCTAATCCTGAGCTCCCATTTTAAGTTCATTTTTTATATCCAGATGTCTGTGAATGAAGACTCATTCAAATGTATTAAAAATCTTAAGCACTACTGTAAATAATAAAGTGAACAATAGAAAAAAATTTGGAGTCAGTAGAGGTGTACATTTCAGGAATAGTCCATGCTATATATTTATTGAAAATACGTTGTTTCATTCACTCTCTTTTTTGAACCCAAGAAATATGTTATGACCTGTTTGACCCTAGTACCAAAATAAACATTAGCAGTAAATTATCATGCTGGGTAAAATCCAATAATCAATAAGTAAATTTCTCTCAGGGTTGAATAGCTGCACTAAACATCTACTGACAATGATAGAAACTGCTGATTAAAGGCAAAATACATTAAGTATTTTCTTGCTCCAGTACAAGCATTGAGTTTTGTGTTTGGTTTTGGGGCCCTCACTGCAAGAAAAACATGGAGGTCCTGGAGCAAGTTCAGAGAAGGGTAATGAGGTTGGAAAGCAGGTCCTGTGAGGAGTGGCTGCGGGAACTGGAGTTGTTTAGTCTTGAGAAAAGGAGGCTTACAGGAGACCTTATTGCTCTCTACCACTACCTGAAAGGAGGTCGTAGTGAGGTGCTTTTAGGTCTCTTTTCCCTAATAACAAGCAATAGAAGGAGACAGTCTCAAGTTGCATCAGGGTAGGTTTAGAAAGGCTATCAGAAGAAAAGATGCCATGGTTTAGTTGATTAGATGGTGTTGGATGATGGGTTGGACATGATGATCTCGAAGGTCTCTTCCAACCTGGTCTATTCTATTCTATTCTATTCTATTCTATTCTATTCTATTCTATTCTATTCTATTCTATTCTATTCTATTCTATTCTCTTGACTGAAAGAGTTACAAACACTGTAAATAGAGAGATGTGGTTATACTGCCACCCCTGGAGGTGTTTAAAATATATGTAGATGTGGTGCTAAGGGACATGGTTTAGGACCAGACTCTGTAGAGCTAGATTTGGACTTGATCTTAAAGGTGTTTCCAATCAAAATGATTCTATGATTCTTTGAAATAAAACCAGATGTTGAACTAAGATCTCATTTATATCCAGTGGAACTCAATAGATATAAAGCATGTTCTTCATGGCAAAAGGAAATAAATAAAAAACTCCTTTTAAATTGCAAATCCTCATTTGCTTCACAGAAATTTAAAATCAAGCAGTGTAAATGCTGCTTGCACAACTATAAGCCTTCTTTGAAATAGTATATATTTGGGTTGATGTCATCTCTTTTTATAGGCTGATTCATTTGACTTTTACTATTTTATTAACAGATAATTTATTTCTTTACTCAGTTTTCTTCTAAAGAGGCTTGGTGTCAATTTGCTTCTTGTAGCATTACTGTTTTATTAATCAATCACCTTCACGTCTACATGCTGGTAGAGAAAAAAAAATAGAAGTCAAAGCATTATAAAAAGGGTTCATTTAAAACTGCAAAATATAAAATTGAACTAACAAAGCAAAATTAAGTTAAAATACAGCTATTAATTGTGACTTACTTGGTGTTAGCACACACTCCCTGTTGGAATATAATACATATTATATTATATTATATTATATGTTATGATATACCATGGTATAATCTCTGCATAGATTTTAAGAGAAGTTTTTATAAGAGAAGTTTTCCAAACACAGTGTTATTTCAGATGGTAATCCCTCTAAGGACAGTAAACTCCTGAGAAACCTCATATTTAGATTTGAATAGATTTTTCTTGCTTTACTCAAGTTGAGCAATATCTTTAAAATTCTTACTGTAATCTCTGAGATCACTCACAGGAAAAAGTGATGTTTATTCTCCCAGGAATGTGCGATTTTTAGCATCAATAGATAGAGGTGAATCAGGCTACATTTAACATGAACATACTGTCACTTGCAATGTGCAACAACAACAACAACAAAACCAACCAAAAAGAACCAACCCAACCAAACCACACAAATAAACAACAAACTTCAGCAAGTTCCTTCTAAAGAGGTAAGCTTCAAAGAATGTCTGCAGCATACTTCAACAATTCAGAGAGATTTCTGGGACAACATATGGAGTCAATTCCAAAATTATGGGCTTCAAATTGTAATCTGAAGAAAAAGAGCTACAAATTACTGAAAAAGCTTTGATAAAGTAATGAGTAGTTGTGCTGCTCTGCACTTCTGACTTTAGGAATTGTCAGCGTTTATGGCAGTGGAGGAGTAAAGAGCTTTCTGTGTTCGTGCATTTCACTTATTTTTTCAATTACGGATGAAAAAAAAATCAAAATAATTTGAAAATAAATTGTTCATGCAGTTAATCATCCTACTGAAATGCATTCTTGCCTTCATCTTTTGTCTGTAATCTTTGTCAGCTTTGCAATGCTTGTGTCCCTACAGTATGTTTCGGTTATTGGCCTAATTAACATAGAGCTTTACATGATTGAGTGATCAGTGTAAATTGGATGTCAGCAGGGGCCACTGACCTAATGTGCAGGCAATCCTGAAAATTGGATCCCCAAAGTTTTGCAGTGAATTCAGAATGTGGAGTCAGCCCCACATACACATACACTGCCTGGCTGAACCCTTGCATTACAAATAATTCTCTCTTGCAGCTCAGAAATGTAGAGGACTTGAGCACACCCAGAACTCTTCATAGTGTCTCACTTCTATCAAAGCATAGAGCAGCAGAAAGAAGGTGAAAAGTGACCTCCGTTAGTGTTGCTGTGTCATTACAAATGCTAAAATAGTAGTTTGAAGCAAACTGCTCCTTTCTTTGGTAAAGATCAATCCTGATATGGTACTCAGTTTACTGGAAAGATGAAAGGGGAGGCAACACTCGGTTCATCTATTTCTAGCAAACAAGAATGTACTTATATTTCTGGTGTAAAACATAATCTAGTCTCTGTAATTATTTAATAGAAAATCATCTTAAAACTATTTTAAAATGATAATCAGGGGGCAGAGCTAAGTGTATTTTTCAAAGCCAATTGCATCTCTTGGCTCTATTTAACTCCTCTTTATGACTTGTGTTCAAAAACATAAGGCCCAATATTGTTGGATTAAGGTAGAAGCATGTAGATAAAACTAAGGGGTGACAGATATGAAAATATTCTTTAAAAACATCCATGTAACAATGCCTGTTTGGGTTTTCTTTGAGACATCTGCCTTTGATCACCTATTCTGAGAACAAAATAGGCTAAGTGGCACACAGCATTGTGGTTTGATTTGTTAGAAAATTCACAGTTTAAGCAGTTGCTTGATCTGCCTCAGCTATCTTTGCTTGAAAGAGTTGTGCAGAATTTCCTTCCCCTGACTTTACACTTTACTCCATTACAACCTAATTGTCACCCACATATAGAATAAGACTGCACTTGCCCAGACAGTACATTGCTACCTGCCCCAGACCAGCAAATTTTTCCTTACATTTGAAAGCATTAATGACACTGGCAGGGTTATTTTTAATCTCTGATATTAGATTACAGGTGGAATCAAGTCCTGTTTGCTGGAAGCTTTTCGTGGCATCTGGAGACAAAATATTTTTTGTAATACTTTAGAGTAAAGAAGTGAGCTCTTCAAAGAACAGACACGGAGTTGCTAGACATTGTCTTTAATTTTTGCCCTCCATTTATAGCTTCACAAAGTGGATCAAAGGGGAGTGTATTGGAAGAGGTTTCAATTTACTTTCTTATTTATTTATTTATTCATTTATTCAGTCATGTATTCTGCAAAATTGCTATTCATTTCATTTTTGCATAGCAGATAAAATTAATTAATGCTCTGCAGATAATAGCATATCAAGGTTCTCCTTTGAATTGTGTTTCACTTTGGTATCTTTTTCATACTTTGAAGATAATGGTGTGATGCTGTTCGCACACTGTGGAGCATGGTTCTATCCCTCGGGAAGCATAGTGAGAAAACATAATACTAACAGGGTGGTGCAGCATAGCTGTTCTACAATGTTTGTCCCTGCTTTAAAAGTCTCTGCTACTTAAAGAGGAACCTGATGACAGTGCAGAGGTTTCTCAGTCTGTAAATGTGAAGGCATCGATCTGATGACACTGAAATGGATGTATCTGTCTGTGAAAAAAAAAGGGATGTGTTGGGCTTGAGGTTATTAAATCATTCCAAACGGTTTGCTGCTGTGGTACCTTTCTGCAACATCTTGCCTGTGCATCCCACTTGCACCCAGTGCTAGGTGAGGAGCATCAGATCAAAATGGGTCTGGGTTCATAGAAAGATGTTTTATTTATCAAGTGTTTTTCCCCACACAGTGCAGGAGTGTAAATGAGGCTGTTGGGAGAAATGTGTTAGATTTTGTCAGTATACACATAGCATTTTTTTCTTTGGACAAGTGCTATGGGTTTAGTAATGGTCGCAGAGCATATGGTTCAGCTTCTCCACCTTGAACTGTGAGAAAAATGTGTCACATTGTCAATGAAGATGCAGAGAGCAAGCAGCATGTGTTTAGAACCTACTTTGAATTATTTGAACTCTTTGTGAGCAGGGACAGGTATAATTGTCACATGATGGAGCTGGCTAGGCTCCACCAGCATGTTTGACCACACCAAAAGCCCTTGTGGGTCCTGTGTTGGAAGCAGCACATGTCAAAGCTTCTGGGCCAGCAGAGGCATGCCTTTGCATACACTTGGCTTTGATGTGGTTTTGCAGCTTCTTCCTGATACTGTCAAAGCAGCTGGGAAGGGGTTATTTGCTGGGACTGTGGCAGTAAAGGGAAGAGAAGTTAATGAATGAGGGATGATGTGAGGAACTCAAGGGATGGAAGTTGATAAGGGCTTTAGCATTATCTCCTCTTCTTCTTGAAAACTAGCACCTAGAGTTTGTTCAAGGAGAGGAATATTTTGATGCTGAGAGACGATAAGCCTAGATAAGCTTTTTTTGGGTGAATGCAAAGACGAGTCTGAAAGAGAGATAAAGGTGGTCCTATTACAATTTATCTTCTTCTGGTGAGCTGTTTGTGGAGTTAAAGTCATTTCTGGCCTGTGGAAAAAAAAAAAAAAAAAAAAAAAAAAAAAAAGGCATTTAATTTGAAAGACACTGGTCTTCGTGTAAAGTGCAGAGTATATATTTTTAGCCTTTTGGGAGAATGGGTGGTTTAGTGGCAGCGGTGTTTGGACATTTATCCTTGTAGTTAATGATTAAAAATAATCTGTTTAATGCTGTCCATAAATACACATAGTTTATCCAATATCTCATTGGAACTGCACTGGCCTCCATGCAGCTTTCACTAGAAAAGATGTCTCTGGTACCATCACTGTAGGAAAGATATAGACATGCTCTGACAGGTCCAGAGCAGGGATGTGACTCTGATCATAGATCTGAAGGATATCCTTTATAGGAACAGGTTGTTTAGGACAGAGAATAGAAGGCTCCATGGAGACCTTATAGGGGCCTTCCAGTACTTAAAGGGGGCCTGGAGAAAATATGGGGAGTGACTCTTTACCAGGAAATGTAGGGACAGGACAAGGAGTAGATGTTTCAAAAGGTAAGAGTAGATTTAGATTAGATATGAGGAATAAATTTTTACTGTGAAGATGGTGAAGCACTGGAACAAGTTGTCAAGACAAGTTGTACATGCTCCTGGAAGTGTTCAAGGCTGGGCTGGAAAGCATAGAATCATAGAATCAGTCAGGGTTGGAAAGGACCACAAGGATCATCTAGTTCCAAACCCCCTGCCATGGGCAGGCACACCCTACACTAGATCACGCTGGCCAGAGCCTTGTCCAGCCTGGTCTTAAACACCTCCAGGGACGGGGCCTCAACCACCTCCCTGGACAACCCATTCCATGGCTTCACCACTCTCATGGTGAAGAACTTCTTCCTCACATCTAGCCTGAATCTCCCCATTTCCAGCTTCATTCCATTCCCCCTAGTCCTATCACTACCCGACATCCTGAGAAGTCCCTCCCCAGCCTTCCTGTAGGCCCCCTTCAGATACTGGAAGGCCACAATGAGGTCACCTCGGAGCCTTCTCTTCTCCAGACTGAATAGCCCCAACTCCTTCAGTCTGTCCTCATAGGAGAGGTGTTCCAGCCCTCTGATCATCCTCGTGGCCCTTCTCTGGACATGCTCCAGCATGTCCACATCCCTCCTGTAATAGGGGCTCCAGAACTGGACGCAGTACTCCAGGTGGGGTCTCACCAGAGCTGAGTAGAGGGGGAGAAGCACCTCCCTTGACCTGCTGGTCACACTTCTCCTGATGCAGCCCAGGATCTGATTGGCTTTTGGGGCTGCAAGTGCACATTGAGTGCTCATGTTGAGCTTCTCGTCCACCAGCACCCCCAAGTCTCTCTCCTCAGGGCTGCTTTCCAGCCAGTCCCTGCCCAGCCTGTACTTGTGCCTGGGATTGCCTCCACCCAGATGCAGGACCCTGCACTTGGTCTTGTTGAAGCTCATGAGGTTGGCTTGTGCCCACCTCTCCAGCCTGTCCAGGTCCCTCTGGATGGCATCCCTTCCCTCCAGCGTGTCCGCTGCACCACACAGCTTGGTGTCATCAGCAAACTTGCTGAGGGTGCACTCGATGCCACTGTCCATGTCACCCACAAAGATGTTGAACAAGACAGGTCCCAGGACTGATCCCTGAGGGACTCCGCTTGTCACTGGCCTCCACTGGGACATGGACCCGTTGACAGCCACACTTTGGGTGCGGCCATCAAGCCAGTTCTTTATCCATCTAGTGGTCCATCCATCAAACCCATGTGTCACCAGCTTGGAGACCAGGAGGTGGTGCGGGACAGTGTCGAAGGCTTTGCTCAAGTCCAGGTAAACGACATCAGTTGCTCGCCCCTCATCTATTAATGCTGTCACCTGCTCATAGAAGGCCACCAGGTTTGTCAGGCAGGATTTGCCCTTGGCAAAGCCATGCTGACTATTCCCAATCACCTCTTCACTGTTCTTCTGAGTCATTAGTGCCTCCAGGAGGATCTGCTCCATGATCTTTCCGAGCACAGAGGTGAGACTGACTGGCCTGTAGTTCCCCGGTTCCTCCTTCTTGCCCTTTTTGAAAATGGGAGTAATGTTTCCCCTTTTCCAGTCTGTGGGGACTTCCCCAGTCTGCCATGACTTTTGGAATAGAATAGAGAGGGGTTTGGCAACCTCATCTGCCAGTTCTCTCAGCACCCGTGGGTGTATCCCGTCGGGTCCCATGGACTTGAACACTTTCAGGTTCTTCAGGTGATCACGAACCTGAGCTTCACTTATGATGGGCAGTTCTTCCTCCCCGTCCCTGGCATCGTCTGCCATGACACCAGGAGTGTGGCTGGAGTCCCTTGCAGTGAAGACTGAGGTAAAGAAGTGATTGAGTACCTCAGCCTTTTCCACATCACTTGTGACTAATTCACCACTTTCCTTTCTGAGGGGGCCCACACCTTCCCTAGTCTTCTTCTTGCCATTAACATACCTATAGAAATTCTTAGTGCTCCCTTTAACCTCCCTGGCTAGATTCAATTCAAACTCTGCTTTGGCTTTCCTAACCAGGCCTCTTGCTGCTCAGGCAGCTTCCTTATATACCCCTGTTCTAGCTGTCCTTCCCTCCACTTCCTGTAGAGTTTCTTTTTAAGTAATAGTGTGTCCAGCAGCTCCTTGTTCATCCAGGCAGGCCTCCTAGCATTCCTTCCTGCTTTTCTCCTTGTAGGTATACATAGCTCCTGGACACAGAGGAGGTGGTCCTTGAATACTGACCAGCTGTCCTGGGTCCCTCTTCCCTTCAGGGCTTCATCCCACGACACTTTGGCTAGCAGATCCCTGCAGCGATCGAAGTCTGCACGACTAAAGTCTAGAGTCGTAAGCTTAGAATAGGTCCTCCTGATTGCCCTGAGGAGATTAAATTCAACTGCTTCATGGTCACTGCAGCCAAGGCCGTCTCTGAGCGTCACATTGGTTACCAGCCCTTCCCTGTTGGTTGCATTTTGAGCAGCCAGTTGCAACTAGGTGATCTAAGGTCCCTTCCAACCCAAACCATTCTATGATTTTATGATCTATATCTAAGCATTTTGTAGAGAATGAACAGTCCTAATGGTAGTCATGACTACAGCATGTTGGTGGTCTGATGTGAGTGTCATCTATCTACATCCATACAGTTATGGAAAACACCACAATCCTTTTCTTAAGTGTAAATTTGTGCCTCAGAGAGACTGAGATAACTCTGTTGGTGTATCAACCCAGCATTCAAATGATGTGGCTTGCTAACTGTCTACCTATATAGAAATTTAAAGAAAAGGAAACACTATTTACTGCTCTAACTTCAGCTGTTGTTGGTTATGGGATAGATTCTCTCTAGGAATGTGTAAGCTATATAAAAGCATGAGATATCCTACTTTTTATTATGAACAAGCCTTGTGTAGGTTAGAGATGTTACATATAAAGCTGTGTAGAGCACATGTGGGTCATCTGCATCTGCACCAAGGAATGGAAACAGTACATCACAAGTACTTGTAATAAGCTACAAAATAGTTTGAACTACCTCTGATGCCTTTGATAATTATCATGTGATCCTTGACTATTGATAGAAATGTTTCAAAGCAGACATAGTGCTGAGTCTTGAGGATATTGTTAGTACTGATGAGATTGCTCCTAATCAGTAAGTAGTTCATCATGCTGTTAAAAGTCAGTTGGGAAAGCCAATAATTGAGAAAAAAGACCCAAAGGAACAGTGTCACTGTGTCTTGCATTACTCATGTTGTTAGATGGATTCTCGCAGTAACTTCTCTGGAAACAATTCTTCATGACAAGCAATATTTGCGTCATTATAAGTTTTTGCCCTTTAGTAGGACCCAGGCATGAAAAGCATCAGCAAAGAACCAATGAGATATTTCAAAGCTGAGAAAGACTAGTAATTCTACCATTTTCAGTGAAAGGACAATAAATATAAATCAAATATAAGATTAGAAATGAAAATCCAAATACTGAAATACTTTGGGTTTCATACTTAATTTGCTGCAGTTATTTAAAGAAGATTCATAGTGTTTTGACAGTGATTACCTTGCCAACAGATTAAAGCTATATGGTTCTTTCAGGACATGTCTGCTTTATTCTCATTAGCTACTCTATGACTGGGGGGCCAAATTCATCAACTGCATCAACTATAAGGTCTTCCTCACCAACATCCATTTTTTTGAAGGGAAATTATCTAAGCAAAGGCAGTGCTAAAATCAGATTCTTTGGGAATTCAAAATAACTTAGACATAATCAGTGATCAGCTGACTGTTCTGTTTGGTGCTGAGACTCATAGAATCATAGAATCAATAAGGTTGGAAAAGACCTCAAAGATCATCAAGTCCAACCTGTCTCCCAAGACCTCATGACTACTAAACCATGGCACCAGGTGCCATGTCCAATCCCCTCTTGAACACCTCCGGGGATGGTGACTCCACCACCTCCCTGGGCAGCACATTCCAATGGCCATTCACTCTCTCTGTGAAGAACTTCTTCCTAACATCCAGCCTAAACCTCCCCTGGCACAGCTTGAGACTGTGTCCTCTTGTTCTGGTGCTGGTTGCCTGGGAGAAGAGGCCAACCCCCTCGTGGATACAACCACCTTTCAGGACTCTCTTTTCCTTGTTCCTGAGTCTGGCAGTCATTCTGGGCAAGGAGCACATCTGCACCCCAGCATACAAGAGCAGAGAACTTGTAAAATCCTAATTTCCTGTAGTGCTCATAAGGCGGATGATAAGCCTTTCTCTGAAGCCAGGAGGAGATATCATCTAATCCAGCACAACTTTTGTCACTGACATAGCATCAACTAACTTTGACCTATGAAGATTTACATCTCAGTAAAGGCTTGGATGTTCCAATTCTATTCCTAAAAGCTTTGGTTTCTGCTAGATGATGCAGTGCTGAATATTAGATCACGGAGGCTTTGGTGTTTTCATAGGTAGGTAGTCAAAAAAGCTGACAAATTTGCTGATCATTTTGTTTAAGAATTTAGTCTGCTTACACTGGTAAAATCACTGCAGCTATGTTATTACAGATCAGTTGTTACAAGTATATGAGTTCTTGCCCAAAAGAATGTTCTAAAATCACTGCTACTTCTGTACTATAAAGATATTTTAGTATAGAATAGAATAGAATTAACCAGGTTGGAAGAGACCTTGGAGATCATCAAGTCCAACCTATCATCCAACACCATCTAATCAATTAAACCATGGCACCAAGCACCCCATCAAGTCTCTTCCTAAACATTTCCAGTGATGGCGACTCCACCACCTGCCTGGGCAGCACATTCCAATGGCAAATCACTCTTTCTATGAAGAACTTCTTCCTAACATCCGGCCTAAACCTCCCCTGATGCAGCTTGAGACTGTGTCCTCTTGTTCTGGTACTGGTTGCCTGGGAGAAGAGAACAACCCCCACCTGGCTTCAACCTCCCTTCAGGTAGTTGTAGAGAGCAATAAGGTCTCCCCTGAGCCTCCTCTTCTCCAGGCTAAGCAACCCAGCTCCCTCAGCCCCTCCTCATAGGGCTCGTGCTCCAAACCCCTCACCAGCTTTGTTGTCCTTGTCTGGGCAATACTAGTAGACTAGTATTTGGAAAAGAGCTTGGTGCTCACCTTTTTGAGGTAAATTTGTATCTATTGTCCACATCTGGAGGTCACTTAGGATTTTCTTTTTTTTAAATGGCCCCTTTTTTTTTTCCCCTCTTTTTTTTTTCCTTCTTTTTTTTTTTCTTCTGTTTTCTTTCTTTTTTTTTTTTTCTTTTTTCCTTTCTTTTTCTTTTCTTTCTTTCTTTCTTTCTTTTTTTCCTTTTTTTCTTTCTTTTTTTTTTTCTTTATTTTTTTTTTCTTTGAAAAACCTTGGGAAGGATGGAAAGTTCTTTGGTAAGCACCTTGGAATAGAAACAGAAGGTCTTTGAAGAAAAGAATGAGAGCTGCTGAACAGTACCCGAAATTGGTGGAAACACATGACCTAACTTCATCACTACCTATATTCCTATTTTCTTGCTAAAGGCTCCTGTCTTTGCAGGCAACGAGACTACAGAAAACTGAAATTACTTTGGTTATTATTGGCTTTTATTCTTATGACTGGATAGAGATCACAGCAAGCTTTTAGTGGTTTCCATTAACATAACTCTTCTGTTATACTGCAGGTGTTTACTAGCAGGGATGCCAGTTACCCTTCTGTTTGATATTGCAGTCTGCAATTGCAGCAAGTTACTGGATGCCTGGCAATGCTGCACAGCTGTTTCTGCCTGTTTATACTGTGGAACAGATACTGGTTGCCACACTTCCTTCCAAATACTGCCATGCTCAGTCCTTTTCTCTTTAACCTTGAAAAGTCAGGATCACATCAGAGCAGTACATTCTACTGCATAACACATAGTGAAATTTGAGCAATTCAGTAGCACAGTGTTTCACTGGAGTACTTCACAAGAAGAAGACTTGATTCCTCATAAACTCCTGTGAGCTTGACAGCAAAGTGATATCAAGATGGACACGTGCTTTAGAGACATTTGAAGAGTACTCTGTTTACACTTGGTGAATAAACTTAATAAAGACATGTAACTGGCTTCACATTTTGTGCAGTTGGGGTGCTTAGGGATTGTTGCATAGCTGACAGGGAGAGAATTCATGCTTAATGTAGATTTTAATGTATTTAATTTGACAGAAGCCGTGAATTTTTTTCAGAACACTGTAACATTTATAACCTGATTCAAGTACTTCAAGCAGGCATGCAGTTGAAGTTTTCTTATTACAGTTATGCATAATAACAACACAGTTATATGAAAATGATGCCGCTGAAGTAATCACAGTACCAGGACCATTTGCCCATTATTCTGAGGAGCAGAGAAGTGGAAAAGTGCTGGACATGGGGAGAGGAAGTTAATATGTGCCCTTTCAGAACGCCCTTCTTCTGCTGGGTTTACATACAGTTTATCATGCTTCTTATGCATCTCACCTATCATAGAATCATAGAATGGCTTAGGTTGGAAGAGACCTTAGAGATCATCTACTCTAAACTCCACACCATGTCCAGGGATGCCTTTTGACTAGAGTTGACTGCGCAACCTGACCTTGATCACCCCCAGGGAGGAGGCATCCACAACCTCCCTGGGCAGCCTATTCCAGCGTCCCACCACCCCTGTACCCTGTCCAATTCAGCAGGTGAATTATATCTACTTTACATTAGGGGACAAGTCTGAAATTTGAATGACTAGTTTTGGTTACTCTCATTGGAGGATATTCATAAGCATCTGATACTTTTCTCTGATTGTCTCATTTCAAATTCAAATATGTCTTAGCTTTGTTCTAACTAGTAAGATTCACACTGTGCAAGTGACAATCATGCCTGGCTTTAAACATGTTAATTTTCAGATAACCAGTGTTTTCTATAGTGACTTTATTCTCATTCTGTGGTGCTGAGTATTAGGTAGTCTGCCCTTGACAGCTCCTTCCAGGTCTTTTGTCTATCCTTTGCAAAAGAGGCTAAGCAACTGTTTCCCATGGATTATGTGGTTACTCAGCACAGGCATACATGGGACTAAGTATGTTCATTGAAGTTACTTCAACACCACTTTTTAGTCTGTGTGACTTGTACAGGCTTCTCTTCTGTACTTTTACATGCCCAAGTATGCTCTTACTGCTGAATGAGGAGCCCTGGTACTCAAAAACCTTGCCCAATCCTTCTAGTTCTTCCCATAAAAAAGGGGAAATAAAAAATACAGGCTGTTGATTTCTGATATATAACTGCACCTGTCTGGACTTCCTGATCTTCTTTCTAGTGAAGTTCTCCTTCAGTGAAATCAGACTAGACACACATTTTAGTTTGTGCACTAGCACCTCTTTTTGAGTAACTGCCGAGTGCTGAATGTTGGTAGGGAAGTTGGAGCTTCTTCCAAATAAGGTGCTTATGCTTCCAAAATTATTTTTAAATGTTGCACCTATAGTATCTAACATGTCAAAACATGTTATTTTTCACCTGGTTAATACTTAGCTCCTAGACTTACCTTCTATTCTATTTAAGATAAAATGCAACATAGTTCTAATTTTTATGTTTCATGATTAACTCTTGGCTAGTTTATATTGTTTTTTGAGACTTTATGTACCTTGGCAGATGGTGCTAAAAATTCTGTGAATAGTTTAATTTAATTTCTTCCCACTTTCTTAGCATAACCCTTTGCTTTTAATTATTTTGCTTTCAAGCTAGCTGATACAAACTCTTTGCACATGTTGATGACACTGGATTGTGGTGACCAAATGAACTTTAGGAGGTTAGGTTGTGAAGCAATTAGCTGATTTTAAATGGAAAACTCTTCAAGAATGTGTCAACCTCTTTATCACAGTTTATTTTATAGACACACACACACACACACACATATATATCTCCATTCTAGTGCAGTGTGATAGATATTCCTGAAATTTGTGGTTTCAAACACACTTAAAAGGAGAAACACAAGGATAAGATTTCTTAGGCTCCAATTTGACAGAAAAGTCTTTTTGTGTGGGATCCATGCAGAGCTGGATCTTTTGTCAACACAAATAGCAGGAACAGAGTTTTATTCACAGTGACATCATCACTTCATTCTCAGAATTGGCAAAACATAGGTGTGAAGTGCCACTTAATATACTGTTGGCTAATATATCACAAGACTTTTAGGAAACTCTCTGCCTTATAGAGTGAAAGCTTAAATTAGACAGGACACCTCATGGTACTCAAAATGATACTGTATGTCTTAGATGAGATAAATGAATGAAGAATTTAGTATTGGCACAGTGGGAGCTCTTGAAAATCCACCACCTTTGAATCCATGAACATATCAAAGCTTATGCATTGCATCAGATTATCTTCAGGAGTTTAATTTTAAGCAGTACAAGACTATAGTGATTTTTCTATATACTAAAGTACTGCAAGAGTGAATAGAATAGAATAGAATAGAATAGAATAGAATAGAATAGAATAGAATAGAATAGAATAGAATGGAATAGAATGGAATAGAATAGAATGGAATAGAATAGAATGGAATAGAATAGAATAGAATAGAATAGAATAGAATAGAATAGAATAGAATAGAATAGAATAGAATAGAATAGAATAGAACAGAACAGAATAGACCAGTTGGAAAAGACCTTTCAGATCATCAGGTCTGACCTATAAAGCAACACCATCTAATCAAATAAACCATGTCACCAAGTGCCTCATCCAGTCTCTTTTTAAACACTTCCAGTGATGGTGACTCCACCACCTGCCTGGGCAGCACATTCCAAGGGCAAATCACTCTTTCTATGAAAAATTTCTTCCTAACATCCAGCCTAAACCTCCCCTGGTGCAGCTTGAGACTGTGTCCTCTTGTTCTGGTGCTGGTTGCCTGGGAGAAGAGACCAACCCCCACCTGGCTTCAACCTCCCTTCAGGTAGTTGTAGAGAGCAATAAGGTCTCCCCTGAGCCTCCTCTTCTCCAGGTAAAGCAGCCCCAGCTCCCTTAGATGCTCCTCATAGGGCTTGTGCTCCAAACCCCTTACCAGCTTTATTGCCCTTCTCTGGACATGTTCCAGCAACTCAACATCTTTCCTAAACTGAGGGGCCCAGAACTGGACACAGTACTCAAGGTGCGGCCTAACCAGTGCTGAGTACAGGGGGAGAATGACCTCCATGTTCCTGCTGACCACACTATTCCTGATATAGGCGAGGATGCCATTGGCCTTCTTGGCCACCTGGGCACACTGCTGCCTCATATTCAGCCTAATATCAGCAGTACCCCCAGGTCCCTCTCTGCCAGGCTGCTCTCCAACCACTCTGACCCCAGCCTGTAGGTCTGCATAGGGTTGTTGTGGCCAGTGTGTAGAACCCAGCACTTGGATGGGTTCATAAATAAGTAATAAATAAAGTAGTGAAAATTTTCATAGTTATATGTTTCAAAAATAATATTCTTGCTGTCCTATCTGTTATTAATGGCAATCTCCACACCTTGCAGTCTTGCATTTTCTGCATCATTTACTGCAGTATTTTGAATGTCATCCTATTAACAAACTTCATCTGTCAATGTATGGAGTACTTTTACAAGGTCTGGTTGATGACAGCGGTATCTGAATTTCTTTAAAGAATCTTAAAGGACATTAGGTTTTAAGTGACTTTTTCACAAACCAAAATCATGCACCAAGTTTAATTCAGCATATCTGAATAACATTTCTCTGCATGATGGAAATTCTGTTTATTTAGATTTTTTATTTTCCCTAATATTTTAGAAGTGTCTAAAACCTACTTATTTTTAGAAATATGCCGGTAAGTCACACAATATAATTTTTTTAATCTAAGAATTTTGGTTGATTGACCTGGAGCTCAAAGCTTAATCCAACTGAATTTTACTTTAGAAAAAAAAAAAACAAACAACCAACAACAAAACATAAAAAACCGCATTCCAACCCATGACAAAAAGTTATCATGTCTCTCATGACTGTAAAATCTCCCACTTTTTTTCTAGTTTTAGAACTTCCAATGATTTTCAATAGCTACCCTTTACATTCTTGCAAACCCAAACTTTTCAATTTCCATTGCCACTGTCGCAGTTCTTCTCAGCTCTGTGAAAATATCTCTTTAACTCAACTGTGAAGCAGGGATTTCTTTTACTTGGTCACAAGCATCTTTTGCCACAAAACAACATAATTGGTCCAACAACTTTGATACAGTCACACAGGTTTCTGATTTTTTTTGTTTGTTTTTATAAAAAAAGGAAAAGCTATATTTAGCTAGAGTTACATTTACTGATCTGCAGCCTGAAGCCAAAATTGGTCTTCATTTTGAAGTTTTGTTTTTCCTTGGTTATGGTACTGGCTTCTAATATTTGCCTTATGTGAAAGAGACCAAATTCTTGTTGGCAGCAGAAACAAGTGTCTTCTGAAATTTCAAAATGAAAATAAAGTCATCTTTGTACCATCCCCTTGTCTGAAGTTCTGACCTTAACATGTCCATCCACACTGCTGAAAATAATACCTTACTGACATGCCAAAGTTAATCTCCATGCACACCTGTATTGTGTAAGCCGTATCAGAGCAAAGCTGTAAGTGATTCTGCAGTTTACAGGCTGTGGTTCAATTCTACCATCGCTAGTGGAAGTTTTTCCCCTGCTGTGGAAGCATGAGAACATTATTCTATGTGTGTGCATGGAAATATGCAGGGAAAGATGTAAACATGGACAAGTTAATTGAATAATTATTTTCCTTGACATTTAAAGACAATCAATAATATGCAAATCTTATATGTTCTGAACAACTGTGTCTAGTGTTAACTCTTTCCTTTATTTTACAAGCAATGTTGCCTATCTCTTTCGAGTGTTCATTTTTCCTTTGAGTTGGCATCATACATGAAAAAAAAATTGGCTTCTTCCTGTACTATAATTCATTAGAGAAAAGATTCTCAAGGACTTTTTGTTGGCATTTTAACTTGCCTCTAGTATTCTTTTTCCACTGGGCTTGTCTTAAGCCGTTCTTAACATTCATTACCTTCTCATTTGCAGAGCTTCAGATATCTTTTCCATGAAGAAGGTTTAGATAAAAATAAGTAGAAAGAAAAAAGAGAAGAACAAATCACAAAGCTTAAATATGTAATAAAATCCTTTATATTATCCCAGAAATAGACATAATGGAAATGCTCATTTTCAAAGTCTCTTACGTTTTGGCATTTTTAAAATTTTAATAAAATGTTTATGGGACACTGCCTGCATTTTTATACACTCACATACATTTTACAGGGAATGCTGTACCTGTTTTGTCCCTTTTACATGGTGTCATAAAAGACCATGTGTAGTTACAGTGAATAATGTATTTGAAAGAAGTTGACCTTTTTTCCCCTTTGTGAGCCAGCAGTGTGTTTTTCCACTCCAGCACTTGCCTGTGGCTTTTCGAAGGCAGCTGCTAGGCCTTGATGGGCCTCATCCAAAGCAGCAAGCATTCTTTCATCTTCATTTTCTGTATACTTTATTTTACAGTGTCTTCACTGCTTTCTACTTATTCAGGTTTTTTATCCTTTTAAAAGACAGAATTGAAAAGGGATTCAGTATCACAATCATTACCGAAATATCACTAACTTAATCTCTTTTCGTTCATTTATATTTTTCCCCTTGGATTTGGGTTTGATATTGTGACCGGTTTAGGCTGTGCCTTTAAGAAAGGGACACTTTCTGAACACTCTGGCTGAATGTTTTGGTATATAAATGAAAACAAAGATATGCTAATCCAATTTCATTGGTGGAACCCGGCTGTAGGTTCTAGCTTGGTCTTTCAGTCGGGGGGGGGGGGGGTCGGTCTTCTTCTTCCCCCCCTGTACTGTGAGCTGGCCTGCTTTTCTCTCTCTGAAGCAGCAGCTTGCTACGCAGGAACGATTCTTGCTAACCAGATAAGAGAAAACTAACTTTTGCATTCGCTTTGAGCTTTAACAAAGTTTTCCCCTTTTAATTACCTTCCTTTCTCTTTCTCTCTAACCCTTTTGGGAAAAAGGGGAGGTAGGGAGGGAGAGGGGAGGGACAGGCCGAACCCCCCTGGCCGTAGGGGGGTTGGGGGAAGGTTTCCTGTATTACATACATTGCTGTATATTTCTGTATATATTGTAAATATTGTATATTTTTGTACATATTCATTGCATTCCATATCTGCTTGTAAAATACAGCTTTCATCTGCTTCTCCGGCTGAGTTAGCTGTGGATTCTTTTGTGTGTGTGTGGGGAACCTTCCTATTCCCCTACAGATATTTAAAAAAGCTCCTGTTCCTCTTAACCCTTTTTGAATAAGGAAAAAAACTTACAAAACATACACTATCAGCCATACGTTTTTTCTTATCTTTCCCGTTTCATCTCCTGGTTTTCCTCCAGGTTTACTGATCTGCTGGCATGAGACTGTCATCACCAGGTTTCTCATGAATACCAGGAACTTCTCTTTAAATGTTCTGCTCAACTATGCATCCATAATTGAATGTGTTAACATCACAGAAGTGAATACATATTTAATTAATAATAATATATGGGGCTGAGGGATCAGAATCTCTTGTAAGTAAATGTTGTTGCCAAATAGAACTCACTGGTGAGAACCTTTAACTAATATGGGCTTCAATTTTAGTATCTTTGTTCACCTGAATGAATTTAGTGTCCTAAACTGTTTTCATAGAACTACAAGTAGAGTTAGGTGCCTCAGGTGTCTGAAGATGAAGCCATTCTTCCTGAATCTGTGTATTTACATTAGATGGATATGCTATCCCTCTGTGGGCATTTTCCCTTCTCCATTTATGCTATGAGGAACTTGATTATTTCATTAATTACTTCACCACCTAAAATTTTAGTGCAAATTAGCTGCCAGAGTCTGGCAGCTTGAGCTAACAAGTCTCAACGCAGGCAGAAAATCTTCCTTAAGAAAAGTGTAATTTGCATGTAGATTGATCAAGATTTCTGCTCAGGTCCAGGTCAGCCCTTCGTATACTGGCTGTTAAGTGGTTTAGGAATTATACATGGTTCAAGAGTCTGTTAAAAAACCTAAGCAGACTGCCCTATCTAGGAAGCCAGTTGGAAAGGAATTCTCCAGCATCCTGATGGAGAAATTTGCTGCTCATGACTTGTATGGTTGGATGCTTTGCTGGATAAAAGCCTGGTTGATGGCCTGCCCCAAAGAGTGGTGTTAAATGGAGTTAAATCCAGTTGGTGGCTGATTACAACTCATGTTCCCCAGGGCTCAATATTGGGACATATTTTCCTTAATACCTTTATCAATGATCCAAATGAGGGGTGGCCCACGTGGTCATAAAGATCAACAGCATTCTGGCCTGTATCAGGAACAGTGTGACATGCAGGAGTCAAGTGTTTGTTCCCCTGTAGTCAGCACTGGTGAGGCCACACAGTGAGCATACTATCTTCACTTTTGGGGTCTTCACTACAAGAAAGATGTTGAGTTGTTGAAGCATGTCCATAGAAAGGCAACAAAGCTGGTGAAGGGTCTGAAGAATTGGCATTAGAAGGAGCAGCTGAGGGGATGATCTGTGTAGTCTGGAGAAAAGGAGGCTGAAGGGAGACCATATTGCTCTTTACAACTAGCTAAAAGAAGATTGTAGAGAGGTGGGTGTTGATCTCTTCTCTCTAGCAACCAGTGATAAGACGAGAGGAAATGGCCTCAGGTTGCACCAGGCAAAGTCTAGATTAGATATTAGAGGAAACTTTCTGACTTAAAGGGTTGTCAAATACTGGAATGAGCTCCCAGGGAGGAGGTTGCGTTTGTATTCCTGGAGGTGTTTAAAAGATGCATAGATATGATACTAAGGGACTTGGTTTAGCACCAGACTTGGTAGGGTCAGATAGTTGTTGGAATTGATAATGTTAAAAGTCTTTTCCAACCACAGTGATTCAACGATTATATGGAATCTCCTAGTCACAGAGTAACTGGGACTGTTGTTTGAATTTCAGAGCCCTTTCTTTATAGCTTAGCTAAGTTCAACACATGTATAAAGAATGGTACAAGGGATAACAATTTAGTGCAGAAAACTGTGCAAAAACATTAAACAAGTCTTTCAGTTAAGCTTAAAATTGTTTTCTGGGTTGAATCCAGACAGAAAAGACACACAAAAATGCTTACCATCTTATATCCAATCCATTATTTTTGGAACAAGAACAGATGAAAGAACACAAGTCTAACTGAAGATGCATGACGTGGTCTTTTACACGTGCTCACAGTAGCAAGTGCTATTTTTAAATCCTCTGCAACAGCCTATCTCCCTCCATTGTTCAAGTGTGTATTGACATGCTACTTCGAAGAAATTTTGCTTAAATGAGAAATGAGGTTTACTGTTGTAAATGGTTACAAGCAGACAATAAGCCCCGGATTCCAAGATATTGTTTCATGATCATCAATGACTTGTTCCGTAGAGATTAATTTCAACACAGATTAATCTTTTTAAAAATTTTGTTTAATTATCTGTTTGGGTAAATAGCAAGTACAAAATCTGCATATTTATCATTCACTGGAAGAGAACTCCTCTTGGTACACTGAAAAAGACTACATTGCCCACAGACCTTGAAGGTGTCACTGATTAAGAAGTGTTTTTAAGGTTCTAGTTCTTAGAGTGGAATAAATATAAGAAATCCACTTTTAAGCCTGCTAGAAAAAAAGGTCAGAAAATAATTCAAAAATGCTAACTAAATGCTCAAAACCTAGAAAGCAAAATAAAGGCACCCATGCAGAATATTGCCTTACAGTGTGTGGAGACCTGGTTCAAGAATTTGGAACGTCTGACATCAGTAATATAAAGGCTGTGGTTAACTTTCTTTTCCCCCTTTTGTTGTTTTTCCCCTAATATATTGATAAATATCCTATTCAGAAATAAAGAAGGCTGTATCGCAGGAGTGGAGACGTTGCTAATAGTATATAGGCATCTGAGACTCTAATGCTCTAGAAAGAATGAGAAAACCTCTAGAGAATAAAATAAATGAAGGAGAAAGAGAAATAATTAGTGCTGGTGGAAATATCCCTGCTCCTGGGACTTTCTGCAGAGAGGATTCACATTGGCATTGAAGAGGCATGTGTTAGCCAGAAATCTTGAACACTTGCCTCAATTCCCAATGTCATTCATAACTAATATGGAGAATTAAAAATAATGATTAACTGTTGGATGTTTTTACTGTGCTGTGTTGGCTATGATTTTATGCACTAGATATTGCACAGCCACAGTACAGCGTCAGGGAGGCAAGTGAATGAGGAGATAAACCACAGAAATAGTTATTTAAATTATTTGGTAATGTTGGGACTTGTGCAAACAGACTTCATAAATTGATGGAGTGATCTGAGAGAGATACAAATTCACAGCTCTATGCATATCTCTTGTATGCTTTTATTACTGACATTTAAGAGCAAAGAATAGTAACCAAAAGTATTGGCTCAATAGGCTGAGGAAAGACATCTTGACTTTCTTGGGAAGGTGCTGCTAAGCACCAAGATTGTACTTAAAAAGACAATCAAAACAGACTCAGAATATCATTGTGGCTGCTTCCTCTGGACAGAGATCTTTAACAGATAGCTAGCTACTTAGAGTCGGGATAACAGCATTGGCACATGGCCATGGGAGGGCACTTAGGAGTACCAGTTTTCTAAAGGACTTGTCTGTTGGCATGCTGATACTGAGATGGCTGTTAGTTTCATTTCCCGAGAATGCATTTGGCCAATCTAAATCAACAACAACAGATCTGGTCTGCTTTTTCTGCTGGCTGCATGAACCATAAATATATTTTATTGTCACAAATGTCAGTCTCCTTAACAAATCTTATCTAAGCAATCTCTTGCAAAGCAATATCCTTTCATTTTTTTTTTTTTTCTCCAATTTCCCACTTAATAAAACAAGAGATTGTCCTGGAAACTCAGACAACTGGCAGAAGTGAATTACCTCCTCACAACCGTTGGATGACTTGCACTTTTTCTTCATGGCTTACTGATCTACTGATCTACAGACTGATCCTATTCTACCACATTGCAAAAGAAGATGCTGACTATGGCATAGATTTATTTGCATTATTTTGGCATTAGCTCTACTAGATACTTCTCCTGATGGATAAACTTAATTTAGATAAGGTGTCTACTGGAATACTTTTTTATTTTTTTCCATATGAATTAAGAGACCCTGAATTACACTGGCTAAAAAATATGTAACACTCAGGCCTTGGAGGGGCGATATGGAATCAAGTTGCACCTATATGAAGGACATAGATCTGTGAACTTTTTTCAGTAGTTTGTTAACTTTCAGTATAATTAATTTTTGAGTGCATGTGACTGGGAAACTTATGGAGGAGAGTGCTGTTTTGCCTCCATGTTAGTACAGAACTTTAGCAAATAGTGATAATGTTGGAGTAGTCTGTCATGGATAATACAGGTGGACAGCATAATCTAATTCAATGACATTGGCCTATTTAATGTATGTGTCTCATTTTGAAAGGAATACAACAAAGATGGTTCACAGAAGCCATATTAAAAGCCTGGAAGTCTTCAGACATTGATGAGTATCTTTTCTGCTTGGTTTGAATAGCAGCACAACAGTACTTAACTGAAGAATTGGTAAGAAAAAGAATACAGAGGAGCAATTGTAAAAGAGGTTTTATGAAGATCACTTTGAGATTTTTGGCTGGAGATGGCCAAAACCATGCATTTTTTATATATGTACACAGTATGTTTTTCTCTATTTTTTTCTCTAGCTCTAAGTTGCTATTTTCTAATTTATAACAAAAAATTAAAGGGGACTAAGATGCCATTGAAAATGTGATTTTCAAGTTTACAGCATACCTTCACATCTCTGAAGATATCAATGCTGTCACTAGTGAGATCAGTATATATGCATACTATTGAGATAATACACACTGCTAAGATAACATGCACTCTTGCTCAATAAAATGAGACATTAAAATTTCAAAATTCTGAAGCTTGTTTTAAAAGTTAGAGATGAGAACTGCATCTAATAAATACTCCCAGCTCCTGTCAAACAAATGGTCTTCTGTATTCCAAAAAAGCTACCATAAAATTTAGAATGAAGACTTCCATATTTCTTTTTTTTTATGGCCCAATAATAAATCACTGTGGTAGAGTCAGAAGATGTGGAGCTTCTGTTCCTGCAGCAGGGGCAGACTGATGCTTCTAGAGTCACTGCTATTTTCCGTAGTGGGTCTCAAAGTGGGCATGGCAATTCCCCATATCCCCATGGAGCACAGCTTGCCAGGTCACAGCCTCAGTGTACCAATTACATTTAAAAATCTTTTTCTTAAACAATCATATGCTTGATTTTTGCATGGAAATGACTGGCAGTTTACTCCTTGGTGATAGACACTGAAACTATACAGAGACAGTTCAGCTTAAGTAGTTTTTCCATGGAGTCACCTTCGAACATTGCTGCTCTGTTGAAATTATCCTTCCATTCATGTATCTTAATACTTTCTTTTCCCTCTTCAGGAGGAAAACAGGATGTTGAATCTGAATGATGATAATCTTTACTATCTTATACTCATACTTGCATGTCTTTGAACTGCATTAAAGAGAGAAAATGTTAGCTATGAAAAATTCATCAGTTGCAGGTTTTTAAATATACTTAGTCATGAAATAGGTTGTGAGCATACACCTAGGTGGATGGAAATGAATACTCCATTTCATTCAGTAATGTAGAATTTGTTTTGTTTTGTTCAAATCTAAGACTACACGATGCTTTTGTTTTCCTCCCAGCTGGATGGTGACTTTGGGATTGGAAAAATCAGGCTTATAAACACAGAAAAATTAATATATTCTAGAGATGAAAGTTATTCTGTTTGTCTGCTTTTCACTCTTTCACATGGCAGCTACCATTTAGGACCTGGGAAACTTCACCAAGTAGTGTTTTGGGTTTGGAGGGGTTTTTTTTTTGCTTCTGGTTTTGTTTTTTTGGGTTGTTTGTTTGTTTGTTTGTTTCCCAGAGTTCTTATAACTTATAGTTTTATTTTTACCTTCACTTCTTATTCTTTCTGCTGAGCACAGTGAAGCTTAAAATATATGTTTTCAGATCATAAGGAAAACAATTAAATACTCTTCCTTTGTTGGAAAGAAGAGTTGCCTTGTTCTTCAGAATGGATTTATTCCTTTACAAATTGTAGGAGTGTATTAGTTTCTCAATGGATTAAGAATTCATGTGACACTGTCTTTGTCTCCCTTTTTGTGGAGGTGTCTGTGCTGCTGCTGCATTTTTGTGTTGATACCTTATGGTAACACGACCTCTAACTTGGGTCAAACAGTTAACATTTTAATTTTTCTTTTTCTCCCCTGGAGTGTATGGACTGTAGTTCCACTTGGAAGAAAAAAGATGCAGTTTCATTATTCATGCAACTTCTTGCTTCTCTATACTTGGATGGTTTATTTTAATTTTGATTGAACTGTTGCATCACTATTACTATACTGCTGCAGTATTTTCATTATTGCAGTGCAGAATACCATAGAATACTTTCTGAGGGAAAAACATATTTTTTTTTTCCTTTGCAAAAGGGCTGGAAGAGTTAGATTTTTACATTATTTTATTGCTTCTCCAGATTGTTTCCTTCAAATGCCATAAGCTAATGTGCACACATGCTCTTCAATGTGCACAGTATGGATAAACACTAGTAAGTAGTCGAAGTTGTGATGTGCATCTGCTCTTTCAAGCAGAGAAATGGTTAATGCAGGCACTGTCAAGACAGCAGATGGGATGATGAAATGCAGCTGCAAAGGATGGTGAAATGCACTCAGGAGAAGGCTGTAGAGGAAGTGCCCAAGGAAGTAGGGAGAGCACTTAGAGGAGTGCTGCTAGAAGGACATGCTGTGAAGTTCAAGGTGACATAAGCCTCTGAAAGAAGGAACTAGGAAAACAGTTTCTGTGTGAAGAGGAAAAAAATGAAGACAAGCTTTTGGGAATAGGTTTGAGGATGCTTTTTCCTAGCAAGACTGCACCTGGCAAGGTCAAGTACTGGCACCTGTTTGTAGAACATGGGTGAGGGCTCATCTCCCAAACTTCAGACAGCTTCTGTGTGATAGCAGTTGATAGAATTTGAGCTTGTTGGTGTTGGCCCCTTTTCAACTAAAAGAAACAGACAATTTTAGGGCATGATTCATCTGTCCTGTTTTGGACACCTGCCTTAGAAAGAGATGAATCATGCCCTAGAATTGCTTCTTTCCCTTCATTGACTACAAAGAGAGCCTATGGTAACTAGCTCAGATTTAAATATATCTTGTCTTGGCCAGATACATGGTATTCTTTTGGACCATTTATAAGTGCTGAAGTTAATGACTGAATGTCTTCATTATGACAGCTCTAGGGCATAAGTGCTACATCAGTTTCTCTGAGGTTGCCTTTTACATGACTGTAGCGTATTTAGTCTATCTGAATGGTGGGCCTCCATGTACCTTAGTACACAAAAGCTTGGTGGGAACGTGTCAGCTTTCACTGAGTGTTTGTGGACATGCTTAGTGTGACATCGCTGTGACACAGTTTCCCAGCTGCGAAATCAGAATTGCTTCTATGACCCTCACCTACAAAGGAGATAAATTTTCCTGAGGCCTTTAGCTAGCACAAATGATGGCAACCTTCAGAAGTCTCATGAAGAAATTAATGATTGTCCTTTTAGAGTAGGATTTTACTTTGTTTTTCTAAACCTCCAACAATAATTGAATGTTGAGTGGATGTTCATCAAATGTCAGACTGATGTACTCAATAAGACCTAAGCAGTGTTGAAAAACACTGTAACTCTTCATTCTGGCATTTCCTGAAGGCTGGATATGAGCAATTTACTTCTGCAACCATAATAACATTCATTAAATTAACAATTTATGTTCAATATCACAATATTTAAAAAAACGGTGATTTTTAGGTTCAGTGTAATTATAGCTGTGTATATAGTCTTTAGAAATGTAAGTTTGAGTCTGTTATTGTGCTAAGTGAAATTTCTTCTAATTCCTGAGAATGAGCTTAAAATCACTGTAATTCCTCTGTAAGCAAGGCATGAATCAAGTTTGGCATACCTCCTTTTTCTACAGTAGAAGCTTGGATATGTGTCAACACAACAGGGTTGGCTAAAGGAAGTTAATAAATGTAGGTCAGAATACAGATCTATATTTATTCTTTACCTCTCTAGTAAGCAGATATTAGTGACTTTTTAAACTTGCATATTTCTATCCTTAAAAATGAATGACATTATGAGTTTTATAATTTAGAAAAATGTCTGCATACTTTTCTCACAATTTTTCCAATTATTTCATATTGAAAGTACAGAAAAAAACCAAACCTCTCCTTCAACAAACCAAATCACAAATTTGCAAGTACCATTACCATCAGGATATTTTTTGGCTTTCAGTCTGTTTTGCATATATTAAGACACTATGCTTTTCTTTCCCAGGCAATTCAAATGACTTAAGGAGAATTACGGTCTTTAATGACTAGTAAAGGGGCATGTTTGAAGAATTGTCTCTAGGAAATGAGTTTAAGAACTAGTTTATTCAACTAACCTGGAATTTGAAAGAAAATTACCTTAATGGCAGATTTAGATTCTTACCTACATCTGATTTTGTGTATTTTATTCTGTTTTGGTGCTGAATAATAGACTAAATGATCTTTAATGATCCTACCAGTTCTGCATTTTCATGATACTCCCAGGTAAGGGGAGAAGAGCACTGAAGTGACACAAATGAGTCTGCTTACCAGCTGTGCTTGTATGGACAATGAAGCCCTTGTAAAGATTAATAAGTACTCTACAGCCTTCTACTAGGGGAAAACCTGATTAGGAGGAAATTTCAGAATGATCCAAAACTCAGTTAATTGCTTATTGTATCTGCCATATATGCCAAGGTCTCTTTACAATCGAAAGCTCAATGAAACTGAGGCTTGGATAAGCAGTGTTTATCTGATATGGTCTAATTATTAGAAATAAAATATAAAACCTCTCAAATTACAAATCATGTCTTACTGTAGAAGTCAGTAAAACAGATGGGGTTATTTGATGAAAAGGTTAGTGAGAGGGGGAGACTTCTTCCATCCAGCCAAAACCAAGCAGTTTAACAAGGCTTGCCTAGAGCTCAAGCTAAAAACTGCTTGAGATTACCCTACTTTATTTTTTTCCTTTGTGATGGGTTACACCCATCCTGAAAGCAGGGGGGAGGGATTGAGAGAGGCTTGCTCTCCCCAGAGTGGGGGTTGCCCCCTGGAAAATCGAGTTGGACTGTTCCACTCCCCCTCCCTGTCTAGCAAAAATATAAAGGGGAGGGCATGGTGAGCATTTGGCTCTCCTTTGCTTCTGCCTTGCTGGGACAAAAGGACTGAGAGAGTTGCTGCTGGATTCCTGGTTCTCTGCCACGTGGTTGGGCCTGGTCTTTCTCCCTGCTGCATCCATGCTTCTTCAAAGGACTGTTGGTTTTGTGTATCTCCCTATCCATCCTTGTTCCTTACCCTTGTGAACCCTTCCTGTAATTGTTATATATATGTATAAAGAAAATTTTACCTCTCTACTTCCAAACCGACTCCAAATTATTTCTTGATAGATTTACCTCCTCCCTTTGTTCCTTATCCTCCTTTCTTTCCTTTTTTTTTTTTTTAATTCCTTTCTCTCTCCCTGTTCTTTTCCCTTCCCTTTTTCGCTCGATTGGGAAAGAGGAGGGGGGAGGAGGGGTGGGATTCTCAGCCTTGCCTCCCATCTGAGCTCTTAAATCCCAGTTAAGGCTCAAACCACCACACTCTTGTATAAATAAAAGGCAAAGCCAGGAGTGCTTCTGGTAAAGCTAATACTGCCTTTTTAAGGCTTATACTGTTTTATCTACTCTGAGCTGTTAATCACATTTGATACTTTGGTTAAAAATCTGAGGCAGAGTTTTAAAAGAAGAATATAAAAAATATGTGGGATAAGCTTCTGTGAAGTAAAGTCTATCAGCTTACTCTTTGTATCAACATTTTTCTGACTTGGTGTAGCTGTGCATGTTGTATCTGTGCATCTGTATGGTTATTTAATGGAAATCATCACTAAGACAATACTACTTTTGAACTCTGACTTAAGGGAAATCACAGAATAATAGGGGTTTGAAGGGACTTCTAAAGATTATATAGTCCAACTCTCCTGATAGAGCAGGACTGTCTAGAAGACGTCACACAGGAACACATCCAAGTGGGGTTTGAATTTCTCCAGTGAAGGAGACTTCACAACCTCTCTGAGAAGCCTGTTCCAGTGATCTGTCACCCTCAAAGTGGATAAAATTTTCCTCAAGTTCAAGTAGAACCTCCTATGCTCCAGTTTGCACCCATTGCCCCTTGTCCTATCATTGGACATGAGTAAGAAGACCCCTGCTCTGCCCTCCTGACACCTGCCCTTTATGTATTTATAAATATGAATGCAGTCATCCCTCAGTCTCATCTTCTTCAAGCTAAAGAGACCCAGCTCCCTCAGCCTTTTGTCATAAGAGAGATGTTCCACTCCCTTCACCATGTTAATGGCTCTGCATGGGACTCTTTCAAGCAGTTCCCTGTCCTTGAACTGAGAGGCCCAGAACTGGACAGAATGTTCCAGATGTGGCCTTACCAGGGCAGAGCAGAGGGGGAGGAAAACCTCTCTGGACCTACTAGCTACACCCCTTCTAATACACCCCAGGAGACCACTGGCCATCTTGGCCACAAGGGCACATTTCTAGCTCCTGGTAATCCTGTTGTCCACCAGGACTCCCAGGTCCTTTTCCCCAGAGCTGCTCTTCAACAGATCAGTCCCCAATCTATACTGATACATGCAGTTGTTCTTTCCCAGGGGCAAGACTCTACACTTGCCCTTGTTGTATTTCATCACATTTTCTCCCTCCCCAACTCTCTAGCCTGTCCAGGTCTTGCTGAATGGCAGCACAGCCTTCTGGTGTGTTGGCTGCACCACCCAGTTTTGCGTCATCAGCAAACTTGCTGACAGTGCACTCTGTGCCCTCATCCAACATATTGAATAGCACTGGTCCTCGTACTGAGCCCTGAGGGACTCCACTAGATGCAGGACTCCCACTAGACTCTATCCCATTGACCACAACTCTCTAATTTCTTTCCTTCAAACAGTTCACATCCACCTCATTACCCAATAGTCCTGACCACACTTCCTCCATTTAGGTGCAAAGATGCTGTGGTAGACAATGTCAAATGCTTTCCTGAGATCAAGAGGCAAACTAACTTATTACTTTCATCATTTTAGGATGTGATTTGAATATGCAAAATAAATATGGGAAATTACTAATTCCCATTCCTTTGTTTGAACAAAGAGTTGCAATGCGGCATTGTTCTCATTTCTGTAAATTATTTCTGCATTAAGTTCAATGTGTGGATGCTAAATAAACCCCTTATCTGGGATCTTGGATGTTTGTTCATATTTACATGCTTATATATATATATATATAGATTTCATGTGGAACTTTTGGTCATCTTTAAGACATCTTTAATTTCCAATATCAAATCTGTATTTTCCTTTGCTGGGATTTGTCAGTATTGTATCTGAAAAGTGTCTTTGTCTTTGGTACCTAGTGGTATCCACACACACTTAGGAAACAAATAAAAAGTAATACCTAAAACTTCTGAAGATTTGAAACTAAATCCTAATAATTTGTGTTCTCATATCACAGTATCACAGTATCACCAAGGTTGGAAGAGACCTTGAAGATCATCGAGTGCAACCTGTCACCACAGACCCCATGACCAGACCATTCTGGGAAGCTTATTGGCCTCTATGCCAAAACATTGCATAAATTCTCCTGTGACACTTTTGTTTAGAGTGGCAGTTTTTATACTAAAGTCAAGCACAATAGGCCGAACTAGTCAGTGTCCACCTGGGTGTTTCCCAATAACAAATGACTCTTTTAGTAGTTTCATTGTCAAATATGCAGTATGAGGCCTTTTCTGTAAAAACTCCTCACATGATCCAGGGAGAGAACTGTATGCACTTTTGGTACTTAAGAGGTACTTTGAGTTGCTCAAGAACATCCATGCTTACAAATTCATTGTCATCACTTCAGTGAGTAGGAAGGCAGTTTGGGGCTGAACTCTCTCTGAAAGCCAGCAGCTGTGTCTATCACGTGTCACAGTATCACAGTATCACAGTATCGCTAAGGTTGGAAGAGACTTCGAAGATCATAGAGTCCAACCTGTCACCACAGACCCCACGACTAGACCATGGCACCAAGTGCCACATCCAGTCCCCTTTTGAACGCCTCCAGGGACAGCGACTCCACCACCTCCCGGGCAGCCCATTCCAATGGCGAATCACTCTCTCGGTGAAGAACTTTCTCCTCACCTTGAGCCTAAACATCCCCTGGTGCAGCTTGAGACTGTGTCCTCTTGTTCTGGTGCTGGTTGCTAGGGAGAAGAGGCCAACCTCTTCCTGGCTACAACCACCCTTCAGGTAGTTGTAGAGAGCAATGAGGTCGCCCCTGAGCCTCCTCTTCTCCAGGCTAAACAACCCCAGCTCCCTCAGCCTCTCCTCATAGGGCTTGTGCTCAAGGCCTCTCCCCAGCCTTGTTGCCCTTCTCTGGACACGTTCAAGTGTCTCGATGTCCTTCTTGAACTGAAGGGCCCAGCACTGGACACAGTACTCAAGGTGCGGCCTAACCAATGCAGAGTACAGGGGCACAATGACCTCCCTGCTCCTGCTGGCCACACCATTCCTAATGCAGGCCAGGATGCGGTTGGCCTTCTTGGCCACCTGGGCACACTGTCCTTGCGATCCAGGAGCAGAGGAGGAAAATCTATGAAAATAAGTATTAGTGATTATGCAGATTTCAGTCACTGCTCTGACATGGCACTGCTTGATGGCCAGTTCTCTTTTTATGTTTTGACATAAAAGACCGAACTGTGATTTCATTAAAAAGAGTAAGTTGAGCCAAAATAAGTGTATTTGGTACCCACATATTTTGTGGTGTTTTGGAAGAGCCCCATTCTTTTTTTCCAGTTGGTTGGCAGAAGTTCCCGGTATGGTGATGAGACCAATCACAATACCACTGTATTGCAATGCACACATAATAACAGCTTTATGGGTATAAATGGCATAATGCTGTGGTGCTGAGAAATATTGTTTTGGCAACTAGGTCTTGTGTGGAATAACCTGATTTTTTATAATATAATTTGCTCAGTTATATGCATTTGCAAAATTAACAGTCATTGAACTTTCCCTTGCATTTTCCTTTTTGAATAGAAATATTTTTGTCTGTCACATGCTGTGTTATTAAAGAACATTAGCTAAATTAGAATTACACCTAGGCTGAGAGTGTTCATGGCACTTAATGGACGTTTTTCAGTTTGATTCCAAGTACTTGCTTACTAACAAGATTAAAGGCATATTGAGATGCGTAGGTTTTGAGGGGAAATTGTAAGATTAAAAAATCACTTTCAGTTGCATATCTTTTGAGCCATAAATTACCACATGGCAAGGTAAGCATCTCTTCCACCATCGGTGCTATGGTCTGGATAGGCAATGAGCTGTAGCAAGGAGGAAATAAGATTGGTGTCTGCTGCAGGGATTATGAAAGAAAGAGCTTAAATAGCAGGAAGGGAGGTCTGAGCCCTGGTCCTGCAAGAGGGGCTGTGTGTCCTTGGTGACAGACTGCTGACAAGCAGTAACTGTAGACATCTGGAAATGGAAATATGGAGCATCACTCTCAGGAGAAATCAGCTTTCTCTACACGCCACAATATTTTCTTACAGTTCTTCTGGACCAGCTTACTTTTACTTAGAGCTTTGTTACACATTTATGGTCTTGTGCAATTTGATAACTCCTCCAGACAACAGAATAACTTTCCACAATACAGGCATACTATTTCAGAAAATTGTCATGGTCTCAGGAGAATTCATCAGTATTTATTAAAAGTCTGCAGGTGTTCCTTTGAGAGATATTTTATATTGTTAGCTGTTATGGAACATGCCCTCCCACCTGCCTCTATTCCATACCCAAAATGAGCATCTCTACAGTGATAATGAGTAATTTCCATAGCATTGAGTTGTTTTGTTGGTTTTGGGTTTTTTGTTTGGTTTTATTGAAGGTCTGTGCCATATTTGTTGTGAGATTCTGTGTTGTTACTGAAGTCTTGCTGTGGTAGCATGGTAGTACATCAGTCCGATACACTGAATTGGGCTTGAGCTAAAAACTCCAGAATAAACTGCCTTTTAATTGACCAGAAGTCATATAGCTTCTTTTTCCTATGGTTCAGTCTCATCCCAGATTGAATTTACTGTTGTTCCTGGTGTGCTGTACCACAGGGAGAAAAGATACAAAGAGCACAGTTTGAATTACTACCCTCACCCAAGATGCAGACCTGCAAGACACCCAGCTGAACATCTGGCTGGTTTTGGGTGGTTCATCTTTTTAATAGTTGCCAGCCTTTGCCTTGTCACCCATTCCTTGTTTCATACAAGCAGAAACCAGATTCATTATCTTCTGTTTGTTCTAGTTGTGTTACTCAGGATCAGTCACTGAACTTTCTAGACTACATCTCATGCTGCCTTCATTGCATGGAAACAATATGTGGGGGTATGGAGTACAGGGAATCAGTAACTGTAGTTTCATTTAAGGTTTTGCATCTTTCAGACACAAAGATTTGGGATTCTGTTTTGCATCTTCAACATGGAGGTAAATAAGCACTTTCTAAAAGCTTTATTTTAGGTTAAAATCAATAGGAACAACACAGAAGCCAGTATCGAGAGTATGAATGACCCAAATCCAAATTAGAAACCCCTCTCTGAACTTTCAGAAGTCTTGGATGACAAATGTATAAGAATAATATTGTGGAAAATGGATGCTGCTTTTCAATGCATTCTTTCATGTTTTCTCCAGTTTGTACTTATTTGTACGAAGTACGTCTCACTTTTATGGTTTCCTTTCTTTCAATTATACCACTTTATATACACTGCTAGGCAGGATAGTACTTCATTAAAGATGTCAGAACTCTTAGTTAATGACACCAGGAAAGAGGTTTTGTTTTCTTAAGGAACAAAAGGAAATAGAAGTTACATTTTCATCTTTAATAAATGTAGGACAGTATTTTCATATCTTTTGGCATTCAGTGAACAACCACCATCTACAAATTGTGAGTAAAGGAAACAGATATTGCCTAGCCACAAGAAGTCTAAAAATCCTCCCTTTTATGGTCCACATTAGGCTTTTCATTGGTTCAAACAAGGCAAACCACAGTGTTGCCCATTCAGAATTAAAATGTATGTGGTAGGGTAGGAAGGTTCCTCCCCCAACACACAAAAGAATCCACAGCTAACTCAGCCGGAGAAGCAGATGAAAGCTATATTTACAAGCAGAAATGGAATGCAATGAATATGTACAAAAATATACAATATATACAGAAATATACAGCAATGTATGTAATACAGGAGACCTTTCCCCAACCCCCCTGCGGCCAGGGGGTTTGGCCTGTCCCCCCTTCTCCCTCCCTACCTCGCCTTTTTCCCAAAAGGGTTAGAGAGAGAGAGAAAAGGTAAGGTAATTAAAAGGGTAAAGCTCTGTTAAGCTCAAAGCGAACGCAAGAGTTAGTTTTCTTATCTGGTTAGCAAGGTCGTCCCTGCGTAGCAAGCTGTTGCTTCAGAGAGAAAAAAACAGGCCCGCACACCAGACAGGGAGAAGAAGCCCAGACTGAAAGACTAAGCTAAAAACTTACAGTTAGATTCTACCAATGAAATTGGTTTAGCATATCTTTGTTTTCATTCAAATATCAAAAACATTCAGCCAGAGTGTTCAGAAAGTGTCCATTTCTTAAATGCACAGCCTAAACCGGTCACACACAGGAAAGATTAAGCGTTGGGGGGCACATAACTCAAGTCCAACATCCTTACCTAAGTACCTTAGGCAGTGCAGGTTGCTCCCAAATGACTGAAATGATTCTAGGAAACAGAAGTAGTACCATTACTAACAGGTACTGGAAATCAGTGCCAAAATGAAAAATACTGAGCACTTAGAAAGTAATAACATTTTAACATTTTGGGGGGAAAAAAGTCATTAAGACTCAGCAATAACTTTTCTTAGAGGGGAAGATCCTTGTCTTCCAATAAATTTTAAAGACTTGCCCATTCATTTTATTAAAAGATTCATAACCATTCATTACTGTGAGGACTGACCCATAAATTCCAGAGTAATTTCAGTTGGTAGTCAGTAGGAATATTATTTTTTGCATATACATGTTGTGTTATACAGCTGATCCTACAACATTGCTTTTAAACTTGATGATAATGTTTTTCTTTTTTAATTGCAGCTTGTTTTGATGATTTAATTTTTTTTTTTTTTAATTGCACTCTAGCATATTTCTTCTTTTTTTAACAAAAGTGATTTCTTGTCTGATAATGTATCATACCTGTGGTTTCAAGTGTTTATGAGTGAAGTTCAGATCCAAGTATTGATACATTTATTTTTAGGAGAGGAGGGCCTTCTTGGAGAAGAATCAAGTAGGTGACATGAGAAATACATACAACGTGTCATCTAGTGCAGTATCATGTCTACTTGTTTACTGTAGCAGTTGCTGGAGACAAGAAAATTGTGCTGTGAACCTTCTTTTCACTAATTATCACAAATTTTAGCATTCAAAATTCTGGTGTCTTTCCTTTCATTCTTTCAGCCTGACAAAACATTTTCTAAGGCTTAGGAGAGAACAATTAAAATGAAATAGATACTCCCTTAGGAAACATCAGGTGTTTCTTACCATTCTGAACTTTTCAACAGCTAGGAATAAACAAAACAACCTTGAAGACTATTATTATACTAACCCAAATGCATTACATTGTCTGATGTAAAAATGTAAACATATTCTAAATTTATTTTTTATTTTACCAAAAAAAACCAAACAAAAAAAGAAATCTTACTATTCCTGTAGTGCTTCTCCTAATATTATAAAAGGACAATTTTTCTTATGTCTGAGTAAGATTAAGATGAAATACTATTTCCAGTTTCCCTGCTGTAAGGGTTGTAATTTTGTCTGGATATGATTTAGCAAATTAAAACATCATGTTTCTTCCGTCTTGTTATGTAAATACATGGTGACTTTTTCCCCTTATATGTAACTAATGTTTTCCATACAAATGTAAAACTTGAAGGAATTTTCCAAACTCGGGTGGAGCAAGCATATGTTAACAATAAAGTTAATGCACAATGGCAGTGGGCTTTTTCTTTCCTCAATTCCTAGATAGCAACAAATGTAGCCCATTAAAGCCCAAGGCAGGGAGACAAGAACAGCCACTGGGGTCAACAGGTAGTTATTAGTAGTACACAAAGTTAAACTTGTCTTTTTTTTAAAGGGAGTGTTTTATGTAAGGACATCAAGTAGGCCAGCTTGCTTTCAGAACAGGCTTATACTAGATAGCAGATAAGTACTCATGAAAGAGCTACATTTCACAGAGCTATTTCATCTTCCTTCAACCATGCTGTCACAAGAGTAAGGAGGGAACAGGTGCTTTGGGTGGATTTGAAAGGAAGACTGACTATTCATTTCTGCTTACCCTCTGAAAACTCTGACCTCTGGGTGCTTTGGAAGGAGAGGCGTGCTAGTTTATCCCTCTTTCTTGAAACAGTTATTGCTCTTTTCCTACTCCTGACCTACTTTTTGTGTCATAATTTGGAAACAAACCCAGTAAAGATAAGGATTATTCCCTAAAGGAAGCATCCTACAATTCTCTCGTTAAAGTCATCTTGCTCCTTATTATTCTTGAAAACTAAATCAATGATTTTGGCCTACCTCTGAAGATATCTGCAACCAAGTTAATCCTAAAGTCAACTTTAATATGGTCTTACATGTGTGAAACTACACAGCACTTCATGACACAGCACTAAATCAACTCCATAATCTCCAGAAAATGTGCTCTTGATAGGCATTATTTATCCATGTTTTCATATGGCTCTCCTCTACCTTGTGTCATCAGCCTTTGGACCAACACACATAGAAAAAAAGTCAGTGATAAGCATAAGGCAGGTTTCAGAAAGGAAAGGCGAAAATATATATTAACAGACATTTAACAATCATGGTGTATTTGAATGCCTGTTACAGTGTCTTGTGCCCACTTAAAAACTGAGGCCACGACACTGATGCAGCTATAAATGCTGAGTAGAGTGGAGATGGACATAGGCTGCTGGTGGCTGTGTTTCTCCTTGGATACATCTGCTCCAGGGCCTCTTGGCAACTGATCCTTGCAGCATGGACATATGAGCTGCGTGGAAGTATCTAGGAAGCTGTAAATTCATATAAGCCTCATCAGCTCTCTTGTACACAAGCCTTCAAGCTTATTACAGCACCTTTTTTGAAAGTGGGGAGAACAATGTGTGTTTCAGGCACATGTTGCAACTTTACGTCTGAAAAGACTTTTGAAACTTGGATGAAAAGTCTAATTTAAATCCACAAAAATCTTACTGATTATGAAACTGAGAATTTTGGGAAGGTGGGAAGTAATGCCTGAGTTCACTATTATTCTAGTTGGAGTTACTGGAACCTACATGTTTAATGGGTAGGAAATAAAATTCGTGTTAATATTTATTATTTGTAAAGAGTAATGCCATAATTCCCCTGAGTAGCTGACTTTGGTAAGTGTACATGATCTTTAAACTGCCAAGCAAGTGAGGTGAACGCAAGCTGCAGTGATAATTTGCTTGCTTGGTGGCCTTGCCTTACTGCTCTTTCTTTCAAATCTCGGGCTTCGTATATGTTTCTTCTAAGGTGTTCAATATTTTCAAAAGTGGAAAGTACAACCATATGTAAAGGGAGCTGACAGTAACAATCTAAAAATGCTGTCCTTTGCTTGTGAGCCCACCCATGGGTGTTTGATGGACGTACAGAAAAGCAAGTCAAGGCTTTGTGTTAGGATAAGGCATGAAGCTGTATAGAATATTGCTCCCTGGGAGTACGTCTTTCCCTTAGGATTGCGCTAACCTACGGTCCACCTAAGTGCATTAAACAATGTTGCATTCCCTTTCTTTCCCTTTAACTGTTATTTTATTATTCTCCAAGTCTGCATTTCTAATGTTTTGACAGCTAATTTGATATTCTCAAATCTTGGTCATTTGGCTCATAGATGGCACAATACAAAATAATAGACTTTTTCTTTTCCCTGATTAATTTGATCTGACATATTTGACATACTTATATTTTGTTCACAATGACAGGACAACAGCTTAGTGAGTTTTTGGTATAATTTTTTTTTTTTGGCTAGATGAAAGTCTGAAAAGGTAACTTTTGATTCATAAGTACAGTGAGTGCTGATGAACCTATATATAAAACCAAATAAATTTGAGAAGTATCACATGAAGAATGAATAGAATGAAAAAAAAATTAGACCCTTCATGAAAACCCATTTCCTAAAATTCTTTTAAATATTTTTGTTTCCTTAGGAAAACTTTATTTTTATTTTAGATAGAAATTTCAAGAAAGAGAATCAAAGTCTGCTTTTTTGCTTTGCTTGGGTTTTTTTGATAGTCAGGGTTGAGAAGGAGGGTCAATTGCTTTCAAATCATGTTGCATGATGCTATCCCAACATATTGTTTTCAAAGCCCAAGACAGAAGATAAATGCTTGCTGTTATGGCAGATGTTTGGATGTTGATCTGACTCCTAACAATGTTTGAGACCAAAGGAAAAGGCATTTAATATGAGTTATTTACCTGTTGCACCAGGGAGAATCTTCAATCACAGCACCCTGTGAGAAGTTAAATTCACTGAGTTTTCAGATTTTTCAGGAAGAAGGTTTTGTGCCTTAATCTCTCACTAATGAAACTCTGTGCTTCTAACTGGCATTAGTGAAATTGTACATGGAAATAAACCAGTGATACAAATGTGTATTTTACATTGGTTTACTTTTCTACATAAATTAAATCAACAACCAATGTGAACTCCAGCTCCTTCTTTGTTGCTGAGTTCATACTGTACAAGCAGTCAGCACTTCTGACTTTGAGGTTTGGCCTAACTTTATTCCTTAAGTTTTCAGATTCTGAGAAGTATTCCGTTATTTGTAGGCTGTTCAAGCTACCTGGAAACAATAACACTGTGTTTGAAAATAATTTTATATTAAATATGATATTGTTTTGTTTTGACAATGCTTTGTTTTTTCTTAAAACTGGGGAGATTTGGATATTTTTTTCAAGTAGGATGAGAGGATTCCACTTGTAAGGATCATACTGAAGGTATGGAGGCCGAGGTGTTGTTCAGGCATGCTTGCTGGAACGCCTGGGGTCTTTTTATTTGTGCTCAGGCAGGGGAAAATGAGTATACTTGTACTGGGAAAATCATGGATGGAAATTTGTGAGATGCACATAAGATGAATTGTTGAAATGTAGGAGATTAAAGAATGGATCCTATACAAGGGGTGACGGGAAGGACACTGTGAGACTAAAAGTAAGGCAGGCATGGCTAGGAGCAGAAAAGTTTCTCAGATCTGCAGCACTGTGAAAAAGCTATGCCCAACAAAGAGGAGGGTAAAGACTTTTTTTAGGATTCTGTGTTTATATGGGCTTTGATATCCAGCTGGGCTTGTTTTCCTCAAGTGTTTCCAAATTCTTAGTGCAGCCAAAGCACATGGATAGATGGACAATGAAGCAGGCTACTTGGGGTCCTAGCATTTCTCATATCTACACTGCATCCTTGCTTCGGTGCCCAGAATTGCTGAGAGACAGGACCACATGCTCTTCCGCAAACACAAGTCCACTTTCCCTTGTGCCCCAGGTCAAAGTGCTATGGCGTTTGCAATTGGTACTGGAACATTTGTTTTGCACTTTGTGTGAAACAGCTGTACCCACAATAATTTCATGGAAAGCTTTACCCTTGGGGGAGCAGAAACCAAGGTCAGACCTGCTCTGTGATGATTCTGTGCTTACCAAGTGCAAACAGAGGTTTTCAGTCTGAGTGTCATTTTTTAAAGTGTGCTCTTTCCACAAATTACTTGGAGGTTTTGCGTGGTTTAACCAGGTTTTGGTTTAGGTGCTTCCTTCTTGCTGATAGTCAATAAAGCATTGATTAGTTCAAGATTCAACCTATCTAAACTTACAGTTATTTTTATAGCACTTTATACACTGGTTGAGTACAAAACACAAAGCAGTAATAAAAAAAAAGTCTTAATAGTTAGAAATTCCTTAATGCAGTGGTGCCCAGGAAAGCACAGATGCAGTTAGATCTGGTATTATGTGTGTCTGCGCACATGTGGACCTTAGATCTCTTTTCTTCCCTATCTAAAAAGAAGCAAGCATTTCTGCAGGGCATTACTTGATATTAGGGCCTGGACCAGTGCCACTGTGCTTGGGGAAGCCTGCCCAAGTGCTTCACCCGATGCTTCTGTAAAGTCTGCATAGCTGGCTCAAGGCTTGCCATTACATTAGTGTGATTGTATTATGTCTGAGTGGGTTTATACTGTCTGCTGTGCCAGTACTGTCCTGGAACAGACTGCAAAGATATTGTCTGCAAGGTGGATCACTGTGGATGTTCCAGGGAACAACTTGTTGCAGTGTTTAATCCAATGAGATTTAAAGCAAGTTTTCTTGGAATTAGTAAGGTTCACATCATTGGAAGTCATCTATAGACACACACATCTGTCATCTCTATGAAGGCTTGTCATTGTCTAGAAGGAAAAAATAATTGTATTTGAAAAAGAAGAAACTCAGATATGACTGAGTCATCTGACCTGACATTCAGGAAGGTGCTCACAAAGCACATGGTTGATTACTCAGCTGTGAAAAACTACATGCTTCATATTTGCCCCATTTCTTTGTAAATTCTCAGCCAAAAATTGATTTATTTTTGAAGTAACACGAGCCGTGCCTTGCTTGTATGGAACCAGTTTCTTTTCTGATAACATTCTTCTGCAGTCATTTTTCCTCAAATCAGTATTTGCTACATTTATTTTCCAAGGTGCTGAATGATCCTGTGACACCTTCAAATCTTGAAAGTGCTCCTGACATTCATGTGCATTCACAATACCGACTGTTTTGCAGCACTTTTACTGTCGTCTTTTATGTCTGAGTTTGCCTGCTTGAGGAATCTCTTATTTCTTAACATTATTCTCTTCAGTTTGTGTATTGTTGTTTAGTGAAAGTTTGAAACATGCATGCAAAGAATTAGTCTGTTGCTTTGCAGTGGGGTCCTTTACCTGTCTGTGGCAGTTGCCTACACTATTCCTTTACATGAGCTCCTTCTGAGAAGCAAATCATCCCTTACTCCCCTTTTGCCATACAGTTACTGATTGCCATATGCAAAATTACAAGCCACTTTTTTCTGACAAAGTGATTGGCTTGACTTCATGCTTTGGTTTTTCGTTTGTTTCTTTGATCATTTGGGGTGTTTTGGTTTGTTTTGGTGTTTTGTATTGTTTTGTTTTCATTCAGACCTATGAAAGAAAAGTAAGAAAGATGTAAGAAAAGAAATGGTAAACCTGAAACATAATTACTTGAAATGAGTTACACAGTTCCCCAGTCTTTTGCTTAGTGTTTAGGGCTACGCATAGAAAATATAAATATATTAAAGAACTAATAAGCTGAGTCTCACAAGCCAACAGTAATCACAAAATGAAATCTCAAAGCTCTTGGGCTTTGAACAAAACTCCTCAGCTGCCAATCATTTCCCAAACTGTTTCTGGTCCAAAATGTTTCTGGCTTGGGATAGTTATATTATCCTAATCTTTTGGACTTAGAAAGAGGTTCTTGTAGTTAGGATAAAGTCCAGTTGGATTGAACGCTTTCATTCAACCAACAAAACAAGATAAACTTCAGTAATACATCCTTCAAGCAGAAAAATGCTCCATCCTGATACTTGGGAATACCAGTAACTATAGCAGGAGACCAGCTTGGATGAAACTTAACACCTTCTTTGCCTCAAATTTCAATAGCAGGATAGGTTGTCTTCAGAAAACTGGTCTCCTAACCTGGCAGATGGAGTCGGGGGCAGTATAGTTCCCCTGTAATCCAGGAGGAAGTAGTTAGGGACTTCCTTAGCCACTTGGATCCCCACAAGTCCACAGGACCGGATGGGATCCATCCTAGGGTGTTGAGAGAGCTGGCAGATGAGCTGGCCAAGATGCTCTCCATCATTTTTCAACACTCCTGGCTCAATGGAGAGGTCCCAGATGACTGGAAGCTGGCCAGCGTGGTGCCCATCCACAAGAAAGGCCAGTTGGAAGAGCCAGGGAATTGCAGGACTGTCAGCCTGACCTCAGTGCCAGGCAAGATTATGGAAGAGGTCATCTTGAGTGCGATCACACAGCACTTCCAGGATGGCCAAGGGATCTGGCCCAGCCAGCATGGATTTAGGAAGGGCAGGTCCTGCCTGACCAACCTGATCTCCTTCTAGGATCAGGTGACTGCCTGGTGGATGTAGGGAAGGCTGTGGCTGTAGTCTACCTGGACTTCAGCAAGGCCTTTGACACTGTCCCCCACAGCAAACTCCTGGCCAAGCTGTCAGCTTGTGGCTTGGACAGTAGCACTCTGTGCTGGGTTAGGAATTGGCTGGAGGGCTGAGCCCAGAGAGTGGTGGTGAATGGTGCCACATCCAGCTGGCAGCCAGTCACTAGTGGTGTCGCCCAGGGATCAGAGCTGGGCCCCATCCTGCTCAATATCTTGATTGATGATCTGGATGAGGGGATTGAGTCCATCATCAGAAAATTTGCAGATGACACTAAGCTGGGGCCAGGTGTTGAACTGTTAGAGGGTAGGAGAGCTCTGCAGAGGGACCTTGACAGGCTGGACAGATGGGCAGAGTCCAATGGTATGAGATTTAACACATCCAAGTGCCGGGTTCTGCACATTGGCCACAACAACCCCATGCAGTGCTACAGGCTGGGATCAGAGTGGCTGGGGAGTGGCCAGGCAGAAAGGGACCTGGGGGTATTGGTTGGTTGTAGGCTGAACATGAGGTAGCAGTGTGCCCAGGTGGCCACTGGCATCCTGGCCTGCATCAAGAATGGTGTGGCCAGCAGGAGTAGGGAAGTCATTGTGCCCCTGTACTCAGCCCTGGTTAGGCCCTACCTTGACTACTGTGTCCAGTTCTGGGGCCCTCAACTTACGAAAGATATTGAGACACTTGAATGTGTCCAGAGAAGGGCAACAAGGCTGGTGAGAGGTCTTGAGCACAAGCCCTGTGAAGAGAAGCTGAGGAAGCTGGGGTTGCTTAGCCTGGAGAAGAGGAAGCTCAGGGGAGACCTTATTGCTGTCTACAACTACCTGAATGGAGGTTGTAGCCAGGAAGGGGTTGGTCCCTTCTCCCAGGCAACCAGCAACAGAACAAGAGGACAGTCTCAAGCTGCACCAGGGGAGGTTTAGGCTGGATGATAGGACGAAATTCTTCACAGAAAGAGTGATTGGCTGGTGGAATGGACTGCCCATTCCCCCCATGTGGGGGAGTCACCATCACTGGAAGTGTTTAAGAAGAGACTGGATGAGGCACTTGGTGCCATGGTTTAGTTGATTAGATGGTGTTGGATAATAGGTTGGACTTGATGATCTCAAAGTTCTTTTCCAACCTGGTTAATTCTGTATTCTGTATTCTATTCTAAAAGATAACTCATGAATGAGCTGTAGCACACAAGGTGTCCTTGAAACAAGGACAGGTTATAAAAAAGCCATAATGAAACAGTAGCCAGCCTTGTGTTGGGAAAGCCAAAGCTCAGCTGGAGTAGGAAGTGGTAAGGGATACCCAGAGAAATTTCCGATGCTGTATTAATAGTAAAACACTGTAGCAAGGAAAATGTTCACGCATCTCTGAATAGTGATTTAGTAACAGGAGGCACAGATAAGGTTGATAGACTCAGTGTTCTCTTTGCCTCAGCCTTCATCAGAATGATCGCTCAGGTCTCTGTGCTTAGTGAAAGGAGAAGAATGACCAGCCCTGGATGAGGACTGAGCCAGGGATTTGTTGTGAGAGCTCAGTCCATACAAGAACATGGGATAAAAATGGTTGCCTTCAAGGGTACTTAGAGAGCTGACCAATGTACAGGCAAGGTTGTTCTATCGTCTTTGAAAGTCAGTGAGGTCAGAGTAGGTCTTCAGTAAGTGGAGAATGGCCAGTGTTGCACCTTTCTTCACAAAAGGCAAAATCGACTATATTGGGATCCACAGAGGTTGAGCCTCACCATGATCCCTGGGGGTAGTGTAGAAGTCCTCTTTGAGCACATTTCTTGGCTGGAGGTCTTGACAGGCAGTGGGCTGGACAGAGTCAGCAGTGAAATGTGTCAGCAGAAACAGCAAATAGTATCCCTGGCTGAATCATTGGGAGTGCATCCAGAGTTTAGGACAGTGGTTGCCCCTCTCTGCTCCATACAGCACCTGAAGTCTTGCTTATAGCTCGTAACTTCTCTGGTACAACAAAGATGATCAATTCAAGCTCAGCAGAGGGCCACCAAATTGAAGTTGATGAAGAGAGGCTTGTTCAGCCTGAAAAAGAAGTAGCTTCAGAGGACCAGACAGCAGTCCCATGGTGCCTACAGGGAGGAAACTGAGAAATCTGATCTAGGCTCTGAGATGTACAAGTAGACATGAGGCAGTTGTCATGGACTGTAAAATGTTAGGTTTCCATCTTTTTAATGCAAAACTTTTTCACCTCAGGAAGTCACATTTGCAGTGGGACAGATTGTCCACAGAGGTTGTGCAATCTTCAGCCTTGCAGAATTTTAAGACGCAATGGGAAAGTCATGAGCAACCTGCTCTTATTTTAGAGTTCAGCCTCCTGTAAGCAGGAGGTTGGACAGTATGCATTCTGAGGTCCCTTCCATCCTGAGTGATTCTACAATTAAATAGAAATTAAAACTCTGGGTTTCACAGGATGTCAGGTAATATACCGATTTTTCTTCCCCTCCCCCCACCCCGTTTTCAGACATGATTTTTAAGTTGGGAAGTGAAGGACTATCTATAATGTGTGTGCTTTCTAGAGTTTGAACATTAGTATTACTAAGTACTAAGTATGCAGAGGCAGAATAGATAATGAGAGGGAGATTTATCTTCTGAATTGGTAGGTTTTCTCTAGGTTTCAGTCAAAAGAAAGTATTTTACACAAGAATTAGAGCCCATATCCTTCAATTTCTGGGAGATAAACTGATTACAGTATGATTATTTACTAGATATAGTCCATCAAGTATAGTCTTTAATGCTTCATTGACTGATTGTTCTGACAGAAATTGCCTATGTAGTCATATAAAAATAAAAGAGGAGGGAAGGACACTGAATTAGCATCCTTCTGAACAACATAATCATAAATCCTCCACTGGGCTGCTTTTTCTTCCCTTAAGCCTGACATCATTTTCCTGTGATTGAATTTATATCTTCTTATGAGTAAAGAAAAACAAATTGCAACCATGTTTTGAAAATACATTTGAAGAATCTGTGAAATAAAATAGAGTTTCAGCTACTAGCTTGATTCTGAAACCTGAATTCAAGTTCATGGCTGGTTACTCATGCAAATATTCCTCAAGTAAGCCAGCATCCTATTCTCAGGTGTCAGGTTTTTGTAACTGGCTATGATGGCTTAGCCTGGAGAAGAGCAGGCTCAGGGAAGACTTTATTGCTCTCCACAACTACCTGAAAGGAGGTTGTAGACAGGAAGGGGTTGGTCTCTTCTCCCAGGCAACCAGCACCAGAACAAGAGGACACAGTCTCAAGCTGCGCCAGGGGAAGTTTAGGCTTGAGGTGAGGGGAAAGTTCTTCACAGAGAGAGTGGCCATTGGAATGTGCTGCCCAGGGAGGTGGTGGAGTCCCCATCCCTGGAGGTGTTCAAAAAGGATTGGACATGGCACTTGAAGCCATGGTTTAGTTAGTCATGAGATGTTGGGTGACAAGTTGGACTTAATGATCTCTGAGGTCTTTTCCAACCTTATTGATTCAATGATTCTATGATTTTATGTGTTGAAACATTTATGATATTCTGAGCTGATATGAATATTAGAATCATAATTGTACCTACCTGGATGTGTGATTCCTTTTTGCTTAGTGTTTCCAACCCACATTTATTTAAGTGCTTTGAAAGCACAGACTGTTCTTTATGTAGGAAAGCTACATGCCACCAAAATACAGAGTGGTTTTATGGGGAATACAATGTATTATGTTGAATATTTCTCATCTCCCTACTCTCCATTGAAAGAGATAAAATCTAAAAAGTCCAAAGGCCTAATCTAGTGTATTTGTTAGTGCCTTAGATCTGCCCACAACTCTCTTGAATCATGTGGAAAGATTTGATAAGCCTACCTTGCCAGATGGCTAATTCTTGAAGGGAACGTTTAGCTACAAGCATTTCAAAGTATGGAAATGCTAAAGCATAGCAGCATTTTACAGGCATAGGCCTGCACTGTTCTTAAAAGTACCTGTTCATGTGTCTCATCTTCTGGAGGAGGGGCAGAGAGCTGAACTGGCTTTTCAAATACCCTTGTCGCAGCTGGCATTGGCATGCACTTTTGTAGTGCTAATATTAAAAAAACTGAACAAAAATTATGTAGGTATACGCTGTCTGGAGTTCCCTGCTATAAAATGAGCAAGGGACAGGGAGGAAGAAGGCCTAAAAAGTTATTAGTCTTGAGTTGACACCATGCTGCACACACTGTGAGGGAAGATTACTCAAGGTGGTGACAGCTGAGAGAGTAGTCTGCTGTGTCTCCTCTGTCCTCATCCCTGCCCTTGCTTATATATGGTAAGCAAAAAAGTATCAGAGTCATAAAGGCAGCTAGTCCAGCGAAGAGGGAGACTTCTGAGTGTACATGTCACCAAAATAAACATTTTGTGGTAACAAGGCTGCCTTCAGCAAGGAGTATGATATCCTGTGAAATAGTTGTGCCCAGCTGAGCACTTAAAGCTTCTCCTGTATTATAGACATGAATAAGCAGAAAACAGATTCAGGTCAGTATTATGTATTTGCAATTTATGAAATTGTCTTTTGGGATGAATAAACAGGAAAAAAATACAGTTTTCTACGTCTTGTATTATAAATTCTCTTCCCACAGGGAAGTCTGCTGCCTCCCTGGGGCCTGGGTCAGAGATGTTACCAGAAGGCTGCCTAGTCTGGTACAGTCCTCTGATTACTATCCCTTGATGCAGGTGGGGAATGATGATGTTGAAACCAGAGGTCCAAAGGCAATCAAGAAGGACTTCAAGGCTCTGGGAAAACTGGTTGAGGGGTCAGGGGCACTGGTAATATTTTCATCAATACCTTGAGTTGCAGGAAGGAATACTGAAAGGAACAGGAAAGCAGGTGTAATGAACAAGTGGCTCAGAGGCTGGTGCCACCAACAGAATTTTGGGTTTTTTGATCTTGGGGAACTTTCTATGGCATCAGATTTGCTAGCAACAGATGGAGAACATCTGTCCCAGAGGGGGAAAAAAATCCTAGCACATGAACACAGCCTATCCCACAGAGGAAAAATGGTCCTAGGAAGGGAGTTGGCAGGTCTCATTGACAGAGCTTTAAACTAGATTTGAAGAAGGAAGAGGCTGAAACCAGTCCCCCCAGACAGGAGACTGAGGGTGGTAAGCTGGAGTCAGGGGCAAAACCAGCATCCCAGCTGAAGTGCATGTACACTAATGCACACCGTATGGGTAACAAACAAGAGGAGCTGGAAGTCTTGTTACAGCAGGAAAGTTATGATGTAGTTGCCATCACAGAAATGTGGTGGGATGACTCACATGACTGGAGCACTGTAATTGATGGCTACAGGCCCCTCAGGAGAGACAGGTGAAGGAGAAGGGTTGGAGGGGTGGCCCTGTACATTAGGGAGGCTCTAGATACCATAGAACTAGAGATAAAGGATGATCAAGTTGAGTGCCTGTGGGTGAGAATTAGAGGGAAGGCCAACAAGGCTGACATCCTGGTTGGCATCTGCTATAGACCACCCAAACAGGAGGAAGAGGTTGATGAATTGTTTTATAGGCATCTAGAGGCTGTGTCAAGATCACCAGACCTTCTTCTTATGGATGATTTTAACCTGCCTGATATCTGCTGGGAACTCAACACAGCAGAGAGGAGGTAGTCCAGAAGGTTTTTAGAGAGTATGGAGGATAACTTCTTAACCCAGCTGCTGTGTGAGCCTACCAGGGGTGAGGCTTTTCTTGACCTTCTTTTTACAAACAGAGAAAGGCTGGTGGTGGTGGTTGGAGGCTGTCTGGGGTCCAGCGACCATGAGATAATTGAGTTTTAAATATGGAGTCAAGCTAAGAGGGGCAGCAACAAAACCTCCACTCTGGACTTCCAGAGGGCTGACTTCAGGTTACTCAAGGAACTACCTCAGAAGGTACCTTGGGAAACAGCCCTTAAAAACAAAGGGCTCCAGGAGGGCTGGACCTACTTCAAGAAAGAAATTTGAAGGCTCAGGAACAGGCTGTGCCAATGTGCCGGAAGATGAGCCGTCGGGGCAGACAGACTGCCTGGATGGGCAATGAACTTCTGGGTGAAGTAAGGGAAAAAAGAGGGTGTATCATCTTTGGAAGAAAGGAGAGGTAACCCATGAAATGTTTAAGGATGTTGCTAGGTCATGCAGGAAAAAAATTAGAGAGGCAAAAGCCCATTTAGAGCTTAGATTGGCCACTGCTGTGAAGGACAACAAAAAATCCTTCTACAAATATATTAATGGCAAGAGGAGGGGCAAGGAAAGCTCCACTCCTTGGTGAACATGGAGGGGACTATTGAAACGAAAGATGAGGAAAAGGCAGAGGTACTTAACACCTTACTTGCCTCAAATTTTAAAAGCAAGATAGGTTGTCTTCCAGACAACTGGCCTCCTGAGGTGGCAGATGGAGTCAGGGAGCCGTGTAGTACCCCTGTGATCCAGGAGGAAGTAGTTAGAGACCTGTTCAGCCACTTGGATCTGTACATGTCCATGGGACCAGATGGGACCGTCCTAGGGTGCTGAGAGAGCTGGCAGATGAGCTGGCCAAGATGCTCTCCATCATTTTTCAACACTCCTGGCTCAATGGAGAGGTCCCAGATAACTGGAAGCTGGCCAGCGTGGTGCCCATCCACAAGAAAGGCCAGTTGGAAGAGCCAGGGAATTGCAGGACTGTCAGCCTGACCTCAGTGCCAGGCAAGATTATGGAAGAGGTCATCTTGAGTGCGATCACACAGCACTTCCAGGATGGCCAAGGGATCTGGCCCAGCCAGCATGGATTTAGGAAGGGCAGGTCCTGCCTGACCAACCTGATCTCCTTCTAGGATCAGGTGACTGCCTGGTGGATGTAGGGAAGGCTGTGGCTGTAGTCTACCTGGACTTCAGCAAGGCCTTTGACACTGTCCCCCACAGCAAACTCCTGGCCAAGCTGTCAGCTTGTGGCTTGGACAGTAGCACTCTGTGCT